>JAMLFY010000003.1:3695634-4406197 GCA_030441495.1 Dalbergia oliveri
GGATTGTACCACTAAAGCTTCCTATGCCATGCAATTATCCAAACTATCCTTCAATATGTATAAACTTCAATGATCCTAAGGAAATTGCGGTCGTCCTTTGCCTTTAGGGAGTTCTCCTAATCTACAAGAACTTAAAATATTGGTGAGTATTGATTATAATTTGTGCGAATTGATTTTGCATACTAATTTGCAGTTTCAGAATGCAGATTATCTTACATTTATACAAAGTGAAATAGTCTATAATTTGCATACCAATTTAGCTTGGAGTAATTGTCTCGTTTCAAATTGTGGGTGCAGACAATTTCATTATTTTAACATGTATTAGTATTACAAATTTACAACCACATGTAGGCTCGCCATCAGAAATGGACCAGACTTGAAACACACTTACTGCTGGAAAGATGACTATTGGAGTTGTCCATTTGTGTAACTGAGATTTGTGATGATAGATGGTCTCTAGCAAACTCCCCGAGTTAGATCTTGTCAGCCTTTTGTTGATGGATTCTCTTGTATGGAGTTAATGGAAGAACTATTGCGGCTCAGGAGGGCTGGAATTATTTGGATGAACCTTAGGTTCTATTTAATTTGAGTTTCCAATTTTCAGATTATTTAATTTTCAATTTTTCAAATTTTATGAAGGAAATATTAAAAATTCTAAAACTAGGTGTTGTTTGTTTTTAAAAGTTTTGAGCAAAGCAAACTACCCTTGAAAATTAGTTTTAAGTTTTCATTCAGTTTCAGGTATTTCTTCATAAAATCCTTAAAACTGGAAAACTAAAAATGAAACTGAAAACTCAAACCAAACATGTTTACCCTTAGTGCTTTGTTTTTCTTTATTCCTTTATATTGATTTTCGATTTCTAAATGATTTCTATGTTTTTTAGTTTTCTATTTAACTATCTCGAAGTTCGGCCTTTTGTTTGTCTTTTTTTTAAATAAAAAAATTAAACCCTCAAACTAACTGGTATCTTGACAATTTCATCGTCCACAGCGTGATGCTTGATAAAAAGAAATTACTAATTTAGTTCCTAATAATGTCAAATGTTGAATATGTATTGGTCTATGATGTTAATTTTGATAGTGTTGTATAGTATTACCTCAAATTAGTTCTTGACAATCACTCACCCATCCAAGTCAGTACTTCACCCCTCACTCCCACCACCTCCATTTCTCTTCAAATTAGTTTTCGACATTTTACATTATCATTTATGGTGTGTTTGGATGAGAAAAGAAAATAAGGGGAAAAATGAGAGAAAATAAAATGAAGAGATGAGAAAATTGTGTTTCCTCTCTTATTGTTTGGTTTGATAGAAATGTGAGAAGCAAAAAAAATATGATTGGATCTAATTATCTAAATGATTTTTTTATCCTTTCATTTTGTTATAAATAATTATTTCAAGGTTATATTGGTAATTAAACAACCTTTAGACTTATTTTTCCCATTTTCTCTCCAATTTTATAAGAAAACTGTTTTATGAGTCCCTCATTTTTCCTCTCTCCTCTCAACTAAATATGGAAAAAGTTCATAATCCACCTATTTTCTCTCATTTCATTTTCTCTTAATCCAAATAATGGAGTGAACCAAATGCAGGCCTAAAGCCTAAAATACAACTATGAATAGAAATTTTTTTTGTATGGACACAATTTTAAGGAATTTTTCTTAGGTATAATCACACAAATTAGTGGAACCCATCAATAAATGAGTATATATATTAAATAAAATTAAAATGCTCAATTTTAATTGTAAATCTATAATACTAATATTCAAGGCTCATTCTAGGAAAAGTTTTACAAGTGTCACTCATAAAGCAACTTATGGCCCATAATTTTTATAACCTTGATTATTAATTATTTTTCTATAAAATTACCTTTATATTTATTTCATTAATACAGCATAAATATTTCACATTAAATATTAGATTTCAAATCATTACAATTCTTAATTTAAATGATACAACTGATCAAAATATGTCAATCTAAATTGCTTAACAATAAAAATAGATATTCATGTGATACATATCTTTTTTTATTTTCTTTATAATATATATTTTTTAATTAAACACATGTTTTCCAGTATTAATTATAAAATTTTGAATTTTGAATTCACCTTGATGTTTTGAATTTTGGATTCAATAGACTATATAATTTCCATTCAACAACAAACCATAATCCAATAAGATTAATGTAAAAACAAAAATAGAAACGAAAACTATTACTACCAAGAAAGGTCCACTATAATCAACTTATACTAATCAAAATAAAAACACTTAACTTCACTTACAATATGCAATATGGTACCTAAAGCTTTATATGCAATACTAACACCTCATTTATTTCTCCTCTCTATTCCACAACTTTTTTCTCTTCCATTTTCCTCTCATATTTTCATATATTTCATTTCTTTTTGTTCATTATCTATTAGTTCTCTCAAAATACATTAATTTATTTCATCTTTTAATTTTTTTATTTGAAGCTGGTTTCTTCTTTGTGAGATTTCTTTTTTTGTACAATAATTTTTATATTTGTTTAGTATTTTTAATTTGTATATATATATATATATATATATATATATATATATTCAATTAAATAAAGATTTGATTTTTTTATGTTATCTTAAAATAAACTAATTTATTTATCCTTTTCTTTTTTTTGTTTATATCCAATTTATTTCTACTTTTATTGTTTGTGACTTTTTTGGTTTTGTATATCGATTTTTTATGTTTATTTAGTCTTTTACTTTAATTTGTGTATCTATATGAATGGTTTTTATGTTTTGTGTAAGAGACAACCACTAGCTATAGTTAACCGCATATTGTTCAATCCTTTGTGGCAAAGGTAATTATATTTTTCATAAATAATTTAATAAATTTGAGATTAATTTTATTATTGTATAAACGAGTATTAATGATTCTATAATTTTTTATTTTAGAATTTGAGGTCAAATTAAGTAAAGGAGATGTTATTGGACTACCTAATTGGTCATTTCACTAAACTTAAGATAGTAAAGATTAAGGACTAATAATGATTGAAGATTGTGTTTGGTTTTACAATGTAAAAAAAAATAATAATCAAGTAAGGAGTCATTAAGTGGTATAGACCACCATAGACTTTTCTCTTTTCCTTTATCTTCCCTTCCCCTTTCTGTAACTTCAGAACCTCTTTCCTTCACATTTCTTCCTTCCTTCTCACTTTCTTCCATCTTTCTTCATTGCTTCCTCCATCACAAAACTTCATCATCATCATTTCTTCTTCCTCCTCATCCTCATGCTCTCTCTCCTCTCATACCTCCATTTTCTCTAACTCCATTAGAGAGAGCTTGAAGCTTTTAAAGTGATTCTTCGTCAATTCTACTCTCCAAGTGGTAAATTAGCTTCTAAACTACTCTATTTAAATTGTTAGAGCTTCTAAGTTTAGAATTAATTTTAGTATTTCTTGAACCCTATAATTTGGGGCTTTTATTGAATTGGGGATAATTTATGTAAATTATGATAATGTTAGCTCACAAATATTAATATTGTCTTGTTCCTAGAGCGATAAGCAATCGTGCATCAACACTTGAATTGGTGGCAATTGTGGAGTTGATCTTGGTTCTTTGAACCAATTGTTAGATAGTGTCTCTTAGCTTACTTTATGCGTAATAAATTTTGATTATAAATATAAAATTATTTGGAGAGCTGAAAGTATGTAGATATAGGAGAAAATAATTTATTTATCGAAAATGACGCTTTATGTTTGAAATGGAAATTGTCATTGTAGGCCATAATTTGGTCAATATGCTTATTTAAATATTATTAGTCAAATTATAGTGAATATTGAATATTAGAACATCTTAAGTTAATTATTAAGTTTGAGTTTATTTATATTGTAAAAAATTCTAGAAGTGGAGTGTGCATGATTTTGAATTATGTGGGGAAATTCATAGTTAAAACATTAGTTAACGGGTGGCGTTAGCCTTCACGAACTCCAGGTGAGGTGCTAAAGACTTGTATATGGCTTAAGGTGTGGTGCTAACCCGCACATGACTTTTAGTCATGTCTGGACTTGTATATGGCTAGGGCATGTGTGGTGCTCATGACCTTGGGTCATGATTATTGTTCTACTTAGGATAACTCATTTATGTTTAGATTTATGTGATTTTAAAAAGCTATGTTATCAAGAAATCTCAATTTATGGCTAGAAAAAAATACTTTTATGAGCACATATACATTATTATGTTTATATTGATTTATTATTGCATCTATGGATATCCTATCTCTTTTAAAACTCACCCTTTATATTCCATTTTTTTCAATACAAAATTGGTTTTATTTTAACACAACCTTAGAAAATTCTAAGTTGGTGAGCCTTTTTGTAAAGGCCCTTTTTAGAGGGAACTCTTATTTGTTTAGTTGTCAAATGCTCCATATGTCACAGATTCTGGATCTAAATTATGACTTAGCTATATGGATTTGGTTATGGAAATGATTTGTAAACTTAACGTTTTATATTGAACTATACATGAAATTATGTTTAATAGAGTTTGCAAGTCAATTTGGTATTATAACTGGATTATGTGACATATTGTTATGTCCTGGAAGGATGCTTGATGCCCAAGTGTTATGAAATTATTGGTAAATATTGAGGTTATAATTTTATTTGGGAAATGTCGAGGAAGATTTCCTAGAAATTTTGGTGTTAACTGGGAAAGGTGTTCCATGCATGGCTTAGTTGGGTCGTGACAACTTCGATTTTTTATTTGATTTTTTGCTCATTTGTTCGGCATAACATTTACATGAGAGGGAAATTGTTGTTGTTGTGTTGAGAACAATATTTCTTGCATAAATTTAGTGCACAACCAAGCTAGCTGCTTATTCCAATAGCAATATTAGACAAATTGCATCGGCTAATCTCCATTGGAATTTGATTACGTTGTTCCACCATCTTCAATTTATTTTTTCTTCATTATTTTGTAAAGCTTAAAGATTGTTGAATTCAATATATACATAGCCATTGATTTATAATTTCAATTTCATTTACAAACACTAATTATGGAAAATGAATAATATTTTGGAATAAAATTAAATTTTTATTTAAAATTTTCATTGTGCGTTAACGTTGTACAAATTAATTGTTAACTATTATTCCTTTTTATTTTGATGTGAATTCGAATATCCTGATATATATGTAGCTCCTGATTGATTTTTCCTGCAATATATGCATTTATTGCTCCATTTTCTTTTCTCATGCTAAAACTTTTAAGTAATTGATAAAATTAAAAATATTATTTTTCTATCTATATACAATCCATATTTATTTATGTTTCCTTTTTAAGGTATAATCATTATTAATATATTATTTTAATTAGAAAAAATATAATTATTGATAGATTGCTGATTTTATTTTTGAAATCCCCACCTAACTATTTAAGTGACATATTTCATTTTCTAATTCATAAAAGTTAATATTACACACACACCAAAAAATTAGAAATACAGTAAAAATTAATAATAAATAATATTATTACCTTATTTTTATAAGCCTAATATTAAAACCTTTAATTGATACTAATATCCATATCAATTAATAACGTATACATACTAATATTATTATTATCCTTTCCGTTACCATTTTTAAAATTTTTCTTTTTGTGAAATTCTTTTAATAAATCCATAAATACACATACCTATTCAAATCTTCATAGTAAATGAGGAATAGAGACTCATGATGGGGATGATGTTAGGGATGAGAATAAAATTGTAAATGAGGACGAGGTTGGGAGAAAAGTTTCTAACTTCTAATATAATTTTTTAAAACGTAAACATTTTAATTTATCAATTCTGCAATTGTTTGATATTATTTTATTGACAAAATATTTAATTTTTCAAAATTAAAATATTTTTTAAAAATCAATTCCATAGTTTACACTTCTTTAATAATGATACTAATTATTTAATAATCATTTTAAAAATTAAATAATTACATTACTTTTAAATTAAAAATAATTATGCAATTGATATACTACTTCAATAATTGAGATGACAAAAATTAAGATTATATATGACTTTTTTATTAATTATAATATATTTTAAAATTGATATTTTAATTTACTAAAAGGATGTACAAGGAGAGGATGTGTAATTGAAATCACATAAATTAAATTTATTCATTAATTTTTATGAATTAGAAAAATATTTTTATGTATTTATAAATTTTAATTTACTAAAAAGATGTAAATGAGTAAGAATGACAAAATAAAAAAAATACTAATCAAAGTGGATACACATGGGGATTACCAATAGATAGAATAACGCAGATTTTGTCCTCTTAGGGACGGCCAATGCGGAGAGTTTCTGTTTGTTAAATGGGCAAGGATAAGGATAACACACCTTCATTTTTCAATTATCTTTATTAGATTTACATTATGTATGTATTTTTATTTCAATTTAGTTTATGTTTCATTAGTAGTATTTGTTACTATGGATATTTATAATTTTAAATTCAATTTTTTTTTATTTTTCTCTTTTTAAAAATTTTTAATAAATCCATATATACGAATAAGGATTCACATCCCGCGATGAGGAATGGGGACTAATAAAGGAATGAGGATGGGGATTAAGGCAAAATTTCAAAGGGGGATGGGGCGTAAAACATGTCCCTTTTGTCATTGATACATTATCATTCCTATAAATGGCTAATGATATAATAAAATTATTCACTTATTCTCTTTTATTATTCAACAATTTTAATTTTTAAAATGTACAAAATATTCATAAAATAAGCTATTTATTATTAGTTATAGGTCATTTTTTGAGATTTTTCAACCTTATGAACATAATATTGAAATAGAGATAAAATATAATGATACATTTATATTTTTTATTTAATTATTAACTTATTTTAAAAATAAATTTATATATTTAATTTTCTATAAAATATATTTAAATAAATTATAATTTATTTGGTTTAATGGTTAATAAACTATTTTTTATTATCATATCATGTAACCCATGGATTAAATGGCTAGTTATTTTATATGTACAATCTCCATTAGAGTGTTGCTTATTATCCTCCTTCTGACATATTGTTTATACTTCAAATATAAAAGAGGTATTTATGGAAAGGAGAGTATGTTAGATATGAAATTGTTAATTTATGTGTATATTCAACAATTTTAATTTTTAGGAGAGTTTTCATAATCAAGTGGCTCCCGTAATAATAAATTATACATGTTTAAGGCTTAAAGAGGTATTCACAAAGTCGATTTCCAATCATTTTCCTTTTTGACTATATGATTCTTGCCTCTACGGTTCAAATTATGATCAGATTTCCATTTTTAAGGAGCCTGTGAACATAAACTACGCGTAATTTGGCGTACAGGAATTTGGCACTCACTTTCACTTTGATTTTCCACCTCATATTAACGTCATGATGTGCATTAAAAAGTTACGTGAGGGACCCCTTTTTTCTCCACTGTTCCTCACGGGAAAGAGAGCGCCATATAAAACGAAAGAGTACTGCTATTGTAAAATCTAAAAGTAAATATTTAATTGAAATATTTATTTTATTATTTTTAGATTTGATAAATTAGTAGATAAAATTAGGATTATTATTATATTTAATAATAATAAAATAATTATTTTAATTAAATAATTATTTTTAAGTATTGAAATAGTATTATTAGAAAATAATGAATTGGGTGAACGCAAGTGAACTAAATATTATGAGAGGCTAAACTATACATATGTGTACTTTTCGCGTCAACAATGGCGGAGCTTTGATTGGATTTTTAGGGGGCATAGAGCTTTTTTTTTTTTTTGTGGTACATAGAGTTGAAGGGGATAATAATTAAATTGTAATTAATTATGCAATTTATTGAAGTTGTGTGTGTATATATATGTGTGAAGTGTCTTGGCCATTAAATCACACATAAATATTGAGAAAATGACTATCTATGTAAAATTTAATAGTCATAATTTATTGTGCTTTATTACAGTAATCACGACTCCCACTTTAATATATTTCTTATAAACTTTAAAACAAATCAATTAACATGATAAAATAGTTCTAGAGAAAATGACTAAAAAAATATTTATAAAATTGTTCTTTACTTTTTGTAAATAAGTTTCAAGTGTAATTTTATAGATGGGTTTTATATAGGAAAATATACATGCACAAAGATCGTTCATAAAATTTTTTCTATATTTACTTTCATATCAAACACACCTTAACGTATATATAATGGTCTTATTTGCAAGAAAAACATCTTCAATATTTTTATTACATCACAATACATGATTTATTATTCCTTTTAATTAAAAAAATAACAAAATTTTTAAGTTGGAGAAACCCTTACTTATATATAAAATAGAATAGTATGTACAATTAAATCTATTTGATATTCACTACCTAAATAAAATACATGTATATGATATGCATAGATTTTTCAAAAAAATAGCCCCCATTATCTTAAGGAAGATCCCCGCCGCACGTCAAAAGAGACGATAAAAAGCCAAATATGCAACTTCCACGTCAAAAGAAAAGGGGGGGGAAGTTAAATATCTAACTGAATCTCTAATATGTGCGCGTGATAAATGTGACACACTACCTACTCTAACAACTTAATCACCACACAATGGCCACCGCCTTGTAGTCTCCTTCGGCCATGGCTTCTTCAATTCCAGTAAAGATTTAAAAATTAAGTTCTTGCATTAATCGGTGTAGAAAATAAAATCCAGCATAATTTATAATCTATAATGATAATATTTTAAACTCATATCTAAAAAAGTTTTCAGACGTTATTTTTAGGATAATTTCAGATAATTTAATAACTTTAATCTATAATTATTTTTAAAAAAATCACAATCATAATTATTATATATCATTAAAATATCATTGAAAATTATCAAAATTTAATGAAATATCTCTTTTATTATTTAAATAATACATATGATGATCTATCTATTTTGAAAGTCACCAAACCCTTTTTTTTTATTTTTTATAATCTTACTTTATTATTAAAGATAGATATTTAAAAAATATTATTAGATTTTGTTTGCATATTCTTAACTATTTATCAACTTAATGTACTATATTCTTTGAATTGATTTATTATGTATATAAGATTATTAAAAAATAAATAAAAAATAAAGGAGACGATAGCACATTGAAAGCCCCAAAACAAATAAAATATTAAGACACAAATATAGAAAGAGAAAAACTAAGAGCTGAAAAATAATCTTAATTATTAATTATTTTTAAAAAAATCACATTCATATTTCTCTATCATCAATGCAACCTAAATACCCTACATGAAATATTATAGCATTTATTGTAAGCGACAATTGAACTAAGGCTAAATAAAATATTATAATTGAAAAATTAAACTTTAAAATGATAAAAAAAAGAAAATAAAGGAAATGACAGTCAAATATATTATTATAGTATTAAAATACTATAATTATAATATTAATAATTAATAATAACAAATAATTAGATAAATGAAACAACTATTATAAAAAAGTTATTATAATAGATTTTTTAAAATTGTTTCACCATGTATCATTTTCTCATAATTTATATTGATTAGAAAATTATTTTTACTTCTTAAATAAATGGTACTTTTTTATGCAAAATAAAAGGTATATTTAACATTTCATATAATATGAATACAATTAATTACAAAACTTTGAATTTTGAATTGAAAATCATATTCAATTAATACATATATTTTCACATGCACAATAAATATCAATTACAAAATTCATAATCATATTTAAATAAGGAAATATTTCTAAAACTTATAAAAAAATAAAATTTAAAATAAATACCGAACCTATTGAATATGAGAACTATTATGCTATGATTTACCTATATTTTTACATCCTGTTGAATTTTTTAAAAATTCAAATATATATTCTATAAAATTTATTCTTCTACATTTACATATCATGTGTCATTTTTTCATAATTTTTCAAACTTTATTTACTTCAAAAATAGAAAGTATATTTCAAAATTCATATAATTAATCAATCAAAAAAATATAAAATTTAAATTTCAAATTCAATATCAACTTTAAATCAATATATAATATTTTCATATCTATAATAATAAATATTAAGTTTCAAATTTTTTAATATAAATTTTTATTAAGGTCATTTTTTGCTATAATAAGCGCCTCTCAATATTATTTTAATTTGTTAGGTTATTTTATTTTTTGTCTTTACACATCAGTTTTGAAATTTTCTATGTGAATGATTCTATGACTATTTGCTTTTAATTGCCCTCAATTGTTATCTTAATTTATTTTTATCTTATTTTACTATTGATGAGTAGTATTGTTGATTTCATTTTATGATTTACTTATCATTATTCTACAACTCTTGTATTCATTTTTATAAGATATCTTTCATTATCTCTTTCTCACTTCTCTTCTCTCACTAATGGTCATTGTGCAATTTTTGCAGTTGTTGATGACAACTTCTGTAATCCAAATACGCGTGTAGATAAGCTCTTCTGCAAGCCTAAGGTCCCAGGATAAGGGTCCTGAACTTCTATAAGTCTAGACTTACACCTTAAAGGGCTATATGTAAATCACTTTTTGGGACCAAAAGGGTAATTGTTCCTAGAGGGAAAATGAGTTGAAGAGTGATTTTTAATGAATTTTATGATACCTTTAAATTTTTCATTTTGAGCCCTCAAGTTTAGAAAATTTTGAAAACTTCTGGATTTGAACTAAAATCCAAAATTTGGATTTTAAATTGTTGGGATTTTGATTTTCTTAATATTTTATTTGAATCCAAATGAGGATATTTCCTTATTTACATTTATGTTTTAAAGTTAATAGAGAGTAAAATTAGGACATTAACTTAAAATTAGGACATTAACTTAAAATTAAAAATTAAGAAATGTAAATAAGTAGATGATCAAAAGCTATTTGACAGGAATTATGCAAGCTTAGATTTTATTGTCACTGCTATAGCGGTCAAGCCTTGGCGGTCACAGAGGGCGATTTCATTTGTTGTAGTGGTCTGAAGACCACTATCGGTCATAAGTGCAGCAGGGGCACGGTGCGCGGCCTCCAGGACCTATAGCGGTCATAAGTGCAGGCGGGGGCGGTGCGGGCCTGACCTGGCAACCCCTGGAGCGTGACGTGCAAAACGACGTCGTTCCTTTGCTAAAGCCCTAACATTTTAAAAACCCTTCCTACTCTCTTCCTCCCATTTTCACTATCAAAACCCTCCCTCCCCATTTTATCCTTTTTCTCTCATTCTCTCCAATCTAGCTCCCTAATCATCAAAGGTATGCTTATGTTGATAGATTTTGGTCTCTTTTCTTCCATTCCTTCATAATCTTGGTTTAAATTTGGTTATTTCTCTCATTATTGTCAAGTGGGGTGCTCCTAAAGTTGTTAGTGTATGTTTAGAGTAATCTAGAGTTTGTCATAAGTTGTTTATAAGTTTTGTTATTTTAATGGTAGATATTGGTGTCATTCCTCCAGTTCTACTAGAATTGTTCCCTTACGTTCCCTCCTCCAGGTGAGTGAGTTTGACCCATAGCCTTAGTTTTATTATTATAAATATGTTTCTTGCATGATAATTGTTAAGCATGGAATTTGAGATAAGAAAAAGTATAGAAAATGATTTTACATAATTATATCAAGCTAAAAAAATTATGATTTATGATGATGGCATGAAAGAAATGTGTTTTACAAAACCATGGGACCATTATTGATATGTTGAGTGTTATGAAAATATTTTATATATCTAGGAAATGATTATTTAGAAAAATGTATGATTTAAAGAGGATTTTGAAAGCTATCAAACATGTATAATGGATTTATAATATTGTCATGCTTTAAGACTTGGAATTTCAAAAATCGTTTTATTGAAATATTAAGTTCAGCTATGTTGACTAAAGTATGATTTAGCTTTATGAAGAAATATGCTATTATGTTGTAGAGCTTTCATGATTTAGAACCCTAGTGTCTTAAAGCTATGATTTAGAATTATCAAGTATATAAAATATGTTCGCTTAAGATGTAAAATTTAGAATTTCAGTTTTAAGGTATCAAGAGGTATGAAATTCATACGATTCATAAGGTTCATATATATCTGTGGGCTTGAAATCAGAATGCCTACATACGGGTGATCCCTTGGGCATGATTTTCACAGTCATAGTTATGCTAAAGTCAAATTGTTAGAATTGTTTGAGTCAGAACTCTTAGAGTACTAATAATTTAGGGCTCTCTTCGCGGGATAGAGTACCAATTTTCAGCTGTAGTTTTCTTTTTGTCAAACTAGTTTAAACGTAGATAAACGGAGGTCATTACTTTGAAATCGTTAACCTTAGTACCAAGTTGTCTATTAGAGGACAATATTGCCCCCAATAGTTACAAAAATGGGACCTGGCTAGATACCCTCAGCTTGTCCAACAGGGACTTAGGACTTTAGCTTTAGTTATTATATATGTATTTATTCAACTAGCAAATCCTGTTTCCCAACTTCTTCCGTACCCTTTAAATGATTTCATGTTTGATTATGAGCTTATAATGCTTGTTCATGAATCTATGGAATGAAAAGTGCTTTTTTAGCTAGTTATGTATGTAAATATCTAATGATTTACATGTTGTATGTATATATATATATATATATATATATATATATATATATATATGTTCCTTGGTTGTCCCATGTGGGTGATGGGTGAGACCCTTCTCCCTTCCTCTCATAATTCAGGTCCAAAGTCGTTCGGTCATGGTCCAAGCTGTAGCTATCCTTTGGTGAGCTTTACATTGATGTAAAGCTTAGTTTAAGTTTATGTCAGTTTTAGAAAGTTTTATAGTTGTCCACAGAATTTGAGTCACGCATGTATTTTGAGATGCTATAACTATTTTCAAAGTTTATGTATTTCCCTATAGGTTTCCAGAGTTTAAGTATGGATTTCAATTATTGGTTTTAATTAGATTATATATTTGATCAGTCATGTAGTTATGATTCAATTTCAAATGGTTAGCGACGTAGATTAAAGATTAAAATCTTGTGATGGATTTGTTTATGATTTTGGAAATTTCAGAATGACTTAGAAAGGGGTTTCCAAAGTTTGAATATTAAAATATTATGTTTTAAATAAAGAAATGATTGTTGATTTAGAAGAAAAAAAATATCTTTTAAGTATTATATTATGATAAGTTATACATTTAGACACGTTACCCAAAAAGCTTACGTAGGATGAGATTTCATGTGGGTCATTTCAAAGTGGGTCGTGACAACTTCAATGCCATCAATATTACCTCATATTCAAAGATAAGTGTATTTATTTCTTATTTTTTCAGATTAGATGAGTTTTCTTCCTTTCTCCAAATTTGTTTTTCGTTCGTACTCTTTCATTATTCTAATCTATTAATTCTCCCAAAATTTTCATTGTAAATTTTTATTCTTTTATTTTATTATACATTGTTATATCAATTGTGGTAAACAAATTGTATTGTTTGAATTTTTAAGATTGATATCTTTTTTAAAATATTTTATATTTTTTAGCCTTCTCTATACATAGGAACACAGTACCAGTTCAGTTATATTCCTTTTTATTTATTTCACTTTTCTATTTTTCGTTTTTAATTGATTCGCTCTTCTATAATTTACAACATTTTGTGCATTCAATATATTTCCTATCATATATATATATATTCAAACAACTCCATCAATATTAGAGTTTTGACATATGTGTCTTATGATGTGTAATGTAGCAAAATAGTATTTTTCTTTCACCTTTTTTTTATATATAATATATGTTTTTATCAATTTGTATTGGATTGGATATGGATGTGTTTTGTTTGGATTTGTTGGATGTGTTTTGATTGTTTTGTTTGGATTTATTGTTATGATGTTCTTTAGGGTGTTATATATATATATATAATATTTAAGAATATTAAATAATAATTGTAATGTTAAATATTATTTTTTGGTAATTTTAAATTTTTAAGAAAAAAATTTCTCTCACCAAAAGTAAAAATATATTTAACGACATATATTATGATATAAAATTTAAATCTTCTTTAAATTAATGCATATTATTTTACAATATATCTATAATTGTAATAATAACAATATCATAATAATTCATATTTTCTACAATCACTCACTATCAATACCTATCTTTCTATGGCTCATCAATAATGCAAACTCAAATAATAATTCTTTTTTTTTGTATTTGCAACTAATAAAATGGTCCTCTATTTATTATATACAATAATATAATTAGTATTAATCTATATAGCAATATAATATCAATTAATCTATCAATATGGTTTTATATTAGTTCTAACAATGAGTCGTACTAATTTCATGTTAGAATTCTTCACTTATGGAATACCCTAAGTTATGAAAATTCAAAGTTCTATATCTATTGAGAGAAATGGGAAAAGATAATTTTCGATATCATCAAAATTGATATGAAAAAGTAGTACACCTTATTTTAATTTACAATAATTTTTACCCCCATCAGTTCAACATATTTTTTTCTTTATTGTTACGTTTATATTTTTCATCTTTTGTTATATATTTAATTTTTTTTATTTTAGTTGTTTATTTTTTTTAGTTCATTATCACATTTGAATTGTCTTCACCTATTATTTTAGAAGCTTTGAAAATAGTTCAAGATTAGAGGGACAAGTAATGTGATCAAAAACATTCTTCAATAAACACATTGAATTGTACAAGTTGTTCCAAGAAGAATATTATAGTTAAGAATGACATCAATTTGGCTATAAGTGATATGACTAATTTCATATGGTAATGAAGTTTGGAAGCATATAATTATAATCTTTTTGGATTTATGCTAAAACAATATGAATGATGTAGTTACTAGATATGTTAATAGCTAGTATAGGTAGTTTTAATGGTATAGATTTCTAAAATATTGGAGATTATATATGTATATATATTGGTTATTAATACTAATGATTTTATTAGAATGTAATGGTCTTGGTATGAACTTATTGATATATTTCAACAAAAAAATCCAATGTACAAAATATTTATGATTATGTTTTCAATTATGGGTTGCTAATTCAAAATTTGAATCAAGATTGTAAAACTCAATTCCATTTTTTGCCTTTATATACTATTATTGTATTAAATTTTTTTAATCTTGGATTTAATTAATTTGAATTTAGTTACACAATTTTATTGTCTCAATTTTGAATAGTATTTTATAGATGAATTTTGTGTTCTAATTGAATACAATTGTCCAAATGATATTAAATTTTATGATACTCTTTTATATTATATTCATTATTTAATTGTTTAACTAACGTATTTTTAAAATTAATTTATATATTCAATTACGATAAGGTATATTTAATAAAATTATTATTTTTTTTATTTTTTAATATCACCCCGTATCATACGGGTAAACAACCAGTGTATCTAAATATACTGTGTTGGATTTGTATGTACAAAAGAATCTCATTTATGAATGATGTAGAATAGCCTTGTGCAACACAATGTCCATATGTATTAAAACTGGCATTCTTTAAAAATAAAGCAATGTTATATTCTTTTATAAAATTTTTTACATGTTAAATAAAATAAAATAAAATAGTACATTAAATTTATGTTTTAAAATGTCAAAAGATAATAAAAATAAGATTTATTTTATTTAATATTTATGAGGATTTATAAAAAAAATAAAGCAAGAAATATGATTATAAGTTTGAATTTTAAAAAGTTAAAAACTAAAATAAATAAAAATAGAAAGAAAAGACGATAAGGGAACCAGTTTATGGCAAGTGTTGCATTATTTAGTGAGTAATGATATGTGAATACTAAAATAGTGTTACACCTACGGTTACACCATATAAAAAGAGAAAAAAAACAATACAGTGGTATCAATACAAAAAAGCTACTGAAATGACAAAACAGTGGTATTAATACAAAAAGGTCACTGAAAGGAAAAAAAAAGCCACATTTATTTCTCTCTCTCTCTCTCTCTAACTCCACTCTCATCCCTCTTTCTTTCTCAGCCCAATAGAAGAAGATTAACAATAATAATATACATTTATTTCAATTTTTCTGCAACAATCTTATTTATAAGTTATATGGGTTCCTCATTTTCACTTCTTACCTTTCTTTTGATGTGTATGTGATGTTTGTGTTCATGAGTTCCTTATTTATTTGCACGGTTTGAACTAAATGTGATTGTTGACAGAGAATGAATAATTTACTATTTAATAAACCTATAAATGACTCTAAAACTCGTAAAGTAATGCTAAAAAAGATTTACAAGCTTGGTGTAATTGCTTTACAAGTTTTAGAAATGATTTACAAGTTTTTTGCACTATATTTTCAAGTTTTAAGGACAAGTTTACAAGTTTTATAAACGAAGTGCAAATAATTTGTAAAACTGATTACTTAAAACCTATAAAGCAAGTGTAAAACACTTGTAAACTAAGGGAATTAAACTTATAAACCCTACTTAAGACTTACATTGGTTCTTGCACAAACTTGTAAATTTGTAAACCAAATTTCTTGCACAAAGTAGTTCCTCAAAATTCTGAAGTGGATGTAAATAATTGCAATATGAGGCTGAATGATGTAAACAAGATCTACAATACAATGTAATTGGTAAAGGGTTTTGCCATTGGTTTACAAGTTTTTGGCCCCTAGTTTACAAGTTTTTTTCACTATATTTACAAGTTTTAAGCACAAGTTTACAAGTCTTATAAACCTAGTGTAAAAACTTGTAAAACTAAATATTGTTTAAAACTTATAAACTAAGTACAAATAACTTATAAACAGCAAAAAACTTGTAAATCTGTGCTTAAGACTTATAAACCAAGTGTAATAAACTTTGTAAACCAAGTTTTTTTTTGCACATAATGGTGCTTCAAAATTTTGAAATAGTTGTAAATATTTGAAATCTGATTCTAAATATTGTGAAAATGGTTTACAAGATATTAGGGAACAAAATTTCGATTGGTTTTTGTCATTGGTTAACATGTTTTATTCACTTAGTTGTAAATAATTGGAAAGGCTAAATGATGTAAATAAGATCTACAATACAATGTAATTGGGAAATGGTTTTGCCATTGGTTTACAAGTTTTTTGCACTATATTTACAAGTTTTAAGCACAAATTTACAAGTTTTATAAACCAAGTGTAAAAGCTTGTAAAACTAAATATTGCTAAAACTTATAAACTAAATACAAATAACTTATAAACAAATAGCAAAAAACTTATAAATCTATGCTTAAGACTTACAAACCAAGTGTAATAAACTTTGTAAACCAAGTTTTTTTTGCACATAATGGTGCTACAAAGTTTTGAAGTAGTTGTAAATACTTAAAATCTAATTCTAAATATTGTGAAAATGGTTTACAAGATATTAGGAAAAAAATTTCCATTGGTTTTTGTCATTGGTTAACATGTTTTATTTGCTTAGTTGTAAATAATTGGAATCTGAGGCTAAATGATGTAAACAAGATCTACAATATAATGTAATTGGGAAAGGGTTTTGTCATTGGTTTACAAGTTTTTTACCCTTAATTTACAAGTTTTTTGCACTACGTTTACAAGTTTTAAGTACAAGTTTATAAGTTTTGTAAACCAAGTATAAAAACTTGTAAAACTAAGTATTGCTTAAAATTTATAAACCAAGTTCAAATAACTTGTAAATAAACAACACAAAACTTATAAATTTGTGCTTAAGACTTACAAATCAAGTGCAATAAACTTTGAAAATCAAGTATTTTTGCACAAAGTGGTGCTACAAAGTTTTGAAGTGGTTGTAAATACTTGAAATTTAATTCTAAATATTGTGAAAATGGTTTACAAGATATTATGGAAAAAAAATTTTCCATTAATTTTTGTCATTGGTTAACAAGTTTCATGCTCTTAGTTTACAAGTTTTAAGCATGGGTTTACAAATTTTGTAAACCAAGTTTAAAAAACTTGTAAAACTAAGCATTGCTTAAACTTGTAAATCAAGTGTAAAAAACTTGTAAACATGTACTTAAGACTTACAAACCTAGTGCAATAAACTTGTAAACTAAGTTTTTTGCACAAAATGGTGCTACAAAGTTCTAAAATGATTGTAAATACATGGAATCTAATTCTAAATATTGTGAAAATGGTGCTAAAAAGGCTGATACTTGGTGCAAGATACTTGTAAACTGGTTTTAAATTCTTAAAAACCAATTCTAGAAACTTGTAAACTTAGTGATAAATATTTATATATATATATATATATATATGTGTGTGTGTGTGTGTGTGTGTGTGTGTGTGTGTAGGTTTTGTATCATAATTTTATTATAATTTATTTGGATTTTTTTTGTAGGTTTTGTATCACACTCCATATGTAAAGTATGGAAGATTCAATGATTAGACGTAAATTTTGACGTTGAGGTTTAGATTGATGACAATGATGGGGATTATGACCTTTCGGTGCCTGTTGTTGGGATAATATTTAATTTAGAAGAAGAAATAAAATTATTCTACAAAAATTACTCAAGTAACAAGGGTTTTAGGTTTAATAAATTCATAAATTGAGAAAGAGGTTGAATGGACAACTCTTATCTATTGATTCATCATTATCACCAACTAATAATGTATTCTTTTGAAATAAATCATTGGCACTACTGATGCCTTTGTCCACAACAAT
Organism: Dalbergia oliveri; assembly: GCA_030441495.1. NCBI lineage: Eukaryota > Viridiplantae > Streptophyta > Magnoliopsida > Fabales > Fabaceae > Dalbergia > Dalbergia oliveri. Next base: position 3,714,271 of record JAMLFY010000003.1, read on the forward strand.
CTTATCATGTTCACATCTCAGCTTGCCTTCTTGGGGTTATGTCTTGTTTTGCATTTGTTTTTTGTTCTTTGCTTTTGAATGCACTATTTGATTATGTATCTATACAAAAAAAGGATACAAATAAGTTCATGTATCAACTATATCAAATAATATTAGTAATTTAATACGGTAACCAATTTCAAGTAACCAAAATCAAAGTAATCTATTGTCAAACCCATACTAAACTAAAATATAATTTGTAAACACGTGAAAAACTTGTAAATTAGTGGACAAAACCTGTAAACCCATGCTGAAAACTTGAAAAATAAGTGCAAACAATATTAAAACCATGCTGAAAACTTTAAAACCAAGTGTAAAAAACTTGTAAATTAAGTGCAAAAAGCTTGTAAACTTTGAAAACTTGTAAACCAAGAATAGAAAACTTGAAGTGCTTAAAACTTATAAACTAAGTGTAAAAAAACTTATAAACTAGAGCTTAAATTTTATTGTAAATTCTACTTAAAACTTGTAAATATAATGTAAAAAACTTGTAAACTAAGTGAATAAAACATGTTAACCAATGACAAAAACCAATGGAAATTGTTCCCTAATATCTTTTGTAAACTATTTTCACAATATTTAGAATCAGATTTCAAGTATTTACAACTACTTCAAACTTTGTAGCACCATTATGTGCAAAAAAACTTGGTTTACAAAGCTGATTACACTTGGTTTGTAAGTCTTAAGTAATTTACAAGTTTTTTGCTGTATTTATAAGTTATTTGTACTTGGTTTATAAGTTTTAAGCAATATTTAGTTTTACAAGTTTTTACACTTGGTTTATAAGACTTGTAAACTTGTGCTTAAAACTTGTAAATATAGTGCAAAAAACTTGTAAACCAAAAAAACTTGTAAACCAAGGGCCAAAAACTTGTAAACCAATGGAAAAACCCTTTCCCAATTACATTGTATTGTAGATCTTGTTTACATCATTTAGCCTGTATTCCAATTATTTACATCCACTTTAGAACTTTGAGGAACCACTTTGTGCAAGAAATTTGGTCTGAGTTTGTACAAGAACTACTTTGTAAGTCTTAAGCAAGGGTTTATAAGTTTAATTCCCTTGGTTTACAAGTATTTTATACTTGGTTTACAGGTTTTAAGCAATATTTAGTTTTACAAATTATTTGTACTTCGTTTACAAAACTTATAAACTCGTCCTTAAAACTTGTAAACATAGTGCAAAAAACTTATAAAACATTTCTGAAAACTTGTAAACCAATTAAACCAAGCTTGTAAATCATTTTTTAGCATTAATTTATGAGTTTTAGAGTCATTCTACAGGTTTATTAAATAATAAATAATTCATTCTCTGTCAACAATCACATTTAGCTCAAACCGTTCAAATAAATAAGGAACTCATGAACACAAATATCACATACACATCAAAAGAGAGGTAAGAAGTGAAAATGAGGAACCCACATACCTTATAAACAAGATTGTTGGAAAAATTGAAACGATGTATGTTATTATTGTTAATCTTTTTCTATTAGAGCTGAGAGAGAAAGAGAACGGGAGTTAAGAGAGAGAGAAATAAATGTCTTTTTTTCCTTTCAATAATCTTTTTGCATTCATACCATTGTTTTGTCTTTTTCTTCTCTTTATACGGTGTAACCGTAGGTGTAACACTATTTTGGTGTTCACATATCATTGCTCTTATTCAGCCTTGTAAAACAGCAAAATTAAAATACTGTGACCTGTGCCTTTAGCCCCTGCTTGTTTTTGCATAAAAAAGGAACGATAGAACATTAGAGAAAGGAAAAGGGTGGTATAAATACTTTTCTCTCCTATAGATGCTTATCCACAGTTTACAAAGAGAAAATATACGTGGGCCCCACACTATAACGTTTTCTCTGCAGATATACGAAGAAAACTGCAAGATTGAGTTCAAATGGAAAATAACTATTATATTCCATATATTGAGAAAAGTAATTATGAATAATTATTTGATCATTAATTATTTACAAATTTAATTTTAATAAATTATTACTTAAAAATTTATATTTTTAGTTTACATTATTTAATGATTTATATTATTACATTATTTAGTTATGCAATTTATAGAAGTTATTTAAAAATAAAATGAAATAATATTTATATATGAATAAACATCTAAATTGATTTATGATAATTTTATTGATGGAAAAATTAGTCCCTAACAAAAAAATATTAGTGTTGAAATCCCTTATAATCACAAAAATAAGACACTATAGGTTTCTGATAATTTCATTGATGAATAAATTAGTCACTAACAAAAAATATTAGTGTTGAATTTCCTCACAATTATAAAAATAGGACATTATATGTCCTTGAAATTTTCATTTTGATGGAAAAATTGGTCCCTGACAAAAAAAATATATTAGTATTGAGGTCTCTTATAATTGCAAAATTAGGACCCTATTGTGTTGTTTTGTAATATGCAATCATTGTGTTCTTTTGGAAAATTGATTGTGAATTTATGATATTAGTACCTTAGTGCCTCATAATAAAGTAGTGATAAAGAATAAGGAATTCAATTCTAAATTATATTCATTTCTTAGAATAATAAATTGTGGTCTAGGGTTTCTTTCTTGATAATAAGTAGAAAAATATTGGAATATTTGAGGCAGAAATTTGAAAAAAAATAAAAGTGTGTATTTTAATTAGTGTTGATTATGGTTAATTGGTGTTATATAAATCAATAATTAAAGTTTATCTGCATTTAATATTTTGCTAGTAAGTCAGGATATATATGTCCTATTTTTACAATTATAAGGATCTCAATATTAATTTTTTATTGCTAGGGCTAATTTGTTCATAAATGAAATTGTTAAATCTATAATGTTTATATTTACAATTATGAGGGATTTTAATACTAATAATTTTTTGTAAGGACTAATTTATTTATCAATAAAATTATCAGACCAATTTGAATATTTATTCTTTATATATTCTATTATATAACAAGATTATATATGTTTTTTATGTTTTATTTCTCTTTCTTTTTATTTTCTTTTATATTTTCCCTTCATCTAAACAATTGAGAAAAAAATTACTTTTCTTTTCATTTTCCTTTCTCTCTATTTTTTTTTTTTTCCTCTTATTTTTTTTCCACATCCAAACAAGGGTCATTTTTTCCAATATGATCTGCATAAGCAAAATTTGCCATGAAATGAATTTATTTAGTTATTTATGTGAATATGAGTTGTAAAATCCTGCCAATAACAAGATTTCATTAATAAAAAATTATAATTTTTTTTAAACTAACCTCTAATATCATCAATACATTTTAATAAAATATAATTTTTTCAAATGAAATCTTGCCATTGACAAGATTCCATTAATAAAATATTATTTTCTTTTAAATAAAGCTACCAAAATATTAATTTTTTAATGCGTCAATGACAACATTATATGAATAAAATATAATTTTTTTCCAAATGAGATCTCACCGATGACAAGATTTTACGAGATTTCGTTAATAAAATATTATTTTTTTAAAATAAAGCCACTAGAATTTCTAAAAAGTGACCATTTTTTTAGATAAAATCTTGCTAATGATGGGGTTTGGCTAATCATCATCTATAATCCAAATCTTGTCATTATAATGTATGTAATAGATCACAAAAGCGTATTTTCTTTTATATTTTCTCTTCATCTAAACAATTGAAAAAAATTACTTTTCTCCTCATTTTCCTTTCTTTATTTTTTTCCTCTTATTTTTTCTCTACATCCAAACAAGAGTCATTTTTCCAATATGGTCACAAGTAAAATTTTCCATAAAATGAGTTTGTTTTATTATTTACGTGAATATGAGTTATGAAATCTCGCAATTACAAGATTTTATTAATAAAAAATTATAATTTTTTTAAACCAGCCTCTTGATACCATCAATACATATTTAATAAAATATAATTTTTTAAGTAAAATATCAATGACAAGATTTTGTTAATAAAATGTTATTTTCTTTTAAATAAAGCAACTAAAATATTAATTTTGTAATACAAATGTCCTCAATGACAACATTATACAAATAAAATATAATTTTTTCAAACAAAATCTCACCGATACGAGAGTTTGTTAATAAAATATTATTTTTAAATAAAGTGACCAGAATTTCTAAAAGGTGGCTAGTTTTTTTGGATGAAACCTCATCAATGGTTTGATTTTGGGTGATGTCCAATCTACCCTAGACCACACGGACTGCTTCAACATTTCTAAGGCGTGCAAACTACGCCAATGGTGAAGTTTAGCTAATTATCATCTGCAATCCAAATCTTGTTATTATGATGTTTGTAACAAACAACTATTAAGATGAAAGTCATTCTTGAATGAGAAGAAGAGAAAAGAATTTTTATTCATACTGTGTGTTAACAGAGGTACACTATCTGGTTTATATACATGTGGTGGTGAGTAACTAATACTATTCATTAATTGAACTAACTAACTTTGGGTTAACAATATAAGTAATGATTAATTCCTATTAACAACAAAAGCATAATTTTTACGTAATATCTGAAGAATTATTTAATTCATACTGCATAACAAAAATAATTTCCCTCCAATCAAACCATTAAAGCTTTTGCGAAATCAGCCACCCAGTTTCACATGATTACTTCCTCCTTAAGTAGCTATTTTCCCTTCTCTACAAGCAAATACCGAGAAAAGACAATACAAAGAAGGGGCAAATCTTGTACGAGAAGATTTGAAGAGAATCACATAAGCATCAATTTTCCCTTAAGGCAGGTTCTAGTAGTAAAAATAAAAATAAAAATTAAATTTAAATGAATAAGTTGTATGTATAATTTTATAAAAAAATTATTTATATTTATAAGGTATAAGATATTGTGTCAACTCATATTTCATTTATCATTAGATAAGATGACTCAATTTAAATTAGATCTACAATCTATTTAATGATAGATGAGATAGTGAGTCAATATGATATTTTATATATTATGAATATAAATAATATAACTCTAATTTTATACGTAAAATTTATCCATTAAAATTTACATATTATTTTTATCCAAAAATACATAATTGATTAAAGAAAAATAATCCCCTCCAAACAAACCATTAAAGCTTTGCGAAATCAGTCTGCGAAATCAGCCACCTAGGACCACTTGATTACTTCCTCTTTAAGTAGCTGTTTTCCCTTCTTTTATAAAAGAGAAGAAGAAGCTGTTTTCCCTTCTCTATAAGCAAATACCGAGAAAAGACAATACAAAGAAGGGGAAATCTTGTACGAGAAGATTTGAAATTTTGAAGAGAAAGCACACACATAAAAAATAAAAAATAAAATAGAGAGAGAGAGAGCGCGCTCTGGAAGACATTATAATACTAATCCGAAGAACAGAATGGGGAGGAGACGCATACAAAGCAGAAGCATATATCTCAACATAAGCAGAAGCAGGGCGGAAAGTGATTACAGAAAGAAGTTAAGAGACAGAGTCTTTCGTTGTCTGATCAGGTAAGCCTTAATAGCCTTGAGATCTTCACTTCTCCCATACTGTACATTGAGATGGCGACACATCCTCTCTTTTCAGTTGCTTGTCATTCGGATGTTATGTTTTTAATTTTTTTTCTTATTTAATGTTGTTTTTGGTCTGATTTTTGTATGCTATATTGTCAGCCTTTTTACGTTTTTCACTCTGAAACATATTTGTTGGGCTTTTTTGTTGTATTTAATTTTCTTTGGATTTTTAGCGTGATTGTCTTAGCTCAAATTAATTTTTTTTTTTCTGAAGCGGACACAGCAATCCTGTTTCCTTGCCTTGAAGACATGGAGCCAGATAGAATCAGTTCTCTACCAAGTGAAGTTATAGACAAAATTCTCTCGTGTTTGCCACTTCGAGAGGCAGTGAGGACTAGTGTTTTATCCAGCGATTGGAGGTTCAAATGGGCTAGACTACCCGATCTTGTGTTTGATGATCAATGCCTCCCTGTGGATAATTTCCAACTTCATTCAGTTGTCAGGGACAAGCTTGCCAGAATCATTGATCGTGTGCTCTTACTTCATTCTGGCCCAATCAACAAGTTCAACCTCTCCCATTCTCTTCTCATCGGCTTCGCTGATATTGACAGTTGGGCTCTTCACCTATCCCGGAGGTCCGTCAATGAGTTTGTGCTGAAGTTCGGCAAAAGACAACCCAACAGCTATAAGATACCGTCGTGCTTATTTGCTTGTCAAAGTTTAGTTCATTTAGAGTTACATCATTGTGGGCTTAAATCTCCATCAACATTTCAAGGCTTCAGGAACCTCAAGAGTCTTCATCTTGTGCATGTTACCTTGGCTCAAGATGTGTTCGAAAACTTGATATCTAGCTGCCCTCTGCTCGAACGGTTGAGATTACTGGACTTTAATAGTCTCACTCATCTTAACATTTATGCGCCAAATCTTGGGTATCTTGAAATTGAAGGTAAATTTGTGGATGTTAACTTGAAGAATACTGACGGCTTAGCTGTGGTATCCGTTGGTTTGGATCGGCGTAGACCAAGTGGAAGTTCAAGCAACTTGCTTAAATTTTTTGTTCATCTACCTCACTTAAGAAGGCTGGAGGTCCGAAGCTATTTTTTGAAGGTACACTACACATACCCATAGGCCATAGCATCGCCAAGTCCGAAATGAAAATTATCTAGTTTTGGGGATAATGCCTGTTGAATTATTGAGCTTATTAATACCGTGTTTTGGAACAGAAATGTCCCAAGCTAAGGCTAGTTTGTTATACCTCTTTGTTTTAAGATTACTCGTTTTTATACTCACGCCATTTTCATACGACTGGTGGTATATAGGTAAATGTATTTTATGGTGATGCTGATTCCTTTATTTGTTCTTTCTGTTTCAGTATTTGGCTGTAGGGATTGTACCACTACAGCTTCCTATGCGATGCATTTATCTAAACTATATCTCAATATGTATAAACTTCAATGATCCTAAGGAAATTGCGGTTGTCCTTTGCATCTTAAGAAGCTCTCCTAATCTACAAGAACTTAAAATATTGGTGAGTATTAATTCTAATTTGTGTGAATTAGTTTTACATACTAATTGGCAGCTTCAGAATGCCGATTATCGTACATTTATACACAGTGAAATAGCTCTATAATTTGCATACCAATTTAGCTTGGAGTAATTGTCTCGTTTCAAATTCTGGATGCAGACAGTTTCATTATTTTAACATGTATTAGTATTACAACTATGTGTAGGCTCGCCATGAGAAACGGACCACACTTGAAACACACACTTATTGCTGGAAAGATGACTATTGGAGTTGTCCATTTATGCAACTGAGATTTGTGATGATAGATGGTATCTTTAGCAACCCCCCGAGTTAGATTTTATCGGCTTTTTGTTGATGGATTCTCCTGTGCTAGAAAGGATGACTGTGAAGCCTGCTGTAAATGGGAACGGAAGTATGGAGTTGATGAAAGAACTATTGCGGTTCAGGAGGGCATCTGGAAGAGCTGAAATTATTTGCATGGAACCAATGGAACCTATGAAGCCGAGTTCACCTGTTAGAATTGTGTTCAGTGAGATATTAATGACATAAGTTTGTATATATTTAATTTAAAATGTACTTGTTTTCTATAATTTTAACTTTAGTGTCCCTTCTGTTGTCTTGTGTGTTTGTGCTTCATAGCATGGAACCTTAGTGCTTTGTTTTTGTTTAATCCTGTATTGCTTTTGGGTTTCTGGATGGATAAAAGATTTGTGCTTTTTGGTTTCTATTTAGCTATTCCAAAGTTTGGCCATTTGTTTCTTTTTTTTTAAAAAAAATAAAAATTAAACCCTCTGTCCAACGATAGGGACGAAAATAGAATTTTATTGAAAATATGGAGTCATCACTAAGTTTATTTAAATTGAAAAACGTGAAAACCCGTTTATTAAAAAAATTGGTTTTTTGAAAGGATTTAGCTAGCTTAAGAAGGGAAGGTAAGAATTTAATTCTACGCACCTAATACAGATCTTTAAATGGTACCTTTAATTAGCTGCAAATTAATTAATAACCCTTTCCAAATAAAGAAATAAATAAATAGATGAATAAAAAGGAAAACATATTTAAAATTTAGACAAAACAATTTAAGGAAAATTAATTTTTGGCTTGACAATGATCACTTGCTCCTACATATCCTCTGGGATAAAGAATTCAAGTTACGTAGTTCTATAGAAAATAATTGTGTGTTGGTTGATTTTAATTAATAAAATCTTTTTGTGAAGAAATATTTTTTGAGAAAATAAAATTCACTCTCGTATAGGATTTAAGTTAGCGTTTGGCATCGATAAAGCCTTTATGATTCAACAATAGTAAAGATAATATTTGTTACTTAACCACCATTATTGATTATTGTATGAGAAATTATTTATTTTTTTTTAAAAAAAAGTATTTTTTTATTCACAGGAAGGAAAGGTAATCATTTTATTCATTATTTTATTCATTTTTAATACTAATTTCAACACGAATCAACAAAAGCTGATTCATAAACCAATAATAAACATACAATTAATCTGTACAAGGTACAGAGACAAGTATGATAATCAAACTAGAAAATACAAGGATCTTAATTACTATTTTTTCTTTATTTTTTAAAAAAAATTTCCTTACAAAATTTACTGAACATCAAACAGGTAACTAACTCACTCCTTAAACTAAACTATCTAATTCCCCTTAAAATGAGTTGGCAAAAATACGTTACAAAATCTTTTCCCTTTTTTATTTTAGAAATCCACTCTCCTTTTTTTCTCGAGAACCAGTCCCAATCGCAACATGCTTAAACAAAATCATTGTTCCCCCTTTTTTTAAAAAACTAAAAAAAGAAACCTTACCTGAACCCAAAAATAAGAAGGGCATAAAGACTTTGACCAGAAAATGAAATGAAAGGAGGACCCTTGACCCCACTACCTCATCTCAAACCCATTTCTTCCCTTCTAACCTCCTTGCAGCTGCGCACAAAATGGAGGCGGCAGAAAGGCAGCGGCAACAGCGGCGGGGAGCAACGCGGGCAGTGGCTGACGGCGCGGAGCTTCGGGATCGCGCGGGCTTCTCAAGCAGCATTCCGTGGCAGCGCCGGATCTGGGATCGGTGCCGACGCGGCGTGCGAGGTTGCGGGACTGAGCTGGCTTCGCGACGACGGTGCTGGACTTCTCGGCGGAGGCGGACTTCGCGGCAGAGAGTGGACTTCGCAGAGAGAGCTCGCGCCTTCACAGCACCGCAGGGAGGAGGCACGGCGGTGGCACAGCAACCAGGAGCAGGGAGAGGAGGCTTAGCTCGGGGTTGGCAGTGGCGGCGCGTGGAGGTGTGACGGACGGCACGTCGGCGGTTTTGTAGGGGCTTGGTGGTAATGCACTTGATGGTGGTAGTGGTTCCCTTTTCTCCCTTTTTATCTTTTTATATTTTCAGTCTTAGCTTGTGAACATTGATGCTAGATTTGAGAGGGTGATGATGGTTTGCGTGTTCACAGGTTATGTGTATAACAGGGATGAGAGATTATGTAATGGGGTTTGGTTGGTGTTTGTTGTCAGTATGTGAAAGCTTAGGATTTGGCTGATGAATTGCTTTCTTGTTGTTTGGGATTGGGTTTGTTTCTGAGTTAAGATGGTTTGTTGGTAATGGGCTGCTACTAATGATGTAATGGTTGTGGCTGATGATGATTTTTTTTTAATCAGGATCCTGAGGCTGTGTTGGTGGTTCGATGATGTTAGAGGGTGAGGGTAAGGTTAGCTTGGTTATCTTTGCAGGTTCTCCGTCCTCTTGCTTTTGCCCTCTCTGGCTATATATACATGCTCATCTCTATGCAAGCCATCACTATTATTGAGCACTTTCACCATTATTGGGCACAGGTTGTAAAGGATCTATAAACAACATTATCATTGTCAAGGAAGAGGAAGGAATGGCGCAAGAAATGGAGGGAGCACTGGTGTCTGCCACTCCTGCCGTTCCTCCTTCTTTTTCAATTTCAATTTTTTTTTTATTTTTTTTAGAATGGAATGAATAAATAAAAAAAGTTTTTGAATTGGCTGAATAACAACAAATTTTGGTTTTTGAATGAGTTGAAAAACAACCCTTTTGGTTTTTTTTTTTTGGTCTGAACCCTTTTGGTTTTTGAATGGGCTGTAAAACAACAGGTTTTTTTGGTTTTTGAACGGGCTAAAATGATTGGGCTTTTCTTTTTTTCTTTTATTGGTTCAAAAGAAAAAGATGAAGAGGCTATAAAATAACAGTTTTTTGAATGAAAATGGGCTGGGTTGGACCCCTTTTTCCAGTTATGATACACATGGGCCAAAAAGAACCTAAAAACATGGTTTGAACTGAATTGGGGTTAATAAATGGGCTAAATTGAAAAATACTAATTTTTTGTTTTTTTGTTTATGGAATGACAAAATCGGTGTTCACATCCTCAAATAGCTGATCATGACAATTTCATCGTCCATAACTTGGGTTTTTGATAAAAAAGAAATTATTTAGTTTCTGACAATATTAAACGATGAACACTTATTGGTCCTTTTGTTAATTTTGATGGAGCTATATAGTAATATCTTAAATTAGTTTTTGATAATCACTAACTCCCCCATTTTTTCTCGTATTCTCTTTGTCCATTTTCTCTTAATCTAAACAACGGATTAAATCAAACGCAGGCTAGAGCCTAGTATGATTACAAATGGAAAATTTCTTGTATGGAGAACAATTTCAAGGAATTTTTTTTATACACTTACAAAAAAAAAAAGTGAAATTTATCAATATGTGAGTATATATTGAGCAAAGTTGTTGAGTTTTATTTTTATTGTGAATATGTTTAAAAATGTTTTACACAAAAATGATGAGCTTCATTCTTAATTCTTTTGGTTATGCAGAAAATGCAGCAAGGGAAAATGCCTGAAAACAAAACGCGATAAAGAGTCAGTTTTTTCTTGTTTGGTAGATAATAGAAAATAGAGAAAGTTATACAAACCTTCCTTGAGATTTAGTGAAGTTATACTTAACATTCTTTTATTTTATAAAACTATCATTGACCTCTTTTGAGATTCACTAAAATTATATTGACATCCCCTATATATAATTCATTAATTTAAGTAATAAAAAATATATTATATATATATATAATTATTAATAATGAAATTATAATATTTTAGTAATATTTTACATATATATTAACTAGAATATCTTTTTTTATCATAAGTTATAATTATAAGTTTTTTTCACGTGATAAAAAATTTTTTTATTCAATTGGTGTGCTAAATATTATTAAAATATTATAATTTTTTATTAATAATTATGTATATATTTCATGTTATTTTTCTTTCTTATTTAAATAAATGAATTAGTATCTGCAGTAAAAATTAGTGTAATTTTAGTGAATTTTAGGAGAGATTAGTGATAATTTTATAAAATAGAGAAGTGTTAAGTGTAATTATAATAAATCTCAAGAGAAGTAAATGTAAATTACTCTAAAAAAATAAAGTGAGGAAGGTTAAAACACGCGGGGCCTATGTGCCCAGTTTTCCATTGAATGCTGGGGAGAAAATAGATAATGTAATAAAAAAAATTTGGAATGACAAATGTGTCCTCTAAAAGCACAAAAAGCGTATACAAATTTAAACCAAATGCAGGATAAGAGCCTAAAATAGATTTTGAAAGCTATAAACCATATTACCTTGTATCTTTTATTCAAATACCATAACAAAAACAATCCCCACAACCGTGGTGGTCTTGAGGTTTAAAAATATGATTATATGTTTGAATTATTAAAAAATAAGAAACAAAATAAGTGTTTTGCTAGTTAAGAATTTTAGAGTGATATATATATATATATATATATATATATATATATATATATATATATATTGGTATAGAGAGTGATAGATATTTATTAAGAATGTGTGATTTTTTATTAAAAAATTAGTGTAGTCACCCGTGCAATGCAGGAAATATTAAAAAAAAAGTAAAAGAAAAATAGTATACATAAAATGGATAGATAGAATAGATGGGTTAGCAAATGTAAGAAGATACATTATTATTTTGAATTTTGTTGATTGAAAAAAAGTGGTGGAATGCCTTTGGTGGCTACATTGTAAAAGTATGGTAAGAGCTAGAGTTAATCATCTGCAAGATTTAAAAACATTTGTTTGTAGTCAAGCATAAAATTTTATGTGTTTGTAAAGAGTTGCTAATGAATAATATTAGTGGAATCATATTTACATGCCTCTTGAAATAAGGTTTTTAAACATTTCTTCCTTGTACACAACATTAATGGTACAACCTTCAGAAATCCATCATGATTTTCGAACAGAATTTTCAAACTTTTTTTTCCTTTTACTCATGAAAGTGCAACATATTATTGACCATGAGTAAAACTGGTCTTGGTAAATATAATCCAACTGTAGAGAGTGTTTGACCCTAAGACTTGTTAATAGTCATAGCAAAAGACACTATAATTGGAAATTGTCTCCTCTGAAACTTAACAGGAACTATTTCATTATTAGGCACCATGTTCCTTCTTGGAATCAAAACGACTTGACCAACCCGATTAGTTGTAAGTGTTAGGCATCCAATAACATGATTTTTCATTCTTTTGATTTGTAATCTTGTTCCATTACATACCCATTTGACTGATCAATATTTCTCAACAACATTATCAAAACCCCTTTTTTCAAGACCAACTTATGGGGTGGAACACCTGGACAATTAATCCCATTTAGAATTTTTGGAGAGAAAGCTTCCAATTCAAATTCCATGTTCCCCTCTTCTACACACATTGAATTAGAGCTTAAATATATCCTTTCTTCCCTAGTAGTTTGGACACTATGTAGTTGTTAACATTTGTAACAACTTCCAAAGTTGGAGCCACAATAGATCTTTCCTTGAAATAATTTGTATTTGTTAAATTTGACATCACATCAGGGTACACAAAATTTATCAACTCATCAAATACACCATCTGTATTTTCAATAAGTATATCTATTGGAATACGAAAAAAATGTTTGAATGAAAAAATGTTCATATGATAAAAAAAGAATTTTCTTATTAAGCCTAACAAAAATGCTCGTAGCAAATCATTGACTCAATGAAACTCCCTAATCATACCATATCATATACTTTATATAAATGAAAAGAGAGTTCGATAAGTATTCATATATTAATCAACTTTTTTTGACCTTAGTAACTTATACAGCATGGCTAGTGTTATTACAAAATAAGGGATAAATCTTTACTTTATATGCAAATAATAAAACTAACAACATTCTTTCATTTAAATTTCAAGCAAGAAGTGCTTAAATTCTAGGGCGATATCACTTCCTTCATTCCTTCATGATTAGTAGCTTCAGCATCCCAATCATGCTGCCATTCTTCTAAACTGCATCAAGTCCCGTGTAAATAACTGAAAGAAGCTTCCACTTCCCATAACGATGTTGCCTATATATCTGCCTTGCATAAAATTATGAACATGGTTCATCTCCTAACTACATTCTTTCCTAATACAGAAAATTTTCTTATGGAGAACAAAAAATGAAAGATGCCTATGAGATAAATGTTTATCAAGTCCCCAAATCCAACTAAGGAACCAAAAAAAAAAAAAAACTGAACTGAGGGATTAATTATATCATCATAACCATCATAACAAAAAGAAAATGACAATAGATTAAATATACAACAACAGCAAGTACCTTGGTAATTTTGTAGTAAATGAATTCAATCTTTATTTCCCTTGACCACCTTTCTCAGCTTGATTAAGGATTGGTTGAAGTCATCAAGTGAAAATTCAGAAGGCTTTGCCACCCATCATTGATCACATATTAACTTAGGAGTCACAAAGGATGGTTCTTCAAACATAGAAGGAGTCTCATATGTCTAGACCAAAAATCCTGCATTTAATATAATTATAATAAAAAATTATCAAATTGTGTTAAAGTAACATAACAAATCTACAATGTTAATTTACCTAGTTATATCAACAATCAGGAGATTGAGTCCATAAGTCATTGTCAGGGATCGATGAAACTTAGCATCACAAATCACACATAAGCATGTTTCTATGATAACATGAGCTAAAACCATATTCATTTTGTAAGATAATTTAAAACATACACTAGCAATCGTGTGTTTATCAATGAAAGCAGAAATAATGACCTCATCTAGCAGCCTTCTTATCATACAAAACAAAAGTAGCTAAATTAGTCCCATCCACCACTATCAAACAGATGTTATACCCGTTTAAATAAATGGTTAGCTCCATAACATATTAATTGTTTATCTTAATTCAAATGAAAAATATGAATTAATCAAGATTACTTAGGAATGAAGCTCCTAGGATAAGCATGACACCTTTTGCAATGGAATTTTGTAGCATTTTTGTCCTTGAAAACAACTCCAATGGTGATAAAGATTGATTTCTACTATAAAAAACATGACATTACATCACTAAGTTAGATAATGAATATACTCATTGATAACCAATTGTGTTAGAACTTGATTAGTATCCTTCAGGTCACTTATAGGCTTATAAATAGAATGGTTCTGAAAATCATCTTCCATTGAGTATGAAGGTTTAGGACTTAACTATGTAAATTGAGTTCCAATTGGTGAATAATATTGACAAAGCCTAAATTATAAACACAGCTAGGAATAAGAAGACCACATAAATATATCCTTATATGTAATAAACTTTATCATTACATACCTTCTTCATGATAAATTTAGACCTCCATGTTCACAATATACACTAAGTTTTCGCAAATCACATCAGGCAAACACTTTCCTTTCAAAACCATTATCGCTTCTTACAATAAGTTTGACCTTCAAAAAGTCATACCCCAAAATTCAACATCATATATAAATACTCACATGATTTATTCCATATAAACAAAACTCAATCACACAAATGGCTTCTATTCCTTCACAATACATATAACTATACATAGAACGTAAAAAAAATACTTGACTAATAGCGATATAACTTTGATTTGGGATGGAATGAATCATAAAAAATAGGATGAATAAATTTAAAATGAGAAAGGGTAGAGTAAGAAATAAACATTATGCTTACACCTTAGATATCTCAGAGTCCCACTATGTTTTCAATGTCCCTTTCAAGCAAGATAAAACATAAGACATACCTTTTATCGGTGTCCATTCAGAAAATCCCATTTTCCACGATCTCCAGCAAAAACTACTCATGGCGATATCATAATTCAGTCGGCAATACTATGCAAGGGATGAAAATTAGTACAAACAATAAAATTTATCCATACCAATAATAATAATAATAATAGAAACATACATTCTAGACCGTCATAAGCATAATTAATTACTTCCAAGTCTCCAGCTTTCAAGAGGAACTATCATTCAAAATAACATAGTCAAAGTTTGAGCGTGCTTAGATTACAGCATACATAGCTAGATCTCTAAGAGGTTTCTTCTTTAAATTCAGAAAATAACATACATCTAAAATCAAGAACTGTTCAAACAACAAAACAACAAAAATGAAAAAAAAAAAAGCAAATTCAGGAAAGAAGGAAGCATTGATAAGTATATGTGTCACCTAACAGAAAAGGGGTTTCATGGGAGCGTGCAGGAGTAGAGCCACATTTACAATTTATGCTTCTTCAACCTTGAAGGGCTAATCAACCTTATTAGAACCTATGGGTAGAATCCTCGCGTTCTTTGATATGGCCGTTGCACTTTCAGATATGGAAAACACCATAAAAAGAGTATTTTAATAATAAAGATGTATAAAACCAAAAACGACACGATTAAAAAAAATAGAATCAAAGTGAAATTGGTAAAAAGATGGTCGAGGAAAAGGGAAAATAAATATGCTTTGAACCACCATGTCTCCATGTTCGAGTCACCACTGCTTGCGATCTCATCCTTTGAACCACCATCTTCACCACCCCAGATCCCAACCCATCGTCTCGAAACCATCATGGAGTCTCAGCCACCATCACGAAACAACGAGCCGATCAACACTGCAAGCATCTCCATCAATCGCGTGAGTTCCACCATGAAGAAGAGTCCGAGAGTGAAGGGAAAAGAAAGGGATGGTGGGTTAAAGATGAGAAGGGATAAGGGAAAAAAATGGAGGTTGGGGGTGAAGGGAAAAATTAGTTGCGATGGAGGGGTTAAGGAAGACAAGTGGTCAGAAAGGAGTAACGAAATTAGAAATGTGGGAAGCTTCTCTAAGAAGCACCTGAAGGAAAATAAAAAGTGTCGAGATGTAGGAGCAATGTGAGAGTATCTTCCAATGCGACCATTCAATTTTCTATAAAATAAATTTAGACTAAATACCAAAGGGTCCCAAGTTTATATTGGGGATAAGTTAGTCCCTCAATTTTAAAAGGGAATAAATTGGTTCCTACAATTAAAAAAGGACAAATTGATCCTCAATACACTGCGAAAACTATGGAGGGACCAATTTGTCCCATTTTTTAAAATGTGATGGACCAATTTGAAATTTTAAAACCTGAGGGACTAACATATCCCCTAATATAAATCTGAGGGACCTATTTGGATATTTAGTCATAAATTTATTATTGAAAAAGAAAATCTTCGTGAGTGAGCATTGGTTCCTACAATTAAGTTTTGGAAAATGCAATATATTAAATGCGGGATTTGTATTTCTACCATATTATTGAACAGATACTTCTTTGGATTCAGAATTTTTTTGAATGCAGATTCTAATTGAGAATTAAATTATCGTTGGAATTATTTTGAAAAATAATAATTAGATTTGGAGGGAAATGGATTTATCCTGAATGTGACACATTAGCATTTTATTTTTTTTACATTGATCATTTTTATATTATATTATCAGATTTAAGCAATATTTTAAGATATTAATTAAATAAATCCATAAAATAAATAAAAATCGAAAGAAAAGGGGATCAAAAGACCCTATTAGCCAGCTCGTAAACGGCAAAACTAATATACAGTGAACCTATGCTTTTAAAGCTGCGAAATCAGCCAACAAACCTCCTCTGCGATTAGCGTTTTCCCTTTTTCTACAAGCAGGATCGAGAAAAGAAAATACAAAGAGGGGGGAAATCTTGTACGAGAAGATTTGAATAGAAAATAACACACACAAAAATAATAAAAAGAAAAAGAAGAAAGAGCGCGCTTCGGAAGATATAATCCCAAGAACAGAAGGGCATGCAAAGAGAAGAAGCGTATCTGAACATTAGCAGAAGAAGAGAGCGGAAAGTGATAACAGAAAGAAGTGAAGAGGCAAAGAGTTTTCGTTGTGTGATAGATCAGGTAAGCCTCAATAATCTTGAGATCATCACTTCTCCCATACTCTACATTTTCTTCAAATAAGAGTCCCAAAATGTTCCACCTATAGCTGCGATTGTTATCTGTTGCTCCTGCTTAGCTTGGAACCCGAGGAGAACCTCGTGGACTGAAATTGTTCCATTTTGGCGAAACCCCTGAACTGATTTCGAGCTTTGGTCAATGAACTGCAGATTGCCAAGGTATCCTGGTCACTCCCGGCGGAAACAATCCTAGTTATGTTTCCTTGCCTTAAAAGACATGGAGCCAGATGGAATGGTTCTGCCGCGTGTTGTTCTTGACCAAATCTCTCTCGCGTTTGCTACTTCGAGAGGCAGTGAGGACTAGTGTTTTATCCAGTGAGTGGAGGTACAAATGGACTACACTGCCAGACATTGTGATTAATGGTCTATGTGTCTTCGAAGATGATTCAGTTGTCGGGACAAGCTTGCCAGAATCATTGATCATGTGCTTTCACTTCATTCCGGCCAAATCAACAAATTCAAGATCTCTTATAAAGATCTCACTAAGGATCTCACTGGCTCCATTGGCTCTCGTCGTTGGTTGGGCTCTTAACCTATCCAGAAGCTCTGTTAATGAATTCGTGTGGAACATCATTGATGGTGTTGGACAACGCTATAGGATGCCCTCCTGCTTGTTTGCTTGTCAAAGTTTAGTTTATTTACAGTGTTAGTTGTTTGCTTGAGCTTTGATGCGAGCTGCGCGACTCACAACAAATTAAAAATTTATAAAGTGCCAAGTTGCATAAAAAATGTAGTAAAGGGCACAACTCAGGTCGTCTCACAAGGAAGTGTTCTAATTGATTCAAGAGATTTGGGGGTTTTAGAAATTATAGCAACTAAATTAAATTAAGAAATTATAATGAGAAAATTACCTCACAGGAGTCCTTCAGATCAAGAATTGTTCAATCATCGGTTCAAAATATAAATTCACGGTAGTGGTTACTTTCATTAGTTATGTTATCACACAACAATGATGCAATTCTACTTAGGTTATACAATCGCACTTCCACTAAGGGTTTGGCTAACATATGAACTAGTAATTCACGATCGTGATTCTATGAACCTATGCCAGTTCGATTACCAATTACAGCAACCTAATTCCTATCGAGTTAATTTCAATCCCTAACCAATTGGATGTAATTAAATCAATCGACCCAATACCCCAATGGTATCTAGATTTTGCACGCAAACGAATGCACAATCAAACAACTCTTAAAAATACAATTACAAAAATCTTCGCAATTGATATCAAAAGAAAGTAAACGGGAAGAAAAACCAACCATGAATTGCAATTAAAATTGGGAACCTCAAGAACAATCTCAATCTTCAGTTATCCTTGCACATGGTAAAGAGATTACTCCTCCATAGGGAGAGTTTCACAACTATTATTGAAAGAAAGCTGTAAATTGCAATCCCAAATGGGAGCCAAAACAAAGATTGGGAACTCCCAAAACCTAGAGAGAGAGAGAGTCTAATCTTCCTCCAACTAAACCTCGATGCCCCTCCTGTCCTTCCTCCGCATTTTTTGTTCTTTTTCCCTCCAAGGGGCCCTAGAGATTGGCCCAAATAAACAGCAACAAAAAATCAAGTTATCGTAGGAGCGCTGCGCTCACCAACAGGCCGCCTTCAAGATGAATTATCTGTGCTCTCTGAGCGCTGCGCTCACCCGAATGGTGGGCTGTTGCTTCTTTCAATTCAGCTCCTGCTCTTGATGCTTACACTCAATGTAATGCTCCTGTGCACAAAAACCTCATTCACGGAGACAAGTTAATGGTAACAAGATTTAACTATTCGCAAAAGAAAAAATGGAGCAATTGACATTGATTTCTCAAAATCGTGCATTGAGGTTCAATTCATAAAACACTATTAATTTCCTCAATAACACATCAAAAACCCATGCAAAAATCTAAGGTTTAGAAGTTAAATATACGGCGTGAACGCCGTTTATCAAGCCTCCATCAACATTTCTAGGCTTCAGAGTCCTAAAGAATCTCACTCTTGAGGATGTTATCTTGGCTCAAGATGTGTTTGATAGCTTGATATCCAGCTGCCCTCTGCTTGAACGGATGAAATTAAGTGGATTTGGTGGTTTCAATCCTATTAACATTGATGCGTTGAACCTTTGGTATCTTGACATTAGAGGTGTATTTGAGGATGTTAGCTTTAAGAATGCTTTCCATTTAGCTGAGATGTCCATTCATTTGTCTCTGAACTTTGAAGGATCAATTGTTGAGCATTATAGGATGCCCTCCTCCTTTCAAAGTTTAGTTCTTTTATAGTTACATAGTTGTTCACTTGAACCTCCATCGTCCGCAGAGTCTCATTCTTGAGGATGTTATCTTGGCTAAAGATGTGTTCGAAAACTTGATATCCAGCCTCTGCTTGTACGGTTGAAATTATGGGAATTTGATGGTTTCAATCATCTTAACATTGAGGCATTGAATCTTCAGTATCTTGACATTTTAGGTGGATTTGAGGATGTTAGCTTTAAGAATACTTTCCATTTAGCTGAGATATCCATTTATTTGTCTCTGAACTCTGAAGGATTAAGGTGAAAGTTTGAGCAACTTGCTTAAATTTTTTGATCATCTGCATCATGTAAGAAGGTCAGAGACTTGTTTGTTTTTCGTTTTCAATTTTCAAAATTTTGTAAAGGAAATATTGAAACTGGAAATGAAAATTGAAAACTGAAATTTGTAATTTTCAAAATTTTTAGTATTTCCTTTATAAAATCTGCAAAACTAAAAACTCAAACTAAATAGGCCTAGAGTTTTCAGGAATTTTTTTGAAGTTACATTCTCATTGCATCACAATTTACACAGTCAAAACAAATTATTTAGTTGTGTGAATAATATCTGCGACTTTTTTAGCTTACTGTGTTAGGAAAGGGAATGGCTCATGGCTAGTTTATCCTACTATATTTAATGCATTGATGTGCGTGCTGTGGTAATTTGAGTTAATTATACCCCTTGTTTTAAGATCACCCATTTTAAACTCACGCGATATGCTTATAACTTGGTGTGTTCAAATATATTATATACTAATTTATTGCCATTCTTCTGTTTGTTCTTTTTTTTTTTCAGGATTTGGCAATGGGGACTGAGCTAAAGCTTCCTAAGCCTCATTGATCTAAACTATCTTGCAATGTGCATAAACTTTAAAGATTCCAAGGAAGTTTCAGCTGTTCTATGCCTTTTAAGAAGCTCTCCAAATCTACAAGAACTAGAATAGTGGTGAGTATTGAATATAATTTTATTGTAAATTGATTTTGCATACTATATGAAGTTTTAGAATGTGGATTGTTTTATTTATGTATTGTGATCTAGTTCGATAATTTGCATTGTAATGTAGCTTGGAGTATGTGTCCCATCTCTTTCAAGCCCTAAGTCAATTCTTGGAGTTTCCATTATTTTAATCGTGGATTCTCACCTACACTTGTCGATCAATGTCTTTCTATACAATTATATTTAACCACATTTTATAGACGTGGTTAAATAAAATTTGATGTGTAGTCAAACACCAACACACATACACTGCCATACTCAAAGTCTCCCTCCTCAGTCCTCACTCCATCACCTCCGCCACCACCATCACCTCTCCACCACCATCTCCAACGCCTCTAAAACACAGAACACAGAAAGAAAAAAAAATGAAAAAAGGATAGATGGAGAAGCAAGATTAAGAAAATTGCCTCATCTTCTTCCACCCTTACTCCCCACCTCCATTGCACGCCTCCAACGACGACCCCGACCGTACCATTTCTTCCCTCATCTGCCACCATCATCACCACCCTCTCCTCCCTCTATTCTGCGAAAACACTAAACTGGAACCAAGATCAGAGTTGAACCATTAGCAAGTTTTAAACCACCAAATCACAAGAATGCACTCAATCTTGAACCAAGATCAGATTAACTGAAGCAAGAAGCAGAGACAGTGGCGGAAAAAAACAGACCGCCCTAGAAGTGACAGTGCCGGAAATGCCAACGGAGAAGCGCCAACAACGAACAGAAGCAGTGGCCAGATGGAAGAGAGATGGAATCGCGAACCACCAAGCCAAAGGCTACGAGTGACTGTATTCGAAGATGGAGCAGATGGTGAGCAAAGGCAAATCTCCGGAGAAATGACACTGCGCATGGAGAAAGAAAGAAAGAACTAGATCAGAGTTGACAATCTCGAATATCGCGGCAAAGAACCACGGAAAATCAAACAAGAAGACGAGCAACAATCAGAAGAGATCCATCACAGTGATGGTGAAACCCAAGCAAGAAGGAAAAAAATCGAAGAAAGAAATAAGGGCCAAGAACTGAAGATGCAATTTGGGATTTATTTATTTATTTATTTATTTGTGAAAAGGAGCGGAAATAGTTATTAATGAAGAAAAATAATGTTTGATTTTGGTTTGGGACATGATTGTTGCAAGATGAAGGACGGGGTGGTGATGGTGGTAGTAGAGGATGGAGATGATGTCGACGAGAAGGAGGCTAGTGCTGCAAAAGTGGAGCTTGAGGAGGGAGTGGTGATGATGGTGGCAGAGGACGAGGAGGAAGGAGGAGATGATGTTTGCCAACGTATTTAATTTCAATTAGCTACATTTACGAAATGTGGTTAAAAACCCAACTGCAGCACATTGACCAGTAAATGTAGGGCAATAGTCACCTATTTTAACATGTATTACAACCATGTGTAGTCTTGCTTTGAGTTATGGCCTGTTCCGGGAACACACTTCTATAGTTGGGAACATCATCGGAGTTGCCCATTTATGCAACTGAGATTTGTGTGGATAGAGTGCATCACAGGTACCAAACCGGAGCCAGATTTTATCAGATTTCTGTTGACAAATTCTCCTGTGCTTGAAAGGATGACTGTGACGCCTGATCTGAAGAGTGGAGGAGAGATTTTGCCGATAGAATTATTGCGACTAAGGAGAGCCTCCGCGAGTGCTGAAATTGTCTACATCTGCTCTTAGTGCTTTTTCTGTTTTCGCACCTATATCGGATTTTTAGTTTTTGGATGGCTAATTGATTTCCATGTATTTCAGTTTTCTATCTAGCTAAGTAGCTATACTAGAAGATGTTAAATCTAGTCTGAAAGTATAACCTCTTTGTTTATCAGTTCTATCATACATACAAGGCTCCACTCGTCGCAGATCCATCACGAGCTGGATTCGATTGATTTACAAGTACTACGGCACCATTTGTCCCCTTCCCATTAGCCGAAACTTGAAAGATTTTCTGAACCAATATTTATAATAAAAAAATTAAAATGATTAAAATAGACATTTTTTAATTTATTGGTCTACTGGATTGGTACCAAGCAAAATTTTTATTTTGAAACCTGTAGTTTGGATGAGCATCTAATCTAATGTTTTAAATAGTGCCATATTGATAATGTCGCAAGATAATCTTAATTACTAAAAGAATATTTTTATTGTGGATTTGGGAAAGATAAAAAATTAAAATTATTTCAATAGTAGTTTATTCATATGAACATTCATTCATATTGCTATACATGCAAGAATCAATTTATGTTTGTATACTTAAATTAAAAATAGCTTTAAGATAATTTGCTTTGTTTGTATTGTGTGAAAATATTGTTTTTGCATGATAAATGATTAAAAATGAAATAAAGTGATGTTTTTATCATATATAATGTTTGATATGTAAAACTAGTTTGGTAAAAGTATTATGATTTTAAAATAAAAGTTATAAGATTGAATTAGGTTAAGAAGTATTTTGTCATTTTAATCTTTTTTTTGTAATTGTTTTTCTTTATTAATTATTAATAATTTAATTTTCAGATGTACCAAAATAAATAATAGGTTAGTAATTCCCCCTCCCCTTTTCCTTCTCCTTTAAATGGGCTTTTTATCGACCTAATCGTTTTCAAGAAAAAAGCCCAAAGCTAACCCTCTTGTCGGTTTATAAATAAGTGACAGACGAGCGTATCGGTGTAAATATAGGGTGCATCTTCTTTCTCTCTTTCTCTCGCTCTCTCGCGCTCTATCTCGCTCTCTTCTTGCACGCCTCTTTCTCGTATCGTATCCGTCAGAGTGAAACTGGAACCACACAACAAATAGTCAAATTGAGGCTATCCTCCCAAGTGCTCCATTGCTCAAACTTCATCCCATCATTCTTCAATCTTTCATTCATTGCTCAAACTCCAGGCCGCGGGACAGCAATAACAATCAAAACACATTTACCAGAGACACAAGAATATTTGCCATTATTCAATACAAGATTCATTCTTGATGGGAAAAGATCCAATCTTGATGCTCTCATTATTTTGCTCAGCCTTCTCGTTTTTATTAGTTTGCTTCTCTGATGAATCTTGTTTCGTTTGATTTTGTTGTTGTTTCTACCATATATAGTGAGAACCAATGCAACTTTTAACCCAAGATTTCAAGAAATAGGGTCAAGATTAGCTTACATTCAAACTAAATCATGACAGATAGGCCAACTTGCTGCATTGGTGATCTTAGCGAAATTCTCTTCCAACATGAAGAACAGAAGGGCTAAGGCAGCAGTGGTTCTAGAATGACTGAGAGAAAGAAACCTGCTCCGAACAAAGCTCCTCAGTATTCTATACGTTAAAATGTTGTATCATTTTACTTTTTCCCTTGACCCAATCTCCTTGTCCTCCATCCATCTGCTCCTGATGTGGTCATCTAACTTCAGTTTTGCTCGTGTTATTTAGATTATTTAAATACCGATATGTAAAAATTTTGTATATCTGAAAAGCCTAGGATGCGATCATGAACGATGGGCCAACAATAGACTTGGTGCAGCACCGCTCGTGGTATTTGGGATAAAAGAAAATAAAAATGAATAAAAAAGAAAATGGAAATTGCTCCGCAGTAATCGAACTGATACACTGATACTGGAAGTAACATCATGACCGCTCAAGCCTAATTTGTGCTTTGCTTGACCCAAAAACAATAAAAAAAAAAACTTATGCTGAAAGTGATATTGTAAGTATTTTTAACAGGCATCTTAATTCTTTACCGTATTAAAGCCATCACAGTTAGTAATTTGCATGTAACACTTAGAAAATTACAATTGTTTTCTAATGCTCCTTTTGTTTTTGGTCGGGCATCCCTTGTTTTTTTTTTTTGGGTGGCTGCTTCGAACTCGGGTGCACATTCACAGAGGCCACGAACTTCACGATCTGCTCTACGCCTCAAGTGCGTTAGGCATGCTTTTTATGGGTCAGAATCAAACTTCGATTGCAAATGATTGAGTTGGTCCATTTGTAACGGCTTTCGTGTTTTGGTGCCTAAGCCCAACATCGTAAGGGATTGCAGTTTGTCCACCGAAACTGCTACCAACAAAAAGAATACAATAATTGGCAAGTTTCAAAACCATGGTTGAGTAAAATACACTAGGAGTTGAATCTGGTTTCGAAGAAAAAATTCAGTGAGGAAAAAAAAAAAAGGAAAATGAAAATTACAATTAAGCGCAAATGAGAGCCGAATTTCTCTTTCATTTTCTGTCCGAATTTTGACACATTTATTTCTGTCTCTGTTCTTCACTTTTTCTCGTTTGGCACCACAGACAGCGTGACTCCAGATTATAAGTTAACCGAGAATTGTACTTTTGTTTCCATTCCCTTACGCCTAATGCCTCTCACATTCTTTCTTTCGTTAGCTACTATTCAGTTAAGTGCCCGGTGGTAAAAACCAACCTTCTCCGTATCCAAAAACCCTAAAACCATTCTGAATTTTAATAACATTCTTTTTCCCATAATAAATATCTTGTTCAATGTTCAACAACAGCAACAGCAACAGCAACAGCGTGTCGATCCCTATCTCTGAAGATGAATCGGACGAACTCAGTCGGAAGCGGGTTCATATGCGTCGGAAGCGCAAGAAATTGGGGCACAGAGGGAACACCGAGCTTGGTGGTATAGTGTTGAGGAAGTTGGTTAAACACTGGATGCTACTCATCATTGTTATAGCTGCGGCTATGCTTATCTTCGAGGCCACCGTAATAGGTCGCAAACCTGACTTGAAGAAGGTGAGCTCAGAGCAGATACGAACGCCAATTAAAGAAGGTGGAAACAACTCGCAACTCGCATTGGGCAAGGAAACCCCGCATGGCAACCTGAATCGCCTCGATCCACCACGTGAGTTCTCTCTCAAGATTTCAATTATTATCAGCATAAACCTATAAGGCTATAATTGCAATTATCATTTTCTTCTTCATTTTGGTCATTTGTATTCTAAGTTGTGGTTTGATCCTATCAGGTTGCTTGAAGCTCCTACCACCTGAAGAGCTTGAGCATCTGGATATTCCTGTGGAGGAAGAACAAGAGTCTGGTGGCCCTGTTAATCAAGTTTTGTATACTTCTGAGAGTGATGCGTCTTTTGTAGGTGGGAATGGTACCTTGTCTCAACAGCGTGCAGAACTCACGAGATTTAATTTATTTACTGGAAATCAAACATTAGAGCAGAGAGATACGAGTTTTGAGGTCATAGGCAACTTCTCCTTATATTTTTAAATGTTTGATTTACATTTTGTTATACTTTTGATTTTTGATACGCCTGCTGTGGTTATGTGTGTACCCTTTGTTTCTTCATATAGGTTAAGGGTGCTATGATGGTGCATTGTGGTTTCTACAGTCTAAATGGAGGGTTTAAGATATCTGATGAAGATAAAAATTATATGCAAGCTTGCAACGTTGCAGTATCTACTTGTGCATTTGGTGGTGGAGATGATCTCTATCAACCTCTTGGAATGTCTAAGGCTTCACTTAAGAAGGTTATTTGAGTAGCATAAGAGTCCATTGTTGATGTAACTTAGAAGCCAAAATTCCCCAATCTTATCTTCCAAATATATTTAGTGGTATGCAGGTCTGCTATGTAGCATTCTGGGATGAAATCACCTTGAGAGCGCAGGAGTTAGTGGGGCACCGAATTGGGGAAAATGGATTTATAGGGAAATGGAGAGTTGTTCTTGTCAAGGATCTTCCTTTTGTTGATCAAAGGTTGAATGGTAAAATTCCTAAGGTATTCAATCTTTAAAAGTGCTTTATTTTTTCTCCTTTTCTCCCTTCATATCATTCCTTATATGCTCATAATATTTCAAGTGCACTAGCAACTTATAGCTACTCTTGGTTCTGATAACCCAAGCCCCCCAAAAAACATCCTTCTGCTACCCACTTGTTCTTATTATTATTATTATTATTTTCTTTTTTGGTTGATACATTGAAAACTGTAGATGTATATATACACGGAGCAGTTGCCATCTTCAACAGCTCCGTGAGCATTCAAATCACGTGTTTTGTTTGTCTAGGACAACATCTATACTACTATATGAAGGCGGAAGTTGGTTATGGTGTTTGCAGCGAGAACTTTATTTCTAAAAGCAGGAAATTGCAGTTGGTGTAGTTATTCTCTTTTTGTTTTTTTTTTTTAAATAAAACTAATAAGCAAAATAAAGTAGTTGTGTAGTTATTTGAATCTTTTACTTTTATCATTTGAACAACAATATAGAAGACAAATTGACACCCACATTACTAAATGTTAAAATGCAAGAAAGACCGAGAATGCTCCGTTGTCCTTTGCTTTTTTGGGGTAATTTTCTCTGATAAAACTTTCCCATACATTTGCCTTGTACATGACTATGTTTTCTCGGTTATCTTTCAGATGTTAAGCCACCGCCTATTTCCTCAAGCAAAGTACTCTATCTGGGTAGACTCTAAGTCCCAATTTAGGAGGGACCCACTAGGTCTCTTGGAGGCACTTCTTTGGCGCCCAAATTCTGTATTTGCTATATCTGAGCATGGAGCTCGCAGTAGTGTCTATGACGAGGCTAAGGCTGTTGTCAAGAAAAATAAAGCCAAGCCAGAGGAAGTTGAAGTGCAACTGAATCAATACCGTAAAGATGGGTTGCCTGAAGACAAAAGGTTTATTGGAAAGAAAGGTATGCACTGATGTAATGTTTTTTTTGTACTCATTAGCTAAATTAAATGCAGTTTTAGCATTTGCTTTCCCTTCTTCATAAAAAGAAGGATTGCTGTTCAATTTCATCTAAGATAGCGTTATGCCATCATTTTTGTTATGAATAATGTTTATGAATGCATGTGTTGCTATACTATGCCCATCATCTCATTGAGCATGTGAAAACTTGTTCTGTGTAGCTCTGTGTGAAGCCTCTGTCATCGTGAGGAAGCATACGCCACTAACTAATCTATTGACGTGCCTCTGGTTTAATGAGGTGGTTCGCTTCACTTCTAGGGATCAGCTCAGCTTCCCGTATGTTTTGTGGCGGTTGAAAGCTTTCAAAAACATCAATATGTTCCCTGTTTGCACCCGCAAGGATCTAGTCAACAGCATGGGCCACGTCCGCAAGGCCAAGCCTTTGCAAAGTTGATGTAGTAAAATTGGTTGAACAGTACCTGCACCTATCTTAACTCAATCCTTGTTTCATTCATTTCATTAGCCATTCGTACTAGATACTACCCTGATCTCTCCCCTGATCTCCTTCATATTGGGCGTATCGTTGTAATTTGTATATACTGATACTGTGAGCTCTTTGATTAGGAAATAACAGAAAGGTTCTCTTTTTTTTTTTCCTCTTTTTTCACTTGAAGTAAACTTGGGATGTTACTGTAGCATCCAAGGCAGGAAGATAAAATCAGATGCAGTAGACATATCATATGATTGGGTCAACTGGATGACTTATTTAGGAGGGGAAACAAACGAGTGTAGCCTTTGTTTATTACCTTGGATCTTTTTATTATTATTATTATTTAAGAACGGAGGAATCGGTTCATACTTTTCAGTCTCTAATATGTGATGGCGACATGATTGAGTTTTTTCCCACGTGATTTTATTCGATTTTAATTTGATTTGAACTTTTTTCTTGTGGTAAATTTAATGAAGTATTTTTGCACATTATGTTCTCAGATATTTTTGCGACTGTCACGTAATCATATTATACTTTATATTCTTTCAGTTGTCTATATAGGACTCCATTGTATGCAATTTCAGTGTGTTACCGTTTTCGTTGGGAAGAAACCGGTTGGGCGATTGATTTCTCAGCCTCTGGCAAAAGGTTATTTTTCCTTATCATACGCTGAAGTGTTCAACTATTAATTCGGTAACATCCTCACATAAAAAAAAAATGGGTAACATCCTCCAAAGCATTTCTCACATGCTTTTTGAGGAGAAAAAGAGAAATAAATGGGTTTTGCACATTCTATCGTTCGAACAGGGGTATTCTTTTCTGTTTGGTTTTTTCAATTTAAGAGTCTTCGTTTCATGTGGTTGAGGGAATAGAATATGTTAATCTAAAGTTTTTTATTTTATTTTATTAATCACCGTTAATTTTTTAGGGAGAAACTTGCCCCCGCCAACGGCCTTATCAGCTATTATAAGAATCTCTCGAAGGGCACAAAAGGAAAAAAGATAAATGTTATATATAGTTATTATTCCGATATTCATACACTTCTATCTATCATTAAAAGGCGTGAACTTCAGTTTAGATTTATATCTCATCCAATAATAGATGAATGTTTCACAAAGTTTGAACACAAATACCACTGCTTAAAAAAATTGGAGTAGGTAAGATGGTGTGACGTGTACAATAAGTTTGGCCAAAATTAATTGAGAATCGGTTTCGGAGGAATTGGGCATTTTAGCGCCAAAGTTAGTAACGAACTATTCGTGGCGCTAAAAAGCAAAGCGACACGTGTCATGTCACGAGGGACGCATATAAAGTGAAACAGAAACGAGGATCCAAGGCATAACCGTTTTTGACAAATTTCAGTGCTAAAGATAATAGGCTGCCAGCTCCGCTGCGTGAGTGCGTGCAGAGTGTGTGTGTGTGTGTGAGAGAGAGAGAGAGAGAGAGATTTGAGATCAGAGAGAAGAACATGGCGAAGTCGAGCGCTGACGATGCCGAGCTCCGGCGAGCATGCGAGGCGGCGATTGAAGGCACGAAGCAGAAGATCGTGCTTTCGATCCGAGTCGCAAAAACTCACGGCACCTGGGGAAAATCTGCCAAGCTTGGCCGCCAAATGGCTAAGCCTAGGGTCCTCGCTCTCTCCAGTACGCTCTTCTCTTTCTTCATTTTCACTCTCGTTTCTTTCTAATATTTTGCATTCTGCTGCTCCGATGTGAACAACACTGGGAATCATTGTTCTGAAAAATATGTTTGCACTTCTATAACCTTACTTAACGATTATATGAATCATATACCTAGGAGCCAAATTATGACAATGTCATTGGCATTGTGATGTTTTTTCCGCTGAATCTCGAGGAAAATTTTGGCATTATTTTCATGAGGCTATTAGGGTTTACGTTGTTTCTTATGGATTTAATGTGTAGCTTATATGCATTCTGTTACATCCTTGGGTTTCAAAATCATTTAATTAGCTGGTTTGTGGTTTCATGTTAGCAGCAGAGGCGTAACTGTAAGCAGAAACTATGTTTCTTTTAATTAGACAAGTGATTGCAGGTTTTTCCCTTGTAGTAGTATTACTAGGAGGACTTTGCCTCTTTTAAGGCATTAGCTCATTAGAGGATTCTCTTGGTTGAACAGAAATGAACACAGAAATAGGAGAACAGAGAATTCATTTTTTATTTTTCCTAGGATTGGTGATTGTATGTGGTCACTCCATTGTGTGTTACTGCAGTAACGATTTGTTAGATTCTTTATCAGTAGTGTTGTTGGTGATGGCATGCTATTTTGTGCAGCAAAATCGAAAGGCCAGAGGACAAAAGCGTTTCTTCAAGTTTTAAAGTATTCAACAGGAGGAGTTCTTGAGGTAATAATCTGACCAAAAAGCTAGAGGTGTAACCTCATATGCATCCTCAATCAAAAGCCAAGTCACTTGCCAACCCTTACTTCAGATTGAAATATGAGGAATAAAATTGTGAGGGGAGGGAGGATTAACACCTCACTTTGGTGAAGCTTGAGACAATTCAAATTCAAACAAACATTCAACCTAGTCATTAACACACAAAAATGGGTTTCATATCTTTAATAGTATCTTTTGCTGAGTACCCTTGGTTGCTACTTCTTCTTTACATCTAATTCATATTAGTTGCAAAACAATGCTTTTATTTATCCAGAATAGATGTTGGCATAGTCTTTTTCTTCCTTGAATTTGTCTGGTTTGGAGCTTCCATTGTACTTTTTCTATTGTCTGTAAGATTTCTTCTGCCTGTAGCCTGCTAAGATATACAAGCTGAAGCACCTCTCAAAAATGGAAGTTGTAACAGATGATCCCAGTGGATGTACATTTACACTGGTAATGCTCCATTATTTCCTGCTATCATATATATCTTAATGTTCTAAAGATAATGTTCTTAGTTTCTGAAACAGAAGCAAATCAAGCTGCAACCAGTTCCTGTTTTGAAGTTTGTTTCTTGATGCCTTTCTGTATCATATATTTCTTCAGCTGATGAATGCATACCATACAGGGATTTGACAACCTGAGAAGCCAGAGTGTGGCTCCTCCACAGTGGACGATGCGCAATATTGATGACAGGTTATATCATTGAGAGAAATGTATAATCCAAGCATGCAATGTCTAATGGTTTGTGTTTTTTATTTCAGGAGAGTGGAACTTTGCTCATTGTGCCTATTACTTTTCTTGTAGGAATCGCCTCCTGCTTTCTATCTTAAATATCTGCAAAGATGTTCTGGGTCGCCTTCCTAAGGTTGTTGGTATTGATGTTGTGGAGATGGCTCTTTGGGCTAAGGTGCTTAATGGTCTTCTAATTTCTTAAACCAAAAGTTATTACAATCAAGCTGCAATTATTGTTTTGTAATGACTACTTTTGTTCAATGTTTAATAAATAATTACTTTGGCATTTATTATTTTGGATGAATCATGACTTGTCTCATTAATGGTCATCAGTACTTGATTTCACGTTGAGAATGTTAAAGTATAACACATAATTATTCATGACTAGTTGATGTTAAATATATTATTATACTGTTGGTTCTCTATTTATCCATTTCCACCAATGTGAAATAGGAAAATACATCCACAGTTTCCACTCAAAATCGCCAGCAAGAAGATGGTCCTATTGAATCTGTTGTGACTGAAACTGAATTGAAAGTCACTGTTGAAAAGGAACTTGTCTCCCAGGCAGAGGAAGAAGACATGGAGGCTCTTTTGGGAAAGTAGGTGCCATCTTTCTCTGACTTAAATGGTATTTTAATGTTAAATATGTGTGGTGACTACCAATATAATTAATGGCTTCCCCTTCAAAGAGTTTATTGCAATTTAGCAGAAAGCCTGTCTTTCTTAGCTTACAAGCTTTCTGGCCACATTTTATGATTGATATTGATCTAGGGAATACTAGTAGCTACCACAAGGAATGGCTTAGTTGGCAAACTGAGCTCCATGTGGTCAGACTTTACGCGCAAAACCCACTAGAAGCACCTTGTGGCCAGAACCAAGTTAATGCCTGAGTGGGGATTTGTTTATACCTGTTAGATATAAAAAACCATTCATGTACCTTCACCTAACAATCTTTTAATTTTTGGGAGAGATAGTTCTTGAAATTGTATTAGAGCACCAAGTGGTTTAGAATTCAATCCTTATTGCACCCCATTCTTCAAAATAAAAGTTAAATTTCAGCCCAATGTGGGCCTATGCATTGTCTATGCTTTCAGCTCAATGGGCTCTTGCGTGAAGGAGCATCTTAGATATAAGAATCATTCATGTGCCTCTACTTAGCAGTTTGAGCCTTTCAGAGAGATAGTTCTTGACAATACCCAAAGTGTGTGGGGACACATTCTAAAAAAAAAAAAGAGCAATTATTGAATATGATGCTTGATGCACGCTTGCTTGAAAAAATTCAAATGAAATTATGTACTTATGTGGGTTGGATACATACATAATTTAGTTATATTTCTTCAAAAAAAGAAAGAAAGAAAGAAAGAAACTCTTTTTAAATCAAATCTTTTTTCAATATCAAAGTGCAGAATTAAATTGTTTTAGTTTATGAATGTGCAGTTATGTCATGGGTATTGGTGAAGCAGAGGCATTTTCTGAAAGGTTGAAGAGAGAGCTCCAGGCTCTGGAAGCAGCAAATGTCCATGCCATTTTAGAAAGTGAGCCTTTGATAGATGAGGTATAACTGTTCTTTGAGTTTGATAACTTTTTTTATTTTTGTTGGTATCACCTTACTATTTAATATTTATTGTAAACGAGCCCCTTGATTCTTATATTCTATTGTGGCTAAATTTTCTACCCTTGTGAGTTTAGAATTATAGACTGAACAAACACTTTATGCTGCCTAAACTATTGTCATAATTATTTAAACACCATGGATTCTTGACTTATTTGACAAACCAAATTGTCTGATTATATCCCCTTCTTGAAGATTCAAACTTATGCTGATATTTTAAGTCATAGGTTTGTGTCGGTATTGTCACTTAAAAATTAGAGCAGTTGTGATAAAACTGCATAGATCAGGATATGCTACTTTGACTTACAAATATTCATTTTTCTCATAATTAGTTATTCACTACTATATGAGATTAAATTTGATACATAGTCAATTTAAAATAATCTTACATGGTCATTCAACCATATGCAACAATGTTGAGACTTTTGAGTTAGTGGGTGTTTGAGAGTCAAATACTTTTGCTACCATGACAATACATGATTGAATGTTTGTAAATTTTTTTACATTGACAGTGTATCGAAATTAATAACATGTTTTAATGAAGCAACATATTGTTTTGTGTCTAGCAGGTATTGCGGGGGATTGAAGCTGCAACAAATTGTGTGGAAGATATGGACGAATGGTTAGGCATGTTCAATGTGAAACTTCGGCACATGAGGGAGGATATTGAATCAGTAAGGGCTCGTACAGTTCAACTTGGGAGTGCAATTTGCCTAGTAACGATTTACTGTGGTTAACTTGTTATAAAAGTTTTCACTTGAATCCTTGTTCACTCATTTAATTTGTTAATTTCCTTGGCTAAAGCGCCACATGACATATGTATTAGTCCTGTTGGTTTTTATTGTTTGTGATCCAACCTCTGTTCTTTTTCTTTCTTTTTATGGTATTGTAACTAAAACAGTGAAGATGTAGACATGTAGTTGATTTTGGTTTTACTATTCTTTTTCTTACACTTTGTTATAGCTTATATTTGTTTGTATTTAAAAACTATTTTCCCAAAATCAACAGCAAGAGTGATTGGAAAATGAAAAAGTAGAAGGAGAAGCAAGCTATGAAAATAAGCCTCTATCCCCTGATATTTGCATTATGTGTAGCTCTAGCTTCAAAACAGTTAGCAAGTTAATTTTGCACTGTCCAACTTCCACTTTCATCTGGAATAGAATACCTGGTACTATGGTATCTTAAGTGAATTTTAGTATGTCCTTTCAATTTGGAGCAGTTTGTGCTGGTTAGCTTCAATGGACTTGGTAGGAGTAAATAGGGGAAAACTGTGGCAGCATGCTGTTTTTTGTCAGGATTTGGTGTATTTAGTTTGAGTATAATGTTTGTGTTTTTTAAAGGATAGTATCTGTCTCTGAATCTGGCTTGCGGGTAGAATTGCATATTTGGCTTCTCTTTGATATTCAGCTTATGGCCTCATTATGGGTTAGATTTCTTGAGAGATTTGCTGAACTCTGTTGTATTCATGAACTTCTTGTTTTGTGTCAGTGTTTTTGTGCTTTTGTTAAGGAGGATATCTTATCCATCCCTATTATTTTACACGCTCCTCTCAAAAAATAAAGAAAAATAGAAGGGCATTTTTTTTTTCTTTTGTCCTTTTCAATCATGCTTCTGAGCTCCATAAAGCTTATAAAATGATATTGATTCTGGCATGGATAACCATATAAAATTTGGGTTCATGATCACAATTATCTCTAAGAAGCAAACGCTATGTGATGCTATTGAAGTTGATTTATTCTTTAAGTAGGCATTTTAGTTTTGCTTCACTAGATTATGTAATTGATATAATTTTGGATGTAGGAGTAGTGAAAATAATTATCTCTTGAGAAGGAAAGAAGCCTAATTTTTGTGGCAATATAATATATGCTACTCTTTGGTGCATTGGAGTGCAATTCTTATATCTTTAAGCAGATTTCTTTGGGTGAGCGGCTACTTTGGAATAAGATAGGCATTTGGCTTCTATTTGGTGCAAAGGTCATGATCAATACAGTGTTTCTGTTACAGATATGCTGAGAGAATTTTGGCTGTTTTTTTTTTGGTTGGTAGTGATGTGAACTTTGCTTCTTGATGTTTTCTTCTCTCTCTCTCTCTCTCTCTCTCTCTCTTTTTAATAAGGAAGACTTACTATCCTCTCCATTTGTAATCATCTTCTCTATGTCTTAATGAATTTCCTTTAAAAATAATAATAATGATCTTGTTTTTGTCTCAATACTTTTATGGTATCCAGATAGAAACCCGTAATAACAAGTTGGAATTGCAATCAGTAAACAACAAATCTCTCATTGAGGAGCTTGATAAGCTTCTTGAGCGATTGAGTATCCCTCCCGAGGTATGCCTTCTACTGGTGAATAATTGTAGTTTAAGTTTAATGAACTTGCTTAGCTTGATATTTATTTTAATGATGTTTCATTGGGTGTAGTATTCAGCATTTTTGACAGGAGATTCATTTGATGAAGCACAAATGCTTCAAAATATGGAAGCATGTGAGTGGTTGACCAGTGCCATGCGTGGTCTTGATGCTGCTAATGTAGATCCTATGTATGCAAATATGAGAGCTGTATGTTCTTTTCCTTACTTTCTGACTGTTCAAAACATTTAGACATGCAAGCTGTTGATATCATAGGAAAAAACTGTTCATGGTACATGCATGCCTGTTTTTAAACAAAGAAATTTGATTTTGGGTGAAAGATAATTGTGATTTTTATTCTTTAGTTAATACCATTTCGATTGATTTAAGAAGCTGTTTAAGGTGACAAATATGGTGTATGTACTATTGCTAAGGCTGGTAGGGAAAATATGTGTCGAGCCTAAAGTTATCTGTTTTGGTGGTTGTTTCTGCTCCTACAGGTTAAAGAGAAGCGAGGAGAACTCCAAATATTAAAATCTACTTTTGTCGAGAGAGCTTCTGGATACTTGAGAAATTATTTTGCTAGTTTTGTGGACTTCATGATAAATGATAAAAGTTACTTCTCTCAGGTATATTCTGCATAAGTTCTTTATAGAATTGTAAAATCTTGAAGTCTTAGAATCTTTCATCATCATTTGTCTGCTTTATCTGAATAGCGGGGACAGTTGAAAAGGCCAGATCACGCTGACCTGCGGTACAAGTGCAGGACATATGCACGCCTTCTGCAGCATTTAAAGGTTCAACTACGAACAAACGGCAATTTCTGCTCAAAGTTCTGTTATGCATACATATTTTTGTTGTTTTATTTTCTTTGCTTTCTCCCAAAATTATCTTCTTTTAAACCCGCAGGTTCTCGACAAGAAAAGCTTAGGTCCATTGAGAAAAGCTTACTGCAGTTCTCTGAACTTGCTTATTCGCAGGGAGGTCTGATATTACAAACTATTCACACATCTGACTGATGTTGCTTTTTCTTATTTCTTAATTATCTAGTAGTAAAATTCCTGCTATGATTTGCACTTTAGCTTTTGATGAACTGAGAAGTGGCCATCACGCATGTGGAATTGTGTTCGTTGATGTGATTACTTGTATACAATGAAGATTTAAAGATATAGAAGTTGAAGAAAAGAAAATAATCCATCATGAACATGAACGGTCTTGAAACGTCCCAGTGAGGATAAAAATCCTAATTTAACCTGTCCTTCCTGACTATCTTCAGAGTGATACAGAACATACAGTTATTTCAGGTTGGCTCAGATAAAGAAGTCACTAAAACTGTGTCCGTCATTATGCTTAACTTTATAGCTCAATAATAGTTTTAAAATTTGGCTGACCTGGAATAAGAGTAGCTGGGCTGCTCACGAATGCAATCATCTTGGAAATTAAGTTAAATGATTGCCTTTTAGCTAGAGTTTTTCTTGCTTGCTATCAACCTTGAGCCTCTCTGCATCTCCAACATGCATCCCTGTTAAAAATCTTTATGATTACATTCTTACCCTGAATCAAAAGGAGCTGGGTAATAGGGTATTTGTTTTGTGCTTGATGTTCACACTATAGAGCTATTAGGACTGTGGAAGGGAAACTGAAGCATATTTGCCTTGAGCTTTGTGTTATAATTTTTCATTGTATTCCATGTAATATATACTCATTTGTTATGCTTTGGTAGAAGAGTGTGCATACAGAGTAAATTCTCCTGATCCTTTCACAGGCCCGTGAGTTTGCCAATGAACTTCGTGCTGGTATTAAAGCTCCTAGAAATGTAGCTGTTTGGCTTGATGGTCCCACAGCTGGTCAGAATGTAAATTCTGCTGACACTTCTACAGTTTCTGATGCATATGCAAAGATGCTCACAGTTTTTATCCCACTTCTGGTGGATGAGGTAAAAGTTCGTGATATTCACTAGTTCTCAAAACTTGTTTATCTTTAACATTTCAAATGTTTAACTATTCACGAGTTATGTTTCAGAGCTCTTTTTTTGCACACTTCATGTGCTTTGAAGTTCCTACACTTGTTCCTCCAGGAGGACCTGTTGATGGTAATAAGACTGGATACAATGATGATGATAATGATGATGATTTGGGAATTATGGACATTGAGGAGAGTGACAGTAAGTCCGGTACATGTAACGTGCTTTCAGTATATCCTTTCTGTAATTTTAAGTGTTGCATCAAGACTGTAATTCTATGATTTGCCCATTTGTTCAATGTTGCAGGTAAAAATGCTGCGGACCTTGCAGCTTTAAATGAATCACTTCAGGATTTGCTTGATGGAATTCAAGTATGTACAGAATATGCTCTATATCTCTTTTGATGTAATTTTGAGCTTCTGATAGATGAAAGGATGTAAATCCTCTCATCTTACATGGTAGTCATTATGGAAAGAGATGGATATTTAGTCTTTTTTAACATATATCTAATTACATGTTCTGTATCTGACTCTCTAGCATAACTGTTTACATTCTGTAAGAGGATCCAAATCCAAGATAAAATGGTGAAGCCTTATGAATTCTCCATAGCACACTGTATATTTCATCTTATATAAGTCGAGCATAACATATATCAAGTTATGTTCCAGGAGCGATCAACTTATTGTTCCTTAAAATTGGTCAATTGGACACTTATTTAACGAGTTTCTTGATGTACAGCATCCAAGTTCATATATTTTACTGCTATAAGTCTGCGTGATGATTTAAATGATTTCAGGAAGACTTCTATGCTGTCGTGGACTGGGCATTCAAGATTGATCCTTTACGCTGCATATCAATGCATGGAATAACAGAACGCTATCTCTCTGGTCAGAAAGCTGATGCAGCGGGATTTGTACGCCTTTTGCTTGGTGACCTGGAATCTCGGATATCTATGCAATTCAGCCGTGTATGTAGCTTTATAAGGAATGCAGTTTTGTCAAATGAATTTAGAAGATTGAGATGCTTATCCAGTGCATTTAATTGGAAATCTGTTTTTCAGTATGTTGATGAAGCTTGCCATCATATTGAAAAATTTGAGCGCAATGTTCGCCAAATGGGTGTCCTATCCTACATTCCCAGGTGAAATGGATCCTTGTAGTCTACCCTCACACCCCTTCCACACAAATAAAGATAAAAATGTGGATGAAAAAAAAAGGAATAATAGTACAGTTGCCCATTCTTTTAAGCCAGTTAGAGTTCAGAATTTAGAAAGAATACTATATCTACTAAATGTGTGTGCTCGGCCGTGTGTTTAGGCTGCAATTAGAAGTTATAGCCACTATGCTATTTACTTTCCAATCTGTATTTTACTACATAAAGTCTATCTTCATGTTTGGTGTTAAACACTGTCTTAAATTCACATAGATTTGCAATGCTTGCGACTAAGATGGAACAGTACATTGCCGGACAGTCGAGGGATTTGGTTGACCAAGCGTACACAAAATTTGTAAGTTATTCCCTTGTAATCACTGTTCTGATTGTGATGTCTCACGTGCAACTTTTCTGAGACATCTAGTTTAGATTAAAATAAGTGAGAGGTTAGACTTTTAGGTTTTATTTGTCAGGTACATCTAGTTTGTTTTGCATATCACAGGAATTGAGCATTGGACTCAATCTACCATTCTTGATTTTTTTTCTTTTCTTGTTTGGGTTGTGGGCAAAGAAAGGTAGTGAAGGGTTGTGGAGTTGTTCTCTTTCTTCAGGCATGTGGTGCATTTGGTTAGAATGAATTCAGCCCAGGGTTTCTACCAATGAACATCCTTTAAGATACTATGTTCTACTTGCATCTATGTAGATTTATGCTTATGATTTTTCAAGATGATGCCTTGTTTCTTCTGCTGTTAGGAGATTTCCTGATTGTCCTATTTTGCAACCATCTTTTCTCTTATGCTACATTTGCTGCAAAGAATGGAATTTCATGGAATAACAAGAATAAGAATACAAATGAAAAAAAAAATTCTTGTTCCAATTCTATAGCTAGACAAAATTACAAATAAAATGGTGTGGAAAGTGACTCCATGGTTTGATGTACGAGATACAATATGTAATGTGATTAAATAATTTTAAGTGACACGAATAACTATAACTATAATAATAATAATAACATCTCTTTTCTTCCATACATATGTTTATTCAAGTTGAAGCTTATTTTTTCTTACAACGCAACAAGGATCAAGACCAAACACTTTTAAAAATTGTATCAAAACCAAAAAAATTTTTTTTAATAGGGACCAAAGCTAAAACACAATATTTATAAGGATTCAAAACATATTTAAGCCTATAATGTATCATGTTTCCTTGTTAATCTCGTCTAACATAGAGCTGACATAAGTTGAATCTTCATTGAGTGTTTTTTGTAAAGGATTTAGATTCTTCAAAGTGAGGGTGATTGTAAAGTGAAAAGGCGAGAGGTTAACTATTCTTGGATCAATAACTTCCAATGTGATGAGGGTCTCATCAAATGATTTAAGTATAGTTAATCCCTCCACTTTCTCACTTTTAAAGCATCCCCATTTTAGAGGATTTAAATCCTTTTTTGTGTAGAGTAGAGCTTCCATATCTTCCTTTATCCAAAAAGATCATTCATCTTGTGTGTGTAGGTGGATCAAGTGTATAAAATTCCATTCAATTTCATATATAGGTAGATCAAGCTTTGCCTATTCCCTGGCTTGACAACCAGTAATTTATTGCTGTATATGATTTTTGTAGACAATGATCTACCCTTAGTGGATGAAGAATTGATAATTTTAAGTCATCTTCAGTCACCATGTTGGTAGAAACTACAGTCAATAATTGCTTACCATATTCCCCCTTTGTCATCATATTCTTTTGCAATTTTATTTATTCTTCGGTTTTTATTGTTTTTCCCTAGTCATCTACGTGTAACTAATATTGCCATATTGTCTTTGGAGCAAGTATTTTCATCTTTGCAATTTTGTTTATTCTTTTGGTTTTATTGTTTTTTCCTAGTTATCTATGTGTAACTAATATTGCCATATTGTTTGCTGGTGGGATTGTTGCTTGACAGGTTAGCATAATGTTTGTAACTTTGGAAAAAATTTCACAAACAGAGCCAAAGTATGCAGATATTTTTCTTTTTGAGAATTACGCCGCCTTTCAGAATAGGTAAGGTTTTTCTTTGCACTGATCCATTCCCCCTTGTCAAGAGGTGGCTCAAAGCCGTTACAGTTCCTCCTTCTTTGTTAAGTTGAATTTATATAGGGAGACACAAGCTGATTTTCACTCATCATGTTCATTTTGCTCAGTTTGTATGACCTTGCCAATGTTGTACCCACTTTGGCCAAGTTTTATCATCAGGCTAGTGAAGCCTATGAGCAAGCTTGCACACGCCATATTAGCGTGATTATCTACTATGTAAGTATTTTATTCTCTATTTTCTGTCTCTTTGTCGATCAAACTACAAATTATAGCATGTAGGACGAAACTCATTGTCCCTTTTTTGCCTTGGAAAGCAATTTGAACGCCTTTTCCAATTTGCTCGAAGGATTGAGGACTTGATATGCAATAATATTGCACCCGAAGAGGTTTGTGTGTTAATTGCTGTGTATAATTCTATCTTGTTAATCTTTCATAGACTTAAGCTGTACACCATCTGAACATCTCTTGAATTATTTTATTTATTCAAATTTTTGTTTGTGATGTTTGTCCAACATTGATGGAACTAATTGTGGTAGATCAAAAGTAATTTCTAGGCATCATGGATTATAAATTACCGGAAATAAAAGGTGTAGTATATTTTTACAATATTTGGGGTTTTCCTCCCAGTATTAGCGAGGAAAAGCAGAGTAATTTATCAAAATTTATCTACTTGTCTCGAGGTATTAATTTTGGTTCATGTCAGTATATATAGTTTAATTGGACCTCCTTCCCTTCTTACTCAAATCAGTCTTAATCGTCTCATAGTTTTGTTTTTATGATGTTCTAAAACTTAGGCCCCTACTTAAGTTACCCTTTTGTCCTCTGCTTGACCACTTTGCTGCAATCCTCTTTCTTAAAATATGTTGTTTTTACTTGGTTGCTGTGATCAAATTGACCTGACATCCATCCTGTTTCTTGATTTCTTATTATGCTTTTCAAAGTGTACTGTCAGATTTAGTGCATATAGGCCAAAAAGGAATAAATTTTTACTTTTGCATCTTGAAATTGTCTTTTTTTTTATGTTTATTCCCTTATTTTTAATGTTTGTGAACTATATAGGTAGCCAAACTTTTTTTTGGGTACAGCAGAAAGAAAAGATAGCCAAACTTCACGTTTATATCCTTGACATCTCACTTTCTATATTCACGATTCTTTAATGTTCCACCTCAATTTCAGATTCCTTACCAGCTTGGGCTGTCAAAAGCGGATCTACGGAAGACACTAAAATCCAGTTTATCTGGGGTAAGGTGGTGCCTATCTTTTTCCTAAAACACTTTCAAGGTGGCATGCTTGTAAATTATGTCTTTGCTTTCCTATGTAGGTGGACAAGTCCATTTCTGCGATGTATAAGAAATTGCAGAAGAACTTGACTTCGGAAGAACTGTTACCTTCCTTATGGGATAAATGCAAGGTACCATGTACTTAATTCCAATGCCAAATTTCAAGGATCTCATGATTGCTAAGGCAGTTTGGTCTGCTTGGGTGACAGCAGGCTACTGCA
This sequence comes from Dalbergia oliveri, assembly GCA_030441495.1. Lineage (NCBI taxonomy): Eukaryota > Viridiplantae > Streptophyta > Magnoliopsida > Fabales > Fabaceae > Dalbergia > Dalbergia oliveri. The sequence goes on from JAMLFY010000003.1 coordinate 3,755,748, forward strand.
CTTCTACAGGCTTTGATGATGCCTGTACAAAGATAGGGTCTTTTTTGTATTGAAAGCTCATAATTTTTAGTGCTTTATGACCAATTTACTGCAGAACCACAGTGATATTTTTATTTTATAGGGGAAAAGGTTTTTTTTTGTGTTTTTTTTTTTGGGGGGGGGGGTGTGAAGATTGAAAAGAGGGCTGTGGTTGAAGGGCTGTAGACAAAAATATGATATGCAGAGAATGAGGTTTTTCTTTCCTGAGAGGGGGATCAGACTGATAGATGGTTTTATATGAATTAAATGTGAAAGAGAAGGGGAAAGGCCAAGAAAGAGGGACCCTAGTTGATAAATTTCAATCCCAAAGGGCTCAGCTATACTATAAAAAATAGAGAAAAACTATATTTTAGTCCCCAAAATCAGGTTTGAGTAGATTGGTTCCTCAAAAAATATATAGGCACATTAATTCATGTAGCTACTTTCGGTTTTTAGCTAAATTATAAGGTGGATCTTATATATTTAGGTTATCATTAACTCTCTATTATTAGCCATTAGATGAATATCATTTTTGTTAAATGGTTTATCCAATGATTAATAAATAGGGGTCTATGATAACTAAAATATATGGTCCACTATAAAACCCATTTCGGTTTTTAACATACTAGTTCCTCACAAGGACAAGGTGTGTGTGTGTGTGTGTGATTTTTCTGAGGGACCAATCTATTCAGATCCAAGGATTAAAATGCAGACTAGAGTAAGAGACAATGGTGACAAGTATAACTTTGAGATGGTACACAACCAATAATGTGAAGCAAATGATTTCTTTTGTCTTCCGAGCATTTAAAATTTCTCCTGATACTAAGTAACATGCTACAATTCTGACGGTTTTCCAAAAACCATGGCAGAAGGACTTCCTTGATAAGTACGAAACTTTTGCCCAACTTGTCGCCAAGATTTACCCTACCGAGTCAATCCCTTCTGTAGCAGAAATGAGAGACCTTTTAGGTTCCATGTAAAGGTTCTTATGTATATATATTTTCCTTCCATCTTTTTGACGTGTAATCATTCTTTTTAACAAAGTCATTTGATTTCCTGAATTGCATTTCTGTAGTTTGGTATTTGAAACAGGCATTTTAATGCACCATCCAAAGAATGCGATGTCGCATGTGCAAGTTTCATGTTTTGATTACTTTTTGATAGTCATTCTTTCATATCTGCGGTTAGACTTTTGTGTGATTTTGAAACCCTCTATGCCCGACCAGTTTATCTGTTTCGGCTATAACTTTGAGTGCTGTAGTATGGGTATTAGTGTTTTTGGTTTTTTTTTTTTTTGAGGTCAAAGGCATTAGTGTTTGAATATATAAGTGGCTCGGTGTATGTATCTTTAGATTTTTATTTTTTTTTCTATTTTGAAGGGCATGTAACAAAAATAAATTAAAAGGTTGATTTTGTATAAATATAAATCATACGAGTAATTTGGTATATCTGAAGATAAAGTCCGTTTACTTACACTAACGTTCAGTTCATTTAAACATGGACGTCAAACTCATAAATTTATTTACATTGAAAGTTTATCCTAAATCCTAAACTCATAAGGTCTAGGTAAATTTAAATCGTAAACTCGATTTATAAATTGGCAAGAAGTCACCTATTTCAAAAATGTTTATGATATCTAACTATAATAAGTTAATTTATGATATATATATATATATATGAAAAATAATAAATGGCTCGAAACAGGATTTATAAACAACGTACCAATGCAAATTTACACATCAAAGTGTAGTGCGTTTTGAAAGGAAACTACTTTTCTCTCCTATTTATTACCTACAATTCTGGTGATTATTCTCATCTTTGTTATGATTCGAACTGTTATGAGTATTATATTATTATTATTATACACATCATGATGAAGCAAATATAAATTAAAATATTAAATACAAATTAAAATCACATAAAATGTTATCGGTCAGGACTTGAGGGTTTTAAAAATTAAAATAATTTGAGTGAATATATCATATCTTTAATTTTGAAAGGTCTAATTAAGGATGCCTATGAAATTTTAGGTTTTGTTACTTTATGGGTCAAGTTTTAACTAAAATAGTAAACTAACAAGTTTACTTGAATTTATTTTGTGTTAATTTACTCGAGTTTATTCAAATTTAAATTGCCCAACTAGTTAACTCAATTTTCCAAACTCACCAAGCTTACTGTTGACTTGAGAATTTGATAGTTAAGGGTCTATTTGGTTTTAGTTTTTGGTTTTTAATTTTTATTTTTAGTTTTTCAGTTTTTAAAATTTTGTGAATGAAATACTGAAAACTGAAATTTGTAACTTTTTAAAAATTTTAATATTTTCTTTATAAATTCTGAAAAATCAAAAAATCAAAAATGAAAATTAGGAACTCAAATAAACAGACTCAAGTTTGTGTTTCTCTTTTGTAAGGTTTTAAATTTAAGTCTTATAAATTAAAAGTATAAATCAATAACATTGGGAGAGGGATTTAGAAGAAAAACAATCGGTTTTCTTACAAAATATTTTAAAAGAATTTGGTAAATATGAGGAATAATGAAAAGTATTAATTATTTTTTATTGAAATTTTATTTATAAAAGGAATAACAATGTTTTCAAACAACTACATGTTTAAAGATTTTAATTTTAGCACCAAAAAAAGGAATTTTAATTTTATAATAAAGATAAACTGACTCATACCCTCTTACATGCCCCTCCCATCTCCTCTTTTTCTATTATTTCTATGGCTTCACTTTCTTGCACAACTTACCAAGGAAATTATTTTTTATATGGAGAATGAGTTGATTATTATCATTAATATGGATTTGAGGTAAATATTACCATGATATGGGTTACAAATCACACTTTTGGTATGATTTATTGGTCAAAACCCACATCTTACAAGCACCAGCATGTCCATTCGATAGAGAATCTCGTGGTCCACGAGATTGCAGTCCTCACGCGAGCAAGTGTAAAGCGGGAGAGAAGCAGACCACGCGAACCACGAGGATAGCTAGCGCGGTGATCCGGGACGTTGGACAGGTGGCGCACTGGGAACAAGGGGCAGGTCGCATCGTGTCTCGTCGATCCATCAGGAGTAGCCCTGCGAGCACGTGGCAAGCCAAGAGAGGCCAAAAATCTCGTGAGTGTCAAGATTTCAAGGAATCTCGTGGGTGGCGAGATTTCAGCCCTATCACGTCTCCTGGAGCTCCATTTCCTCATGTCGGAAGCAGGATTACATCTATAAATTCAGGTTAGGAAGAAGGAAGGGTGTCCGAGAGCAAGTAGTGTTTGAAGCGTTTTGTGTGAGTGTTTGAAGGGCTTTTTGTTCAACTAAGAGCTTATGCAGTCCGACTTTTTATCATTGTGAGCAGAAAGGTTTATTCAGTGTGAAAAAAATGGTGTCACAATAATTTCAAATGAACATGTATCCGAGCAAATTCGTCAAAATATTATAAGTGTTTTATGTTTAAGTTTTAATAAAAATATTATTTAATTATATTTATTTTATTTGCAATTTTTATTACATGTATCCCTTTTTTAAGTTTAAAGTTTTAGATTTAATTGTTATTCAGATTTAATTGTGTATCCCGTAAAAATAAATAAAAAAATAATATGTATAGTACTTTGTTATTAATTAGTGAAAAATTATTATTTATAACAGGAAGAGAGTTATTGACCACGTCACTTATACATAAAGTTACCAAAAGTGGAGATACACGAGCATTTACGACAAGCTGGTCTCTACTGCGTTTCTCAAATTTCTGAAATAGAAATAGATAGGCCTCTAATCAATGCTTTAATAGAAAGGTGGAGACCAGAAACTCACACATTTCACCTTCCAATTGGGGAGTGCTCGGTGACATTGGAAGATGTTGCCATTTTACTGGGACTTCGCATAGATGGCTTACTGGTCAAAGGATTTACTAATGGCACGACCACAATTTTTCAAAATATGTGTGAACAATTGCTTGGTGGTCGGCCAAATGTGACCAATGTTGTGGCGGGAGAAATAAAATTTGAATAGCTTTCATATCATATAAATAGGCTTGAAACAAATTCTGATGAGCTAATGGTATTTAATATTCGTAGTTATATACTAGCTTTATTGGCGCATTTCTTAATGCCGAATAAAAGCACAAACATGGTTCACAGGAAGTACTTGCAACTTCTGGAAAATTTAGATGAAATTAGGTGGTATAGTTGGGGATCGGCCTGCCATGCTGGATTCTCACATACAAATGTGACAAATGTGACAATGCTAGATTCTCACATACAAATGTGACACCTTCACTAGTATTTGTAACAATGTTCCCATTGAAATATACTATTATATTTGTTGTACCATCCATTTCTCCCTCTTCGTCTTGCTTACTCTCTTACTATTTTTTTGTCTCATCAACACTTTTTTGACACACAGATATTGTAATCTTTTTTTGTCACGGGACTACCAATACAAGGAACTCACCAACATGAAATAAACAAAAGAATGAATAAGCAAAATGAGTGAGAGACCCATAACATTTTGTTTGGGACTGAAAATAAAAAAATAAAATGAAACAACTAAAGAAAAAAAGACAAGGAGCTATATTATTTGCGCATACTCTAGTTCACTCTGTATAAAACACACCTAAACACTCTAAACCTTTAAAAACCAAACATACCGAATGACTCATGGAAAGGAGACGGAAGCGGGTTATATAGATGGAAGGGGGTTATTTTAATATTTTTTGAAATCTCGTAGCAATTTTTTTGAAATCTTGCCGCCAAAATTCCTTCTAATATGCTGAAATCTCGCCACCCCATTATTTTTATATTGCTTATGGCGAGATTTTCACTGCCACCCACTACTACCGATACCATGCCTGATGTGTCTAGTCTGATGAACTAAATCTCGCCATTACCACTATTAAATGTAGGTTTTAGCAAAATTTGTATAAATTTAATTTTTTTTGAATTTGGAAAAAATGGTAATGGCGAGATTTTACCGACACCATCCTCCGTGTAAATTTATTTTTAAACCCATATGCATGCATATTATTATCTCAAATCCAATATGAAAAAAAAGACCCCAACTTACCATTATCATGTCAATTATACGTTCCCACCATTTTCCCTTCTTGTCCACTTTCCATTCATTTATTTATCCCAAAATTGATTTCTATAAACACAGCTACTAACTTGGTGTAATTGTATAGCGTTCAGACGTTGATTCCCCCGCCTCTGTTGCCGTCTTCGGTTGCTCCGCTGTTTTCACGTCAAACACACACAGACAAAATCCCCATTCATAGAGGTAGTTACACTTAGAGCGAATTAAACATGATTTTATCGGGTGCATATTATTTCATCTCAGTCCCATCATCTTCATTATGCACTTCTCTACCTCTGCTCCCCCACCCTAACCTGCCCAAGTCACTCTCATATTCCAGACCATCCAGATTCGCATCTATTGTAATCAACGCCCACGGAGGAAGAATGTAAGTTGCGCCCACCAACCCACTCTTGTGTTTAGGCATTAACTCTTCAAAATCTAACCACGAAAGGGAAATTGCGCAGCTGTGAGCTCTTCGATTTGCACGAGGAGCAAATCCCTTACGAAGTGGCATGGTCTTGGCAGAAAGAGATTGTCGTGGAAAAGAAGGCTCAGATTGAAAAGGAAGGAGATTGCGCCGACACCCTTATTATTCTGCAGCACCCTTCTGTTTATACACTGGGTACCGCTAGTACTGTGAACAACTTCAATTTTGAAATAGAAAATGCACCCTTTCATATTTATCGCACTGAGCGTGGTGGCGAAGTTACATACCACGGTCCTGGTCAGGTGCTTGCTCTAAATTACTTTCTACAGTTCTGGAATTTAATGTTTATATTGCGGTTAACTTGAATATGGTTAGCTAATTTGATTAACTATAGGAATTAGGAAGTTGGATTAACCTGCAAATGTATTTTTGCATTGCAGCTAGTTGTGTACCCCATTATCAACCTCCGAAGGCACAAGATGGATCTTCATTGGTACCTCAGAACCCTTGAGGAGGTTGTCATTCGTGTTCTTTCTTCGACATTTTCAATTCAAGCTTCTCGACTGGAAGGTTTGACTGGTGTTTGGGTTGGTAAGTCTAGGTTATCTACCTCAACAATTTATAATTATTCAACCTCGGATTTGCCTACTTTTGATCAAGATATTAAGTTATATATCAGCAGCAATTGAGTTGAATAGTTCTTTCTCTGTAAACCTGCCCTGAGGGATTTATTTGGGTTGATAAGACCTTAATTTCATACATCATGGAAATTTTGATCAAGATTCTATTACTGGAAGATTCCACTGCTAAATTATGGATTGATCGGAAAAAGTCTGGAGGCTTCCGCTGTATTTTTAGGTTTGGTGTCAGATTTTAAACCTGTCATATTCCCCTGAAGTTAAGGCAGGGATTGCTACTAGAAGCAGTCCATTAAGATTACGCTTATTAGTTTGTCATGATTTCAATTTTGGTGAACTTTTAAGTAGACCAAAACCGTTTATCTTTGTTCTCATTCTCCATTGCAATTTCTTCCAGGAAACGAGAAACTAGCGGCTGTAGGCATACGAGTGGCTCAGTGGATAACTTATCATGGCTTGGCACTTAATGTCACCACTGATTTGACTCCTTTCAAATGGATCACGCCATGCGGCATACGTGATCGTCAGGTTGGAAGCATTAAAGGGTTGCTGGAAAAGCACAGCCATGCACTGCTCATGGAAGAAGAGCCGATTTGCATTATATGGATGATGCCAGTCTTATTCGTATTACTCACAAGTCCTTGATTGAAGAATTCTCACAGGCGTTTCAGCTTGAGTACCATTATAAAACTATTTCTGTACCCGTGTTGTATGAAAGGAATCGAAGCTCTCATGTTACAGAAACAAAGCAAAGTTGAGCTTGTTTACATACATATCAGTCCTGGGATTAAAATAACATCGTCAGTCTCTATCTTCTTACCCAGAAAATCAATTGCTTGCAAAGAATATCTAGTTATGACCAAATTTTCTCCAGTGATCTTTGAAAAAGGAAGTGACATTTTATGAAAAGAAGAAATGCATTCACCTTTGTGCATTAATAAAAGTAAGCCCTTTCAGGTTCAGGACACAACAAAATCGTGCAATACTATAATGAAAAGGATTGCATTAAATTTAATCAGCTAATAATTATGTCATCAAAATACATACAATACTCTTACGCAATCACATTCAATAATTGTCTGCTACAGGCCTAGAAGGGAAAAGCCTCACAAGAAGCGTCATCAATGACCAAAGACACACCATCCCCAGTAATTGGAAGGTTATCATTATTGCAAACAAAGCTCCACTTCTCTGGAGCATTGCTGGTGTTTCGGGAAGGTCCTGCATAGCGAACATCAACCTCTCAGCAAAATTAGCAGCTTTTGAAACCTGATACATTCTATATACCTGGAAAATCAATTGGCAAAATGTTATAAAACTAACTAACGGTAAAACGAAGTTTCTTTTACTCCTTTCTCATCAGTGGGCTGATGAGTCAGGCTGCATCATGATCTAAAATCGATATAAAAATTGTAAAAAGAGAAGAACAAATAAACAGACAAACCTCAAATATAATAGGTACTAGAGGCCAGCAAGATGATCCGCGCTCGTTCAAAGATCTCTCAAATGCCAATTGAGCAACACAACCAACTAAAAAGGAGCTATAGCCACAATAGCTTCCAAGCGAACCACTGACCAGGTCGTGTACAGAAGAATGAGAGGAGCAATAATCTTCAAACCCATTGTGATGAGGGCAGAGTATAGGTATCCTTTGAGGCCAGTGATGAGACCCCATCTTTTTGAGCTGTACTCCAAATAAGGCCTCTGCACACGATCAGCCACATACAGAAATGTTGCAAGCCCAATGTAGAACAAGGCCTCAGAAGAGAATGAACTCAGGATATCTGCAATTTATTGGCAATAGAAATGTGTATAATGAGAAACTTCTCACCTGTGGTTTACAAGTTTGTTAAATATAAAACCATGAAATAAACAGTGTGTTCAGAAACCAGAAGTACCCCATTTGTTCAAAAGAAAACCTTCAAAACACATTCTTGATGAAATAGACAAAAAGGAACGCAAAACAAAGGTTTCAGTCTTCCATGTATGTTAGTAACAATTGACAATGTACGTTAGTGAACTAATGTCTTTTACTGACCTATATCAACACCGTAAAAGTTCTAGAAATACTGCAAAATCCAAGGGAAAGTGAAATAGCATGACATTCAAAATTCCATGACATGATTACTATTCCATAGGGATAATAATGTTGGTACTTAACATATATTTTGCTTTTCTCTAAGAATTCCTTCTCACATTAGTGTCAAAGTTCTATAATTTTTTCCGTCCCCCAGATGTTTGGTTAGAGATTGGTAGGATAATCATTAAAAGTCAGGTTTTGGATCCATTTTCCGCATATATATATATATATATATATATACATATTTTTCTGCTATAGTCAGGTTTTGTACTGCCGATTGCTTGAAAGAAATTGTTTCTATTTCATAGTGATTTTGATTGAAAAATAATGAGACGATGATCAATAGTTTTGAAGATGGGTCTCAGTCTGCAATCATATCAGGCCAACAATTAATTTGCTGTTAGCAGCATCAGGAAACATTAACAGCAACGTCAACAATCCCCACATAACCAAAACTGTTGTTGCAGGTTTACTTTCTACTGCACATACGATCATCATCCAATTTCAAGCAACAGACAGAAAGGTGAAAGGTCTAAATTCGAATACAGTAAGAAAAATTACTAAAAGTTCTATAAATACCTACTAGGACCAAATCCTTGAAGAAAGCCTCAGCCAAACTTCCAACAAAGAACTGTGGCAGAATCAAACAGGATATGAACGCAGCAGGAGCTAAAAGCCAGAAGTAAGAGCTGCCCCCTTTTCCAAAGGTTGCTTTTTCCAACCCCCCTTCTTCTACAGACTGATATGTCATCCCATAAAAAGAACTAGAACCTGATTTACCACGAAATGGCTCCACCCCATCATAGCTAGTAACTGGTACACTGGAATTTCGGTTTGGAAAAGTTCCAAGCCACCAAAGACATTGGAATCAAAAGCATGTATAAGATGCCTTTGGAATTTATTCAATCCCAAAAGTGAATGCCCTTTGGTCACCCATTTCAAGCCTGAAATCAAAAAGGTTAATTTGCCGAATGGTTGTGAGACCCAAAATGCTACAAGACATAAATTCAATTTCTTTTCTTTTTTTAACAACAGAACACAGTCGCATGCATTAGCAATGCAAGAATGTTAGAGGGAAAAAGAAAGACGTACATTTCGAGGCCTTTGCAAACCGAAATCTATGTGTCTGAAATCTGAGTGGGGGCGGGTTCCAACCGCTTGCGACTGCGAAGAAAGTGTGAGAGGTGAAATAGCAGAGAAGAATTACTCTGGAAACATACAAGTTCAATGGCAGGCCTGGAATACTCACTAAGAATACACGATGATTAGACAATTGGAGAGGTTGAGAGGGAAGACCACAACAAAGGGTTCCAAGTTCCATCTGTTGAATTTTTAGGGTTTTAGGGAAATGAACTTGCCACCTTAAACCCTTGCTCCTGCCACCATTCCTTGTATTTTCAAGTTTCCAGACATCAGTTGAACACCCCGTTAATTATGTAGTAAAGATATGGAAGCTTCAAATATTTTATTTATTGGTGGTTGTAGTAAGATAAATCTATTTTCTTAATTAATATACCCTCCTAAATGGATAATTGTTAACCAATAATGTTCTATTATTTTCTACTAATAGATTTAAGAGAAAAATAGCGAAAATATTCAATTATTAATGCATAATAATTTGAAGATGATTTTTTTCTTTCACCAACTACCAACCTATCTTATTCTCTGTCCAACTAGTTAGTAGTTACATTTTTTTAATTGAAAGACAAATATACTCTTCTGATGAAAACTTGATTGAGATAGTTGGTGATCTTTGAACACTTTTAACATTCTTATAAGTTTTAATGTTTTAAAATATTTACTTTTAAATGATGAGTAATAAACGATAGAATAAAAGAATTATAAGATTTGGAGACAAAATAGTTTTCATTCATTATTCTCTATATTGCTAAACAATGTCATAAAAAGTGCATACAAATAACAATAGTCTAGTATTTCTTTATTTGTCTATCGATACTATTATTTGAATATAAAATTGGGTTATTCATGCCAAGGAACCAAGGTAGATAAAAGAGGAAATTTAATATGGTCAGCTCGGCATACGTAATCATCAAGTTGGAATCATTGGAGGGTGTTGGTAGTAGCAGATCAAGTGAATAATTTTTTTCTTTTTTCTTTTTTGTTTATTATACCTTTCTCCATCTTTTTCATAACTTTTTTATTTTTTCTTTTGGCCCTTAGCTTCCCTCAACTTCTTATTCGTATAGATGACGCCAATCTTATTCTCACTATTACTGTCAGAGTCCTTGATTGAAGAGTGTGCACAAGCGTTTTAACTTGAGCACCATTATAGAACTATTTGTGTACCCGTATTGCATGAAAGGAATCGAAGCCCTCTCTTTCTTTACAGAAACATAGCAAAGTTGAATGTGTTTGGTATACATATATCAGTCCTTGGATTATTTACTTTTTCCAGGATCCTGGCAGATCAATCAACATCGTCACTATTGCAGTTGAAAACTTGTTAACCTATCTTCCGATCCAGAATACCAATTGCTTGCAGAGAATTTTACGTCAACAACGTTATGAATAGAAATAAGCCCTTTCAGGTTCAGCTCTCAACAAAAAATACACCTTCTCAAGATATTAAAACTTGAAGGGTTAGTGCAACGAGATTTCTTCATGAAAAGGCATGCATTGAAGTTAGTCAACTAATAACGAAATCATCTAAATACATACAACACCCATCCCAAATCCCACTCAGTAACTGTCAGCTATAGGCCTAGAAGGGAAAAGCCTCAAAAGAAATGTCATCAATGACCAAATGCACACCATTGCAAGTCCTTGGAAGGTCACCATCATTGCAAACAAAGCTCCGCTTCGTTCTAGCACTTCTGGTGTGACAGGAAATCCCTTCATTGCTAACATCAACCTCTCAACAAAATTAGCCGCTCGTGTAAGTTGATACAGTCTATATACCTGGCAAATCAGTACGCGGAATGTTATAAAACTAATTACTGGGAAAATTTTCTGTTACTCCTTTCTCATTGGTGGGGTGATAAGTGACAAGTCAAGATCCAATAAAATCTAAAATCAATATGAAAATTGTAAAAGGAAAAGAATAAATAGACAAACCTCAAATATAATTGGGATGAGTGGCCAGCAAGATGTCCGGTGCTTGTCTAAAGATCTCTCAAATGTAATTTGAGCAACACAGCCAACTAAAAAAGGGGTTATAGCCACAACAGTTGCCATGGGAACCACTGACGAGGTTACATACAAAAGAATGAGAGGAGCAACAATCTTCAAACCCATTGTGAAGGCAGCAGAGTATTGGTATCCTTTCAGATCTGTGATGAGACCCCATCTTTTTGAGCTATACTCCAAATATGGCCTCTGGACGCGATCAGTCACAAGCAGAAACGTCGCAAGTCCAATGTAGAACATGGCCTCAAAAAAAATGAACTCATAATATCTGCAATTTATTGGTAACAGAAATGTGAATAAAGAGATACTTCTCCCTGACGTTTTTGCAAGTTTAATACACACAAACCCATGAAATATACAAGGACAGTGACCAGAACCCAAAAGTGCACCAAACTTGTCCAACAGAACATGAAACAAACTTTTGCCAAAATAGCAAAATGTTATATAAGAAACGGAGGCTTCAATCGTCCTTGTATGTTAGTGAACTGATGACCTTAACTGATGTATACACATCAATACCATAAATGATAGATGCTCAAGAAATGCAGCAGAAACAAAAGGAAAGGACAATAACATAATATCCATAATTCCAGGACATGGTTATTAATATTATTCCACACGATAAAACGTCAATACTTAACATATCTTGTGATTTCTTCTAAGAATTTCTTCTCAAGTAACTGTTATATTAACTTTTCTCTTCCCAAGATGTATGGTTTGAGATAGGTAGGATAGTCATTGAAGGTTAGGTATTCATTCTTTTTGATGTATAGTTGGTACAGAACCAGGTTGTTGCATTATAACTAAGACTGCTGATTACTTGGAAGAAACAATAGTTTTTTAATCTAGGTGTCACTTTGCCACTATATCAGGCTGATATTTAATCTGCCATTAACAGCATCAAGAAACCTCAACAATATCAACCATTAGAACATAATCAGAATTGCAAAAATCATATATTGTGGTAGCTTCTTTTTTTTATGCCGTTTTACTTTCTACAACACAAACGATTATCATACAATTTCAAGCACAAAACAGAGAGGTCTAAATTCAAACACAGTAAGAGAAAATACGAAAGTTCTATAAATACCTACTACGATGACATCCTTAAAGAAAGCCTCAACTATACTTCCAACAAAGAACTGTGGCAAAATCAAAGAGGATATGAACGCAACAGGAGCCAATAGCCAGAAGTAAGAGCTGCCCTCTTCTTCGAAGGGGGCAGACTCCAATTTCCCTTCTTCTACCGACTGGTATGTCATCCCATAGAAAGAAACAGAACCTGATTTACCACGAAACGGCTCAACCCCATTATAACTAGCAACAGCTACATTAGAATTTTGGTATGGATGAAGCTCCAGTCCACCATTTACATTGGAATCAGAAGCATGTATACGAGGCCTCTGGAATTTATTCAATCCCAAAATTGAAGACCCTTTAGTCACCCATTTCAAACCTGAAATCAAAAAACTTAATTTGCTGAATGGTTGTGATGTATATAGAGACCCAATATGCTAAAAACAACAAATTCATTTTTTTTTTTACATTTGGACGTGTTTGCAAAGCGAAATCTTTGTGCCTGAAATCTGAATGGGGCGCGGGGTCCAACCGCTTGTAGCTGCGAAGAAACGGTGACGAGTAGATAAGAGTGACTGGGGAGACATAGAAATTCATTGCTTTGGCAAGTGTGGACTAAGGCAATAGTATATACTCACCGACGCTATACCATGATTTGAGAATTGGAGAGGTTGAGAGGGAAGACCACAACAGAGGGTTCGAAGTTCCATCTGTTGAATTTAGGGTTTTAAGGAAATGAGTTTGCCACCTTAAACCCTTCCTCTTGCCACCATTCTATAGCTCAGTCTATATCTATAACACTATTATTGTTGTGGGACAAAATTTGGTTATTCATGTTTAGGAAGGTATGAAATAAAATTACAATTTAGTCCCTTATCTACAGAATCATATATATACACTTTAATCTCCAAATTGCGAGTAAAAGTAAAACTCTTTCGTTCTGAAAAAAAAATGTGGGACGTTAGCTTGGTCATGAAAATTGTTATAATCACTTTTTTAATTTTTTTTGGTGCATCAAAAAAAAAAAAGCAAGAATTATTCTCGGCTGTTATAACCAGTTTAATAATTAAAGAATAAATTTGACTAAATATCCAATCAGGTCTCTCATAATTATATTGAGGGATAAGTTAAGTCTTTAAATTTTGAAAATCTCAAATTAGTTCCTCACATTTCAAAAAAGAGGACAAATTAATCCTTAATACAGTCCTATATAATTAAAAAAAGGATAAATTGATCCTTCCATATATTATCTCAATCCTTATAGGGAGCTAATTTACTTATCACTTGTCAAACGTCTTATTGATTGTATAAAAAATATACTTAACATTACTAAACACCCTCCATGATTATAAATGTAGCACAATTTCTCTTTTGTAATTTCAAATAATAAACATTGATTTAAAATTGAAGTGAAGCTCAATACAAGGGTCTAGACAATATAAATGATAATTTATTCTAATTTGAATTGGGGTTACCAAACAGAATCGATCATTTTTTCTTTCAAAATAAGAACTAATTGATACTAAAATCTTTCTCCCTTTCGATAATTTGTTCTTATTTTACTTTATTTTTTATTTTGATTCAGTTTATATTGAATTTAAACACTATTAGGTGTGGTAAAAAACACCATGAATGTCTCCATGGAACAATGTAACGGGACATTCAAAATGAGAGATGTTTTCCTGGAAAAGAAGTGCAAAGTTCAAATTTTGTTTCAAGCTGCCTCTACTTAGAAAGATCAAACCAAGCTTTATTTCTTTGTTTTGTTTGCATTTACTTCGTTGTAGCTCGCGAATACTTCAGATATTTGGGGCCTTTCTTCCACCGCTGATATTCTCACCAACGGAGGAAATGGGTGATATTCTTACCAAGGCTATATCTACTACCCACTTTCCATACATCAGAACCAAACTCAATGGAGAGCCTTTAGCTTCCCTGAGTTTGCGGGGGCCTGTTAGGATCAGTAGCAAATAGATATGGTTAAGTTAGTTAGAGTTTAACAGCTGGCTACAGCTGTCACTGGTGTAGGACACCTGTATAATTCAGCCATTGTGTTATCGTATATAAACTCAACTGTAGTGTAAAGTAGTGGTGGTGAATTCATTTTCATCCAATACAATTTTCTCTCAATTCAAGAGTTTGTGTGTTATCTCTATCATAGAGTTCCTTTATCGGGGAGATGGTGATTTACAGCCCATACAGATTTAGAATTGATGCAGATGGAGACATTTGAATGGCAACACCATCTCACTTGGGGGACCAGCATCAACTATATATATATATATAGGGATATCATACGAGAATAGGAGTTTATTAAAAAGTATGAGGAGTAAATTTGGGTCATATAACTATATATAGATGGTCAAAATTAAAAATTAATTAATGTAATAAATGCTCATATATTCTTTTAAAAAACATATAACTTTATATTTTAATTTTAACCATTAATATAAAATTCAACGATCCAAATTCACTTCTCATTCTAATAATAAACTACTACTCTCGTATATACACTCCCTATATATGTATAAAGTTTTTTACTGACTATTACTACATTTAAATTGATTGATATATTTAAGTCGTTACTCTAGATCTAGCTGTTAATGCTAACTAATAAAAGTTAAGTCACTAGAATTAGTTTAACACTAGGAATTTTGAGCAAAATGCATGAGATCCTATAAACATATAGAGAGAGATTCTTGCATATACGTAAATTTAACACATCACTTTTAGATACATTCATAATACAAATGAGCTTCATAAACTTTATTCAATATATATTCACTCATCAATAGATTTTAATAATTATTTTTGTGAGTCTGTCAAAGAAACAAATCTTAGAATTTTACTTATACAGAAAATTTTCAAATTAAAAAAATCTTAGAATTTTTCTTGTACTTATACATGGAGAAATTGTTCTCCCAAATAAACCACCTGAAATTAAAATTTAATACCACAGTCCATATAAAAGTAAAGCAACCGTGACAAAAAAACATTTTTAAATCATTCAATCCACACCTTACACGATTTTGATGTGCCTCGATAAGCAAATTTTAATAACCATTGAATATAATGTGATAAATAAAGTATGTAAAATTTATCATTACATTCAATGATTATTAAATGAATATCACATCTACTTTTTTTATTGTTTAAATAGCATTTTTGCTAAAATCAGTAAGAGTAAACATCCAAATTCTTAACAATTTTTTTAATGGATATTAACTTAACAATTGTAAGCAACCAAATTGATCTCTCACAATTTCTTTGATAGATTAATTAATCCCTAACAATTATAAACACCCAAATTGCCCTCACAATTATAAAAATGGACTATAGGTGATTGAGGTTTAACCTAAGCCTATAAACATGCATGAGGTCCTACACTAGGAATTAGTCTAACACTAGAAATTTTGAGCAACATGCAAGGTCCTATAAACATATAGAGAGATTCTTATATACACATAAATTTAACACATCACTTTTAGATACATTCATAATGAAAATGACCCTCATAAACTTTATTCAATATATATTCACTCATCAATGGATTTCAATAATTATTTTTGTGAGCCTGTCAAAGAAACAAATCTTAGAATTTTACTTATACAGAAATTTTTCAAAGAAAAAAAATCCTAGAATTTTTCTTGTACTTATACATGGAGAAATTGTTCTCCCAAATAAACCACCTGAAATTAAAATTTAATACCACAGTCCATATAAAAGTAAAGCAACCGTGACAAAAAAAACATTTTTAAATCATTCAATCCACAACTTACACGATTTTGATGTGCCTCGATAAGTGAATTTGAATAACTATTGGATATAATGTGATAAATGAAGTATGTAAAATTTATCATTATATTAAATTATTATTAAATGAATATCACATCTACTTTTTTATTGTTTAAATAGAATTTTTGCTAAAATCATAAGAGTAAACACCTAATTTCCTAACAATTTTTTTAATGAATAGATTAATCTCTAATAATTGTAAACAACCAAATTGGTCCCTAATAATTTCTTTGATGAACATATTAATCGCTAATAATTATAAATACCCAAATTGATTCCTCACAATTATAAAATATTACACTATACTCCTGATCACCTTTAACCTTAGCCTATAAACATGCATGAGGTCCTACACTAGGAATTAGTCTAACACTAGGAATTTTGAGCAACATGTATGAGGTCCTGTAAACATATGGAGAGATTCTTGCATACACATAAATTTAACACATCACTTTTAGATACATTCATAATAAAAATGAGCCTCATAAACTTTATTCAATATATATTCACTCATCAATGAATTTTAATAATTAATTTTGTGAGTATGTCAAAGAAACAAATCTTAGAATTTTACTTATACAGAAATTTTTCAAAGAAAAAAAAATTTAGAATTTTTCTTGTACTTATACATGGAGAAATTGTTCTCCCAAATAAACCACCTGAAATTAAAATTTAATACCACAGTCCATATAAAAGCAAAGTAACCGTGACAAAAAACATTTTTAAATCATTCAATCCACAGCTTACACGATTTTGATGTGCTTCGATAAGTGAATTTGAATGGCTATTGCATATAATGTGATAAATGAAGTATGTGAACTTTATCGTTACATTTAATGATTATTAAATAAATATCACATCTATTTTTGTATTGTTTAAATAGCATTTTTGCTAAAATCAGTAAAAGTAAATACCCAAATTGGTTCCTAATAATTTTTTTAATGGAAGATTAATCCTAACAATTGCCAAATTGATCCTAACAATTTCTTTGATGGATAGATTAATTCCTAATAATTATAAACACTTAAATTTGGTCATTCACAATTATAAAATATGACATAGGTCTTTACCCTATCAAGACTAACCAAGAGCAGCGATGAAAAGAGTCCTGAGAGAAGGTGAACTCGTAAGAAGAAATAGAGCTGTCAAGGAGGAAGTGAAGCTAAGCTGAGGAGGAGGAGAAAGGAGGAGGTTGGATGATAAGTGCTAGCTTATCACATCCTTACCAGTTCGGTCACATGTCAGTTGAAGCTTTACCTAACCTATTCAGCTATGCCTGTCTGGAAGATCTATTTCTAACTATTTTACCTTCTTGCTTCACTTTTTTATATCTCCTTCCTTGGCTAGCATTTACAACTTCATGACCTATATGTCATCTTTAACAATTGGAGAATCAATTTGGATGTTTATAATTGTTAGGTATCAATTTATTCATAAAAAAATTATTAAAGACCGTGTCGGATAAAAAGCTCCAACTTCCTACTGCGTCCCTTGCTCAGCTTTCATCTTTCTGCAACTTATAAACCTCCAGCAAAAATTTGCGTTGATTATTCCTCTCGACCATACTGGGCCTGAGTCTGAAGTGTCAAAACCCAAATGGCATTGACATCAGTGTTTGCTGCTCCAATCAGAGCCTCACTCTCGGAGACCCTATCATCACTTTCATCATCGGCTGCTGAACCCACCAGGCTCCCCCTTCGCAAAATCCCCGGCGACTACGGCCTCCCCTTCTTCGGACCCATCAAGGACCGCCTCGACTACTTCTACAACCAAGGCCGCGAACAATACTTCAAATCCCGACAACTAAAGTACAACTCCACCGTGTTCCGCGCCAACATGCCCCGGGACCCTTCATTGCCTCCAACCCAAACGTCATCGTCTTGCTCGACGGCAAAAGCTTCTCCGTCCTCTTCGACGTCACCAAAGTGGAGAAGAAAGACGTCTTCACCGGCACCTTCATGCCTTCCACGGAACTCACCGGAGGGTACCGAATCCTCTCCTACCTCGACCCCTCCGAACCCAAACACGAGAAGCTCAAGCGCCTCCTGTTCTTCCTCCTCAAATCCCGAAGCAGCACCGTGATCCCTGAGTTCAGTTCATGCTACACCGAAGCCTTCGAAGCCTTGGACAGGGAGCTTATAAAGAATGGAAAAGCCAGCTTCGGAAACATCAACGACCAGGCTGCGTTTAACTTCCTGGCTCGCTCTCTTTATGGTACAAACCCCAGCGACACAAACCTCGGACGCGACGGGCCGAGCCTGGTGCAGAAATGGGTGCTGTTCCAACTCAGCCCCACTCTGTCACTAGGCCTTCCGAAGCTTCTAGAAGAGCCCATCTTCCACAGCTTCCGCCTCCCCCCGTTCCTCGTCAAGGGAGATTACCAGAGGCTCTACGACTTCTTCTACCAGTCCTCGGGGTTCGTTCTCGCCGAAGCGGAGCGCCTCGGTATCTCGAGGGAAGAAGCTTGCCACAACCTCTTATTCGCCACGTGCTTCAATTCGTTCGGAGGGTTTAAGATTCTGTTCCCCAGCTTGGTGAAATGGATAGGAGAAGCCGGGGCGGGGCTCCAGGCGCGGCTGGCAGAGGAGATAAGGTCCGCCGTGAAACCCGACGGCGGAGAGATGACGGTGGCGGCGATGGAACGGATGCCGTTGATGAAGTCGGTGGTGTACGAGACGCTTCGGATGGACCCGCCGGTGCCGTCGCAGTACGGGAAGGCGAAGCACGACATGGTGATCGAGAGCCACGAGAACGCGTTTGAAGTGAAGAAAGGGGAGATGATGTTCGGGTTCCAACCTTTTGCGACGAAGGACCCGAAGATATTCGAGAGGGCGGAGGAGTTTGTTGGGGAAAGGTTCTTGGGGGAGGAAGGGGAGAAGCTGCTGAAGCACGTGGTTTGGTCCAATGGCCCTGAGACGGAGGATCCTAGCGTTACCAACAAGCAGTGTGCCGGAAAGGACTTTGTGGTGTTGGCTTCTAGGCTTTTTGTGGTGGAGCTCTTTCTCCGTTATGATTCGTTTCAGGTCCAAGCCAAAAAGTCTCCCTTGGGCTATGATGTTACCTTCACCTCTCTCAAGAGGGCAACCTCTTGAACTTCAACAAAATTTCTTGTTCTTCATTGTTATGTTGTAATTACAAAATCACTTTTGTTTTAGTCATATATGGTTAGTTAGAAGATTGTCCCAATCAGATAGTATATCTTGCTTAATATACTTTCGAAACTACACTTGCATGTATCCTCTTGGTGAATAAGATGTTGTTAGTACACACTGCGTGCAGGTTTTCATTCAAGAGTGGTGTTATCTGATGCATATAATTAGGACACCCACTTAATGTCTATTAAATGTGATGATGGATCCTACACATTCTATTTATCACATTACATTCAATAATTATTAAATAGATATCTCAATAGACATTCACTTTTTGATATTTGAATAATATTTTTATTCATTAAATTTTCATTATACATATATATGATGTAGCTTGGTAAATGGGGAAAGACTTTTCTTCATTGGGTAGTTGATCGGAAAGACTTTTCTTCATTGGGTAGTCGATCGGGAAGAGTTAGAGCGCAAAGAGCAATAACATGCCCTTATCAAAGCAATTAAAATTTGTGCTCTAGTGCTACTAGGATCATGGAAGCCAGCACTCCTCCATTATTGAAGGATGAAATGAAGAAGACAGTACGTACAGTAGACGCTGATAGGTCGGCATGCATGTTGAGAGATTTTCCTATCGTGTCGGATTCATAGGCATTCATTCTTTACATAAAGGCATAAATTGAGTCCGACCCAAACTTGAATTTGTTGGTTTCTTTACATAAAATCACTGATCCATCGGACAAACATTAACAATGAAATTATGTTGATTATTAAAAAAAATAAAATTATATGACCTACTAATTCCTCTAAATGCTAATAATTATGAAATATTATTCAAACATACTTTCAAAGTTTTTAGTCGTGTAACATTTTTCAATATATATAATTTCACTTTGTGGCTTCTATGGTCCCCTGAAAACAAGATAGAATGTCCGTAACTAATCGAACTAGTCTTCAGGCTCGTTAAAGATACCTTTTTTCAAAAGAATATTGCTAATGCCATAGTCAGGAAATTAAAATTGAGAAGTTTTTAAAATTTTTAATTGAATTTAATTATTTTTTCTTGATCAAGTTTTTTAAGCCATTAAATAGCAAAAATATATTTGTAATATTGAGTTTTTCATATTGTTTCGTACTAATAATTATATTAAATTAAATTGTCTAATAGTTAGTTTTCGATCAATTATATTGCCCTCTCACAATTACTTAACGGTCATTTATGTCACCACTCGTTAAACATACTCATTGGACATCCATAAACATAGTGAGAATAGCATAATTATAGAACTCAACTCGGTGATCCACTTCCATTAGCATGCCCTAAAATCACTATAAGAAAAATGAGTATTTTTAATTATTTTTGATAAATAAAGTGTTAATAAAAGTATTGTTAAGAAAAATAATTTGATCATTTTGGATATTTTCAACATGTATTAATTGTCAATAAAAAATTTATGAGCATTTTTAACGGTCATTTTATTTTAAAATTATTTTTCTTAATAATATTTTTATTGACACTTTAATTATTAAAGACCGTTGAAAATACTTATTATTCTTGTAGTGAATTTATTATTCTTCTCAATAATACTTAAATTTACAAAATAAACCCATCAATCACCCCTTTTCCCTTCATCAATAGAGGGAAGGATAAATTATAAGATGAATCTTACATGTTTAGGTTTGTTATGGATCTTCTATTATTAGTTATTAGATAAATATCATTTTTATTAAATGATTTGATCTAATCATTAATAAATATGAGGTCTATGATAACCCAAATATATGAGATTCACTACAAAATCCACTGAAAGGTTGGTGATGCTATATGTTGCATCACTTAACTCACTAACTCCTTCACATACCATGTCTTTGTAGCCACACACATATATATATATATATATATATATACTTAAATTGGCTTGGCGTGGTTATTTAGATTAACCGACTATTATGTAATTAGATTTGTTGAATGTTGTTATTTAGATTAACTGACCAATATGATTAGTATTAGTGGTTTCTAGTGGGCAAGGGCAAATTCGGCCGTCAATGTCTCAAAGATAAAGCTGCATCAGGTGGAATAACAAAATATTTAATTTCCAACGAGGTAATACACTGTGCAATATTTGAAGGGAATTTGACACGAGCCTAGCTTTGATTTGGATCCAAGATGGCTACGCAATGATGACATGGACCTAACTTTGTGTTGGATCCAACTGCGCAAGTATGTCAATGATTTAATAATGATGGTTGCTATTTTAATATTTAAAAATAAGCGTTTAATTAAGATTTTAAAAGTGTTAATTAAGATATTCATTTTATCATCATTAAATGTGACGTTGAGAGAAAAGGAAAATCATCATCACATTCAATAGTGATAAAGTGGGTGTTCAAATTGGACATTTACTTTAAATGATAACATTTGCATTTGATAATTTCAACATGACTACCTTAGACCCAAAAAAATAAATAAATGATGGTTGGGTGATTTTCATCCCATTTTTATCCTAATCATTTCCATCATATTTTTACCCCAACCAAATGTGTTGTACAAAGAAAAATTGACTATTAATTACAACTACTAGGTAAGAAATATTATTTTACAGGACGTTTGGAAATCATTGGAATTCAATTCTATCAATAATTGAATTGAATTTCATGCTTTGAAATAAACTAAGTGAATGAATTGAAATTCCATGAATTGAAATCCAACAAAACTAAAGAATTTAAATTAGACTCAATGTGTGTGATTTGATCTAGAATTGAATTCCAACAAATGAAAATATCAAAATAATCTTACTTGAATATAATGTTTTATTCCTAACCTATTAATGATGGATAAAATAGTAAAAATAATTAAATTAATTTATTTTTAGACTCATTTTAAATCAAGGAATTAATCGAATTCTTTAATTTATGGACTATTCAAACATAAGAATTCAATTTAATTCCTAACAAAATTCAATTAAATTTCATCTCATTAAAGGTTTTCAGACGCCTATTAGTGATTGTTAATTTTACAACAAATGTTTAAAAGTTTGTTAATTTTGAGTAGTAACGTTTTATTCCTAGTGGTATATATGAATAGGATCTAATAACTAAAGATAAAACTCATGTCTATGAGCTCTACGCCTCGAGAAATTAATCACTATTTTCAATGATAATACCTTGAGTTCACCTGAAAATAATTCCAAGTAGTCAACAAAATGCATAATAATCACCCCTGGTACTAAATTTATATAAAAAAGGGATACCAAAATAATCCAATTTCAACGGCTAAAACTGAATTTAAATTTCAAGAAATTTTTTGATACTATTATAAAGTTTAAGGATATTAGTATCTTCAAGTTATTTATAACTAAGAATGAATTATGTATACTATAAATCTAAATTATTAAAATTATAATATTAATTATTAAATTACAACCATTGAAAATAAAATGACGTCTCGCAAGAAAAATCCCAAGTTTCCTTATGTAAATATTTTAAATTCCACTATTCAGTATATACTATTATCGTATCCACGTGTTATATTTTTAGAAACTTAAGTGTTGTGGGTTTTTTCTTAAAAGAAGAAAGAAAAAAAAGGAAATACATAGTGTGGCACTTAAAGAGCACATAAGTTTTTCGAGTATTATACCGATGTCAACCATCAACAGGAAGCCAACTCAAACTCAAAGTTGATGCTGCAGATATTAATAACAACTAGTGTGGAGTTGGGGCTGTAATTAGGGATGTGGATGGTGCAATCTTGGCTGCTGCATCTTTGCTGTCCCAAGCTCAAGAGAGAGACACCAACAGCGGAGGCCCTTGCTTGCCAAATGGACCTTCAACTTGCACTGGAATGTTGTTTCTCGGACAGTATTTTGTTGGGGGACAATGTTGAATCTATTCAGGCTTCGGCTTCCCTAGCGAACACACACATACTTTGGACCCATTGCTTTGAACTGTTGGGCCATTAAAGCCCAGCTTAGATCTTTCGAATGCATACACGTGAAAAGAGATGGAAATAGAGTAGCCCATGAACTCGCAAAAATGGCCCTAACCAGTCTGCACTCAGCGTGGATGGAAGGTGGTGCCCCTGAAAATATAGTTTCTTTAGCTCTTTTAGACCTTTTGAGTCCTGATGAATAATTCAACTCTATTTGCACAAAAGAAAGGAATTAAAAAAAGAAGAAGGTTTCCTATTATGTTCCACTAGCAGAAGCATTTGAAGCTTAAATTGTTACTGAGCGTTTGGAACCTATGAAATTCAATTCTTTCAAGAAATTGAATTAAATTTTATGTTTTGGAAACGACTTAAATGATGAAATTGAAATCAGATCAAAATAAGTGTGATTTGGTGTAAAAATTAAATTTCAACAAATGAAAACATCAAAATAACCTAAATATAATATTTTATTCATAACGTATTAATAAAGCATAAAACAGTAAAAATAATTAAATTAATTTATTTTTATACTCATTCCAAATCAAGAAATTGAATTGAATTCAATTTTTTAATTTACTAATTCATTTCAATATAAGAATTCAATTCTATCTGACCAGAATTCTTAGACATCAAAATGATGGCAAATCCCAAATGTAACCCAGGTTGCTAAGGTTATGTTTAGATATTCAAATGGAAGTGGAATATATTCATGCTATTGTTTGTACTTTGTATATTTAACAATGAAATGAGGAAAAGTTTTGATTCCATTATTATTTGAAAATACAATGGAAAACGATAGAATAATATGGTTGTTCAGTTAGATAATCTATTCTAATCTATTTTATTTCATCCTAATTGGAAGGGGAAAAAATAAAGATATTGAAAGAAATGAAATGGAATGAGTTATATGATATCTAACACCGCTCTATTACTTTTCATTATATTTCATCATTTTCCATCATTCCTAACATAGCCCAAGGGACAAAAGTGGTGTGACTGTAACTGTAATCTAAAGACTAGCGCACGCCAACTCTGGCATGGCACCATTTACACAATGCCATTGAGTTTGCGTATAATCCATATGTACCAACTTATGCGTCCACATACGTAAAGCGCGTATTATCAACAAAGAGGAAATGAAAAGGCTTGGCTGAATTAAGATTTGTTCTGGCTGAATCTTGATCTAGTTAATTTTCCCCTAACTGAACATTACTTTGCCAGGACTTGCTAAATTACAATTCACCCAAAAAAGATCTCACTGTAGACTTTACTATATTCAAAGGGGCGTCTCCTTACCTACAAAGAAAGAATTATATCCTTCTGCAGCAGAATTGCCCCCGTGCCTATGCAATAATTCAATTCCTTCGTGATATTGACCAAACAGAGAGCTGTGTTAGCTCAATCAAATGACTTACTAGGAAAACCAATAGACGAAGAAGAGCTATGTTCACTCAACCATACATCTCGATCTTGCACCGAAACCGGCGAGGTACTGTTGGGCCTTTCCAATGAGCTTAATGTAATGGGCCCAGTTTGGAGCCCAAGATGGCCTTTACCCTCTGACCCAACCTTCTTCACCTTGGTGCTCAGTGGCTTCTCACTTTCACTAGAGGAGGAAGAGCAAGAGGTTAACTCTGTAGAAGCTGCACAATTGTTGTCTCCAAGAGTTGTCCATCTGCTAAGCCTTAGCTGCTCTAGCTCAGCTGCCACTTCTGACATTGAAGGCCTCATATCCCTGTGGAATGCAAGGCATCTGAATGCCAGCTCAGCAACCTTGTGTATGGAGGAAAGGGTCCATGCATCATTTCTTGCTTCAGGCTCAAGGAATGGGTCTATAATCTCATCCAAAAGCCCCTTCCCAATCCTGTCTGTTGCAAGAGAAGCCAGGTTTACTTCACTATGAGGGCGGGAAAAGTCAACCACTTTCAGTCCTGTTATGATCTCAATAAGAACAACACCAAAGCTGTATACATCACTTTTATCAGAAAGGTGAAAGTCTTGATGGTATTGTGGATCAACGTAGCCAGGTGTTCCTTGAGGGGCAGTTGAAATGTGTGATGTTTCAGTCATCCCAAGTCTTGAAAGACCAAAATCTGCTACCTTGGATCCGAAATTGCGGTCCAAAAGTATGTTGCTAGACTTGATGTCTCTGTGGTAAATGGGGGATTGATGGCAGAGTGAAGGTGTGCTATGGCTTGTGCTGTTTCAGTGGCAATTGTGAGCCGAACCGACCATGAAAGCCCGTTGCCCCTCTCCCTCTGCAAATGCTGACTTAGTGTTCCATTGCACATGAACTCGTAGACAAGGATTTGTTCCCCATTTCTATGGAGCAACCCAACAACCGCACTAAGTTGGCGTGGCTCACTGAAGAAAGGAGCTTGATCTCATTCATCACTTGCTCAATACTGTCAGTGTCCCTATGTTTTATCCTTTTGATGGCAACCCATTCATCATTGTATAGCTTTCCAGCATAAACCGTCCCATATGCACCAGTTCCGAGCCGTTGTTTCTCTGAGAAACTATTTGTGGCTCTCTCAATGTCTTTGTAGGGATAGATGGGAACGCTGTAATTGACAGTGGCCTCCGTAAAGCGCCTTTTTGTGCTCTTTGTGACTCTAAATTTGGTGCGCCGACGACAGAAACAACATGCTGAAACCACAGCAATCATCAATGAAGCTCCAAAAACAAATCCTGTAAAACAAGTTTCCTCATTAGATGTGCTTATTATATCTCAATCTTAATTTATCAAGTAATTAGTAATTTAACTTGCATCTGAAGTTAAAAGAACTGCAGAGCAAAAAGAGGTGTGGTTGATGATTATCATTTTTCCTAATCCCAACAGGTTTTCCAATCCATACAAGCAATAAGAAAAAGTTACCTCCAATTAAGACAACAAATCTCGCTGTTCCCCCACATCGGCCAGACATGTACTTTGCTGGGTTGCATGCTGAAGAGCCTGTGTGTTTACAAGCCAAATTCAATATATGAAATTAGTTACCCAGAAATATTGAGACATAAAGATAAAGTAACAGCCAGAAAAAATTATTTCGAAGGATTCAAGGGTTGATGCTCTGATTGCTCCAACCAAGGTTTTTTTTTCTTTTCTCTGGTTTAATTCTTTTTAACATTGATAACTAAACAATTAGCTAGTGCGTCCATGTCTGTTGATCGCCGTAAACCAAAACTCACAGCAGCTGGTTCCTTTCTTTTTTATAATTCTTTCTATTCACAAAAATTCAAAACTGTTGCATTTGGTATTAGATGGTTGCACCATTTCAGTGGTGAAGGATTACAATTACAGGTAAATTTTAGGGTTTGGAGCTTTAATCTTATAATCGTCACTATAAATAAGGTTTCGCAATTAATCATTTTCTCAATCTAAGACCAGAGATTCGGTGGGACAAAAAAGGTGAAGTGTTAACATCGAAATGTCCAATAATCTTCGGTCCAGCTTTGTTACTGTAAAAGTGTTTATCGGTCATACAGTGAGATTATCGGAAGTCCTAGCACTGTACTATAACACATCCAAAGATGTGAATCTCACGTGCCATTTAGAAATAGATGGAATTCAATTCATTCGAATAATATAATTAAATTTCTTAATTTGGAATCAAATAATTGTATGCTATAGGATGTGGCTAAAAATTATGATACACATAAAACACTCTTATCATATCTATTGTATTTCATTCCTCTCCAAAATCCTTTATTAATGAAGGAAAAAATTATTAAAATAAAGAATTAAATTCATTTTTATTGACATTCAAAACAATATAATTGAATTTAATTCTTTAATTTATTGATTTATTTCAAATATCAGAATTCAAATCATAATATAATTGAATTCTATCCAACTTTTTCGATTCAAACCGCAGCTCAATCTGAAATTGGTTTTCAGTTTGTTTTATAAATTTCGTATTTTTAATAAGAAAAAACCATAGTTAATTAATATTTACCCATCAAAACAAAAGTTAATTAATATTTAATAAATCGTATAGCGTTTTCCGCTTAGACAGAAAAATTATACTCTTCTTTTCTTAAGGGGAACGCATTCTTCCAAATTAATGATAAAGACAAGAAAAGTAAAAGGAAAAGATCCTTCTTGGACCAAATTATGGAAAGAAAATTTGACCACTTGGCTAATTGATTAGTCTGGTTGACTTAAGTTCCACAGAGTCATGGGTTGCGCCAATAAATTACGCATCACTCATGTTTTAGGCCCACTAATTATTTCTGTCCTCTCTTCCTTTGCTGGTTGTTGCCGGGTCCTACTTCCGTCCTTTATGGCATTCTTTTACGGCTGAGGGCCACTCTCATGATTTAACAATCCAATCCACTATTTTTTTTTTCCGGTATCGTAAAGTATCGCCTCACCCAATGGTAAAGGTGAAAGTAGGCTAAACAGCTGTTAAGGGCTTTCAGTCTAATTTATAATTGATCTAATTTGGTCTAATTTGCTTAGCAAATAAGTTAGACTCAACATTTTAAAAAGCTTTTTTAGCTAAATGTGTTAGGTTTTAAGTTTTGAAAAATGGCCTATTAGGCCTAATAGTATAATATATTTATATTATTATTTAATAATATTTGATGATGATGAAATATTTTCATCTATTTTAAAATATATATTTTTATCTTATTTAAGAAGTATTTTATTCAATTAAAAAATATATTCTTTTGAAATATTTAAAAGCCCTTTAACTTATTTAAAAATAAATATTTTATTTTATTTTAACTCAAAAATTATAATCAAATAGGACTCTAAATAAATTTTTGGATCAAGTCAAACTTTCCAAAAGGCCAAACTAAAATCATAACAAAAGTATATGACAGGTGATAATTCCAAACCCAGGCTACCTATTGAGAATACATGCTAGACCTATTTAAATTAAAGTACAGTCTAACCAAACCTATTTCCACCCTTACCTAATAGTAATGAATGCGAGACTAAAAAGGACAAGTTCAATTTTGACAAAAAAAAAGGAAACTCGACCTAAAAAAAAAAAAAGAAACATTTGAGTTTTTATTTCTTGTTCTGTTTGTTATGTTTTTATCAAATTCTCTTGTTCTGTTTGTTATGTTCTCTGTTTTCATTTCTTTTTCTGGTCAAATTCATATTAGGATTCATTTTTCAGGACATAGGAAATGAAATCAGAACTAAAAACTCAAACTAAATAGATCTTAATATAGTGAGATGTTTAAATGAGGATTTTATCCAATGACATTTTATATATATATGAATCCTAATATTAAATATGGGAACATATGCTTAAGGGATTTGAACTCTTTTTCCCCGCATACCATGATCTTGTTGGTATATATAAGCACTCTATACTAAATATAAAATAGTAAAAAAAAGGGTATTTTGTATTAAAAATAGAATTTAACTAAGTAATAAATATTTTAATTATTAAGTTGTGTTTTTAAGCATTTCCAATTACATTAGAATATTAAAGTGTTGAGATTTTTTAATTTCAATAATCAGTGGCATTAATTACTGTATCATTTACTAGCGAAAACCACTCTTGTTTTTACGTGGCGAAAACCATTTGCTTATATTTAAAGTTTGTATAAAATATCAATTAGAACAAAAATTAAATGAATGGCAAGCTACTGGTATACAAGCAATGGATATAATGATGGTACATATATATACGCAACGAAACAAAAAGTGACGACACAAAAAAAAAAAAAACCGAATTTTCAATTTTGTATGTCGAACATTGTGGGTGGCCGCTAAATTTAAAACAAGTCATTTTCAACATGGACAATTTCCTATATATTGCCAGGACAGAAAGAAAAGTCCACAATCACTTTATGTCAGCCTAAGAGTTTTTAAAGGAAAAATGTGACCGTGGGTGGAAATATGTAGAAAAGGACTTAAATTATCAAGCATGTGGAAACATTTATACGGAGACAAGGAAAATTAGTTTTAATTAATGGAGAGTGACCCACAAGCTTTTAGTTTTCAACCTTGCTTTATTTATATATAAATATAAAAATAGGTAGATGATACTCATTTCTCTTAAAATTTATCAAAATTTAACAATCAAAATTTAACACACCCCTATCTAGTTATTCACCCTACAATAACCTTCCATAATTCACCTCTTTTTTGGATAAGATATCAAAAATACCCTCATTCTCTTCCTCACTCTCCCCCTCTCCTCTCCTCTTCTCTCACCGACAAATTTTCCATTGTGAGCGGCCAACATAGAGAGAAACATCAAGCAAAACAAAAAAAGTGGTGAATCTAATTCACAATAGAACCTTGCTCAACATGGCAATTTTCTTGGAATCCAATCGAATTGAGCCTGAGAAAATATTTCTTGGGTGTGCGTTCCCCATTTCACGAACAAGATTTGTTGCCAGTGAATTTAGTAGTGGTTATGTTTCGGACATTATTTGAAAAAAGGAAAGAAAAAGTGAATAGCGATAGTAGAGCTAATTATTGATTAAGGGTTTTCATTAAAGTGCAGAAAAGGGTGAAGGGGAGGGAGAGAGGAGAGAAGGGGAGAGCGTACGCAAGAGAGGGTGAGAATGAAAATGGGGAATGCGAGTTGAATTTTGATAAACCTTAGAATAATTGTAATTTATCCTATAAATATTTATTTGAAGTAACGCATTAACTTTGTTGTTATCATGTGAATAGCACAATGGTATGTTTTTCTAATATTTAAAACATAATGCCATCTAATCAACGTGAAAAGGGAGAGTGCATAACAGGGTTAAATTGAATGTCTAATCCAACGAATTAATCTATTAGAAAGGACGAACGAACATGGAGCTCATTGTGTGAGAAGTTCAATATATCCACAAATTATTCTCCCTTAAACAATTGTTTTTGGATCTCAATTTGACTTCAACATTTTAAATTTTCATATCAAATTTAACATTCTATTAAAATCATCAATAATTTTCGTTATAATTTGAGTAATTTCAAGTTGATAAAAACTCTTTCTAACCTGAAATAATATATCTTTCTTTTATAAGTCAGAAATATAAATGGGTAACATAAAAAATGTGCTAACATATATCAACCAATGAATCGCAATCAAAGTAACTAATGATTTTTGCGAAAAGAATGAAATCAGCTTAAAAATTTGTTATAGGACGAAAGTAAACGTGATTTAAAATGTTAAAATTAGCATACCAAAAAAAAAATGTTAAAATTAAAAATGATATTTACTCAAAAAATAATTAAAAATAAACCAAGGACAAGAACTGACCTTTCCGGCAGCCTGTTCCAGCCGTAAAGCCATCGCCGACGAACCCTCCGTGCAATGACACCGGAACCCGGGCTTTCTACCAACCGGCGACTCAATTCTGGTACAATTGGCATCTGGAGAACAATTGCAGTCTCCCTGAACCCACCACCCAAGCTCTATTTTGCCTACCTCCAACGACACCGCGTCACCCGAATTGTTCCCAAATTCTTCGATGACGACATCATGGACGACATAAAGTTCCCGCACCCATATCCCTCCAACTTGCTCTCGTTCAAGAAGCTCGTCATGTTCTCGAAGTAGCAGCTCAAGCTGCTGCCGTCGGAGCCGCTGCAACCCTCAGACTCGAAGTGAGTCCGCACCAGCGTCTCCGGTATGCTGCAGGACGACGCCGTTTTGGAGCAGTTCTTCAAGAAGATCACGTTTTCCGATGTGGGAGCGTACTTGTGGCTGAAGAGATGGTGGAAGCTATCAAAGGAGCGGTTGCACTGGGCCTTGATGCTCACGATTATGCTCTCTGTGTCTACCGATTCGACCGGGAATTCGCCGATGAATATTCCGCCGTCGTGGGTGCAGTTGAGGCGGATTGCGCAGCCGGAGGAGAATCCGAAAGGGTACGAGACGGGTTTGGATGAACCGCATGTTTGGCGGCACGGGCGGTAGTTTACTTGGGCTGTGATTTGGGAGAGGAAGAATACACCTAAGACAAAAAGGATCAGAAGAGGGTGTTCTGTGATGATCATGGCAGAGATTGTTATTTATTTGTCTAAGAAAGGGGATTTAATTTCTCCTTTGAGGAAGAGAGAAAATGAAAGACACGGCAAATGAAAGAGACAAGTGTTATTGTTGGACTGTTGAGTACTTTTCCGGCTCATCGGAGTCCAGAGGTGTGAATTGAAAGATGAGAATATCCGGACGCTCAGACTTTTGGGGTTGTTGATCACGATCAGAAATGTATTTGATTGTTTTTTATTTTTTTAATTTCTGAAAGAGGAATATTTAATTTGTAGAACGACGATTGATTTGGGTGTTGATTGACGTTTGGGTAAGAAAAATGAAATCCGTTTAGGAAGACTGACTTTTTGAGGGGTGGAGAAATTATTTCTTTGTTTCGGTTCTGACACCTATCTCTATCTTTTGTCTTCTTTTCACATTATTGGGAGATTAGTTTAATGACAAAACCAAAGGAAAAAACAACTAAACATAAAAATATAATAACAAAAATGTTATTGAATTTAATTTATACGCAGTATTTGTATTTGGGTTGTGTATCTACAGTTGGAGGTCAATGAAATTGTTGCAGTTAGCCATAGTCATTCAATAAAAAATAGACATGTGAATGGTGGGACCTACTAAAATTACAATAAAAAGAATTAAATTACAGTTTGTCCTCTTTGTCCATTGTCACTGTGCTACTCAATCTTAGATCCGTAGGACCTGCAGAGCCAGCACCGCTCACACCGCATGTCACCAACGCATGAGCCGTGTCCACTACTCACTTCGTTGTTGTCCATGCTGCCTCCATTGAAGAACCCACCATTGCCACCATGCTCGCGCCTGGCGCTCTCACCATCAATGCGCACCACTACCGCACCATGGTCACAAATCTTCACGGGACCACTCGTCTTCTTGCAGTGCCCGTGGTCATGTCCACTGCACCTCGCCATCCTACCGTCACGAGATCCCAGCCGCATCCCTCTCTCCTGTTTCAAGCACAGTTCAGAATGTTAAGCTCCCCAAATTCCCAAAGTTGTCATTCATTTTCCTTCATCCTTGTGCGTTTTTTATTCTTTTTTCTAAAATGTTTAGATGAGATCTCAAGAGTTGCCACCAACAGAGTTGATGCAGCACTATCGCAAGCAAGGTGGAAGGAAGTTGCCACTGCAGGTTTTTGATGGTGCTGGTCAAGCTAGAATTGCCACCGTGAGAGAGAGACAGATCGAGAGGGAGAAAGGAAGGGGCGGTTGGGGTGGCTGAGCAATGATGAAAAAGGATAAATTGATAATTTAATTTTCTCATTTTAATATTAATTAGTCCTACAAGCCATATGTCTGTTTTTTTATTAAATGACTATGACCAACTGCAGTAACTCAATTGACCTCCAACTATAAATGAGTAACCCCTTTATATTTAATCAGGTGTCACATGAGTAAAAAGTAATTTCTTTTGGGATAATATGCATGAAAATCAATCATTTTTATCCACATAACAACACCTAATTAGATAACGTACAAACTTATTTTATATTAATGATGTATAAAAATTGAATTAATTTTATTTATACATCAACACCATAACCTCAATGATCGTACTAAATAGGAGATATGGATGTAGGCGTACTATACAGTAACATTGTTCATTTGTCAGTATACCGTTTCTTAATGACCGCATATATTTCCTTTGAATAATCTTGACAGGTGTTGATGATGCTTGCTCACGGGTGGTCGACGTCCTTTCACATTTGAGGCGATGAACGCTAGGAGAGAGGACGAAGCCATGACAAGGTACAGGGGAAGCTGATCGAAGTTTAATAAATATTTACACGGTTAAATATGGACTTTAGGGAAAGAAATTCTCCATAACAGTGTGCAAGGAGGGAAAAAAAGAAGAGAGATGGTAACTATAATTAAATGAAAAGTAAAAATATGCAAAAAGAAATACAGAAGCACTTGAGAGTTGAGACCTTGGCCCATTACCGCTCAGACGTGCCCTCACTTCTCTTTTGCACGGAGATGAACTACACTATTTACAGCTTATTTGGTTAGGATGGATTTTAGCAACGGCGGTGGAAATAATTAAGTTGAGAAAAATGAAGTTATTTGTTATGTATTTTAACTTTTGATAAAAGTATCTTACTTTTAGAGAAATTGATTTTAGTGGAAGTGAATAATATTAAGTTTACTTTTTTATCTTATATTAATTCTTTTAAATTTATTTTTTTAACAGTTTTCTTAAACATAAATCAATTCTTTCAAAACCAATTTTTTTAAAATCAATTCATTCAATATCAATTATTTCAAAAAATAATTCCACCAAAATCTAAAGCAAAGCAACCTTAATGATCAAAGTCAAGAACACTTAATCAAAAGCTAACTAAGGCACACATATTTCCCATGGGAATGATTGGTCGATATCAATAACAAATGGCGGTTATTGCTGTGGTACGAGTACCTGTAGGCAGAGCAACAAAAGAGAGAAAGATAGCATACATTTTTTGGGTAATTTAGATAGCATACATTTGAGAGCACTTTTTTTAATTGTATCATATTTTGTATGGACTAATTGTATCATATTTTGATAGAATCAGCCATGGTTTCAAAAAGTTGTTGAATTAACTAAAATAGTGATATATTCTCCTTCATTTAGGAATTATTAATAATTAACAATACCAACTATCGTTTTATATCGCTCGAATAAGTTGATAAAGTGTAATAGGATTAATCACTTTCACTTTTATATTTAATTTTACCAACTTTTACATGAGCCAAATCCTTTTTTTTCTCTGTCATTCTTTTTCTTGGTTCCGAAATTTAATAGCAAAGAAAAATTCTATGAGATTTTTCAAATCTTAAAATAGATGGTTGTCATATTCATGGCATTTAAATTTGTTGTTTAGTATATGGTCACTAAGTTTAATTATATAGTTCCTAATGTCTAGTAACCATTCAGGTCACTATGACAGGTTCAATCCAATAATAAACTTTCAGTTTTTTTTTGGGTACAGAGAGTAATAAAGTTTCAGTGACAGTTAAATGTAAGTCATTATAGGGAAAAGAAAAAAGATTGATGCTCGACTCATTTACTCAGCAAAATATGGATGCTTAGTGCATTTTTAGGGCGGGGGATGGAGTCTTGGAGACATTTTGTGTTGTATGTGCTCATCTCATCTGCAAGAGCAAAGCTTTTATTTTGAATTATAAAATTAAAAAAAAAAAAAAAACTCCGAGCTAATCACCAGAAACTTTCTACTGATCAAACCTATCACTTTCCAAGTCTTGCGCTTTTCGCGTGATTTGCTCCCCTGTCACTCTCAAGTCACGATTCACGCCTAAAGGACTAATTCATTTTACTACCTAAATGTATCAATCCCTGTATACTGAGCTTTATTAGGATAATAATCCTACGCACCAATACTTATTCAGTGTAAGTGATTTAAAATTTTTTTCATTAGATAAACTTAGATAAAATATTATGGTCGAGTCTTTAAAATAAAAAAAATTAATACTAAAAGTTTTTTACCTCAATTTGAATTAAATTAGTTAGAATTTGATAAACTTTAATTATTAATTAAGAAAACAAAATTCTCTGGCCGCCACACTGGACTTTTCACTGCTTTAATTCCCAATTCCTCCATTCTCCTCTCACCACTTGAACAACGTGCGGACTCCGACCCAATGCAGTTTCCTTAGAACTCTTATCCTCTTCCGTACCCTGACAGATCAACACATGCTAAGGACCAAGTCGCTTCGTACGACTGACCCAAAATTTCTGTTGTGGGAACCCTTGAACTCTTAGCATGGTTTTGGTCATTTATTTGTAGTTTAGTACTGCCACAATATTTTCTACTCATTCCGTCCGTTTATAAATATCTTTTCAGATTTTCTACAAGAACTATATATATATATTAAATATGCTTAGATATACAAATTTGTGGTTTGTGCTGATAAAATTATTCTTTCTCTCTCGCCATTAAATATAATTATTAAATTTAATCAAAGAATGAAAATGAGGAAAAAACTGGAAAAATAAAGTAATACTTTTTCAAATTCTCAAATAATAGATAATTTAAATAATTTTTACTTTCCTAAAACCACATTTATAAGTGAATAGAATTATAGAATGTGTGGTTCAAAGTTCAATATCAACGAGAGAGAGAGAGAGAGAGAGTCTATCAAAAACTATCAACGAGAGACAGTGACCGGACTCTATGAAATTGAGTTTTTTCTCCCTTAAGTTGATGGTGTGATAATCCAATACTTGGCCCAATACATTTGAAATATTTTCCCATATGAATTGTCCTCTTTCAGACCCCAAGAAAACAAAAAACAAACTGTTGCCCTTTTTATGGGTAATGAAACGGAGCCTAAACCCAAAACAGAGAAAAACAAAGACAACACGGGGCAAAGAAAATCCAACAACATCATCACGCAAAAGTTGTGAATTCCACGGGAGGAGAGGGCCATATGTAGGCCTCTCTGTAGTCAACAGATTCCTTAGTTCGCCTAAGTTTGGGACTAAGTTTAGTCCCTCTCATTATTACCAATTTGTCCTTATGTTATTTCAAAATTTACATCAATCTTGTATCTTCTCTCTCACCTGACTGTTTCAATGAACCCACCTGCCTTTGCCCATGCCACTCCACCTGTCTTGGTTGCTGCCACTGTTGTCTTCACCGTCGTCGTCCCCCATTCGTCCCGACGCCTCCCTTACCCACCATAACCTCACCACCCCTACCCTGCACAAGTGTTAAAAAAAAAAAAAAAAGACTATATAGAGATGATGATAACAATAACAATGGTTTGAACAGGCCATTAGAATCCACGACATGTTCCTTGATTTTTTTTCGGTTTAAAATTTCACTGCAATGGAGCACAAATAGGTTGTAATGAGCATCACACATTTGTAACATCCTAAATTTTAATCCCCTAACACATGAGTCATGTTAAAGTTAATTTTTAATTATTATGTTTTTTTTTTATAAAATGAAATATAAGGAAAAGAGCAGTAATAATTTTCTTTTTTATTCTTTAAAATCAAAGTAGAAGCCTTGCCTGCAACATACATATAAATAACCAATTGCAGAATAAAATAAATATTGATAATCAATACGTATAAAGTCTGTAGCATAAAATCAACTCTACAGTCAATCACATCATAAATATTTAAATAATTAAATAAACAAATATCATAAGTAGTTGCCAATTAACATTGGTCCAAAATTAAAATATAATCTCAATAAAATGGTCATAATCAAAATATACCAAGTCTATCAAAACAAAATAAAAATGCTACACTAATCTCCCACCATGTGCTCCATTGCTTGCACTTCAATCTTGGGATCCTCATTTGAGACGACATGGAAATAGAAAAAGGGACGAGAACTCGAATGCTCTCAATAAGGGTATAAGTGTCATCAAAATCCAATCACTTTGACTTATTATGAAAACGTGAGCATATATAAACATTCATTTTACATTTTCCCAAAAATCTTCAATTTGAAGTGAACATGCCTTTTAGAGCATGATCTTCATGTTGTGGATGCAATACTGCATTATTTCAAGTATGCATGATAATATAAATAAACATTCACATACATTTAAAATTTCATCCACTCGCATCAATATATAGTTTAGTCTTTTCATTTTCTTTCTCTTTTTTTTTCACCCAGTTTAGCCAATCAGTGGGTAAAAACTCATACAAAAAGTTGATCATCATCGACAAATATAGTAGGAATAAACAAGGTGTTTGAATAATGACGATCACCTCACTCTATCAAGGATTATTTCCAATTTAGTGGGAACTAATTCCAACATCTTTAACATTTTATATCGTATTAATACTTTATTAATAGGGACTGTGTCTAATGTCTTTTTATACATATAACTTAATTCTTTCTTTTAACATAGGTACATATAATGATATCATACATAACATACATATAAGCATTTGACTTATAATATATACATATTTTTATTACTGTCACACAACAGCATCATACTTCAATCCATGACATTCTTATTTGTATGACATCTTCTCTATCTTATATTAATTTTAAACTGCTCACATAATACCCTATTATTATAGTGTAGATGGTATAAATATGATATATTATTTATGTGATAATCTATAATATGATACTAATCTATTGTCACTTTGTAAATTTTTATAATTGATGTTCAATACGTGATTTATACCAACTTTATAATTTTATATGTAAAATTATAGTGTCCATTGTTTCTTGTTGTAATCTTGTTACCAATTCATTATGCATATGTTTGTTTCATTTTACATGTCAAATATGTCTATATTTAATTTGTTGAGTATATGAGTCCGTGACTCTAAATTAGATTAGACTAGATTGACTCTATATAATATTTCATGCTTTATCACAAACATACGAGGTTAAAATTTAATTTCAAAACATGTAATAAGTAGTTACGAATTGGTTCGAATGCATATATATGTCCATATCCAATTGCTATTTCATCATCAAGAAAATATTTTACGGTTTCTCTTATATACACTAATTCCTATATCTTTGCTTGGTCAAATTTTTATCAATCTATGGGAAACTATTTGAATTTTCTAATTGCTAGCCTCTCGAAGATTTGGTGTTACTAGGACTCTTGGCTGTTTATGGTTGTTTTCTTAGTGAATTTCCGGAAAAGTGAGAAAGTTAATTTTTTAGGTATTTTTATCCTATGCCTGTTTGAACAGACTTGAAGGAAGAGTGCTCGGCCATTAAGAGTTATCAAGTATAAAAGAAAAAGATGATTCTAATCAATAAAAATCTTAGTAGAGATGAAGGAACCTTTAATAACAGCATTTAGAAGTTTTAGAAAAAGCATGACCATTCATATAGAAAGTAGTAAGCAGAAAAATCCTACGTACATTATTAAAAATTCTAAAAAAAAAAACACGGTCATTCATATAGGAATTGTAAGCAAGAAACCTACTTTATAGATTATTGAAGAGAGAAAAATGCATGACTTGAAACCTTAGCTCCATGTTGTTTGAATGAAGAATGAGAAAAAATACTTTTGATTTCTTTTTGCTGAGAGGAGTTGTATTTAAAGAGAGATAGTATCATAATTGTTTAAGAGATCTTAGGGAAATATCTTTTTCTATTTAGGTTTGATTGAAATTGAGTTCAAATTGCTTGATTGAGATTTAATACTATAGTATTTTACTATCCACGTTACTGGAAGTACTTTTATATTTTTGTATTTGAAGTTCAAATAAATGCCTTAGTTTGTTTGTAATAATTTTCACATAGTGATATTCTTAGTTGTCATTATTTTTTTATTTTTAACGTTAAATTGTGTTGTGATTTGGTAATTTCTAAAGGTGGTTCTCAAGGAGGGAAAGTGGAACAGATTGAGCTTTGGTTCGATGGGATTTATTCTCTATGCTCGTGGTATCCTAGGTATTTCTCCTTGGTGCTAAAGGATAACCCAGTTATTGGAAGGAAGTGTTACTTTGCAATTATTCTTCAACAAGACATATTTAATAGCGTAAACCGATTAAAATCCTTTAGTGTTTGGTCGACAAATTCAAAAAAGGTGTGTGAGGTGTGACATTAGAAATTTGATAGAATCTTTGGCTTGTGGATTGATGTGTTGATTATTTCGTTAGATGCATGGATAATTGGAGGAAGTCAAGTGCAACGCTCGTTTGGCTAGAATCTTGCAAATGTGCAAGGAATATTTAGGAACTTTAACTTAATATAATAAGGTAAAAATTGTTAAAATCATTTATGAGAATAAATCATCTTAGTGCCATCAATGGTATTGTCTCTGAATTAGGCTATTGGAGTGAAGATTGATGATGAAGATAAGGCACTAAGGCTTATATTGTCTCTCATCTTTAATGGGCATATAAAATGTATTAACTTTCATTTTGAGGAATGCTAGTAAAATCATTCTAGCACTTCATCTAATTCATTGTTTGTAGCTCTGACACTTATTTCGTGGAAGTTATAATCTGGAAATGCAAGCCTGGGCATGTAAAGAAAAATTGTCCAAGTGGCGTGGTGTTAGAAAATCTAATTGATTTTAACATTGTTCTCCTAAGGAGAGGATGAACTAGAAGATAAGAAATTCATTATTAAGATGGAAAAAAATTGGGATGTTACACCATTTGGGATCATGTGGTTTATTGGCAAAGAACTTTGAAAAGCCAATGTGGAAGTTGATATACTTGACTTTAAAATGCACATAATTCAAGTGACTTTACTTTTATGGTGGAATAATAGTTTTTGTGATTGTGATAGAATGATCTTGTTGGTGTTGATAGAAACTATTTTATTGAGATTGTTAGGTGTTGATTGAAATTGAGTTGAATACAGCCAGAATTGAGTAGCAAACATATGGTGGTGGTGAAAACACAAGTTTGTGACTTATTTTTCCTCTCTGTAGACTGAGAAGTAGTTGATTTGCTTTGAGAGTGTGTGTCCTGGGTGAGGGTGTTTAAGAGAGAAGTCTGTGTGTTATAATAATTTTCACATAAATAAGTCATTTGACAAGATTTTCTGGTGGAGTTTTACGTAAATCTGTGTTGTGATTTGGTTTTTTATTTCTCTTTGAAGTGGTTCTAGAGGGAAAGTGGCAGACAACAATTGAAGAGAGAAATGCACTTGAAACCTTAGCTCCAGTTCTTTTAATACAAAGTATAAATTACTTTTAATTTTAAGGAATTAAAGATAGTATCATAATTTTATCTTAAAATATTTTTTCTATTTATTTATAATTCAAATTCTTATTTTAAACTGTAGTATTTTAATCCCGTTACTAGAAGTACTTTTATATTTTTGTATTTGAAATCCAAATGCCTTAGTTTGTTTGTATCTTTTCATTAATGCATTATTAGCATTATTTTTTTTCTTTTTAAATCACATTTAAAGCTGTAAGCAACTACTCAAGTCATAAAGAAAAGTGACTTCTTTATCTACTAGTTATTAGGTAGTGAAAGATAACCCAGTTATTGGCTAATGAAACTACTTTCAATTATTCTTCGATAAGCATATTAATAGCGTAAACCGATTAAAATCTTTAGTTTTGGTTAAAAGTTCAAAAAGGGTGTGGGGTAGTTTTAATTTCAGACTTTGGTTTATTAATTTCTAAATGCATTTTAGTCTACGTTCGTTCTAAATTTGAATGTCAAATAATTTTAGAGCTTAATTAATTAATAATTAAAGAAAATAATTTATGAGAATAAATCACTTGGTCATAGTTTAGTGGGTTCCTGATGAGTCTCTATAGGTTCTCATTTTAATTTAATAAAACTATTAACTTTCAATGAATTATTATTCTACCCTTATTTTATTATTTTCCTCATTTTTCCTAAGTTTTATCTCCAGCATACTACCCTATAATTCATAGAACATCTAATTGGTTTTACTAATTACTAACAAAAATGAGTTAATTATTATAAGAGAAAATTGGGATGTTACACCATTTGGGTCATGTTTTATTGCAAAGCTTGAAACTTTGATATACTTAACTTTAAAATCACATTTCAATAAATCTCTATGAAGTGGAATAATACATTTTGTGCTTCTGATAGAATATCTTTTGCCTTTAGAAACTCTTTTATTGCTTTTTTTTGTGTTAATGTGTTAAGCCACAAGTAGCAAACAATGGTAGTGGTGGCAAGGTGAAGTTTTCCTCTCTGGACTTCTTATGCAACCGTACACAGGAAGTGAAGGAGATTAAAGACATAAGTATAAGTAAGTAAGAAATTAGTAGCTCTGAAAAAAAAAAAGGATAAAGATTGTTGGTCGAGGTTTAGGTTGCTGTGCTTGTGGTTCTAGAAGATAGAGGAGTGGCAGACAGAAATGAAAACAGAGATGCAGAGTAGATTTGACAAAGTATAAATTATTTAATTTTAAAATTAAATCTAATCTATTTTATCTAATAAATTTAGTCTATTTATTTATTTTAATATTATATATAATAGTGTTAAAGAAGTTACTAACATAAGAGCAACTCCAATGAAAAGTTCCAATTTGAATCTCATTTTTAACTATCGTATGCTAGCAATGTGTCATAAAAAGTAAATTTAGTTTGAAGTTTTTCTCCCAATGAAAAACAATTGTGATCCCAATTTAAGTGTATTTTTTAAAATTTAAAAAATAAATTTAACAACTATGATAAAATTTACATGATTTTTATTTTTAAAAAAGGAATTATAGTAAAGTTGGGACGGTCCTTGCACAGTGGGCGCTTTCCACTTTTTTACTTTGCTCCAATAGGGACAGTCCCAAGCCAAGCCCAGTTGATGGGCCATGCTCTCTAGCCGGAACCAAGACTCCAGTTTTCACCCATTGGAGTTGCTCTTATACCCAATATAGGGAGGAATAATCCTGTCCCATCTCTATGAGGACTTTCTCTAGCTAACCAATTAGCACATCTATATACATGTAAGTGAAACGAATCTGTAGTAGTGTACTTTTGACATGGGATTCGAGATATTATTCATGGAGACTTAAAAATGTCCATAAGAGCAAGATTACAAATATGATCAGGAGCACCATCCATCCATACTGAGTTTTGACTGGTAAGGGTAAGATGTGCTAACTCATGGACTACCTGATTCCCATTCCTCAACACATGAGAAATATAGATCTACAGGATTTTCACTTTTAGTGAAAGTTTATTGAAGAATGATATATTTTTCTACCGTTGGTCTTAAAATAATTAGTCAATTGTCCCCATTGTCCCCTCAATAATAAATTAAGAACTGCCGAATTATTTTTGGATTCTTTGGGTATTCATTGTCCATTGTGAAAATCTCTTTTAAGAAAAATGAAAAAGAAACGCTTGTTGGACCTACAGTTTTTCAAAAATGCGCTTTTAACAGAAAAATTGTCGTCAATTACTGACCAAAAGAAAAACCAATCTGAAAAAACTGGCGATAAACACATATCATTTTCTCGAACAAAAAAGAAAAGATATCATTTTCGAAATGGTGAAAAACGCGACACCAGATGAAATTTGATAGTGACACTTACGAGTGATGTAAAAAATGTGAAATTCATTGTATTAAAAATAGTTTAATTTTTATATACTTGTAACATAAAATAGTTTTATATTACCAACTATTAAAATTTTAACAAAATAATAAATTATGGTGACCGATTATTATAATCTATAATTACTTTTAATGTTGTGTCACTATCGTACAATTCCATTGGATGAGATGAAAATTAAATTCTTAATTTTTTCCATCGCTGGATTTATGCTTACACAACTTTATTTTTCAGATAAGCATCGCGTCACATGGCAATTTCACCGAGTTTAATTAAACAATTACATACATAAAATGTTGATAACCAAATATAATTAATACCAGGATTCGATATGATAAATTAAAGTTTATTTTATTTTAATTTAGAATTTAAAATAACAAGGTTTCTACGTTGCAATACAACTATGAAGACTCTAGATTAGGGGTATCACTTATCATAATAATTCCACTAAATACAAACACCGGTCGAGAAGCCAAGAACTAAAACCCCGGGCATAACAAATAACACCGTACAAAGTTACAAACTGACTAAGAAATTAAACCCAAAAAAAAAAATCACCTAAAAAGTAAAAAAAAAAAAGAAATGCGTAGAATTACATTTTTTCACAAGGCGGCAAATGCATCGTCGACCCACCTCCTTCGCTGAAGGGATGGATCGCCGCCTCTGTCTGTGTCGGTGGAGAAAGGCGAGCTGAGAAAGGATCCCACAACGGCTCGAACCCTGTTCAACCGCTTCCTGTGACGAATTCGCCGCAGAACCACTTCTTTATCCAGATTCCCGGTGTTCTCAACTGGTCTCAGGAACAACTGGCTTGTCACCGGCGCAGCAGACTCTTCCTTCTCGTACTCTGCTTCATCTTCCTCTGTGCTCTTCCTCTCCCACTCCCTCCTGCCAGCAACATCAACTTGCTTCTCCTTTGAGACAACACTTTGTCGCTTCGCCGCCTCGGAAGACATCTCTTTCTTTGTTTCTTCTATATCTCTCAAGTACTGTGAACAGTGAAAACTGCTTCAGAGCATGAACATGAGACCTGCGGCGTTGAGAATAATGGGTACTTATAAAAGCATTGGTTTGTCTTTTTTTATTACTATTATCATTTTAAATAACTCGTTTTATAATTATCTTTTAGCCAGTTAAGAAATGTCACACAAATAAAGAGGAAAAAACAAATGTAAGCCAAGGAATGGGTCGGTGGGATGCGATTCGAGGTGTAATAAAGAATCAAAGACAAAACCCCCATGGTTTCCGTAATGGGCGGCTCTGTCCTACTGGCTATTTCCGTGGCTTCGTTTTTGTTTTCACTGCTCGCACATCTCCTCAATTCATTTTTATGCAAACACTGTTCGTACTCCTGACTCTTCACAATCACATCGTTTTGTAAGAATCAGATTTTCAGACAAAAGAAAAGAAAGGAAGAAGATAAGAAAGTTAGAATCAGATTCGATTGCCAGATCATATTAAAATGAAAAATATTATTTATACACGTAACACAACCCTGTTAAAATTGCGTATCTTTAAGTTATATTTAAAATAAATTATACAAGGCTTTGTCCCTATTTGTTTGTTTTACACTCATTGATTTCCAATAGTGAGAATGCGATTTTACGGCATCCAATGTGTTAAATAAATTTTTTTATTTTATTTAAAATACTTTTTAAGTAATTAAAATATTTTTATGAAAAGTATTGTTGAAGATACTTTTTACTTCAGAAAAGGTACTTTTGAAATAAAACTTTCTTACTATTCTCATGTTAAAATTTAAAAGTAATTTTACTTTATCATTTACTTATCATATTCAAATAAAAATTATTTTCTTAAATTTACTTATGATATAATCAAACCAAACATAAATTAGCTTTCTTAAAAGTAATTTCTCTAAAAGAAATTTTTTTCAACTTAATCCTTTAAAAATAATTCTATTAGAATATGAACCAAACGGTTCAAAATAAAAAGCAAAAATGGTTGGTCTTTAATTTTGATAAACTGATAATATAATAAATTTTATACAATCATTCAATCATAAAATATCATATATAACTCACACATCCACTACTTGAGTTTAACATTATCAATACATTAAAATTAAACCAAAAAAAATAATTATATGAGAAAGAAATCAAGTTTTATTAACCTTTTCAAATTTTCAATATATTGAAAATCTTGAAAAATATTTTTTATACTCTTTAATTCTTAAATTCCATAAAAGAGAGCTAAGATATCAATTTGAATTTGATAATTACAATAATTTTAAGGAACTAAATATTCCAAATATGTTAATTTTTAACAATTTTATGTGAGGATATGAAATCGGTAATCAAAGATTTGACTTATCCAAATTACTGAGCACGAAAAACACTAGATACCAAGCATTTTCCTTCTAAAAAGGTATGTATTAGTACTTATCTGTCCATGATTATGACTTTTAAGATTTTGGCACTTGAAATAAAAAGTCATTAAAACTACATAAACATACATTAAAAAAGGGTGACATTGACAGAATTGCCCCTCTTATTTTATTTTTCAATTTTTTTCTCTGGATTAAGTTTTGAGAAATGTTTTTCTGACACACGAAATTAACGCACATATGCAACACATATGATAAAGGGTGATGGCTAGTGTGCAAACACATATTGAAGGAAACATGGTAGGTTGAAGAGGATGTGTAGCTCGGCCAATGTGGAGCTCGGCTAAGTGATAAGGTCAACCAGATGGCAATGAAGCTTGGCCAA
This sequence comes from Dalbergia oliveri, assembly GCA_030441495.1. Taxonomy (NCBI): domain Eukaryota; kingdom Viridiplantae; phylum Streptophyta; class Magnoliopsida; order Fabales; family Fabaceae; genus Dalbergia; species Dalbergia oliveri. The sequence goes on from JAMLFY010000003.1 coordinate 3,800,732, forward strand.
GAGCTGGTGTAGTCGGCTTGAAAGGGTGAGCTCAACTTTCTTGTGTCAAGGCTCTACCGAGAGACAAAGATGAAAAAGAGCTGCTGGAAGAAGGTGAGATCGTCTAAAGGAAATACAGCTCAAGGAGGAGGCCGAGCTCCCTTCCTGTCAAGACTCTATTGAGAGGAAGAGATGAAAAAGAGCTTAGCTGGAGAAGGTGAAGCTCGTCTGAGAAGAAATAGAACTTGGCCAGGAAGAGGCGGAGCTTGGCTAAGGAGGAGGAACTTGGATAACAAGTGGTGAGTTCCATCACATGCTGTCAGTCGGCCACCTATAAGCCGAGCTTCGACTATTCCTGGCCAAGCTCTACTTAGTTTTGGTTGAGCTCCTAGTCCAACTGAGTTATATTTCCTCTAGACGGGCTCACCTTCTCCCGAGAGTTTTTTCATCTCTGGCTCTCTTCAAGCCTTAACAAGCTTCAGGGACCTATCCTGTAACGTAGATGAGATGCATTATGCTTCTATTTTGTCGCGTTGCAATATGTTGGACTAATGCGTCCACTTAGTGCGTTCAAATAACGGGACTTTGCTTGTAGGAAGTTGTGAAATAATTATGGAAGGGCAAATATGGAAAAATAAATTAATATATCTTTAAAACTATGCAATGATAGATAATTTTGGATGAATTATTTTTTTTGAAAAAACAGTTAATCATGGACGGAGGAAGTATTAGATATTAGATTAGACTAGATCGGACTACATGCCATTTTTTTTGCGATTACATACTACATGCCATGCTGACCAAAAGATTTTTTTTATCAAACATTTCATACAATATATGATAGAGCTATGTGGTATGCCTAATCCATGTAGCCAGCCATTTAGTGGGAGAATGTTTACTTGTTGTTGTATCAAACGCTTCAAACAACTTACCTTAATATTTATGATTTACGACAATTCTGTCAAGCTCGTAACTAATTGTGGATTGATCGGTTATATTGTTCTCGTAATTAACCGATAATTAAGTTACACGTCCAATTGGCTATTGCCACTCCAATTGTATTAAATTTTTAATTAGTTTTACCATAATCCCCTCCTTTAGAAAATATAATCAAATCATAACTTTGATTTTTGGATGATTATTTGTGTCTGATTAATTTTGAATCATAATTTGATTACATATTCCATTTTTTCCAAAAAAATAAAATAAAATATCTACAACTTAAATGAAGAATCACACTATCTTCATTCTCTCTGTAAAAAAATGGGAATATTGGGAATTAAATTTGGTTGTTTTATGGTGACCAATACACAAAAAAAAAAAGAGTTTATAGCTATTACAAGTATTGCTAATTAATATATGTGATACACTTACTTAAATATAAATATTTTTTATCTTTTATTCAATCAATATTTAAATAATATAATATTGAGTAATTTTTTAAAAAATAATAAATAAAATGAAAAATAATAAAGACATATATTAAAAATCATGGTATACAAGTATGTATCTTATTTTGTAATATTTAGCATTTTATAATTAAAAATTTTAAGTAAACAAATAATACCATGGTTCATTACTATTGACTAATAATTTTAACCATAATTTTTTTTTGCTATCATTGTTCTAAAAAATATTAAGATAGTTTGATATATTAAATTAACTACTTATCCATAGAAAATTTTTAAAGTGCTATTTTTTTAATCCATTATTGAACAGTATAGAGGCTTAATTATTTAATTTCTATTAAATAAATTATACTTTACATATTTCCAAATAAATAAAAAAAGTAAAATTTAAAACCATGGATAGACATGCATTTTTGTCTTTTAATATACTATATGGCCCTCCACCTCAATTAAATATATAACTAATTCAATGTACTAAATTATTTTAATTTTTAATAATAGCAATGTCAAATAAAAAAATTTATAGTAAAAAATAAGTAACTGTTGATAAATCCTAATATCATATGTATGTTTAATACTTTTGAAAATTATATAAAGGCTAAATGATAAAAATACTAATATGTATGCTGCATATTATAATGTAGTAATTTATCTTTTTTATTATTAATTTTTACTTGTTATTTTTTAAAATAGTCAGTACTATATTGTTTAGATATCTATCGTTTTAAGAAATTTTTTAACAAAACAATTCAATAAACATGTGGTTATACTAAATATATAAAGTTTAAATACCTACAATATATAGTGATTATATAAAAATGAGATATCTATTAAATATTTTAAAATAATTAAATTAACAATAGTAACTGTTGAAAATATTTTTATGACTAATAAATAAGTTATATTAATTATTCATATAATTAGGAAACAGGAAGAGTAATTTAGTGAAACTCAATAAAAATTTAGTGTAATGGGAGTAGCAATAGACACTTCCCCAATTGTGTCAACTTATTTGCAGACCAACTCTATTTATATCCTTAATTATTTGACCATCAAAACATGTTCCAATTTACTTTCAACATTCTAACACTAGAAAGTCAAGCTTATTATTCTTCTAACGATTCTGTTTGGCTGATTAACCATTTTAAACTTTGTTTGTAACACTATTATAAAGCTTTTCGATCCCATAAACATTACATTTATTATTATAGTATTTGTTTCCAAAGAAAAGGTTGTCAAAATTATTCAAGATAAATGAAATATTCAAACACGTAATCATTTTCAAACGAATAAAACATAGAGTCTTGCTCCTAGAAAAGCATTACAGTCGTGAATTTATTGTACATGAAAGTTGAAATACATCTAAGCCCAATCCTCAGCCCTCCGTGTGAAAGATTTTGATTTACTCGTTGATCACTCGAATACTCAAAAGCTTTCGCATTATTCGACTGGTATATAGCAAGCAATATTTAACTGGGAGCATCAAGTGGTGTAGCTAGCTTCCATTTTAAGTGTGCCTTCTGGGAAGAAAACCACATCACTCAATTATTTTCATCTTTTAATTTTCACCATAAATTGGGCCAGAGAGACGCGGATTAAGAACGACTTGGAGAGGAGAGGCTTTGATACTAGTTAGCCCGACCTGTTCATGCATATCAACTGGCTTCCCGTTAGCAGTTACAATGTCAAACCCATGCAACAAATTAGCAAGCGTAAGTTGCACCATTTGAAGAGCGAATGAGAGTTTCTGCCAGCACCGAATGGAATCAATTCAAAATGTTGGCCCTTGAGGTCGACGCCCTTGTGGGTTGTGAGGAATCTCTCTGGTCGGAACTCCAAGGGATCAGGGTATAGCAAGGGTCTCGTTGAATTTTTGAAAGGTTAGTCAAGAGACGGGTGCCAGCAGAGACATGGTATCCCCCTACAACGCAATCTTCAATGGACTCGTGAGGCGCACTAAGTGGCGCAGGTGGATACAAGCGCATTGTTTCCTTAATGATAGCTTGAAGATACACCAGGTTTTTCAGGTCTGATGCCATTACTATCCTTTCCCTCCCAATTTGCGTGTCTAATTCGTGTATGGCCATGTTTAGGACTTCACGGTTGTTGAGAAGTAGCGAGAGAGCCCAAGTCAATGTCACAGTCGTTGTGTCTGTGCCACCCAAAATCAATGTCTGCAAAAAATAATAAGCAGCGAAAAGTCTAGAAAAACCTGCACGAATTAGACACTTTGATAAAAAAAAAAAAAAGCTATTTGTACCTAAAAAAATTCAATTCACTCACATATCATCTACCATGAGTTGGATTATCTCACATCCATAAATACAAATAACATAATTCCTTTAATAATCAACTTTGATTCATAGACACTCTAGTCCTATTACTTTAAAAACATGTAAGATAGTCTTTAAAATTTTTTATTTGTTCACATCACTAATTGAGTACAAATGCCGTAAAAATAATGCCCAAATTAAAAATTCACAAAAATATAACGCAAATGTGATATATTTTTTTCAGTAATTAAATAATATACTTAACTCTCAAACTAAAAAGCTTAAGAACATCACATGTCACACCAAGCAAACTCAAATATAAAATCTACCCAAAACCAAAAAACAATAATAGAAATTAGGTGAGCTCAAGGGGGTTTGGGAGGAAAGGTTTGTCAAGAATTTCTTTATGAGAATGTGTGCATTTTATAGAATTTTACTCTGGTATATGCTTCGAAGCTAAACCAGGTGGCTTTCAATGTTTGGAAAAGTCAAATAGTAGAGTACCCTATGCGGATGGCTATGTGGAGGTGATTACTTAATGTTTTCATTGTTGTTATTATCCTTAGCTAGCTCTCATTTATGGTGGGTGTTGGATGATTTTTTTGGGTAGTGCTTTGTGTCCAAAGTGTTTGTACATGAGTTTAATCAGTGCTCTTTTTGAGTTGTGTTCATGCTAGTCTCCTTCTTGATGGCCATGCCGAAGGGATTGTGTGAGGGAGCATCGTGAGTGTTCATCTATAGTCTTTTGTGTTTTTCTCTATCTTTTGGTTCCTTTATTGGTATTTTGGTAGTCATGTATATGTTTTAATGGTAATTAAGTGCTTGCCATTCATAAGCTTTCATCTAAATCATTTGTCCATGTTCTACATATTTAATTTAAATATATTTATAATAAAAAATATTTAATCCTATTTACTAATCAAATTCTCTTATATATATAAATTTTGAAATAATAGAGCAACAGTCAAACTTGTCTAGCTAATGTATCAATATGTCACTAAATAATTGTCTAAAATAATTTTACCTAAATTTTAAGTAACGAACAATAAATTTGAAACTTTAATAAAAATTAGGATATTGATATAACAAAATATTAATATAATATGTTTATTTCATATTAGATCAAATTATATAAAGGCTATATGGTACAACACTGTGTATGTATACTATATATTATAATTTATTTTTTATTTTTATTTTATTTTTAGAGTTTATTTTTTATATATTGAGTCATCAAATTAAATATTTCTATTTTGATTAGCTTTACTGATAGTGGATTAAAATTATATTCTTATATTACCTAACATACTTATTATTATATTATTAGATGATTATATTACTTTATTATAAAAAATGTAAAAGGTAATGTAATATTTAGATCTATATATATAATAATCAATCTTAAATATTTTAAAAGTAAATTAAGCAAACTAATATAATAATGATAATAATTTTATGCAAAAATATTATGAAGAAGTTTTTCACCATATAAACAAGAGAAGCGCAAATACTATAATATTAAAAGAATACATTGAAAATATTAATAATGATGGGTTTGAATTACATTGAAATGGAAATATAAAAAAGATAGTTGGGTGAGAGTGACAACTTAAAAGGGTATTTTAGGACAACTTAAAAAAGATAGTTGGATGAGAGTAACAATAGACAAAATAGGAATGGCAATAGAAATTATATCAAACAACTTGACCTTTGAAGTACTAAATTGGCAATCGCCCACTCAAAGATGTTTAATGCATTATATTCTACTAGCAACTTGACTGACACTTTTCAAGTCACATTTTTTATCTTTTAAATATTAATAAAATCAAATATTTTTATAATTATAAATTATTAAATTTTATTAATTTTTTGTTTATAAATGGCTTAAGGTAAGGTAGTTATTTTTTTGAAAAGAAAAAGTGAGTGGGAAAGGGAAAATCAGAAAATATGGGAAATATTTGAATTTATGGGTTTCAAAATAAAATTAAATAGAGTTCGAGATACTAAAAAGTAATTATAAAAGTGAATCCTCTTTATTAGTATATATATTAGAATAGATATACACTTTGTTTATCTACCGAAAAAAAAATATGCACTTTGTTTTTGGTGTGTTTCAATAACAGAAAAACAAATCTGCAAAATAATATGGCTAAAAATATTAATGGAAGCCGACTATTAACTTTGACAAAATCCTTATATATATATTTTTTGTTAATTAAATCTAATATACTATGGTTTTTAAATTTATGATGAGCAAAATTATTTATTTAACACACCAAATTCTTTAAAAGACTAAATAGATACACTTTAATTCCTAAAAGAGTTTATGTTAAATATACGTTAATTCCTTAAAAAATATCATATGAGTATTATTCCTGAAAAGATTAATTAATATATTTCAAATCAATTTTTTTTATTATAAAGTAAAAAATATTACGTTAAAAGCAACTTTTTCCGTGTACAAATTAAACATATTAGGAATAGATGTTTCAAGGACTAATTAACGTGTGTACGTATCAGCGTGATGATGCAAGAAGCCAAAAAAGGTACAGACCAGGCATGTGGCTTTGATTGTAATATTAGCGTCGCGACCGTCCAACTCTTGATCAACAGTGGAAAGAAGCACGTCCATGAAATCATGATGATCTTTCGTTTCCACTGCGCCAAAATTCCCGTTGCGTTTGTGTTCATCTAGCCAGATTTGAGCAAAGTAATCTAACTCTTTAGCCGTTCTCTTCATCGCTTTCTCTTGCCCATCCAAATCCAGCCATCTCAGATACGCCAGTGCATCAGAAACCACGAATGATCCACTCAGATCGAAGAACTCTCTCACTGCTTTCCGGATCCGTTGGTTCTCTTCATCGTCACCATCACTACCCTCCCCAACAAAACGTTTTCCTACCACCGTTCTGAACAAAAAGTTTAGGCCTATCTCCTCAAACCATTTTTTCATCTCGGTGACTGCCTTTTCCGAACCGTTCTTCTTCATCTGTAACCAATAATTGTAACTCTCTTTGATTGCAATTTCCACCTCGGATTCCATGACTTGTTTGAGCGTTTCTGTTCGGTGGGTGGAGAGGAGCTCCAAGATGGCTATCTTGCGCACGTGACGCCAATAAGGGCCGTAGGGGCTGGACAGCAATACTGAAAAGTTGTAACCCAACACTTCGAAGGCTACGGATTTAGGGCGGCTAGCAAACACTTTTTCGTTCACAGTGAAGCACTCTTTAGCTATCTCGCAATTGTTGACAACCAAAGTTTGATGAACACCGATCCGCATGGTGAAGACGGGTCCATATTTGTCGGCCATGTTACCCAATGTCACGGGAGGTGGCTGTGAGCCACCTAAGAGGTGGAGGTGCCCAATCAAAGGCCACGCACCGCCAGCTTCTGGTGGTGCTTTTCTAGCTGCGGCTGTGTGGCTTCTACACCTTCTCGATATGGATGAAAGCGCATAGAGAAACAGCAGACGCCCGAAGATGGTGAATACGGTTGGTTGGGAGAAGAGATTTTCCGAGTTCATGATTTGGCGTTCAAAGATATTTTGTTGTATATGATTACAGAACAGTCTGTTTTGAAAGATGCGAAGTATATGGCCGTTAAATGAATGCCTGTCTGGCCGAAGTTGTTTTTATAAGAACATCTTTTGATGTTAGCGGCCTTTTTTGACGAATTAGGCACACAAGTAGGGAGGGAAAGGACACAAGTACCGACATTTCTTTGACTCCCCTCTCTCCATAATAGAAGTGGTTTTTGGATTTTTTACCTTATCTAAAATATAAATATAACTCGCTTTCACGATTCAAAGAAAATATTAATTATTTTTTTATTTATTTTATCCCTATTTTTATGATAAATGAGAATAAATAGATGCGAAGAGTATAATTATTTAGTGGAGAGATAATTTATAATGAATGATAAAAGATATTTTCATATTTTACTTTTATTTTTTTAATAAATCAATGAAATTCAATTATTATTTTAATTCTCGTACATAACCTTAAATGAATTATATTATGGACATGAGAGAAAGTATGTTAGTGGCTCATTTATCAATGTCAACCAAGTTTTCTTGATAATTTATTATTCTAAGTTGAGTTCGTTATTATATATGTTCAATAATAGAATTGTTATTGTGGAAGTTATTAGATGTTTCACGTGGGCCAATGAAGATTAATATAATTATTCTTCCCCCATTTAAATCATGCCAATTTTGAGAGATCTATCACTTAAATAATTACTTATTTTTTCAATGTGACTATAACTTAAATTAATTAGGCAAAAAAGTATACAAGGGTCACACAGAAGGCACTCTTTGGTGAATCATATAAGATAATACATAATAATATTAAATATAATAGTACAAGGTATGATAGTATAGTAAAATAAATCTAGTATGTAAATTTTTATACTATTTATTGTTTAGTGTGTCGCATGACCGACGGGACCGAGGGATGGGAGCGGCGCGATGAGTGGTGAGCAGTGGACAGGCAATAATTGGTGGGTTGTGGGATACTACTAGCTGGGGTGGGGCGTTGTTGTAAAAGAGTATGTTAAGGTTAATTTAAGATTGATCAGAAAAAATAATACTATCAGGTGTTATCAATCCTAATAGGACCTGATAAATTAATTCTATGATCATAGGATAAAATGGTTTACCGTATAACATTATACTATATGTAATATCAAATATATGATAAAAATTCACCTTATAATATTAACTAATAGTATCAGACCTTTCACTATGTATAAAATGGAGGGCCTAAGTGAATTATAATGACCAAGAGAGGGCTCAAGTTTAAATTTTAAAGAAGATTATGGTTGAAGCAAGTTTTAGTTTCCATATATATTGTGATGGAAAGTAAAGATACCTTAAAGAAAAAAAATAAATAGAGAATAGTTGTATCATGTATGCAGCATGAAGAGAGTGCAATTCATATAATCAGTAACTTTTAGAAGCTCTCAGAATTTAAAAGCAAATTTTTTTATATTAAAAATGTCTAAAAAAGAGAAAGATAATAACAACTTATAAAACACATATATTGATTGATAAATTACATAAAATAAAACCCTTTTTTTTCTCTTTTCTTGGAGCAACTAAGAATGTCTCTTCACGTAATATCCTTAGTGTATCTCATTTAAACCCATCCAAACCTATCATAACTGATTATAGTTTAGTTTGCATATGTATGATTATAAGTAGCTACACTATCATTAATTCATTATTACGTATAGCTAGAGTTGTCACGTTCTGCTGGTGAAGCTAAGCGAGGTTGGGCTATTTTCTTAAAGGATTACTGATGAAGTTTAAACCACAAGCTATTTAAGACTATAACGCCCGTTCTCAAATAAATGAGAGAGAATAATAAAAGAAATGTTTATCTTGCTAATATGTAAACTCTCTAAAAATTATATATGTGCTTATAAAGCAGTCCCGTGAAAATTGCTTTTTATAATTTTTTTTTTCATGAAAGAAAAGGCTTTCAAAATTATTCAAGATAAATGAATATTATTCAAACATGCAATGCCATACTCATCTTTCAAACACTTACGGCATACAGTCTTTTGAAGAAAAATCTAGAAAATACAATAAAAGAAAATAAAATGCTGGATATTTCTAGTTACATGGTTACGACTTTTTCACCGACATTGCAAAAGCTATAAATAGGCCTTGTATCTTTGTATAATGTGCTTGTGACAAAGTGCAAGTGTGCAATGAAAAAGAGTGTAACAGTGCCTTTTGTCGTGCATGCACATTGAGAAATTTTCAATTATTTTTAAAGTAAGACAAAATATTTGTTTATTTTATTTATTTATTGATATATAAGATATTATACTAAAAATATAAAAAAATATTAGATAATAATAATCTATAAAACTTATATACTAATCAATAAATAAATCAAAACAAATATTTTTTCTTACTCTACTCTTAGAACAGGTAAGTATTTATCCATGCGCACTAAATTGGTCAAATTGATAAAGCATCAAACCTCGATAGTGCGTTGCGTTTACTAAAACACCAGCGACGTATTTTTTTCTGGTAATCTGGAGGGCCGAGGCCCAAAAAGGAAAGAACTACACAACAGGCACCCCGGCATTATGATTCTGATTAAGTCCGACCAAAAAAAAAAAAACACCTGATTAAGCACTACATGGAACCTACTCATGCTCGAAAACAATTTCTTTATTTAACATATGTTTTGGAGTATATACCAATAATAAAAAAAATTAGCACAAAAAAAAGAATAATAATTTTTTTTGCCCTTTTTCTTTGGGTAAAACAAGTTTACAGGAAATTTCTAGTTCAAACTTGGTATAAGATTTAGTTATCAAGAAAAAAGTTATTTGGATATGATTTATTACAAATAGTTTAAAAATTAACATGCATAACTATGATTGGATAATAATATAATTTCATATGCTATATATTACACTCACCCAATTTTCAAATTATGTAACTGCTTATTTATACGTAAATTAAAGCAGTAGTCATCAACTGGATGAATACTGCAAAATGAGGGTCAACTGCCTTGTGACCTAGCCTATATCTGACGTAAAGATATGGACACGGAGTATGGATTAATACAAAATACAATAATTAGTATTTAGAAATTATAATATGGAAAATATTTTTAGTATAATATATAAAATTAGTATACAATTAATATAATACCATAAACTGACGTAAACAAAAATTAGAATTGCATCTCACTACAAAAAATTCATGCTTAAAAGAACACTTAGTTTTGGACACATATTAAAAGTGTTACTTATGCAAATATTGGTAACACTTTTTTTAAATGTGTTATTTTTGATATAGTAACTACGCTTTTTTGAGTTAAGGTATCACTTTTTGAAGCCATATCATATATGACTAATTGGCAAAGACAATTTTTTTAATAAAAGGATACATTTTTAAGTTAATGCATAACTTTTTATAGAGTTGCTATAGCAAATGTGATTAATTGTTTAAGGCAACACTTTTGAATAGAAAAGATAATATTTTTTAGATATTAAAAGTAACACATTTAAAAAAGATATTGTCTATATATACAAAAAATAATATTTTTTATATGTTTCAAAAAATAAGTGTTATTTTAGGATAAATTTCTTTTATATGGCTCTGCTCCTTATCAAATGATACTTCACTTATAACTACCGAAAAAAAAATGACACTTCACTGATAAAACAAAATCGATCGAGATGTATTGGAGGGTTATACAGCTAGTTATTAATCAATTCAGTTAAATTTAGTTAGACCTAGACTCTTAATAGAAGCTGAATTACGCAGACTTGAGAGGTCTCACACACACACAGACACACAAAATCAGGGAAAACGAGAGAAACTGAGAATGCAAGGAATTGTATTAAGAGAGAAATGAAAACTCTGATTTACATATTGTGCACACTTCAATATATATACATCACTCAAGCGTGCTGCTAACAGAAAGATAACAGTCAGAGTGACCAACAGAAGAGTCTAACTAAGTCTAACTGAATTGATTAATAACTAGATAGCTGTCAGTATAACCCTCCAATAACATGGCCAACGTTTCAGGTGCAGTGAATTTCAGTGCGCTTCATTAATAAAGAGAAGGTGGTAAACGAGGTTTCGCCAAAATCTCAAGTGGTGTGGTTTTGATGATTGTAAGTCCAAACGAGGCGCTCATATCGACCGGGGCATTGGATGGGGTTGTGACCTCAAATGCTTGCAAGAAAGCAGCCAATGCTAAGTGAGTCATTTGAAGGCCAAATGCTATACCAGGGCACGACCTTCTTCCGCCGCCAAAGGGAAGCAGCTCAAAATGCTGACCCTTCACATCCACTTCGTTGTGGGTGGTCAGGAACCTCTCTGGCTTGAAGTCCAATGGATCTGCCCACACGCGAGGGTCTCTGTGCAGCTTCCAAAGGTTCAGAATGAGTCGAGTACCTGCTTGGATATGGTACCCTCCTAAGGTGCAGTCCTCTGTGAATTCTCGCGGACCTGATAGTGGCCCTGCTGCATACAGCCTCATTGTCTCTTTTACCACGGCTTGAAGGTAAACTAATTTACTTATATCTGATTCATTCACTAGCCTTTCTTTGCCCACGTGCTCATCCAGTTCATCTTGAACTTTCTTCAGAGTGTGGCGATTATTCAACAACAACGAAAGTGCCCATGTCATACTAACTGTTGTCGTATCCGTCGCCCCTGAAATGATCATCTGTGAAATGCAAAAATACCATCAAACAACTTCAAACTTTTTGCATACTGAAACAATCTCACTTTTCTATAATCAGAATTTTAATAGCTAAGCTGATACTGAAAATAAAGAACATGAATAAGTACAAACTATACGGCAAATGGTTAGGTTATACATAAAAATTTAAGTATAGAGGAATTGGAAGTAGGGATTGGTGTAGTGGTGCGTACCAAGCAAGTGGCTTTGTTGACAGTGTCAAGATCATAACCAGCAAGATCAGCCCTGTCAAGGACAGGAAGCAAGACATCGATGAAGTCTTGCTCTGCGTTGGTCTCACCAGAATCTCTTTTCTGGCGATGTTCTTCTAACCATTCACCAACGATGCTGTCCATTTCTTTGGCTACTTTTTTCATCTCTTTCACCTGACCATCAATATCAAGCCATCCAAGAGCAGGAATGGCGTCCCCAAGCACAAGCACTCCCAACAGACGAAAGAAATCTCTGAGCGCCTTCCTCACCCGCCGCACCTGCTGCTCATCTTCACTCTTGGCAGAGTATCGCTTCCCAGCAACCATCCTCAGAACCACGTTTAGGTTCAACTCCCCAAACCACTGCTTCATCTCCACCAACAAATCACCAGACCCATCACTCTTCTCCACCCATGTTCTGTACATCTCTTTCAACGAGATTTCCACCTCTGAGTCTCTAATACCTCGAAGCATCTCAAACCGGCGATTGGAGAGCAACTCTGAAGCCGCTATCTTACGCATCTCACGCCAGAAATCCCCGTAAGGGGAGAACCCAAAGTTAGCATAGTCGTGTGCCAGGATTTTTGCGGCAACAAACTTGGGCCGAGAGGATACTATGACATCAAGGGTGGTGAAACACTCCTTGGCTAGCTCCCAAGAACTGACAACCACAGCTGGGTGCACACCGATTCTGATGCTGAATATTGGTCCGTATTTGTTAGCCAAGGCGCTTAGGGTGATGTAAGGTGCATGACCACCTAACAGGAGAAGATGACCGATCAAAGGCCAGCCACCCGCGGCCACCGGTGGCTTGCGGTCACCACCTGCTGATCTTGACCTCTTGATGAAGTAAATGTAGGAAGATATGATTAATATGCTAACAACTCCCGTAACTACTGCGTCCTGATACGGAATCATGATGAGACCCTGTTGTGGTATGGTGGACCTAATTAAAATGTAACATCAAATTAGCAAAGATACATACATTAATTTCTCAAAACTTGAGTAGAGTAATTGAATAAGTTAAAATGAAATTTATTAGTTTAAAAAAGTATAAAATAGTGTAAGTGTAAGAAGAAATAACACAATTAGTGTGATTTGCTTATAATCTACATATTTTCCAACAAATATTGTAACCAAATTTTTTAGTAAAAATATGTTAAAACATTATAAGAGTGTTCAAATGACAAATACACCAGATTATTTCAAAATATGTTCTTACCGTGTATCCAGTTAACACCCAAAGAGAACAACTGAGAATCAACAAATCTTCTTTAATTTGATGGTAGAATAGTTGAGAGTGTGAATGACTGAATGAGAATTTGATGATTTAAAGCGGACAACAAAGCCTGGGTATCGACTTAGGCATTTAATGAAGGATTTTGCTATTTTTACATTCTAAATTTTTAAATATTTAAATATCCTATTTATAAAATATATAGATTCTATTATTTTTTTTTAATTTATTCTCTCTTTATTATTTTTCTCACACTTATATAAACCTACGTAAATGTCTCCAGAATGTCAAAATAACATTATCCCTTATTTAATCATTGTTCGACAATGATATTCACCATACGAGGCGCGTTTAGAGAGTTGATCTTTTTGTCATGAAAAGATATTTTTACTTTGTAAGTGTGGTGTGAAAAGTCAACACACCTTATCAACAAGACCGATCACAATTTGCGCAGCCTTCGTTAATTGAATGCTCAGCTTTTGTCTGCTTCAAAAAAAATCTTACATATAATCAATTGTGTTATTTCCTTTTTAGCCTAGGTTGGATAATTTGTCTAAGTCCAAAAGCCCTAAAAAATTTAAAAAAAAATCAAAACTTCATTTTTTAAACTGATTATTTAATATTTATTGATTAATTTTATTTTGATCTATTTAATTTTATAAATTAATTCGATTTTATGTCTTTAATTAATATTAATTAGCATCGAATTAAATATTTTATTATTAATTATATTAGGATAAAAATGTGTATAAATAGTCGTTATTAATTAGGAGGGGAGGAAACTGGTGATTACGGTTCATCACAGTTTGAGTCATCCCATAATATTTCCTTCGCAGCCTTCTCCACCTAACCCCATCTCCATCAACTTTTTCTCATCATCACAGCTTGACTACTCAAACCACTGCCACCCACCATCGTCAAAACCAGCTTATACAACACATGATAATCCCCATGTTGTCAACCTTTATGACCACCGCCTTTGCTGCCTCTGATCGTGATGCCTCTTCCCATGGCTGTTCCTGTTAACGACGCACCATACATTTTCCGGGAACTAGGCTTTTAAGTATTAGTGTTCTTTTTTGGTCCCAGTATTAACGTTCCCTTTGTGCTTTCTATTTTGTTTAACTTTCATCCATTTGGTTTTGGGTTGGCTTTTAACGTGGGCTCCCATGTTTTCCTTGGTTGTATGCTTGGTTCTTTTGGATTTTGTGGGTCATCAACGTTTGCTTCTTTCTTTTTTCAGTTTTTGGTTCTTGTCTATTTTGTGTGTTGAACTTGTGTGAGTTCCTTTTAACAAATAAATAAATAAATGTTTAGGTATGAGTTTGACTTTCCAATTATTTAGGTCTTTTAGCTTTGAATTAAAATGAAAATCCTTTTCATCCGATAATAATAATAATAATAATAATAATGTGTCCTTTTTATTGAACTAACTCTTTTCTAGTTTTTTATCATTATTTTTGGTTGAGTTTTGGATTTAAAGATAAAAACTACAATTTTGTGATGAAATGTGTTTGGAAATATTTTTCTTTTTATCCGTACAACGATCAATAGTTGTGGCTAAGTGGCGGCTACCTTCTTCATTACTGTTGAATTTAAAGATTTATTGATAGTTAGGACTATCTTAAATTCTTGCAAAAATGGATTTTATCTCTTTTAAATTCTCTTTAGTTAAAGATTTTTATAAATAAAATTAACTCAACACACACATATTTTTTAAAAGAACTACGTGACTTTGAATTACTTATTACACTAGAGGATAAGTAGGAACAGATATTCTTTTGTCAAGTGAAAATTAGATTTTCCTAAATTAAATTTTTTTTGTAAATACCTATTATTAAATTTTGTAAATGTTTTCAAACCTTAATTTTTAAGGAAAAATAAATTATCAAAGTTATTTTAATTTTGCGCAGGAAACTTTGGGTAACATGGTGGTGAGATAGATATATTAGGGGTAGTGGGATTAAGTTTTCACCTTCTCTAATCATAATTAAACTCTTAACCCAATTTTATTTTAAAAGACCCTTGCCAAATTAAAAGGGTTTTTCAATTTTTATTATAAATAAAAATTGGTGGTGACTTCGTTGAAAACCTTTTAAAAAAATATAAAAATATTTTTTCTTACGCCCTCAAGGACGTTGTGACATTAAGGTATAATTTTTTTTATACAATTATCTAATCACATATTATTATATTAAGAAAATAATTTTGATTTTCAACGTACTATTTTCAAAAACACATACATGAAAAAATTTAATTAGATGACATATTATACACTTAATACATTAAATTAAATCCAATAAAAAAAAGCCTAATGTTTAGAGAAACTTTATTTTTTATACTTAGTAATATTATTTAGAGTCTACTGGAATCTAATTACTAGTATTTGAAAGAAAAAAAAACTTATGAGTAAGGAGAGAAACTTTTCTTGGGCATGCTTATGACTCCCTTCCTCATTAGGCATACACTTCTTATATATGGCCGGCAACGGGAGAAATATTTTAAACAAAAACTTAGAGGATGTTTGATTTGCATATTTTTTGTTTTCATTTTCACTGTAAACAGAAAACAAAGAATGTGTTTGGTTTGCACAAAATATTTTTTATTTTTATTTCTTATTTTCATTTTTTAAAAATATTTTCATTTTTAGATTTTTAAAATTAGGAAATGTGTTTGGTTTATAAAATAGATTCTATTTTCAAAAAGTGAAAACAATGAAAATATATTTGGTTTGTCTTATTTTAAAATATATTTTCAAAATCAAATTTAAGATAATAACATTATATTTATTATTGAATAATAAAAGACACACACACACGCATATATATTTGGTTTGTATTGGTCTATCTGCTAGATAAATTTATAAAAAAACCTCCATAAAATATTAAGACTAAGAATAAAATAAATTGCTCACTTTTAAGTCATTTTTATTATAGTTATCAATTATTATGTTGTGATTTATACATGGATAAATATTTAAACACTATAGTATTATGTTATTGCTTATTTGAAAAATTGATACAAATTTTTGCTTTAAAATAATAAATCATAAATATTACATGTGTGATATATAATATTAATTAAATACTATAAAGGAAACTTTCACTACAAAAATTACCTGTAATGACAAATATATATGTAGATATATTTGATTTTTAGTAAATCATTATCTTTGTTATACTTCATGTACCAATCTGTCAAAAAGATACTAAAATAAAGAGAAATGTATCACATAGCCAAAAGATGCAAAAAAAGACTATCTTCAATCATCTACGATAATTATTTCACAATTCATTAGCCATTGTCTCCCTAACTTGTGCCATTTGAGCTGCATCAGTAACATTAACTTCAACACCCTCTTGATCCACTCTTAAACTTTCTTCATCTTCAGTCATGTCTTCTAGAATAATTTTCAAATAATCTATTGAACCAATGATTAGTGATCATATTTGATTAAATCCCACATGCTTGATCAGTGATCATACACCACAAAGATGAACCATTTCAGAGAGAAAAAAGAATACTAAGGATGAATGGATATAGTTTATCTAAGAGTAATGTACTAGAAACAGGTAAGCAAAACACAGGAAAGGAAAACTTTATCAGAAATTTTTTTGAACATGTCAAGAATAGTTTCTCTCATTCTACAGCAAAATTACTAATTCAATATCCCTATCAGCGCAAAATTTGATTCCCATTGTTCATTAACATTCAAATTCTATAAAAGGCATTATTGACAAAAAAGCACAACACAAAAATAAACCTTGATAGGCAGCAACATAACATTGACTGCATGATTTTATTTACCATGTCAAGGCTTCACCCCCTGTTATAGAATAGAACCAATTGATATATAACCATTTGCCACGTATGATTCATGCGTTTGCATCCATTTCTTTCTAAAATAAAATTTTAAATCGTGAACTTTATATGTTCTCAGATAATAAAATTAAATTTCATATCAGTAATAAGTTAATATGATTGATAAATCATACATGCAGAAAATATATGTAGCAATTATACAACTACCGTCATTTGTATGCCAATGATCATTAAATTAAAAATAGTGTTTCTATCACAACCTTAAAACCTAAACACGATACACTAAGCACTAAACCTTGAAACTAGCCAATAAAATCACCGATTCAAAACCAGAAAACAAAAAGAAAAAGCTCCACTGCCAAAAAGACCAACAAAGACAACATAACTTGGAACAAAACGAATACCAATTGTAGATGAATTTCACTGACTAAACAATATATGCGTTCATTCAGTGTTCAGTGCTATAAAATAGATTCCACTCCATTAAAAGTCACACTCAGAAATATTCCAAAGGGAATTGATGCTTTAATACCATGATCTAGCTGAAGAGAAGAAAAGAAATTTTCATCAAAACAAAACAAAAGGAGCGGCCTTCAAAACACTACCATTTCAGTACCATGAATTCCTAGCTGGTCTACTAGAACTGTTTAGCAATATCACATGATTCAAGGCTACAACAAAAATCATACAAATCCCCAACTGTAATAAATCCCTCAGGAGCATCAAATCTACATATCATTGTTATGCATTTTCAAAAGAAAACAGAGATTTATTTTAAAAAATGGATCCAAAATTGCCCAGGTCCAGATTCATAAGTCACCATTGTTCAATCGCTGGAAATGGAGTGGTGATTGAGCACCCAAGTAAACAAATAACAAAACCCCCCAAAAGAAATAAAGAAATAAAAGGTTGCCAAGAAAACCATAACAGGGAAGAAGAAGAAAAAGAAAATACAAAGAAAAGGAAGACGGGCTGGTGGCGCGACGGAGCAGGGAAGAAGAACTGGCGGCGTGATGGAGCAAGGAAGAACTGGCAGCGCGGCGGAGCAGGGAGGATGGTGGCGAGCTGTGCAATGAGAGGGTTCCAACCTTCTACACTTGTGTAGTGTGTTCTGAAGAAAGAAAAGATGCACTTTCAGGGGAAATAATTGGAATGTGTTAAGGCGAACCGGGACAGCTTCTTTATCCACATGTCGTTCGGTTCCAGCCCCAGTGACCAACGCCTTTGGCGTCTTCGACGCGCAGTACTGTTCCCAGTTGGTTCGGTGGCACAATTGCGTGGGTGGCGCATTGCAAACCCGCAACGGAGCAAGCAACGCAGACAACTGTGGTGGTATTGGCAGCAGCGTGACGATGGCTCTGCCGTAGTGGGTGGCAGTGCTACAAGGTCTAAGGAACGGGGCGCACAAAGAGAGTGAGAAGTGAGGGACTGCCGGATTGGCTGGAAATTAGATATAAGTTTTAAAATTTATAAAAATAAATGAATAAAATATGTTTTTAAATAAATATATTCAATATAAAAATAATTATTCATATTCATAAATATACAATAAATAGCTGTAACAGTTGTATTATTATCGAGTAAATAATATTCAATATAAATTATAATTGGACTAAACAATAATCAATATTTAAAATATTTATAACTAATGAATAAGTATTTGAATTATATATTTATTTTTAAATTCTAATAAATTGTATTTTTCATTATTACATATATAATTTTTTATTACTTAATAATAAATATAATTGTATGTACACCAAAAACAAAATATAATTGTATTATTTTAAATTTCATTTTGAAAATGAACATACCAAACGTATTTTCATTATTTTCTCTATTTGAAAATAGAATCTATTTTTATAAACCAAACACATTTTCTAAAATTGAAAATCTAGAAATGAAAATTATTTTTAAAAAATAAAAATAGAAAATATTTTCACAAATCAAACGCACTTTTACTATCCAAAGTTATGTTTACAATATTACTTATAATCTAATGAAGTCTACTTAGTAGTATTCTAAATTAAAGAATATCTTATATGAGAAAGGAGAAAGAAACTCCTCTTGGATATGCTTCCAACTTCCTTTCTCATTGAGCACACAACATTTCCTTTTTCATTGTATGTGGCCGACAACAGAAGAAATTTGTTAGACAAACTTAGGCTGTGATTGGGAGTGTAAAATTTGAGGGAGAGGGATGAAATAGGAGGAAAAGGATATGTTGGTGGCTGTTTGGAAATGGTTTAAAGGAAGAAAGGGGCAAAGATATGAAGGGTCAAGAATAGGAAGGGTCTCCAATGCCTCTCCAAGTCATTGCCCAGTAAATTTTAGGAACCCCTCAAATTTGGGAGTCAAGGAAGACCTAGCTCTCTCCCTCTCTCCATGTTTTTAAGCTATGATGGAGAGAATGAAAATGGAGGAAATGACAAGATTAAAGTTATGTGATTATTTGAAAGTAATTTTAGGAGAGGGAGTGACGTGGCTAAGGACAATGTGTCCCTCGTTACCACTCAAAACCAAGTTTTTTATTTTATTTTCTAAATTGGAGGATCAATGAGGAAATGAAAACAATTTCGAAACAAGGGAGTTGCATAATCTCTTCCACTCTATTCCTTATTTTTCTTTTATTCCATTAATACCCACTCCTTCCATCATCTATAAAATTCTTAATCATAACCTTACTTTTTTGTCATTTTTTCAATATTTTATGTGAAAAAATCACTCATAAAATAAATGGTAAAAATGGACAATATTCATTCTATTTCACGAACTCATTTAAATTATAAACTCCTAAATAGTAAAATGATCTCTTATTATCCATTTCACTCCTTACTTTCTTCTTTATTCCATTAATAACCCTTCCCTTCCACCCTTTTTAAAACTCCCAATCATAGCCTTACTTTTCACATAAGTTACTGCACCAATAACATTTTCATATAATTTTTTTATATACCTAATCTGTTACCTGTCAATTTGATAAAAAAGGACACAGAAATATCATATATTGAGGAGGTATCTTTTCATTTTAGAAAATATTATTCAAAAAGAAAATAATATAAAATATTATAAAATGGTCTACAAAACAATACCGTCCCCATTTCAATATTTTAAAAATGTAATCAATATATACTTGCAAGACATAGTTTAGCACATATTTTAAATATGTATTTAGTTAAAAAAAAAGTTGCAATGGTATTTACATTAATGTATTTTATATTGAAAAATTATAATATAAATATATTACTGAGAAAATTTCTATAATTTAGGGATCTTTTTATTGAGGATAAAAAACTAAACAGGCTATAAATTTAACGAATTATTAAAATCCAAGGAGAAACAATATCACATTAAAAAAAATTATGCATCAATATTTTTATCGCAAACACAAACAAATACTATATTTAACGATGTATTAATGTTTAGTGAATTTGTTATTTTTAAGTAATCATCAACAAAATCAAATTTATTCAAAGTTTAAATAAATGTTTGTCACGATACGTACTTTTTTCTATTTTTTTCAGCTTATATTGTAAGTTTTGGCCAAAACATATGAAACATATCTTTCAATCTCCATCTTAAAGAAACAAAAAGTTCTATCCTAAGGTAGCCTTAATGGCAAAAATAATAATAAAAAAAGAATCATTTAAAATACTAAGGTGATATATGAACTTATTTTATGATTTCACATGTATAAATTGTTAGATACAGAACCCAAAACGTTATATAGATAATTCTTAAGATGGTATTAAAGTTTTTATAACAAAGTATTTTAGAGTTGACATTTTATTGTTCCCTATTATTACTCAGAATAAGAAAGTTAAATTTCAATACAAGGTTAGATGGATTTGTGTTACTCTACACACTTTTAATCCCAAAGGATGGAGTTGTGTTAGGAGTATTAGCTAGTTGTGGTGCTTGTAACCATTTTGCAACAAACTCTAGTTCGTAGTTAATACAGGAACTGTAGCTATTGCAAACACAGTAACAGAATACGCCTTACTTTCAGCAGTTGATCTCATGACCCATTCATTTCATAGTAATGGCCTCGTGGCCTAACATCAAACTACTAGAATAGCAGATTCCTTATTCACGAATAGTGCTTTAATTCAGAAAGCCTACTATAACATTGAGCAATTTCAGTAGGCATATAGTTGATCTGGAAGGCGGGGAGTAAGCAGAACCTCCAATGGAGTTGCCTTAGGAATGGTTAAACCTGGACTCTCAGTCATATCAACTGGCTGATTTGATGGAGTTGCAAATTCAAATGCATGAAGAAGGCGGGCAAGTGTTAAGTGAAGAACTTGCAGTGCAAATGACATGCCAGGACATGACCTTCTACCAGAGCCAAAAGGAATGAGTTCAAAGTTTTGGCCTCTAACATCAATGGCATGGCCTGTGAGAAATCTCTCAGGTTGAAAAGAAGAAGGGTCTTGCCAAATACTTGGATCCCTGTGAATCTTCCATAAGTTAACCACCAAGCGGGTGCCAGCTGGGACATGATAACCAGCAACATTACAACCTTCCTGGGCTTCCCTCGGTCCTAGGAGGGGACCAGCTGGGTAGAGCCTCAGAGTTTCCTTGATAATGGCTTGAATATATGTGAGGTTTCTAATGTCTGAGTCCTCAACCTGCCGATCCATACCAACATTTAGGTCCAGTTCTTCTTGTGCCTTTTTCAATGCATGGCGATTGTTGAGGAGTAAGGAGATGGCCCAAGTAAGAGTGCCTGCTGTGGTATCACTGCCACCAAGTATAAGAGCCTGCATATAGAGTTTACCAAGAAAACACAAAAACAGTATAGTAATCAAAATACAAAACTGGAATATTGCAAGGATTATGTCAGAAATTTAGTCAAAAGTTCCCCACACTCAAGGACAACATAAAGTTGAATGTCGCAGGAATAAATTAGTCTTTCGCTTTTGTGACTTACTAGGCAGGTGGATTTGATGCTTGTGTCCGAATCATGCTGAAAATTCGATAGTTGACCTCCCTCCTGAAGGGACAACATCACATCAATGAAGTCTTGCTCACCCTCTGCCTTAACCTCGCCATCAACTCTATGCTTCCGATGCTCCTGAACCCACCCTTCAAGTATGGCATCTAACTCCTTAGCCGTCTTCTTCATTGCCCTCTCATGCCCCTGAACATCGAACCAACGCAAGAACGGAAGCGCATCCGAAACAACAAAAATGCCAATCAGATGAAAGAACTGACTAATTGCCTTCTGGCACCGCCGTGCCTCACCATCATCGCAGTTAGCCGAGGCACCAAAATAACGTTTCCCTGCCACCATCCTAACCACCGTATTCAGGGACAAATCCTCTAACCATCGGTTTAGTTCAACAAGCACAGGCTTTGATGAGCCATTTCCGACCCAAGAGTTGTATATGTCCCTTATGCCCAAGTTGAGCTCAGAGACTCTGACATGCTTGAGCATTTCGAGCCTGCGGTTGGAGAGAAGTTCAAGTGTAGCAATCTTTCTCATCTCACGCCAGAAGGGGCTATAAGGCGCAAAACCAAACACGGCGTAGTTGTAGCCCATGTGCTTTGCGGCAACTGTCGTGGGGCGTGAGGCAAGTGCCCTGTCATTTGTTGTGAAGCATTCCTTTGCCACTTCCCAGCTGCTCACCACAAATGCTCGGCGACTACCTAGCCATATATTGAATGCTGGTCCGTATTGATCAGCCATTGCTCCAAGTGTTCGGTAGAGAAGTTGATCATCGCCGCCCAAAAGGTGAAGGTGACCAATTACTGGCAAACCACCTGCTGGGACAGGAGTCTCTTTACTCTTGCTACTTCTTTTAATTCTCCTCTTGGTGAGAAAAACATAGCAGAGGAATAACAGGGGCACCAAAATGCCAATGATAGTTAATTGTAAAGAGGGATTCATGGTTCAGGACTGAGTATGTTGCACAACATGGAGATAGCGCTCAATCCATTTATAATGCAAATGTGACTGAACTCAACCGCATGAAGCATGCCAAGTCTTTAAAGGATGATTTAAGGGCAGCCTTCACCTTACCATGTTATCTGTTAGGCAATTAAACAAATTCAGTGTATTGGATATTATAGAATTTCAAACATCAACTCTGCAATATCGAAGTAATATGTCGTGTAAACTTTCCAAAATAAATCGCATATGCTAGCAGGACTCGTCACTTGTGTACAAGTTGACAACAGGCGATTTGTACTCTCGAACTAGTATAAGCTAAAGCACTAGGTCACCGTGGAAGTCAGAGCATTTTATCAACCACCAACCACGGGAAGTGCAAAGTTCATTATTCATGCCACTTCCTTATATCTAATTATTTTTTATGTTATGACCCTATTTTTTTCGGGGGTAGTACTGGAAGAGGATTGAATGACTCGAAGAGCCCAAATTCTAGCAGCGGTATTGAATATTGATGACTCGCAGGCCCACATTCTAGTACTCCGAAATGTTCATCCTCAGTTTCATTTCCTGTCGTGTCGTTTTTCGTTAATTACTCCTCTCGCTATACATCGTGTTCTACTTGGGCTTGTCTTTTTTTGTTGGTGACAGTTGGGCTTACTTTGAGTCCCTGAAACGGCAGCATTTTGAATTTAATCACGCTGTATAGACTATTGACCCCAAAAATATGACTATCGACCAAAAAACTCCATGTATAGATTAAATAAAAATGTTATTCCAACACTTAAAGTCTTGTTAATTAAAACACCTCCATCACCGTTGAATGTAATAGTCAACTTTTTTCACTTATCATCACATCAATAGTACGTAATGAAATGGTTCTCCTAATTGAACATCCACTTTTGATAAGAATATAAATAGTTAACATTTTATTCACTTTAATCACATAACGACATTTTAACTTATGTTAATAGTAGAATTCTCAATTAATTAATTTATACATTTATTGTTTTCATCATGATTTCGTCTACAAAGTAAATGTTAAATTATTTTACATTTCATCTAATTTTGTACATTATTTCACCATTGACTCAAAAATAATTATGTCCAAGAAAATGAAAAACATTAGGAAATGGAACTCCAGCCGACAAGACAAAGTCATGATAGTATCATATAGGTCTTGACCCACCTGTTCAATACCTGTATTCCCCGACTGTATATTGGTCCTCTTACGCAGTCTGCACACCTACAATATGCATGTGGTCCATGCCCTGAAAGAGCCATTATAGTTCTTTTACTCTTACATCCCGAATTCTTTGGACTGAAGCAAATGTTTCGTAGCAAAAGATTTATCCCATTCCTCATCCCTATTTTCCAGACAAAATTCAGTACAGAAAATCATGTAACAAATTCATTCATACAAATAATTTGCAGTCCCTCTCTCTCTCTCTCTCTCTCCCTCCTCCATATCATGCATGTAGGAGTAGTACATAATTGAAAAAGGGAAGAGGTTAGTATTTATTTTATTAACACTTGCGAAGAGTTAATTCTCTTGATGATTTGGCCTGGTCCGTTTGCAAAGCGGGCCTTCCAAGGGTGAATTCTAGGTCAAGCATCACCTCCGAATGTGACAAAGAGCCAGAATCCAACCTCTCCATCATGCAATTCGACGGGGCTCCATCATTCTGTACATCCATTTGTTTTGAACATATTATTAAGCCAATTCAAAACTTGGAAAACATAAATATGTAGTACTACAAAAACTACAGTGAAATTGTGTAAGCCATGCTTGGTGCAGGTCTGGGTCTATGGGTGCCAGTGCCAACTTACCATGATTTCGTTTCCTTCGAGATCAGAATACATCAAGCTGATTTCGGATTTTTGTCTAGTAATATTTGTATTTGTCTCTATTGGTGACTGCCAAAAAGCCCTAAGTGTACACAGTGAGAGAAGAAATTAATTTGAATTTAAAGAAGGTAAACATGTTTAAAAGCATTGATGGAAATGGTTAGCCTATTTCAGCACTCAATCAATAGTGGCAAGCAAAACACCGGGCATAAATTCGGGAAGCTAGGTAGCATCGTTTGCTGTTTATGATTGGTTTTTTATGGTAACATGGCTATTAAGCGTCAGCATCCAATTGTTTCAATTTATTGCCAAGGAACTTGGAGCAAGATGTGGAAAGCAGTAGGGTCTTTTTATGAAGAAAGAGCTGGAAAGGGGAAAATGCATGCATCTAATAACCACATCACGAGAGGAGCTAAGCCAATGATGGTGGTAATAATAATCTCAATTCTGGTAAGCTAAACTCGAAAATGAAGACTAGCTACAACAAAAACTTAGGGAAATATTATTTTGGCATCAGCCTTTAGGTGGTGGTGGTGATGTTAGAAAAAGAAATGTCAAGGCTTTGTGTGTTGCTCTATGTGCGGTGCCCATCAATTTCTCTCATTCCAGCGAGCCTTTAAGGTCTGCGCCTCCTTTTTTAGTTAACTATATCACGTCAATCCCCCTTTCTTTTCCCTTCCTTTTCAAGCTTGCATGAAGTATGAACACATTGATATTTGCACCAAATGCTGGACTTGGTGCTACATATTGGGATCAATACAATTCAAAGCCTAGCGGATTAATATATGCAAAGCAATCATGAAGAACGTAATTAATGACCACCCACATACTAGGTTTGTCTATTAATGAGCAATCCAATGGTAGGCTTGTAGTCATAGAATCCGTAACAAAAAGAATTTTATCAACAGTGTCACTCCTTAAGAATCTAAAAGTGAAAAGATTCAAGAGTTTAATATATGAAGATTTACATTATCATCTAAGACTTTCAATGTAATAGATCATTGAGTCAAACAATTTTGTCAATGAGGCAATACATGCATGATTGGATATATATATATATATATATATATATATATATATATATATATATATATATATATATATATATATATATATATATATTACACTAATAATATATATATAAATTGAAGAAATTAATTTTCATGTCAGAACCTTTTATTTTTAAAATCTTAGAATTAACAAAACCCATTAAAAAGGATAAGCAAAATAGCCAAAGATAGACAAAAAATTGGCCAAGTAAAAAATAATAAAATATTTGAACCCACTTTTATATCTTACTGTTGAGTGTCTTAAATTTTGTAGGATCAAAAAAACATTGTTGAACGAAAAAGGGCCAAACACGAAAGCATTTGTGATATTCGTGCATGTACATTAACATGCTTTAATGACCATCTAATTGAATTTGCCAATATATATTATGAGTAATGTTGTTTGAATATTTAAAATTGTCAATTAGAATATTCATTTCATTTATAATTATTGAATGTGATAAATAAGTAAGGATAATAGAATTTACTGTCACATTGATGATAATGCACTACTTTTAAATATTTAAATAACATTTTAAAAATATTAGACGCAGAAAAGGCACTTAACATCTATCACAGAATCCATACACAGTGCAGGAATATCAGTCCTAAGAATCCACACACACTGCAGGGACTACTAGTCTTAGAGAAAAAGATCGAGGTGGAATGATGAAATGAATGGAATGGGTATTGTTTTGTACTATTATTTAATGTGTAACACCTTAATTTTGTGACCTTAATTTTACTGTTTTAAGTAAATTTTTGTTTGACATTAAATGATATGCAGATTTTATTTTATTTTTCTTGTGCGGAGAACATCATTCACCTGTGGGATTTTTGCACCGGCACTGGCAAACCGGCTATGTCGCAAGCTGAGACTACTCCATGCAAATTCACTACCCCTTGCCTTTGCCTATCTGTCTGCCCATGACCTGCAATTTCATCACCGATAGAGCCATTGCTCTTGCTTTGTCAGACACTGCCTGCTTAATAATTCACATGAGGACTTTGAAGTCACTCCCGTCCCAACCTACTTTTGTGTTCAACTGGGGAACGGTACTAGAGCATATATCATAGAGGTTCTGTCACACTCGAATCACCACAAAAGTTTTCAAACAAAGAGAATAACAATAATAGAAGAGATGAAAAATGGGGTCATTGAGAGGGAACATCGATCCAAATTACCTGTTCCTTTGTCAGTGCTCTTCACTGTTCTGTACATCTGCATGAACACCCCGCATGAAATAAAATGAGAAGAAAGGTCCACGAGGCTAGGATTACCTATCTAGATACCCTTTGTCCTTAGTACTTGTTCAAGCTTCCCCACAACTGGAAGCTACTTAGAAACCAAACGACTCTAAGAAAAGAAAACTCTTCTTCTTTGTTTTTTTCTCTAGTCAGAATATATATTTATATATAGAATATAGAGATAAAGAAAATCTTCACTGTACTCGTTATTAAGCTGAAAGACAATGGAGAATGGAGAGAGATGGGAACAGTAACCCCACCTGCAAGTGACTCTTGACATGAGCTAGGGTTAGATCCTTAACATTCATCAACTCCAACACTGACTTCGGAGTTGCCCCTGTGGGTGACAAAACTCCCAAAATTAGAAATAACTACCTAGTAATACTGTCCAGTGTCCAGCACAAATTAACCGCATCAACTTTTGTACTATACAATAAGGAAGAAATTAATGATCAAACGAATCATAGCATGTAATCATTATGCGATAAGAATCTTTAATTAATTGATTTAATTACTTTCATGGCCGCCAAGAAGCTGAACCGCATGAACAAAATGGGCATGGAGGGTGGTAGTCCATCTCATCCGGGGAGCTCTTATGCTTCTTTTCACGCCATTAACGACTCTTGTATTTCGTTTGAAATCGCGGCAATAGATTTGAGGTCGGTAACTGTGGAGGTGGTTGAAGCTTCTTGAGAGACCTTGCACTGGATGGGGATTAATCAAATTTGCGGTTCCAGAGCCCAAGCTCAAAGTCGGCACACGATGGCCAAGGTTGTGGACAGTTTCCGCGTGGAAAAGGCCACCATTTTCATGGCTTAAATCACTTTCACTGCAACCGGAATCAGAGGTTGAGGAGCACATGTCGTTGTAAAGCGCTTTGCTAGTTAAGCCACTATTGTAGCTTCCTACTTCTTTGGGTTCAGAATCTGAAAGAAAAGCTGGGCTAATGTTTAAGGAGAGGTCTAGCTGTGCCAAAGGTGCAAAGGTTTGCATTGCTGCGTGACAAGTAGTAGTGTACAAGGGGATGGTAGGCAGAGAGATCTGGGTCAGTTGCAGAACTGGGCAGTGCTGTGGTAAAATATAAACAAGAAAGGGAAAGAATGATGAGAGTTTGATTAAGGGTTTCAAAAGTATATAGTGAAGCAAATAAAGTACACAGTAATTATAAACAAGATGAGCTGAGCTATGAAAGAGCTGGATAAAGAAGGGTTTTTACTTTTTATTTTGTGTTTATGTCATGACTCGTGACTGCCGTATGATTTGCATTAATATACTTTGGTGAGAGCTGTTGATAATCTTTTGAATCGAATCCCACTAGGATTGACCACAGGCAAAGTTTCATTTCATTTGCAGGGAGGACTAGTAGTCACTGGTCACAGTCAGACTAAAAATATGCAGTGAAATAGAAAAGATCAGAGTTTTTTGGGGATGGTGGTTTGAACGAAAAGGTAGTAAAAAAGGAAGTAGTTATTTATGGAAGCTGAGGGATTAGTCCTCAGAGGACTATGCACAGAGAAAGAGAAGGAGAGGGAGGTGCTTGCAGCCAGCCTGAGGTCCCTTTTCTCCCCTCATCTGTTTATTGGTACAACACAGATACAGGTAACGTTTTTTAATTAAAAGGAAAAATTGTGGGTGCAGCGTTATAATGGTGGTCCTGTCAGGAATGGTTGGAATCCGGGAAAAACAAAATGGGAACTATTCGATGGAATATTGGAATGGGAATTGGGTCTCTCTTTAACGTTGATGGATTGCGACCCATTAAAATTCCCTGCTCTTTTTGTTTCCATATCAGGTTTATTAGTTGATCTCTTTTTAATACCATTTCATGAATAGTAATAGTGCCATTTAATTATAGACGAGGATTGACTGGCAGGGAGGCAAAAATATCCCTGTTCTAAACTGATATCTCCTGACCTCTCTAGCTCTGTTTCATGCAGATTTGTGGCATTAAACATCATCAGCTTCTGTTATCTATGACTGTGTGAGATACCTGGATCATGCTCAAGGTTCGCGTAGGAGTATGTCATTTTCAATCCCTCAATTTAGGATGGCACAAATATGAAAGCAACTAATGAAGACTCAATTATTCATGTCCTGATAATTACGCTGTTCTTGAACAAGGTAAATTCTTAAGTGAACCTACAACCAAAGAAAACTCTGAAATCAAAAGATGGCAATGAATCATGATAGCTAAAATGTTAAATTATGAATAATCCATAACATAAATATATTTTTTTTCTTAGATCTACTATCCACGTTATCTAATAAATGTCCATCTATAAAATTTTATTTTTTTACTATTATTTATTCTTTTAAAATTCTAGATTATATTAATTATTTTTTTCCTTGATACCTTTATGAGAGAGAAAGTTAGTAAATAGATTAAATATAAGAGGGTGAATGTTAGAGTAGGTGATAAAGATAATGTTATAAAATATACTTAAATTTATCTAACTTTAAATTCATGCAATTATTTTTTTAATATGTGTGCATAAGTGAAGATGGATATTTATTGGAAAAAGGATATAGTATTTTTTTTCCTCTATAAATATAAGCAATTTTTGTTTTAGTCTATGTCAAATCTTGTGTTAGGTTTTAGTCCCTCATTCTTCTATTTATATCTATCATTAGTTTGTATTACAGCATGTCAATATTTATAAGAATCTTCGAAAATATTTATAAGGACAAAAAAAATACCATTTGTATAGATTAAATGTATATTCTAAACTATTTTTAAAGATTTAAATATAGAGTACAAGGACAAAAAAAAATTTAAAAAAGGGACTAAAAGCGAAAAACAAGTCTTTTATTATAAAGATTAAAAGCAAAATGACCTATATTTACAATTATCAAATACATATTTGACTTTTTTTAAAATAAAAAAATTGGGTGCTATTAAGAACACATATTTAACTCCTAAATAAGAAGCAAGTCTTATTGTGCTCCATTTAATGTTTTAGTCATTGCATTGAAAATGTGGGAAAAAAAGAGTTGAATCAAGTACTTATCCTTAGCTGAAAAGCTATAACTATTAGCAATAGTGTACCTTTATTTTTTAAAGTTTTTAAAAATTATAACTACATCAAACTTGAAAGGTACCATTATAGCTATTAGCTTGATGTTAAGTCCATTAAATTTTAAGAGCGACGATAGCCAAATAAGACCAATAAATAGAAACTAAGGTAACCAATAAAATTAATGTGCCAAATAGTAAGTACAATAGAGCAAAACTTTCCTGGTCTTAAAATACTTAAAAATTTGTTGTCATAAACTAGTACGAAGTAAGAGTGCAGTTGAGAGAGAGTTTTCATTTCGTTGTTCAAAAATACAATGAAGTGAGAGATGAAAAAGTAAGATTTTTAATTTATATACTTTAATACATTTTAACTCATCTCATTCTGCGTAAATGGAAGAAAACTAAAAATAAGAATATTTTTAAAAAATGGAATGGATTCCTTATAGTATTATTCATCTCATTTCAAAATATTAAGAAAATAAAAAACCCAATATCTTTTCTATTTTACGTCGTTCCATCATTTTCCGTTAATCCAATTCAAGCACAGCGACAAGTATGCAATGGCAAGGAATCCATTTGCCGTCCAACTGGCCACTACAAGGGCAGCCGAAAAAGGAGAGTAGGATTCCATCTCCCATCTCACCAATTAAAATCACATCAATTTAAACAAAACATACATTAGCGTAATTTCAAGGAACATGATCAAATTTGACTAAGGAATACGAATGTGTGTCAGAGTGGCTGTGATGTCCGGCGACACCAGCCTCCTCCAACCTTTGACCCTTCATTAATTTCACGCGCTTCTACTGTTATTTTTTATTATTATTATTTTGGTAGCGATTATTATTATTATTATTTAAACGGTAATATCATGAATTATGAATTTATAATGTTCTTCTGTATACTATTTAGACAATACTATCAACTGTTAATTACATTTATGACAAACATTCAAAAACTTTATTAAATATAATTAGTAATTAATAATCAATAAAATATCTAACACGTTGAATACTATAGACTACCGTATAACAGCTCAATTATTCCTTAACTATATAATGTGTGATTTGATGCTCACTCATGGAAATAAAGCGTATTTTGTGACCAGGTGTTTATCAATCTTTAGCAGACTCTTGCAGTGAGAAAATTTATTATTATTGTCGATAATAAATACCTAATTTTGATAAAAAATAAAAGTATATATATATAGACTATAGAGTAATGCCATCAAAATAATGTAGACTCACTCACCATTTATAAGATTATAAAATATGAACTTTTAAGAAAAAGGCGAAGTGGCACTTTTTTTTTCTCACTTTAAGTATACAAATTAAATCAACATTTGACATGTATAATGTTATATTATTTTTATTTTTTACTATTATAACTTTACACACGTTAAGAGATTTATAGTGTCTTTGGATTTCAATTTTGGAGGGCTAGAATCAATTGTAACATCTCAAAATTGATTCTACCAATTTTTTTTTATGATGTTTGATTTTTAGATATTAAAATCAATTATTACTTTTAGAATTGATTATATGAGACGTGAAAATTTATTACTTTATGTCATAATCATAGAGAAAATATCAAATATAAATTACTTCTATCTTAAAATCAATTCTACTTGAATTAATTTTATCTAGAATCAATCTATAAAAATAGAACCATATATATTCTTAATTTTGATACATTGATAATATTTTTTTTATACAATCATTTAATTATATGTTGTCCACATGTTTGACTATCACCATATTACTTCAAAAATCTTGCATACGGGAGGATTTAGTGGATCAAATTAAAATTAAATTCATATATAAATAGTACACATACATACATTGTAAAATTGGAGTGGACTTGGTTAGTTGTACACAGGAGTAGGAGTGTATATGGGGTGGGGTAGGCTAGGTTGGACTAAATCCTAACATGGCCCGATGTTTGAACTGTCATTTTTTTGAAACTTAACCGATAAATAATTGGGTTAAATGGTAAAGCTTTTAAACAACCTATGAAGATATTGCATTATACATATTAAAGTTATAAAATTTTACAAGTAAGAAACAAAATTCAAGAAATATTTTGAGATATATATTTCAAAACAAATCACCTGACTATAAAAATAATATCAAGCTATCCAAAATGTATTAATTTAAGCATAAACGCCTACAATTTATCACTAACTATTATAAGAAAAATATAGCTATAAAAGAAACTTTGACTTCGGTTGGGCTGTGTTAATTGAAAACATGACCCGAATCTGAAAAATGCATTTTGTTAATCTAAAGATCCAAACTCGACTCAATAAGTTTTAAGTGAGGACGGGTTAGCTGGTTGGTCAAGTCCTGAACACCCTACGCTACGTAGCAGCAGGTAGGTTTAACCGAAAGGAAAAATGTGGGTAGGGAATTAGATGGGGGCATGAAGATCAAGTGGGAATTGTGGAAATAAGTCCATCCTCCCAAGGTTACAGATTCAAGTTTCAACGGCCATTGTTGTGTAATCCTGCTCAGCACAGCACACTCCAATATTCCCTCTCCGTGTTCAAATGTGTTATTGCAAAAACTCCTTGAATAACTCAACTATACGCGGGTGGAACCTTCAAAATGAAAATGGAAAATGGAATACCAACGTCCAACAGTACCATATTCCTCGGCCTCAACATGGCTTCCCTCACGTGACTTGTGTGCGCAACCTTGTCTAGGCGTTAGGCTCTTGCTTTGTTCTCTTCTCTTCGCCATATATTCTCCCTCTCGGGCCTCAACAAATATTTAAAATTTAAAAGTAAAATAAATATGGCGTCGTAGTTGTATTTGTACCGAGTCCCACTCCCTCTTTTGCTTTAAATATGCTCGCACACCCCAATGGCATGCTTAATTCATCTCCAGCCTTTGTTAATTGGGAACAAATCTTTCAACAACATCAGGTGTGATCTCTCACTTTTAATCATTTTATATATATCTCTTGTCTAAATTTCACATTTAATTTGGAATTAATGATAAAAGATCACATGACAAGACTATGTACAATTTTGACATTAGAGAATTCATTCACTTATATATTAGTTACATCCTTCTTAATGTCACAACAAGATAAATACAGTATCTTAGTAATTTCTTAATAGTTTCCGAACCCCAGGTCAGCGCCTGAAGCGCTCAAGATTCTCCGGGAAATGAAATCTGCTTTTGTTTATATTTTTCCGTAGCACTGGTGCTTTTGTTCGTGTTAACAAATCTATTCCTACTCTCTTTGTTTGTTGATTTGTTTATTATACAGATACAGATGGTTAAAAATGTCCTCTATGGTTGAGCTGCTATGTTTTCAAACGCTTAGGCCACATTCCACATTCCATGTGTTTGTCCTGTAAGAACAATAAGAACCCACTTTCTGCCAATGCTTCTTATATATATGGAGTTATGTTTTATAGCTTAATGTAAAGCAATAATATCTAGATATATAATGCTATATATATACATAAATAAAAGTGATAGTCAAATTATGAAAGAAAAAATAATATATTTAATCGATTCAACGGATGATGGATTGTTGAGTCATATTTTCATGCTTCTTTCAAGCATTAATTATGAATTACAGGGTATTTTATTATTTAATCTGTCATTTTAATTATAATTTTCACCTAAACATACATGTACCATATCACTAGATTTAACTAATTTAATTTGAGTAGTCAAGTTAGCTCAACATGACTAAATATAATTATTGTCAGAATGATGTCATATAATTATTAACTTAATAATTTAAATAAATATATTAATTTTATTACTTTATTTTATCTAATAATTATGATAAATTTTCAGAAAGAATATGATAATATATTTTTTATTACATGGTACTCTTCTTCTTAAATAACATATAATTTGGGAAAAATTTCTTTTATGAAAAAAGACAATTACAAGTGGATGGAGGAAACAATAAATACTAGTTGTATAAACTAGCGGTGATTATTGAGACAGTAAGATCACTAGTTTCAACTTTTATTTGAGTATAATTTAATGTGTGGAGCTCCTTAATGTGTAGCCAAACATCAGTAGAACTCGAGAATTGAGCAGTGTTTCACCTATATATATATATATATATATATGATGCCAATCCTATTAAGCAATTGCGTATTACTTGGAAGAATATTAGTTTCCTCATGGCTATTAGTGAGATCGGAATATACAACCAAGTATACAAAGCATATGTTGCTTCGAAATTTGAGTTTCAGCCTCTTCTTTCTCTCATCTATTGAGTATCAATGAAATGACAAAGAAGAAAAGGAAGGAATCACCGAAATCAGCGCCGTTTAGGCTGATGTGCTCCACGACATCACATGTTGCATATAATAACTTTATACATATTTCATAATTGTAACTACTGATGGAAGTAAATTATTAACACTGTACTGCACCCAGGGACCTGGAGTTGTTTTGCCAGCTTCAACCAATGAAAAGCTTCTATAGCTAGCCATTTTTTGTTATTGATCAGCTTCCATAGCTTTTTAGGCTTCCTTTTTGTAAAGTATGGCAGCTTTTAGGCAAGACCACCGCTGGCAAATGGCAAATTGTCATTCAAGATTAATCATGGGATAATAATGCGCTAATGAGTGATCACTAAGGTCAAAAACTCCATTTTCAAAAGATGTATTGAACCTTGCTCTATTTAGTATTCACAGTCCTCAACTCCTCATCAACGGGTTATTTTATTTCCATATCAGCTACACTTAACAGCCATTTCAAGGTGAAAAAAAAAAGGACATGGGTAACTGCAGGTTGCAGAGCTGAGCGAGGTCAATTACCAAATAGATTGAATAGTAGTCATACTAAGTGAGATGAGGTCAGAGCATACGTAAACCTAGTTAACACTATTTTAAAATTCCTGTGCTTGACAAAGATATCTCCAACTTCGAAACTTGAAAAGTTTCAAAATCATTTTCTATATTAATAAGCTAATTAGTAATTACCTTTCAATATCAGATTCCCTAGAAATTCAACGGGACTATATCATGCCACGGCATACCGGCTACAGATATCGTTGAATGAATTCTAGCCAGAGATGAAATTGACTATAACTTTTGATGATATCACGTTAATGTTTCTGATTACTGATAGTTTTACCAAACCTATGTAAGGCATGAGCAAGCTAAACAGGCTGAGCATCATGATTTTACTAGGACCACAGATTTTGAATCTGTCAGTGAAAACAAATGCTAGTACCGTCGTAGTAGGTACAATTTGCTCTACTGAACTTATGATGGGGCACTGCACTAAATAATAATAATAAAAAAACGCTCAAAACCATGATTTCAATTTGCGGCTGCAATTCCATTCCTATGTGAAAAAATGCGGTCAACATGACCTCAATTGTCGCAATTTAAAACCATGCTAAAAATGATTCCTATCAATTTTATCATCTTCATGTAGTCTTAATGGTTAGAAATTAATTTGTCAGTTTTTTTTTA
Organism: Dalbergia oliveri; assembly: GCA_030441495.1. Taxonomy (NCBI): domain Eukaryota; kingdom Viridiplantae; phylum Streptophyta; class Magnoliopsida; order Fabales; family Fabaceae; genus Dalbergia; species Dalbergia oliveri. The sequence continues at coordinate 3,836,401 of JAMLFY010000003.1, forward strand.
TTAGAAATTAATTTATCCAATGATAAAATTGAAAGTGACATTTTTTAATTTACTATTAAAAAAGGGAGGAACTCTGAAAGTAAAACTAACAAAAAGAGAGGTGGAAGAGGCCCATTTCATGGGAAATATATCGTGGCTGAAGCACTTTACCTACCAGACCAAAAAAAATTAACAAAAGGCACTGCATCTATGTGTCAGGGTCGAGTTCCAGGCAGAAAATCATGTGCCTGTAATCAGATTTTGTTGGACATTTGACAGTGGCCACTGAACATTGGTTTCAGTCTCATCCATGATTGGTTTTTTTTTTTATAATTATTATTATCGTTTTTACTTCATACTGAAATCACTTTAAGGACAAAGGTAAAAAAAATAGTCCGAAACACATTATTTTGATGATCATTAGGATTACAATCACTTAGTTAAGTAGGAATGTAGAAGCATGACAATGGACAAGGCGATAACAGAGGGAGGGTCGTTCCTCTTCTAGAAATGTTAGAAACGTTCACACCATTAAACTAAAATACGATATCAGAAGTCCGTGGAAAAAAAAAATCAAAATAAGAACTTTTTGTTTAGTATGATATCTAGAATTTAAGGTGATTCAATAAAATGTTTTGTCCATTTTCTGTCTGGCCAGTTCCAGAAAAAATGATTTAATGCTTATGGACCTAATACGAAATTGTGTTTCAATTCATTTAAATTCTAATAAAATTTTAACTTTAACTAATGATAAAGTTTATCACACGTTACATTTTTTTTTCTTTCTCATTCTTCTTAAATAAGGTTGGGATGATAGCTGATAATTAAGATATGAGCAGTTAAATTAAGGATTCCATCAATAATTAAAACTGAATGTATAAATAAAATAAGCATAATCCTATCCTATATGAGACATTTCAGGATTATCCAATAATTTTTCTAGTTAGACATCAAAATTAATGGCAACACAACAAAATAAAATTGTAGACTGTCCCTGTCAACAAAGAAAAGCTCAACCAAATGACGCACGGTATTACAGTTTTTGACATGATTTTAATTATGTTTTGATTTTGTAGCATAAGTACCTCTATAGATAAGTCAATCACGAAGGTGAGAGCAAAAGGTAAAGACCAAGGCGAACAATAGTCATCTCGCTCTTGTTAGATTTTGGCAACTGACATAGATGTTATTGTTATTTAATAATATTATTTTAACATCCCAAAACTCAAATACTATAAACACTTCTCTCACAAAAAATAATATGAGACTTATAAATTTATTTATTTTTTACTTATTTTCTCTCTATTTCTTTCATGAACTCTTTTAAGGTGTTAAAATAAGTTATTTCCTTCCAAGCATGAAAGGCTAATTTAGAGTTTGTCAGAGCACGGACATTTAAGATGTTTTTATTGTACCCTGTCTGGTGAAGATAGATTCAGTGCAAGTCGTCTGCGTTTTGATAAATTCCACATGGTGGTTGAAAGCGAAAAAACAAAAAACAAACAGAAGAATTCAAGAGACGTGAAGGAAATCGTACCGCCTTATCGTATTACGCCCAAATGTAACTGCATAAACTTTCATGGCATTTCTTATTTATTGTCCAGCAATGTTTGATAACGATGAACATGTGAAGCTGGGGGATACCGCCCAGGAATTTGTCGTGTGGGTATATCCTACAGTACAAATTTATTGTTGGGATGGCAATTCCGTTGGACCTAGGCACCTAGCTAGACTAGACTTGCTACGCGTGCGTTCAATCAATAAATTTTGTTGTCATTATTTTATAATCCATCCATCCAGTTTTAACTATCTTCTGAAAAAAAAAAGAAAAATTTAATACATTAAAAATTTAATATATCTAATTCAGATATATTAAATTTCTAATATAATAAATTTTTATTAATTTTTTAAAAATAATTAAAATTGAATGAAGAGAGTACAATTTTTTCTAATGAGAATGTAAGGATGATGGGTAAATTTTGGTAGAAGTTAAACCCCCATCGATCATAATAATACGTCACTTTCAAAAATTTACTTTTGAGGTATATTTGGTATGGGGCAGAAGTCAAAAAAAAAATTTATAAATGAGATTTATGTACAAAGAGTTCATTAAAAAAAATAAAAAAAATATTATTCTCATACTAATTAAACACGATCCATTACATGATGTCAACCCAGCAACATAAACTTCTTAATTAAATGCTCTTAAAAGAGAGAAAAAAATCGATTGTCTACATTTTTCATGTAATAACATTCTACTTTTCACACGAAATAAAAGAAATATCAAAATATAAATAAACTTACAAAGTTTTTTTTGGAAGGCACAACACTAGTTTGTTATACCGTGACAAATTGACAAGAAACTTCGTGAGTATGCTTGTTATGCTATTTCCTGATCAGTTCTTCAACTTAAACTTTTATTTGTTAAAAATATCATCAGAAAAGATTAATTTCTCACCAAAATAATGTGAAAAAACTCATAAGAAAATAAATACAGAAAATTGTTTTGGTTTTATTGGAAGCTATCAAAATGATACGAAGTACTTTAAGAATAAAAATTATTTAAATTCTATAGAATAATCCTTAAAAAATATTAATTTTTATATATTGATAGTGCAAAATAATTTTACACTATTAATTAATAGAATTTAAAAATAAATAACAAATTATATTAGACAACTACCCATCATAATAACTACTCATCGTGATTTGATATTTTTTTCAAACTTGTATCAATTGAAAATATAAAATTATTTAGACTACTTTTTTTGGATAGTTAAATTATTTAGACTTTCTTCCATAAATAAAAATTAAAATAAAAAAAATGTTAAGCCAAAAAAAATCCTAAAACAAAACTAGAAATCCATACAACCGAAACTAAATCAAGAGATCCATTTTATATTAGATAAGAGTGGGCTATTTTAGTCGACATTAGAGTGGACTTTGTCTTTCGACTGATAGTGGACTTCAAGCAGAGCTCTGTTGATAAATGGGCCACAGACTTTCCACATTTCTTTTGTAATAAGCTTTTCACATTTAGTACCCATTATTGGCCCCTTGTTATGATCTACAACAAAAGAAAGGTGAATCGACCAAAAAGAGAAAGATGACCAAAGCCCAAAAAAGCATCCAACACAAAAACAGAGCCCTATAAAAGCAGACCTTATCCACTAAAAGAAAATTATTTTTAAAAAAATTAAATAAATTGGTGTAGATTGCCAAAAAGAGGAAAAAATAATTAAAAATAATTGCGTTCATATTCGAATATTTTAAGCCAAAGTCTTTTTGCAGAAAAGATAAATAATAGATCATTTACAAACCCACACACGAAAGTTTATCTATATAATGTGCCTTTTCTTTACATTTGTTCTTTTGCAAGGGCTCTGCATGTTTTCCTTTTGTAGTGATTTTGGGGGTTGAGGGTTGTGCTCAATTATCTTATGCAGATAACATTGCTCGCAGTTTATTTCTTCGGAACTTTTTGACAATCTTCATCTAATCAATTAACTCCTAACAAATAGCAGTACTTAAAATCCACCCCCCTCCCCCAGCACAACAAAAAAGAAAAAAATTGCGTTTCAGCAAGTTCATAACTATATTTTACAGACAATTTATCAGTTACAGATTAATAAATATTAGCTGGTTGTGAACATGGATTTGATCGTTGCAATTAATCATGATGATAGGAATTGCAAGGCTTGTCACATTGGTCTGTGATTGGTTCTTAAGATTCAGCTTTTGTTGCATGATGAGTGAGTATTCACTTAGCAAACGCAAGTCAGTTTAACTTGTTTGATTGTTTTGCTCGAGAGCATTTTTCGAGTCTCAAATTAGCGTGTGTTGAATAAAAGTGTTTTTGTTTTTGGCAAAAAGAGTTTTATTAAATCGCGACTTTGGGCTTTCTAAATGATTAGCCCAATATACTAAAATATAGTGCCTTTAACTTGATTTTATGAGTCAGACGAAGAAAAAATAAAAGAAAAGATTTCATGAGATTCCATACATTCAGTTTAAGTATCTTTCCTTTTAGGTTTACTCCCATCTAATTATAAAATAAAAAAATCATGTAAAAAATTAATAAACATACAAGTTAGAAAAAGTTCAATATATTTATATAGTATTATTTAATTATAAATCATTAAAAATATTTCATTTGTATAATAATTATATTAAAATCATAATTATTTATAAAAAACGCAATTTAAACCTAAACTTTTAAATCGACCGTATTTCTGGTTGAAAATATGTTTTAATTCGATGGTTAAAACTTAAAACATGTTTATTTCTTGAAAAAATAAAAAAGAAAGAGAGATTTTGATTTGGTGGGAGGTAGAACAAGAGAAGCAAATATTACGTCATAACTCATCATATGAGTGGATTCCGATGATAATGAGGTTGAGAAGCTAAAGTCGAGTCGAGGGGTTTTGTGTTTCCTTCTCTCGGCAGTGGTCGTGTCGAGTGTTGTGTTTCCGTTGGATCTGAGTCGTGTCGTGTGAGTGTTTGTGTGTGTGAGTGAGAGTGGTAGAATAAAAAAGATGACGGTGTTCCATTTCTTTAACTGTGCGATTCTCACCTTCGGCCCCCACGCCGTCTACTATTCCGCCACGCCCTTGTAAGTGAACTCGCTTTCCCCTTCCCAATCCACCACTATCACAAATCAGATCTATCTATCTATTTTCCACTTCCTTAAAAAATTAACCTATCTAATTTTTTGCGAAAAATAAAATAAAATATTGTTCGTTACCAAAAGTTTATTCATATGCATCATATCGCTGTGATTGAATTAAACATCCTAAAGTTGCTGGTTGTTAAGCTAATAGATGTAATCAACAGCTTATGATGGTGCAAGTTCAATTTATTGATGACTTGATGCATACTTGATGTGTGAAGAAGCATTTTCCGTTTTTTTTTTCTTTTTTTTTTAAGCAAAAAAGTAGCTGTTGTACATGGTTTTTTTGTGTTGGTGCAATAATGAGTTTGCATGTGCAGATCTGAGTATGATACACTCGGCACCTCTATCAAAACTGCTGTAGTTTATCTAGCAACAGCATTGGTGAAGGTTGGTGAACACTCTGACTTCTCAACTCTGTGCATTTTTTAAGTCAATTTATTTGCACAAAGTTAGATTAAAAATCTGAGTTTATTATCTTTTTCTCTTCATACTTTGGCAGCTTATTTGTCTGGCTACTTTTCTCAAGGTATCTGAAAGTGATAGCTTCGATCCATATCAGGTATGTTTCTAAATTGCTTATGAGTACATTTGCATTGATGTGAGTAAACATCACATGTAGCTATTGATGCTAAATAACAATTCAATAAATGCGTTTTAACCCATAATTGAAAACCACTAATTCAGAGTAAAAATTTTTGTACTGGTGTTCTGCGTTAAGATAGAGTAAATGCATGAGTTGTGTTTTTGAAATGTTGTGCTGCATGCCTGCATTTATATCATGGATGCCAGATACAGTTGCATAACTATGTAGTTATAGAAAGAAAGAGTGTGGTATTTCAAGATGAAAACTTGGCAGGTTTTTTCAATACCCTGACTGATTTATCAGAGGAAATAAGATTATATTAGGTACACAGTAGAATTTGACGAAATCAATGAGAATTGGAATGAAATGAGCATTCCCCTTTCTAGTATTCGGTTTGCTCAAGAATGTAACTGTTCTATCTGCCTTTATATTTGATATATGGACTCAGCATAAAATGAAACTGCAAATCCCAGTTATAACTAAGAACATAAATTAGCAACCCCGCTCCCACTGGCATCAAGTTATCCAGAGCTTGACTTAGACCAAGATGGTTGGGATGTTAAATTAATACAGCTAGCTATGATTCTTAGTTTAGTACTTGAAAATTTATCTTACATGGTTATTAAATCTACGATGTTGTTTGATCCATATAGCCTACCCCCACCTGGTGGGAAAAGACTTGGTTGTTGTTGGGTAGGTCACCAGTCTTTGATTTCCTTGAAGGTAGATGATGTCTTTCATATCAACTTTTGGGTGGACCATTAGTTGAACTTTACTTTAAATTCTCTTTCTTATGTCTTTACCGTCTTTCTTTCTTACTCAACATTCTTATCCACAATATTTATAGTGTTCAAGACTCCACTTTTTCTTATGAGATTTCCAGTCTTTTAGTTTTTGTAACCTAGTTGACAGGGAATCTTATATACAAGGTGGTCTCTTGATCCTGCTAAGGTGTTCTCATGCGAATCATATTTGCAATTCCTAACTCCTTTGTCTAATAGAGTAATGTTCCTTCTTGATAAACCTCTTAGGAAGCTCAAAAGTATCTCTAAGGTCAAGTTTTTATTTGGACCTGCAGTACTTAATAGAATAAATACCACCAACTACACGTTCTAGTTTTGTATGCCACGTGATTATTACCCCTGTTGTGTGTAATGTGTGGTACTTGCTCAGAATCAGTTCCTTGCTAGTTGTTTGTTTTCACATAGTTCTCCTGCTATTTCTTTATGGAATTCTCTGTTTGGCACTTTTGGAGAATGTTGGATATGCCCTAAGGGCATGTATGAAGGGAGGCTTGTAGAGGCCTAGTAAGGAGAGTGGATCAAATGGAGGATGGTTCTGTAACTAGAGGGTAGAGGGAGACCTAACAATCCTATAAGTGAAACAATTAAAAGAGGTTTAATGTTAATGGTTTAAACATAAGCATGATCTATAATAGAGTATTATGGTGTCACTTGATCCATGTAGTCAACTCCACATGGTGGGATAAGACTTAGTTGTTGTTAGGCATGTCCTAAGCCCTTGACCAATTTTTATGACTAAGTTTACTTGTTTTTGTAGAAGTAAAGGAACCAATTTTTTGTAGTATTTTAAGGAGATTTGTTCAGTTGAGCAGAATTTTGGGATTAGATTAGGCTGTTTTGTTCCACTTGTGTAAAGCACATGATCCTTTTAAACGTGTTTTCCTCACAAAAATGTTGAGGGATTGGGTAGCCTTGCTTCATTAATTAATGTCTTTCTTTTATGCTATGTTTATATTTTAAGTAGGATCTCTATGCTCCTAAATCTTAATTCTTTGTAAAATTGCAAGCCTATTCTCTTTGTCTTGTGATGAGTATATATATATATATATATAAACGTTTGCATGTGTGTGTGTGTAAGGAAGCAAAACAAGTGCTGATTCCTTCCAGCCTAGAGGGAATGACTTCTTATCTATTCAAAATCAAGGCCCAGAGAATGACATTGCCACTTCATGTCTTTTTTCTTACCAAATTAAGGAGTACTCGTTCCTGCATAATAGAGACAGTTGGAGGCTAGAATGACCATTTTGCATAATATCCTTCAAGATTGAGCTTGTGAAGTATATGAAAACAAAGTACAATGACACATAAAAATAGATGGCTATGAATTATCATTTATGTTGAGTTATTGTCATTAAGCTTATTATCTTGTGTGATAACAAATGGCTTTATTCTTCAGGAATTTTTGAAGGCATTAATAGGTTTTATAGATGTTGCGGGGCTTTACTTTGCTTTGACCCAGTTGACTCACAGGAACATCTCTCAGAATCATAAATTTCAAGCAGTTGGACTTGGTATGTGTGGCAGGTTATGTCATTGTATAACAAAATAATTTTTATATATATGCATATGTTGGAAGCAATGCTCTCCTTCCTATATCAGCCTCTGGTGTTTCTTTCTGGTGTTACTCTGCTTCTCAAATCCTCATTTCAGTCTTAATGGAACTTTTCTTGTGGCAGGCTGGGCATTTGCTGATTCTGTACTGCATAGATTGGCACCTCTTTGGGTGGGTGCTAGAGGATTAGAATTTACTTGGGATTACATTCTGCAGGGCCTTGAGGCTAATGCAAATTTGGTACTTTCTTTCTCTCTATGCTAAAAGTCACACGCACATACACACACACACACACACATACATATGAAGATTGAAATTAATCAAACCAAACAATTTAGTCAACATTCTCCTTTAGTTTGGAACTCATTATAATTCTACATTGGTTAGAATGCTGAAACAGATTGTTGTTTTTATACAGTATAGGTGAACAAACTTCTCAATTTGTATTCAGTTGTTCCAAATTACCTGTTTTTAAAAGGGTTTCTGCACTCGTATGTGTACAGGTGTTGAGCATATCCCTCGCTGCACTGGGATCTTTGATGTGGCTACAAAAATAAACCCAAGACCCTCATTCCTATAATATACTTATGTGCTGGGATTGTGGCAACCATGCCATCAATCACAAGGTCTTTCCTCATTCATTACAATTAGTATTATGATGTTAATGTGCAATGTGTAAATTCATGTTCACAATTTAATTTTTCATTTCCCTATATAAATGGTCTATTAGGATAAGTTAGCCAATCACATGGTGTTTGATACACGTATTGGATAAGTTGCTTGGCTAAATGGTAGTCATTATTAAGTCAGTCATAAGTTGCACTTTTTATGTTTCATTCGCTTGGTGTTTGCTAAACTATGTCTTCTGCAGCTATCTGAGGCGTGGATTGGGATGGCACTTTCCAAAAGTGGTAGGCTTTGAGCTCTTCACGTCCTTGGTGATGGCTTTTATAAGTTGGCAACTATTTGCTGCATGTCAGAGACCTTCAATGTGAGAAAGCTGATTACATAATGATAGAATCCTGCTAATTATTTAATGGCTAGTGTCTTGATCCAGGGTCTGCTTCTTTGGTAACTGCCTTGTTGTTTCTTTAAATTATATCAAGTTAGATGTTTTTATCAATGACAATTTCTTGGTAGTTCGATCTTATTTGGTCCACTTATCTGTGTTTCCTGTGGCAAATTGTTGACTGCAATTCATTTATAAAGTTTTGATTACGAGAAAATGAGACGTGATGATTGATATGATTAACAATATATTTTAGGGATGAAATATTGCAACCAATTTCTATCACCCGTTATCTGTTATTTTCTTATTATTAAATTGATCATCAAACTACGTCCGGTAGCCAGACTTACGTTTTTTTTTTTCCGGTGAAACTAAGCTGATCCCGTTTCTTTACTTTTGCACACACGCTCGCACCCGTGAAAAGGGACGGAGGGACTTGAGAATTCTAGTTTCTGTGCCTGTGGTACATAAATAAAATTCATTGATGCCTGGTGTTCAAATGACATAGGAAAAGAAATAGAACAAATACCTGTGTTGTTTGTGCATATGAAACTGAAGTGGAAGGTGGCAATACTGTCCCATTATTTGTCCACTAAGCATGAACATCAAATATATCATCTCTATATTAGCATACAGTACTTTCTGGTTTGATTGTATTCTTCATATTACTAGTATACAATACTTTTGGTTTCATCTCGACATGCATTATATTTCAATATCTACTCATTTCCTTGAACCAAGAAAAAAAAAAAACTCTTTTTCACTTACATCTGCTTTTTGATACAATGTATATAGGCATATACGCCAAGTATTAACGAAACATTTTCCACGACATCACAGTCATTGTAATATTACCTTCTTGATTCTCATACAAGTCATTACGTCCTGCAAACTTGACACTTCTCCTTATGTTAAGAGTCGTTCTTGAGGGTTAGTTAAAGTAGTTATGGAAATCTACTCCAACAGAGAATTAGTTCTCAGATTTTAGAAAACAATATCAGGAGGACATTGTAACAAAATCATGTCCAAATGGTTAATTCGATAATAATATTTATAAAAATACTCTAATCAAAGGCGGAGGAAAAAAAATCTCAAACATGGTTTGAGTGCCTTTGTGTTCTTCGTCTACTTGAAGGGTTTCTCCGAGGACACTAGTCTCAGGGGAAAGAGATGAGTTCAGCAGCACATGCCGATTATTGATATGACGAGAGATCCAATTCCAATTAACGACAACACAAAAATGAAACTCGACAAATGAAACGTTTTATTCATCAATCATAATGCAAAACAGAACAAAACCATTCGATATACAAACACACAACTATTATGAATATATTACTATCTTATCTGATTCGAAGTTCATTCTGTCTCGGACTCCTCCAACCATGCTTCAATTCGTAGAAGAACAAACCCAACAGCAACCCCAACAAGAACAAGCCCATTCACGATAGCAGCAATGGTGAATATCTCATCGGCGGCATTGCACGTGGATGAAAGAGCCCCTCCTCCCTTTCCTTTCCCATTGGCTTTCACTGAGCTCACAATCTTGGCAAAGCACTTCTCAGTGCTCATAGGAAGCCCCAAAGAGACCACGCCATCGGTGGCCTTTAGACCCCCAAACGAATTCAGCCCTCTGACGTGTACCACTCTCTTCTTGGTCTTGCTGGTGGTGGCTGAGCTCACTATGGCTCCCGTGATGTTCTGAGGAGAGAGGACAGCTGTTGCCATGGCCATTTTGATCCTTGTTCCTTCCTTGCCCAGCAACAGATAATGATCAACCAAACTTTGCAGAGTGAAGTTAAATGGCTCGCGGATCAGTTGTCAGTGTGGAGGAATGAGAACAAAGACGATCAAGTGGCAGGGAAAGTGAGTATTTATTTGGATAAGGGACTGAGCGATTGATTGGTTGATAGGCTATAAATGACTGTTGTTGGATTAGATGATCAAAGAAAAATGGAATTGTGGGCCACGTTTCGGGTTTGCACCACCTCACATGTTTTCAAATTATTGACACTAGCTGCTCAATTTAATTTTGTCTTTCACAAAATATCACTGTAGTAATTAATGAATTTAACCAATGCTTAAGTGGTTTCTTAAGAGGAACGATATTTGTTTTCTCATGTTTAGATTGGATTTAATTTTCAATGGAATAGGATTTCTCTCTCATCCAATAATATTTTGACTTAACTAAATTCAGTCAACTTTAACAATCATAGTTTATAAAATTATATAAATAGAAGGAATTGATTGAATGAAAATATAAAATTCTTTTATACTATTAATATATTAAAATTAAACTCATTTAAATTTTATAAATAAATAAAATTAGTGTTATTAGAAAATTTTCATTTTACGATAAACTCTGGCTAAAATAGTTACCCCAAAAAAAAAAGTCAAGCTAAATCAAATTGATGAGTCTTATGCATTTTAGATACAGGTGATTTATACCAAAATAATAAGAATAATTAAGTTTACTCAAAACTTTGATTGCAACTGTATATTCATTCTTTTCAAATGAATCATAAGATTTTGATTAATTTTTGTGGAGTGAAGTCGCGGTAATTAGATTGATGCCTGAGCTTAGCTTCTCTAGTTAAGCAGGGAGGCCATGTCCTTCAATCAGGATTTTCTTGAAATAATGGGGGTACTAATCATTTTATGAACTTAACAAGATCGAACATTTGCAACACAAAGAGGAAACCTTGTTGATAATCTATAAATTTACATGATCCACAAAGTATTCAGACTGTCCAACAAAAGATGAATGAAAAATTTATCTCTTTTTCTTAAATCAACTTATAAGTAATTTTTCAAATTTAATTTTATCTGCATTGGAAGAAGATAGATGAATGAAGTATTTTACTGTATAATAAACATATGAATTGTAAGTTGTAACGAAAAGATCAAAGGATAATTTGTGGTCCATACTTGATGTAGCCATTGTGAAGCCATGCTCAAAAGAGAAATTTTCTCAAGGAAAATAACAGTTACTAAAGAGGACAGGGAAAAATCAAAATTCCAAAAACTAGTGCGAATTCTAAAAGTAGAAAACTAAACAATATGCTTACGAAAATGGAATGGAGTCGTTTATCTTTTGTGCGAATGTATTGACCATACATGTTTATTTTGCTCTACCTAAGCGACATCCCGTTAAGCGCAAATTTAGATGAGGAAGCAACATTTTGCCAAATTAAACCAAGTGAATCCATGGTTGAAACACCATCTAAGATAAGAGGTGTTATAACAACAAGAGTTAACGAGAAACAAATAGAAATAAGAACCATCTAATTTTGTGGCACCTAAAGATTGCATAAAAGGCATTCCCATTGTGAGTTCAGAAATTATTGCAGAGCCCCTCGTGTGGCTTTTAATGCATTTGTATCAATCTCTCAATATAATAATCCTTTGTAATTCACCCTCTCTCTTCTCTCTTTTTTTTTTTCCATCTCTATAGCAGCAGCCCTTGGGGCTTACCAGGGTGGCGCGGTTTCTCAAAATGCAGGCCTCGGGCTGCTTCCTAATATTATTATCCTTGTTCATCCTATCACCATCTTATGCACTTTCTAGTGATGAAGTCTCTTTCATTGCTCGTCGCCAATTGTTTCACCTTCACGAGAACGATGATTTACCTGATAACTTCGTAGATAACTATAAGACAGATCTAACATTCCCACATCCTAGGCTCAAACGTGCATGCATTGCACTTGAAGCATGGAAAAGAGCAATCTATTCTGACCCAACAAATTTCACATCCAATTGGGTGGGTGCAGATGTTTGCTCTTACAATGGTGTTTTCTGTGCACCTGCTCTTGACGACCCAAAGATTGAGGTTGTTGCTGGGATTGATCTTAACCATGCAGACATCGCTGGCTACATACCTCCTGAGTTTGGGCTGTTGACTGACCTTGCACTTTTGCATATAAATTCAAACAGGTTTTGTGGGATTCTCCCAAAGAGCTTCTCCAAGCTGAAGCTCTTGCATGAGCTTGATATTAGCAATAATCGCTTCGTTGGTCCATTCCCCACACCCGTTCTGTCAATTCCTGACATCAAATACCTTGACCTCAGATTCAATGACTTTGAAGGGGAATTGCCTTGGGAGCTTTTCAGCAAGACACTTGATGCAATCTTTTTGAACAACAATAGGTTCGTATCCACAATCCCAGAGAATCTGGGAAGTCTCCAGCCTCAGTAGTGGTTTTGGCCAACAACCATTTGCATGGATGCATTCCTGGAAGCATTGGCCAAATGGGGAAGACCTTGAATGAGTTTGTTGCAATCAACAACAACATCACTGGGTGCTTGCCTGCAGACATTGGAAGGCTTAGCCATGTTGAGGTGTTTGATGTTAGCCAGAACAACTTTGTTGGTGTGTTGCCAAGGACCTTCAACGGGCTCAAGGAAGTAGAGGTGTTGTCCATTGCAGGCAACAAGCTCACAGGCTTTGTCCCACGTAGCATATGTGGCTTGCCCAACTTGGTCAACTTCACATTTTCTTATAACTATTTCAATGGCGAGGAAGAAGGGTGTGTGCCACCTAGAAAGGACACCGTGTTGGATGATAAGAGCAACTGCATACCAGATAGGCCAAAACAGAAGGGACAAGGCGCTTGCAACGCTGTCATAAGCAAGCCTGTTGATTGCAGAAAGGCACAGTGTGGCCACCCTTCAGCCCCATCTCAGCCTAATCCTCCAGCTAAGAAGCCAATCCCATCGGCACCAAAACCAAAGCCAAAGCCTTCTCCTTCCAATCCTCCATCTAAGAAGCCAACACCACCCTCAGTACCAAAACCAAAGCCAACCCCTACTCCAAATCCTCCAACACCATCCGTACCAAAACCAAAACCACAACCAAAGCCTACCCCTTCTCCTTCGAATCCTCCAAGTGGGAAACAAACACCACCCGTTCCAAAACCATCACCAAAGCCTACCCCATCTCCCTCCAATCCTCCAAGTGAGAAGCCAACACCATCAGGACCAAAACCAAAGCCACAACCACCCAAAACACAGTCACCACCTGAGGATGATCCTCATAGTGAAGCACCTGATGAAAGAACAAGGCCTCCACACTCTCCACCACCTTCACCAGTCCAATCTCCACCACCACCGCCTCCTGTCCAATCTCCTCCCCCAGCAGTTTACTCTCCACCACCACCAGTGCACTCTACACCACCTCCACCTATTTATTCTCCACCACCACCTCCAGTACACTCCCCTCCTCCACCAGTTCATTCCCCACCACCACCTCCTGTTCAATCCCCGCCACCTCCAATGCACTCTCCTCCTCCACCAGTTCAATCCCCACCCCCACCACCACCTGTCCACTCTCCACCACCACCAGTATACTCCCCTCCACCACCCCCAGTTCACTCTCCAACACCACCTGTCTATTCACCACCACCACCCGTCCATTCTCCTCCACCACCTGTTTCATCTCCTCCTCCTCCTGTTAATGCACCTCCACCAGAAGATGATACCATCCTTCCTACTCACTTCGGCGCTTCATATGCTTCGCCTCCACCACCCATCATCGCTGGCTACTAAATGATGCGCACAACTTATTGCCAATTCCGCTAGTTCGTAGCTGGAAAACGACATTTCCAGCTAAATTAACATGATGTGAGAATTTGCTTTCTCTTTCCTGATTGAATATGCTGATGGATTCGCTTCAACTAAGCGGAAATTGAAGATTCTATCATGAAAACACTGAAACAGAGAGAATTATCACTTATTAATTTCTCCTTGGCAAGTTCAGATGTCATGTTGTTGTTATTCTTATTTTTATTTTCTTTTTGGAGTCCTAAGTAGGACTAGTAGAGGAAGAGAAGTGAGAATGGGCAATCGGAGAATCATATTCCCGACCCAAAGTCACAATAATCCCTTAGACAGAAAAACTAGGAGATCATGTGCCCTTTAAGTTATATATGACATTGGTGTCTTTTCTTTACATACTTATTGTACGAGATTACAATTGAAAAAGATCAGCAGTGTCAAATAAGAGTTAAGAAAAAGAAGGTATATATTACATAAGTTTCACAAACTCACTCAGTACCTGATTAAATATTTAAACTATCTTGTTTAAATAATAATACTAACAAGATAGTTCTTAGATTTCAGGATGGAAAATTCCCCCTTCTACTCTTTCTGTTTTTAGGGGAAGCAACTTGCCAACTCCTATCTTCTTCTTTAAGAAAATTGAAAACTAATTATTAAAAAAAGTACAAACAAATAATGATACAAATTCTTGAAGTATTTTTTAATTTTCGTTGAAAAAAATACTTTTTCTTGTACCAGAATCACAGACAAACACACCCACTAACATCTGTGATTATTAATTTATTACTAATATAGTATTGAATTAAATATAAAAGAGAAAGATGATGTACAAAGCACAAAAGAGCGAAAAAGAAAAATATTCGTTCTTTTATTGTTTGGATAAAAATATTTAAGAGTTTCTCTGTTTGGTTTTTTTCAGTTTTTTATTTTTATTTTTAGTTTTCAATTTTATAGATTTTGTGAAGGAAATCCTGAAAATTCTAAAACTAAATTTAAATTTCAGTTTTCAATTTTAGTTTTAAACTAGTTTTCACAAATTCCTAAAATGAAAACTGAAAATGAAAATTAAAATTGAAAAAAAACTAAATAAAGAAAAACCTTCAATTTCAGTTTTCATTTTTCATTTCCAATTTTCAGTTTTTTCCTCACAAATTCCTTAAAATTGAAAAACTGAAAATGAAAATTGAAAATAAAACCAAACAGGGCTGGTTTCAGTTTTTTTTATTTTAATTTTTAGGATTTTGTGAAAGAATACTGAAAACTAAAAATAAAACAAAAAACTATAATTTATAATTTTTAATTTTTAATATTTTATTTATAAAATTTAAAAAATTAAAAAATTAAAAATTAAAACTAAAATTAAACCAAACAAATCTCAACAAGTAAGAGAAAATTAGTGAGAACAAAACAAATATAATCATATGAAATTATTTTTAACCAAAGCAAAGCAAAGTAGGAAAAGTTCTTCCTTTGAATTTCTTCGCTACTCTATTAATTACTCCAATAATTAAAATGTTCAGTTGCTTAGTCCAACCTTTGGCTCCAGAAAATAAATAAATAAACAAATCTGGTCAAATGTTGCTCATCAAGAAAAATTGCAGAAACATATATATATATATATATATATTGTGTAATCAATTGATTTATACTTAAAGCACCAACCAGTTATTTAATTTGGCTTAAAGATAAAACTTATTTAAAATTATATTAATTTTGAAATAAAATTAAAATTGTTTTAAATTTAAATTTATTGAAATGTAATATACTTCAAATTAAATTTACACCTATTCCGTCTATCATTGAATTCCCTTTTAAAAATAATATTTACGTCATAATTGAGTTCCGGAACCTGCCTTTAAATTTCGTAATTAAGACTGCTTTTCATTTGTGATAACCATTGACTTGAGCTAACATATATATATATATATATATATATATATATATATATATATATATATATATATATATATATATATATATATATATATATATATATATATATATATATATCCTCTGTAATTGTCAGGTGACGTGCGCGCTTATGTCACGTTTGGCATAGGCACCTACCGGGCATAGGCCGGCGACCTTCATTTATGTGATTATGAACTTTTTTTCCTATGTTAGTCATACAAGAGTAGATTTATTATATATAATTTGAGTTTAATTTATATGTACTGTGATTATAAAAAAAATTTATATAGTAATTCAATCACATATTGATATATCAATAAAAGTGTTTAAATCTTATACCCATTAATTAAAAAGTCATAAAAAAAATAATTTGATTAGATGATATTATAAAACTCCTTTATACTAACGGCACATACAAATTAAACTCATATAAATTTTAATTATTTTTATGGGTGAATTTTTGTGATGTAATCTATTTTATTAATCTTTACTAAAATTTTATTACATACATAATTTTATATATCAACACAATTAATTTTTTTGTGCCTCCCATGAGTTTCACATTAGAAAAAATGATGATTTGATTTTGTAAAAGTATGTTTTAGTGATGGTTAATTGTGTGTTGCAATTTATAGAGTTACCAATCAAAAGTATTGGAAATTTTTACATGGTATGATAGTTCAGAAAATATTAGTAAAACTAGTAATTTTGTGTATAAGGAAATATTTAAAAATGTAGGTTAAATATTGTTTTCAATTGACCAACGAATCATATATAATTTATGAACAATTTGCTTTATTACCTAAAATATTTCTTTATCACACATTTATTATTTAAAATTTAAAATTACATATCTACTTAAAATCAATTTAAAAACTAGTCTTCATTTATATGATTTTTTTGGATTAACTAATGATATCCATCGTTATACTTAAGGAGTTTATCTAACTATCAACTATGCTTAAGTCTTGTAGTTGTCTTCATTTATGATTATGAACTCTTTTCCTTTCATTCACATAGGTATTATAATTTGAAAACAAATTACTTTCTTTTTTTTTGGTGTAATAATGATACTAAGGTTTGAAGCTATTATCTCTCGTACATTATTGAAGTTATTTATTATTAGTTTATTCTTAGTGACTTGAATTAGGTAAAAAATTAGAAATAATAGTATGCCACAAATCACATTATTTTACTATTATCCATTGAGATTTGATATTTTCTTAAATTTTTAAAGATTATAGTGTAAAATTAATTTATATTATCAGTGCATATAAATTAAATTGTGTTTGGTCTTATATTTATAGAATTAATTTTAATATAAAGTGATTTATATATGATAATATATTTAGAAATGATTCTGATAGAATATAATCAATTTTCACCTCTTTTATAATCAATTTTAAAAGCCAAAATTGATTTTAAAATCCTGGAGTGAAACATATCTATAAATGACTAAATTCAATTTCATAACTATAGAATCACCCACACAAAACCAAACATGCTAAAAGTATTTGAATATTTGCATTATTATTTGGATAAATTACAGACTTTGCTAAGATATATTGAAATTCAGTTCACCTCCCTTTATTTGTAAAACATTATTCTAGGAGATCATAAAATTTATGAAATTATTATATCAATTTTTTCTGAATTTATAAAATTGTTATATTGGTCTCCTCACTATTACACAATAAATAGTATATATAAAAAAAATTAGTATTATCTGAACAAATAAAAAATATCATTGTAATTTTCCCTTATTATTATTTTCACTCAAAATTTGAACTAAATGCAGCCGTGAAGATTATTAGTGAGGGAAATTGTAGTCCAGGTAATATCGTAAATAGAAAAGGATATGTAAAGGGAGGGGAAGCCGCCCTATATTAAAAACCCAGCTCTTCCCCACTCCTTTCCTTTGACTTTCCACTCTGCCATCCATTCCTTTTGCCCACCCTACTCTCTCTCTCTCTCTCTCTCTCTCTCTCTCTCTCTCTCTGACTCGTCCACGCGCTCTCGCTCGGAGCCTCCTAGTTCCGTCGTCGGTTTGGGAGTGGCATCGCTTGCGACTCCCTACCCTCTGCGCCTCTCCACTCTTCAATTCCCCCTTTCTGCCATCCCTTCCCGCTTCCCTTCCCAAAAAATGGCTTTCATCGCTTGCTAGGGTTTCGTCCCTCCCCAGTCTTTCTACCCGTAGAAGCCACCGTGTACCTAATCTTCTTCCTAAGCCTAATCAACGTCGTCGTTATGGCTATTCGCGTCACCTTCTCCTTCTCCGGCTACGTCGCCCACAACCTCGTATCCACGGCCAGCGCTCGCGTCTCCAATTCCCGCTGCCTCCAAGAATGCTGGATCCGCTCTCGCCTCTTCGGACTAAACCACCACAAACAGGATCTTGATCCCTCGTCCGGCGTCCGGAACCTCCATGCCGATCTCCGAAGGCCCAAACCCAATTCTTGGCCCAAGAACTCTGCTGCCTCTTGTGCCTACACTACCCTCGCCGGAGAGATTCTAGGCGACAACTGCAAGAACCCAATCATCTTGGGCCTGATCTCCGTTATGAAGTCAACGGTTGGGGTTTCTGGGTCGTCAACTGCTGCCATGGGTATTTTCGGTATTTCGCCTCTCAAGACAACCTCGATCATACCCTTCTTGCAGGGTTCGAAGTGGCTTCCTTGCAACGAGTCCCTCCCTGACCCCACAACAAGCTGGGAGGTGGATAAGGGCGGAACGCAGCGTTTTGAGGAGGGTGCTGCTGTTGCTGTTGCCGCTGCTGATGCTGGGAAGAGTAGCTGGCTCTCGCGGACGTTGAACGTGTATTCCGAGGATGCGAAGGCCGCGTTCACCGCCGTCACCGTTAGCTTGCTCTTCAAGTCGTTCTTGGCTGAACCTAGGTCCATTCCCTCTTCTTCTATGTACCCAACTCTCGAAAAGGGTGACCGTATTATGGCCGAGAAGGTTGATTCTTGCTTGACCTTGATAATAAATCTTTTATTTCTCAATCATTTAATTTCATGAATTTTTGGTCTTATATTTTTTTCCCTAAGTATTGTCCCCCTTTAATGCCGCAGGTTTCTTTCTTCTTTAGAAAACCTAATGTTTCAGATATAGTGATTTTCAAGGCGCCTCCTAAATTACAGGTATGGTGGGTTTTCTCAGTAGCTGCTGCGCGTATTATTGCAGCTGCTTTCTTAATCTGGGGTTTTTTTTTGTGTTAAGTTATTAATGTGTGTTATTGAATAATGGTGTTTCTCGTTTGGTAATTCTTGTGTAGGAAGTTGGTTTCTCGTCGACTGACGTGTTTATTAAAAGGATTGTGGCCAAGGCTGGGGACACTGTTGAAGTGAGTTTCCATGTTTTTGAGTAATTAATTGATCAGCTTCAAAGTATTGTAACCCCTTTAATATCTGACATCTTAGACGTGTTATTGGCTCCTCGCTAGGTTCGTGATGGGAAACTCCTGGTGAATGGTGTTGCAGAAGAAGAGGAATTCGTTTTAGAGCCTCTTAATTATAAGATGGATCCAGTGGTAATGTTTTGTATTTGCCATGGTGATGATGTTTTTTAGCATGTGGGACTTGACAGCATGGTTAATATCACATATTTTATTTTGTTGTTTGGTTTTGGTTGCAGGTTGTGCCAGAAGGATGTGTTTATGTTTTAGGAGATAATCGTAATAACAGCTATGATTCGCATGACTGGTAATTTCAGTCTCTTTATCACTGACTTTCTCTGTTGTTTCCATTGGAGAGTATGTTGCTTTAGGTGGATGACACATTTTGGCCCCTTTGTTGATGCTGATCTTCTCAAAACATCTCGCTTATGTAAACATGCTATCAGAGCTTAGAAATTCAAATCTTGTATATCTGTAGATACACATTTAAATCTTGACGTCCTACTGATCATATTTGCCATTTTCTTTTTTATCAGGGGTCCACTCCCTATTGAGAACATTGTTGGTAGATCCATGTTTCGGTACTGGCCTCCATCCAAAATATCTGACTCCGACATGCATCATAGACTTAAACCCGCACCAGCAAACAATGCCGTGGCAATCTCTTGACATGATTCCCTATGCTTTTTGATGGTGATCAAGGGTTACAGATACTTCCATTGTTCTGAATCGATCGCGTCTCCTGTTTTAACCGGGAGTGCGCTGTTATCGGTGTTCAACACTTCTCGAAGATGATGATGAGCCTGCTTAAGCCTGCTTATCGTAACTACAGTTTCGGATGAATCTTATTCATTGATACGAATTTGTCAATGACCTAATAATGATGAATATCTTATTCATTTAGTGGTATGCTGAAATATTTTTCTCCTTGCTGACGTTCGGTGTGAGAAGTAAAAATGAAAAGATACCTGATGATTGATTTGTTCTGTATTCCACATGTATGGTTTCTGAATGCTAGAAACTGAGGAAAAGCTGACATGGGACTAAATATCGTCCTGTTCCTGTAGGTTCCATAATCAAGTATCCTCCCAATCTTTGTTTTTTTATTTGGCTGAAATAAAGCATCCTCCCAATCTGAATCTATGTTGTTATACATTCCATTTGTGAAATTGTCTGAGCATGATTATGGTTGGCTATTGTAAAAGTGATGAGGTTCTGTGCTGGTAATGAAGTACTTTTATTCATTGGCCCAGATTCATTCCAGAGTTCGTTTAATATGACCCAACCAAACTGATCCACAAAGAAGATTTTTCAACCCCTTAATCCGACTCCGGCAAGGCTGGGTTAGTTTTTAGTTTCCTTCAACGTCAACCTGTTCAAGCTTCAAAGCATTGCAGGCCAGAACAAAAATAAAATAAACTCCTTCATTCAGCATTATAATTAATCATTAATTAGAAGTAAACCGTGTTCATTTAATACCTGGTAACATAGTTAATATTTCCTTAAAGCGAGATTTACTTTCTGGCATTTGGGTTTGTCTGGGTGGTTCTATACACTTCTCGAAGGCGCAGACAACATATTTTTTCACTTTTTGAAATTATAATTAACTTTTAATAGATTTAATAATGTTTCACTATATTTGTTATGTTCACGTCTTCTTGATCATTCTTTGATTGTAATGTTTCCTTTGTCAATTTTAATTAATTCTTCTAAATTAACTAGTGTTATCTGGACAAAAACGATCCCCGCCAAAGCGAATACATTTTATATGAAAATCTCGCCGCTATAAATAAATAAATACGTGGCATTTTTGTGACAGCGCTAGGGGAAACTTGTTTTTCTGTTAATAACGTGGGCCGAAGACCAAAACTGTATATTACTATTTTATGATCTCCTTGGGCTCGAGTGAAAATGAATACATTGTTTTCAGCCTTTTTAGGATCTATATGGTTTAAGTTTTCAGTATTTATTTTTAGTATTTTTTTTATAAAATCTTAAAAATTAAAAAATTAAAAATAAAAACTTAAAACTGAAACTAAACCTACGCTAAGTTTTTAACCACTAAACCGACCAAATGCGATATTACTTCAGTTTTGTTGCTGCTAGCATCAACATCTTTCTTATGTGATGTCTCAAGGTTAAAAATATTTCCTGACTAAAAAAAAGGTTAAAGATATTTTGTTGTGACTCCTGCTCTTTGATGGGATGCCTATGGAAATCTATGATAGGAATTACTCCCACGGTTTCGCAATAGATGTCAATAATCAAACAATAGGTATATTAAAATAAAAAATAAAAAAAACACACATTTTGATAAATATATAAAATTATATGAGTTGATAAAACTATTTTAGCTAGTTATTATATTATTACTTATTTTGATAACTTAATTAACACATTCATATTAAATATATAAATAAAAGAAAAAAGTTAATACTATCTAAATATTGTAAATGGGTAAATATTTCAAAACATGAAAAAGCAAAAAAAAAAGTTGACCGTTAGTATAAAACAAAGGGAGTATAATATATCCAAGTTAATTATCATACTATAATTAGCACCAGTCTTGATATTTCAATAAATTCTGACATTGTTTTCCTGATGAGTATCACATATACATACTGGTACTGGTTTGAGACACATACTTGTTGGTGAAGGCATTGCACAAAAAGTAAGAAGACCTCAACAAGTCTATCTTTTTCATCCATCCGATCTTTGACCCGCTGATGGATGGAAGTTCCATGTTTAGTAGGAGGAAGAGTTATTTACTTATTTTCCGTCCTTTCGGCAATCAACTAATTGCATGCCTCTAATTCCGACACACATATTAGTGTCTGCATCATTAGCTACTTATAGAGCTCGGAAACTGATGTGTACTATGAAGCTACATTCATTTCGAAGGACAAGTATAACTGCTCTCAGAAAAATGATGTCTTGCTCATATGTACAGAAAGCGAGCTTGCTCCATTGTTTCCTTAACTGTGTTGGAAAAAAAATTTGAGAGCCTTCTTGGTCATACTGTCCTTAAAAAATCAGGGATCTTGGTCTCCTCACAGCAAATATTAAAGCATCAGCTACTATATGGTTCCCCTTAGAATTGGGAAGAAATGTTGTGACCAGTAATGCCACTCTCAATGGAAAGTTACCTGATTGGAGGACAAGGCCCAGTGTAGAAAGGGTTCGTTTGAGATGTTGGCCAAAGTTGAATCGGACCAGTTAAAGCATCTTTAGATCAAGAAAGATGTCAGTTTCAGTTTCCTAGGGTAATTTACTGTCTAATTTGTTGTTCACAAAGCTGCAATTTGTGTTTTTGATCATGCTCATTGCTTGCACGATTCATAAATAAGAATCATCCGTGGGGGAGGTAGTACTGTTAATTTTACAGGATCAATTACTAAGAATTTAGAATACCAAAAATAAGAATATCATAAACGACATAAAATGCGTACCTCTTGAAGCCATATTACGAATTGATGTCGACGTCGTAAGCGTACATACGTGTGTTATACGTTAGGTCAGAGAGCTTCCACTCTTTTCTGTCTCCTGTGCCAAACAATGTCTCGATGAGAACACGATCAAAAGAGACAGACTGAAGTAGGACTTCTAAAATAAAATATAGACTTACACATCCTTCTACGCATTCACAATTGGGCCCAAGCCCGATAATAAATGGTGAATTCCAAACCCATAATTAGCTCGAAAGATAATATTAATGGGTCTCCAAAGAGCAATTAGACTATCCATTCAACCCGTTTTGTAAAATTAAAATACACACCAATCAATAGTAGCTCAAACTCTAAAAATTCTAACAAGTGCATGTGCTTGTTGTTTTTTTGTTCTGATGAATGCAAGTTGCAATAACTTGTGAGCATTAATATTAAGTGTAAATACAACTCATTCCCTTTGTCCTACACTCACCCCTTTCCTTGTCAAATTTCAAGTATTTATATTACAATCACATCTCATTCACAACACCATTAATAAACTTAACAGAATGATATTTTTATTATATTAATTATTCCTAATTAATAAAATTATAAAAATACCTTTACCCACTCTGTTAAGTTGAAGGATATTTTTATAATTTTATTAATTAGGAACATTATATCACAAAATGTCATTCTGTTAAGTTTACTAATGGTATTCTATGAATGATAGGTGTAACTGTAATATAAATACTTGAAATTTGATAGGTAGAAGAGGTGTGAGTGTAAGTTGGATAATGAGGGATATGAGTTGTATTTTCACAAATTTAAGAGGAGGTGAGTGTAATCTATCCTAATATTAATTATAACGGCACTTCGTTGACATGCTGAAATTTTGAGGATGACTTGGTTTGTTAGCAAAACGTACTTAGATCAATCTTTCAGTTTGGATGCTGATCCTGGCTCTTCCCTGATCTTTGATGTAAGGAGTATATTGTAGTACTTTGTTCAACTGGCCGTGTGATCAATTGGTAGATGATCGATGAATGAATTTGGAAACTAATGATCAATAGTATCATATTAGGTACCATAACAGAAGATATCATAAAAAATTTCTTGATAAAGATGATTCAAGATTTGTTATTTAGTAATATGCAAATGTGTCGTTACTTTCTTTTGTGCTCCTAAATTTCTGTAGAACAAATATTTCATGGCTAAACCTATTCCTCATTTTCAGGTTTTCTTTGGCGTATCATAATAAAAATATCTAAGCATTGCGTTGTATTTGTCTACGGTCGATTACTGTCGCTATTAACAGTCAGTCATAACAGTTCCAATATACTGGTGTAAAGCCATTTCTAGTGCAATTGGTAAAAGTTGCTTTTGATCATGCACTCTACAGCACAATGAAAAAGAAAAAGAAAAATGATAACTACTCTTTCCTCCCCACTATTATTATTTTATTTTAATTTTAATAATAATAATAATTTTCTTGTTATGCTGTTTAGCTAGCTCCTAAGAAGTAACAGCAACATACAAATAATCACAGTGAACAACCTGCAGTGTAGGCCTACACGTTGACCATTTCAACATTATCCTTTGAATCACCTTGCTTGTCTTCTACCGTTTTGTATATATACCAGGAAGCACAGACCAAGTAAAACCCGAAGTTTACAACGCTTATCACAGACAATAGCCAATAGAAGTAGTTGAGCTTGTCTCTATTCAAGTTATTACTTGCCAGCCACCCACCACTGACTTTGTTGACCACCTCAACCACCACAGTGCTTGTGAAGTAACCAAATGCCACAGAGCTCCAAGAGATTGCAGTGCCTAATGACTTCATTCCAGCTGAACTTTCAGCATAGAAAAACTCCAGAAGGCCTATGAGGGTAAACATGTCTGCAGCTCCAAAAATAGCATACTGGAAACCCAGCCAGAACACACTCATTGGCAAAGGCTCCCTGCTATCTACCATGTTGTGTTGGATGGCCACAGACTTGCGGCGTGTTTCCACAAAACCAGCAACTGCCATGGAAATAGCAGAGAGAACCAATCCAATTCCGATCCTCTGAAGGTGTCTAATCCCAGTGGGGATCCCTGTGATTCTTCTTGCAAGTGGGACAAAAATGCGGTCGTATAAAGGGATCAGGATAAATATGAACAACAGAGGGATGACTGGGAGAGAGGGACCTGGCACTTTAAACCCCTTGATTTTGGTGTTCATGGTGGTGGCTGCTTGTATGCTGAAGGTCTGAAGCTGAGCCAAACATGTGTTCATGAATATGGTGCTAAATATTATTGGTAGCATGCGGATTAGAATTTTAGTTTCCTCTACTTGTGTCACTGTGCACAGACTCCATGGTCCTGAGGATATGGATGTTGCTTCCTCTGTGCTGCTTCTGGCAATTGCTGCCCGGTCCAAGAATCTGGGAGTTCATTTTTTTTGTCGAAAACCAAGTGAGGAAGAGATGATCAGTATTTCTAATGAAAGAATCTGGGAGGTTACTTGTCATCTAAGTGATGTAACATAAGGAATTCATAATGTTTTTTCTCATATTTTATAACCTGAATTGATCTGTCCTTCTAATGATTTCACAATTGTCCATTCTTTCATTTCCATGAATTTCATGTAGTTCCTCTGCGTTCTCTGGAATTTGAAGTTTTCTGTTTCTGAAGGCTGCCACAAACACCTGGTGGTTCAAAGATATATGAGTCCAGTGGATATTATACAATTTTCATTTGAAATATAAGGACATTTGGAAATGTATGAGTGATAAAAATCATCATAATGTTATTTACCTGTATGATTCGAACTAGTGGGCTTCCCTTTGGGGTATTGTTTCGATATAATGACTTGCCCATGCAAAGGAATACAATTGCAAACATGACTGCTATAGTGCATACAGCAAAACTCAAAGCCCATCCTTGGTTGGTACTGATCCAAACAACGAAAGTAACCCCAAGTATGGCTCCTATGGTGAGGCTAAACAAGAACCAGTTGAAAAAGCTTGACATTTGGGCAGCCTCCTTGGGGTCTTTCTCATCAAACTGGTCAGCTCCCAAGGCTGGCAAAGCTGCCTTAATACCGCCTGTTCCTAATGCAACAAGGTATAGGCCGCCGTAAAGTATTGCAGCTTGGCCACCTGTAGCAGCCTTGCATTGGCTCATCTGGGATGGTGCTACATCTTTGCAGGGTATGGGTCTTAGCTGGTGGAAGTGCGCTTGAACTGTGAGGAGACCATATCCCTGCAATTAGAAGATTTGTTCTATGATGAGGATTCTCTTTCTCCAACCAAGCAGATGATGTTAAGGGAAACATGTGTTCATGAATATGGTGCTAAATAGAAGGTTCAGACTCGTTCATTTATGCCTTTATCTAATTGTTCTCTCTGAAGGAGGAATTTTGATACTTGATTGATAGATCGCTATATTGGTGGGAGACTTCAATTGCTTCTTTTTCTGATAAAAGGGTAACAAAGCTCCTAAATGGGTTGAAGTTAAATTTTCTTAGCATTTTGACTAGTTTTAGCTAACGCCAAGGAACGATGTTGACCTAAACAAAATTAGTATATTTGTAATAATTGATGTCTTTTGGCGTCGGCATCCTACACTGCAAATTGTGCAACTCTTGTTAAGATTTTGAGTACCTACCTTCAAAGTCTTGGTAACAGGTTATGAGTCTAATGACAGCAAGAAACGTGCCAGTCAAGGCACCATTGTGCTTCAATAATTGAGCAGTTTACTATCCATCTTGTTTCATTTCGGATTATCCAAAGAATTCTTCCTTAGCACTTCAATGCTTATTTCCTCAGTGATAGCTGTAATCATAACCACTTCAAAGAACTCTCTCTCTCTCTCTCTCTGTTTATCTATCTTATCTATTTTCCTACCTTTCTTTTTTAATCTTTGATGGGCATTGCAGTCGTAAGAAAAATTTATTATACAGTTCTACTTACCAACAATTCCATGCATGCAAACAGAACACAAGTCTTGAACCTAGACAGATAGGTATCACTGATGAACCCGCCAACGAGTGCCAGTAAAAATGCAGTTCCCAGAGCGTTGGTGAGGGTTGTGGCAGATTTAGTCAAGCTGAAGTTCATGTACCCAAGGAAATAAGTTACTAGGCTCACTCCATTGGCAACGAAGGCCATGTTCTCCAGCCCTTCCATAGCTGCATCCACAAATTGGAAACTAAAAATCATTAGACAAACACAACAAAACACTTTCCAGTTTCCCCATATAAAAAAACTGAGAGTGGGGGTGTTACCAAATACAAAAAGTGCAGCTCTTGTTCCTCCTTGCCTTTGTATCCTTGGTTGGGTACCCATATTTCTGCAGATTCCCTGGTGAGTGACCCAACAAACTCAGTTAACAAAGAAGTGTTTTGCTTTAACAGTTTAACCTATGGAAGGACACACATATATGACACTAATGCACGAGAGAATAAACTTTAGCAAGGAGGTTCAAGATCACTACAAAGTGGTCTTGAACCTTGACTATTGAATCCTATGCAGAAAATGTTTGAGAGACCGATTCTTTCTTCTTGATTGGTCCAATAAAACAACTTTAAAATATCTGGCAAGAGAAACGAGAGGATTAATTACCATTGTTAGAGTAGTGCTTTCTTTGAGCCGAATAAACAGGACCCGCTTCTATAGGTACTAGCTAGTGATTCATTCGCTATGAATTTATAGAGGAACCAATTATTTGAATAGATTACGTGCCACAAGTATTCTTGCAGGACTGAAGTAAGCCATCACAAAATAATATGCCAACTTGGCATTAGAAAAATACTTTTGGTTACATTTTGTAATCTGAGTTCTGTCCCGGCCTGTCCTCCTCCTCCTCCTCCTCCTCCCCAACCCTACAATGCAGGTGATCTTTTGACTTTAGTAGTTGACTTAATCATTCCTTTCTAACTAGAAGAAATCAATTAGATGCAGATACAGCCGAATACAATGTTAGTTAATGGGATTGATGTGCATCTCTGAACTAACCTTATTATTCATGCATGTGTTAAGTATCATGTATGTATCCATGTATTGACCTTATTGTGAAACTTACAAAGCTTCATCCTTACCTGACAGATGCACGCCAAACATAGAGTATATCCTACAATCATTCCCTTATTTGAGTTGACCCTAACATTTAAAAAACAATTTTATGCTATTAATTAATAAAAATTCAAGAAATTATTGAATTATGGTGAATAATTATCGGTATAATAACTAACCTCCATGATTTGTCGCTTTTTAATTAGGTCAATAAGATGATAATATAGAATTGTTTTATATTGTCCACACATAAAATTAATCTTAAAAGAAAATTTTCTAAAAGAACAATGAATTGATTGACAATAATAAAAGGGTGTTATTTTAACATATTAAAATGGGATATCATAAAATAGACAATTAGACACTTAAAAAAAAAAAACCAGAGAAAAGATTGAGCCCTAATACACTCTTATCACTGATTATATTACATTTCATGTGGCTCTCACAAATATGCATTACAATTATGCACAATAAATATTCCTATAGTAAAAAACCCATTGTTACAGGAAAAATTTATCGCGGATAAATAGTTCTCACATAAAAAAACTACGATAACTAGAAGGCGTTAATTTGTACAAATCATTTAATAACCAATTGTTCTCCTCACGCAGACAGGAGAGGCTTCAAGTCTTCAACTATGAACTCTTATTTGCTACGAACTTGCGTCCAAAGGTAACTTCGTACATTATGTTGGAGTTAAGTTAGAGGTGAAGTCATATTGGTTAAGAATATTGGACTAAGTGAATAGTATGCATATGGGAAGCCATGACTCATTGCCTTAAGGTTTGACCAAGATGTGGTGTTGAACCTGATGTAGTGCTCTTATTTAGTTGTTAGTTGTATCTCCTCCTGTTGGCTCTCCGCCTAACAGAAACAACAATCTTCCACCAAAATTGTTAGTCGGAAATACTTTAAGCTTATATTTGACTTTTGTTCCTGTTTAAGGTGAAAAGTGGCTTATTTTCCCAACAATTGGTATCAAGCTTTGGTTCTGCAAATACAAGTCAAGGATAGCATGATACAATCAAGATTACACAAGAAAAATGTGTCGCCAGGATGTCCACGATTGCACACGGGCATTGGTTCTCAAAGTGGCTTATTTTCCCAACAATTGGTATCAAAGCTTTGGTTCGGCAAATACAAGTCAAGGATATCGTGATGCAATCAAGATTCCACAAGAAAAAAATGTGTTGCTAGTAGGTCCACGTTTGCACACGGGCATTGGTGTTTATGCGAGGTGTGTGGTGGGATTATGAAGGTGTGGATTGGTGTTTATGCAAGACATGTGGTGAGATTATAAAGGTGTGGCTAGTAGATCCACAATTGCACACAGACATTGGTTGGCATTGAGATGCAGGGTGTGTGGTGGGGTTATGTCGATGGCCAAAAAACTTCTAGGAAAATCCAACGTAAAAGTTGCACCATAACTTTTCAGCAAGTTTTTGACATGTGCCAAGGTGAAATTCTTGGAATTGTTCCATTCCAAGTGAATATATTTTTATGGTGGAGTATGATAGTTCTTTAAACTATGATTGTCCGTGTAGACAATAATAGTAAAGGATTGTCATGTTAACAACGAAATCTGGAGTTGTGTTTATTTCAATCAAGGTGAAGATTGTTAGGTTTTGATTGAAATGTATTTGGGAAAGAAATCTCACATTGCTAAGAATTGGAATGGAAGGGGATTGCCAAGGCTATATATATAACTTTAAGTTCTCCATTTCAATTTGTACCGATCAAAAACACTTTAAGATTGTATATGACTTTTCTTTTCTTGGACTCTTGTTTTAGAGTGTTGTAAGATGTAGTTTAAATATTTGCTTCGGAAAATGTAGGTGTAATGGGGGCCGATGAGGTGTTTGAGAGTGAAGTCTATATGTTGTAATAATTTTCACATAGTGTTATTCTCTGTTGTCATTAGATAGTGACCGTGTTTTTTCTCCGTTTTGAGTTTTCCACGTTAAATTCTTGTGTTGTGGTTGTGTTCTTATTTTATTTCTCTATTTAGGTGGTTTTAAGGGAAAGTGGCTTGTTTTCCCAACACACCATACGTTGATTTCTTTCTTTGTTTAATTTTAAGTTGATGTGTTGTTCCTTTGTATATTATGCCTAGGGAGTATATTTTTTATTTCTTGTCTTCTATTTGGGTTTTGTTTTTCCCTTTAGTTTCATTCTGCTTATGTAACTCATTTTGTAGCTCATAGCCTTAGCTGGTCCTATAGAGTATGTTTGGATTGATGAGAATAGATAGAGTAGAGCAAATGAGGTTGAATGGTTTAACACTTCATTGTTTGGTTTTTTAAAAATTAGGCAAAATGGAATGGAGAAAGATGTAATAGATGTCATTCAATTTTATCATCAGTCCTTATCTTCTTTCCCCCAAATTAATTTGGAAGAAATAGAATGGAATCCATTTTTTTTTTTTATTCATAAAATTCTCATCATTCCCTTCTATTCCATCAAGGATCCAAATAATAAAATGGAATAATTATGCCACTCCACCAAACTCATTTCCACTATGTCCTATTTCACTCCACTTCACTCGATCACTAACCACCAATCCAAACACAAGACCACACAAGAAAATCCCCTCTTAGTAAACACGTACTGTTGTCTAATATAATGTCATGAAATTATTAGTCCTCAGACTCACAGTTTTATACCTAGAAACACGTACTTTGCGATAATTTCCTCCAGGAAATGTTGAGTGAGTTCGTGGCACGTAGTTTGATTCAATGATTGCAGCCAATGTTTGCCACCAGTTGTTGTTAAGCTTCTCTTTGAATAATGCCCATGCATGTGTTCCAAATCAGACGGCCACTGGTCAACACATAACTGTTAGTTGATACGAAATTATTGTCAAAGTTCGTATAAAATAAATACTATATATTGTGAGATTCATCAACTCTAATGTAGGAATTAATACAGTTATATTATTTAATAAAGTTTTTAAAAGCGATTTGACAAATATTTTTGCATTGACATAGTTCTTTTTTAGTATTTTATGCTTGATTATACTTTTCATTAAAAATAAAATCTACAATAGTAAAAAGTTATAATTTTAATTTTGATGCAATGACATTATAAAACTTTTTCATACAATCATTTAATTACATATTATCACGTCAATAAAATAAGTTTTATTTTACTAGTTCAAAAGTCATATATACAAGAGAATTTGATTTAATGACAATATGAAAAAAGTTTTGTATTATCCATCCATTTAAATTAAAGTATTTGTATTGATAAAGAGTTTTAAATTAATAAAAAAAGGGTTTTAATTTACACGTTTCATTAACCATTATATTCATGTTTAATACAAGTACGCGGTTTAATGATGGTCATACCGACCAAAATATATCTCTCATAAACTATTTGCATGTCAGCATAGCAACGGGAGCAGAAACGTTGACAAATGAATTAGCATCACAGCGCAAAATATTCCAAGTTTCCAACCAACTTAGGCCTTTTGTTTTATTGAGGGAGACGCTAACGATTATAATTAGGTTCATTTAAGACAAACATATTAACTTATCAAAATAAACAAGTTGCGCCACAGAGTAGCATGCTTTTGGTTTAAATTTTTAAAAGCTCCAACCAACAATTTAATTTAACTTATTTTTTTTTTGAAAAAGAAATAGTTTTGGTCCAAACTACAGTTTTTGGGCTACAAAAGCCAAACCAAAAATGCTTCGGCCTATATATAGAATCCAAAATATAGCACCTTGATGTACTTTGGAAACATGACAGTTTTTCAAAGAAATTCGTTTTCACTAAAAAAACAAAAAAGTTCGTTTTGCCATGAGAATAGATCATCTCACATGTATCGTATGTATGCACTCTCACCATTACTTGGAAAAAAGAAAGAAAGTACGCTATAAAAAAAATGAAATTAAAAAATTAAACAAAAATGTGCATATGATCGACTAAATGTGTAAATTTCACGTAAAAAGATTCTTTCACACTTGATCGTACCTAGTTGAATTAATGAATTGGAAATTAAAGAACTTACCACCTTAAGAAAACAAGATGGGAGAAGAGTAAAATATGGGAGGTTTGTTAAAATGGACATGTCAAGCTTCTTTCAGTTGCTTTCCATAAAAATCGAGTTCTTGCCATTATTCGGGTTCCATAGCATTTAAAAATTGAGTTGCTTGCTTATCTAAAACGTTTATTTTCTGTTCAGTCACTTCACAAGCCCGCCTAAACTCTTGTGCCGTCGCCAGCATCATTTTCATCGTACGTGGTGACAAAGCCTTATAAACTGCATTACTTACTTATATAGTTGATGATTTATTAGAATAATGAATATGCATATATATAGACAAATGTAACTGTACGTTTATTACTTATCATTCACTCAATAGGTCAGGACAACACACAATAACAAATGAAATTCGAGCCACTTGCATGATTATTTTAATGTCCTGCTCAATGTAACACAAATATCCCCAGCGCAGCTTCGGCATAACTACTTAGTCTGCAACTTTCGTTTGAGGAACATCTTTCATTTTTTTTCCTATCTATACCTCTACGGAATCTACAAGACAACAAGCGATGCGCAATATTTGCGGAGTCCCGTGGAAATTGATTTGGCAAGAAAAAAAAATGCTTGAAAATGGTTCGGGAATAACGAGCATAAGTCTTGAGCATGGTTATACGATTATTAGAAAGTTATTTATCCCGTAAGAGTATCACTATTTCACATGCAAATATATGCGATGCAAAAGTATAATAACTATACGTGTGATTTGAAAATATTTATATAGTTTTAAGGCGGCATACACGTGTTTAGTTAAGCTTGAGACATCATTAATTTGCCACTCAAGCAACGTTGACAATTGAAGACAGAAGCGTATGCAACATAGATGATATTAGCAAACTAAAACTTATTTAATTTGAGTTTTCAGTTTCATTTTTATTTTTATTTTAGAATTTTGTAAAGGAAATACTGAAAACTAAAATGAATTTTATATTATTCAATCATATGTTATTGTTTATGTGATTCTTAAAAATTATTGTAAAAAACCATACTTTTACCAACATAGTGATCAAGATATCCTTGAATGACTACATAAAATTATTTTACATTAATCATAATTAAAATTGACTTTAATAAACAATTTGTAAAAATTTACTCGTGTAAAAATAATAGTCCAAATTCTTATAAAATGATTTTTTTAAACAATTCCTATACTTTTTTTGGGGTCGGAATTCTTAAAAAATGTTAACCGGGGATAAATTGCAAGGCTTTTCTTACACATTTGAAGGGATTCTTTTTTTATCTGTTCGAAACATTTGAAGCTTATTTTTTTTTTCGGTCAGTATTTGTAGGATTTATATCTTCAGATCTTCATTTTTCCTTTTGTTGGTCTTGCTACCCCCCTTCCATTTTTGTTTCTGGTCATCTACTCTTCCATTCTGTTAGACCTTTCATACTTTCAGGCTGCGTGTAAGGGGCCTGCATGCTCACATATTCTGTCAGTTCCTCGATGGCCCAAATAAAAAATAAAATCTCTCCTTCCTACGCACAACTTTTGTGTAGTAAGCGCGTTATCGTAGTGGGCCATTTTCCGATGGTCTAATCAAACTTTCAGAGTTCTGGACTGTTAAATCTGCCCAACATGGGCTCGGCCTTATCATTGGCAACACTAATCCTTAATAGCCCAAAAAGTAGAAACACAAAACTGCAAAAAAAAAAGCTTAATCCGTAAGCATGGCAAACCGCGTTATCGTAATCGTAGCCACGTGGACAGAGACAAAATAATAAATTAGAAATGTCAAAGTTGAAGCGCGACACAGCGAAACCACCGTTGTCTTAATTCCTTCCTTCTTTCTCTCCCGATTCTCAGTTGCTTGCCACTTTACTTTCCAATTCCCAATTCCCAAGTTCCAAAATCAGAACACACCGTGACCGTGAGTGAGTGATAACAAAACGAAAAAAAAAAAAAAACAACAATGGACCTCCGAGAATCGATCAGCAACCAAACCGACGTCGCATTGAGCATCGCGAAGCACCTGTTGTCGAAAGAGGCTCACGACAGCAACCTCGTGTTTTCGCCCTTGTCGCTTCACGTTGTGCTGAGCATGATCGCTGCTGGTTCCAAGGGTCCCACACGCGACCAGCTTCTGTCCTTCCTCCGATCGAAGTCCACCGACCATCTCAACTCCTTCGCCTCTCAGCTCGTCGCCGTCGTCTTCTCCGACGGCAGCCCCGCCGGCGGGCCTCGCCTCTCTTTCGCCGATGGAGTCTGGCTTGATCAGTCCCTTTCTCTCAACCCCTCCTTCAACCAAATTGTCACCAACGATTATAAGGCCGCTTTGGCTTCAGTGGATTTCCAGACCAAGGTAAATTTTACCCTCTTTTTCGTTTTCAATCAATTTACCACTTTACCTTGACAAGCTTCCAGATTCTTTTTGTTTTATGAGTTCGTGACCTAATTTAGAAGAGTAATGATAAATCACTAAATAATCTATTCCTAATAACTACCTAAGGTAAATCACTAAATTGAGTAAAAGATCAAATTTGAAATAAGGCCAATTGTTCATGTTATGCTGCTTTTGCATTAGTAGCATCCTATTTCCTATCCTTATCCTAGAGTAGTTCTACTTCTAGTTCACTTCTACATCCATACCCCTTGGGGCGTAGAGAAACTCCACTTTGGTGAGAAAATATAGAATATTGGGCGTATATGACAACATGGAGACTTCTATACTATTCTTCTGAAATCTGTCTATTTTAAATTGGTGGAGGCTTCCCTAACTACTTGATGAGGAAACGGAGACAGGAGACTCGATACTTTTCACTCCTTGAGACCTAGCCACTTTTTCTTGGTTTCTTTGTTATCAATTGTTTGGTTCAATGACTCTAATCCTTTTACTGTGAACTCTTGGAAGTCATTCTTTGGTTTTGGAGTAGGCTCTTCTTCTCAAGGTTGCACATTGAATGTCTTTCCATCCTTATTTGGAGTTGTCAAAAACTTAATATTCTCGTCATACAACCTTGCTGTTGCCTACAAAAACACAGCAAATATACATGGGCCATTCTGCTAGTATTTTCTCCTTGAATATGCAATCAGGCTAAAAAGAGTCTATGCTGGATTTCAAACCAGTTCTGCAAGCCCTTGCCTAAAAGAACCTAAGGCTTTTGGAATGGAAGCCAGGTTCAAATTTTCTAGCATGGGAGAGAATGCAGCTCGCCTTATCCTTTAGCATACCACCAAAATGAGTTTAGAGAGCAGCAATAGGATCAGTTTATATGTGAACGGTGTTTATCTGGTATGAACATATTTGATCTGCATTTAACTGATTTACCAACACAAATAAGATAATTAAGATTAGCAAAAAGTTGATTTCTGCTGTTGACATGCTTCTTGGAACAAAATAAAAGTAAAAATCAATTGATCTATCTGCACAACTGATTTTAAATTTGATGATGGTTCTCAAGTTTGTTGAAGTGACCGAGGAAGTTAATTCGTGGGCTGAAAAAGAGACAAATGGCCTTATTAAAGAGGTTCTTCCTCCCGGGTCAGTTAATAGCTCAACCAGGCTCATCTTTGCAAATGCACTATACTTCAAAGGAGCATGGAATGAGAAGTTTGATGCACAAATGACGAAAGACCATGACTTTCATCTTCTTAATGGCAGCACAGTTAAGGCCCCCTTCATGATCAGCAAGAAGAAGCAGTTGATTAGTGCTTTTGATGGTTTCAAAGTCCTTGGTCTTCCTTATAAGCAAGGTGAAGATAAGCGTCAGTTCTCCATGTACTTGTTTCTTCCAGATGCAATGGATGGGTTGTCAGCTTTGGTTGAGAAGGTGAGTTCTGAATCTGGGTTCTTGGAACGCAAGCTTCCTCATCAAAAACTGGAAGTAGGTGACTTCAGGATCCCAAGATTCAAGATTTCTTTTGGGTTAGATACTTCTAATGCGCTGAAGGAGCTAGGACTAGTTCTTCCTTTCTCTGGTGGAGATTTGACAGAAATGGTGGACTCTCCTGTGAGTCAAAACCTGTATGTTTCCAGCATACATCACAAGTCGTTTATTGAAGTAAATGAAGAAGGGACTGAAGCTGCAGCAGCCAGTGCCGCAACCGTTCTTTTCAGGGGTGTGCAAACTCCAACTAAGATAGACTTTGTGGCCGACCACCCGTTCTTGTTCCTAATCAGAGAAGATCTGACTGGAACAGTCCTCTTTATTGGGCAAGTGCTCAATCCTCTTGGTAGCTAGGTGATATTAATGGCCATATTCGAGACAACAACAATAGTAGTAGCGAAACTTAAGCCCCTTATTCGGCTGTCTTGTTTCTGTTGTGATCTGATGATTTTTTTTTGTTTTTTCTTTTTCTTGTGTAACATATGGATCAATGTTGTATATTTGTTGTTGCTAACCGTCAATGAGTGTAAGGATCTTATGTAATTTGTAATTCGAGGGGTGCAGTATCAAATATGGATGGGATAGTAAAATGGTAACATTGTGATTTGAGATTTGAAAATCTGTACAATTTGTTAACGCTTTGCATGGATATTATGACCTTCCCTCTGGTCCCCTTTTGCTTGCCAGGCTGGGGTTTATTGTTTTGTTTCATAAGATTGTTTTCAGTTTTCGTTTTTTCAGTTTCGATTGATTTTAGACTTTATTTTTGTTTTCAGTCGAAAAAGAATTTTTAACTTTCATTATTTACTTCCTAAATCTTAAAAAAATAAGAAATTAATTGGAAAATAAAAATTAAAACTAAAAATAGTTTTTAGAAATATGAGAGAGACTTGGTCCGATGTAATATTCATATTTGTCTGTTACTTACATGTTTTTAGGAGATTAATTATTACTTCTGACAATAGATAGCTTCGTACATCTAAAACATACCTTATATTTGGCAAGTTTTCTCAACATTTTTAGGCCGTTGGACCACAACTTGTACGGCACTGAAGCATTAGAGGTTTGACGTAAAACCCGATAGATGGTAGTACCCATAGATGAAACCTGTTTGCCAATGAAGATGCACTTTTGTTGCCATATTTGGTTTTTAAGCAAAATCTACGATAGAATAGTAGGAACTTTGATTGATTTTAACTTTCCCTGGAATTCAAGCTCAAGCTCTGCTTGCTACAAGCATATGAGCTTGAGTTAGCTCGTTTTACTATATGGATTGAGTACTTTAGTTTAATAAGTTAGAATTTTTACTATAGGTATTGCTGGCCCCAAATTTTACTAAAGTGTTAATAGGTGTCGAATTGTCATTCGACTTCAAAAGAAGGAGGGGGTTATAATGAAAGAAAGTTGATTGTCAAAGCATAAAGGTTCTTGGTGGCGACGATGCATGACGGAGGTTTGACATGTTAAAATTGACCAAGACTATAAAGTTTGATTCGCAAGGAAGAATTGGCAAAGCTTCAAAT
Organism: Dalbergia oliveri; assembly: GCA_030441495.1. NCBI lineage: Eukaryota > Viridiplantae > Streptophyta > Magnoliopsida > Fabales > Fabaceae > Dalbergia > Dalbergia oliveri. Next base: position 3,873,741 of record JAMLFY010000003.1, read on the forward strand.
TTGTCATTCGACGTGTCGAAGCTAATAATGATCACTCAAGATTTTAAAGTTCTAGGATGTCTATAAATAGCGTCTCTACATTTGTAAAAATGTTAGAATTTTTACTCACACACCTCAACGTCACCCAAATAACTAAATAGAGTCCATAGTCCTTTGAGCAATTGTTCTCAACCTCATTTCATGCTTTCTTAGGCATAGATTTCCTTTATTCTCTTTACAATTTCTGTACTTATGTTTGTCAATCAAGTACTTTACATTCTACAATCTTTCTATATTTTAATATTATGTCAGTCAACATTTCATACACAACACACAAATCACATTATTCACTCCATCCCCATCTCATTAACACACATTTGACACTCGGTTCTTTTTGGTGTTGAGCCTAGGAGTAGCTTTCGCTTCCGAATCGAGATCCTGGAAAGCAAAGGTTGACACCAAACTCTCACGTTTGTTGACAAACACCTGAATTAAAGCAGTTTAATCTCTTACACAAAGGAAATTATTGATTATTTGTTGTCGATGTAAAGTGTCAAAACCTACAATAAACAGATACATAGCTTATTTTCAACATAAATTATATACCATACACATGATACAAAAAATTATTAAGTTACATTTATTGTTCATGACCAACACATCATAACATATATAATTTATAAGGGAATGATTTAAGTGAGAAAAGTGGTTTATTGTGAGAGTGGGATAAGCAAATCTAGGCCGTTAGAGCTTACATGAATTATCAAGAATAAAACGTAAAGTTATGTGACAATTTAAATTTATTATGTGACCATTAATTAATATTAATTAACTTTTAATATTGAACATCCATGTATAGTTATACGACTTATATTTGCTCCTCTCACCCTTGTAATAAATCACTCGTCTCACTTGAGTGTAAAAATATGTGATACATAAAAGATTTAATTTCAATGCACTAATAGTGTAAAAATGTTTTACACAATCATCCAATTATATAATATTACATCATATCAGCCAATGTGGTTAACTTCTACCCTACTTCTTGAAACATTATGCAACAAAAGAGATTTGATTGTATGACAATCAGGACATTAAAATTAAACTCAATACATAATACATTATATACATATATATAAAGAGATTAGGATCAAATTAACTAATATAGCTTTAAGCATAGATACATCATTGAATAATACACACACACACACACACACATAATATATAGGAGTATATCACATAAGAGGAGTAGTTTATTATGAGAGTGGGAGGAGCAAATCTAAGCCGTATAACTATACATGGATCGTCAGGATTGAAAGTTAATTAATGTAATTAATACTCAAATGTTTATTTAAAAATGTCACATGACTTTATATTTTAATCTTGATCATGTAAGATCCAACGTTAAGATTCATTCTTCTCACTCTCACAATAAACCACTCCTCTCATATGATACGCTTATATATATATATATTTATTAGCTTCGCTCACGAGCTATAAGTCGAACATAGTAAAGCTTAAGCTTGCTTCACAAGCTCATCTTATTGAGTTATTAACGAATTGAGTTGAAAATATCTACGAACTAGCTTGACTCACTTTTAGCCCTAGAAATTACTAATTTTTAAAAAGTCTTTTTAGCTAAATAGGTTAGACTCTAGATAATAAAAATAGTCTATTAGGCCTAACTGTAAATGTTAGTATTGTTTAAAAAATTCAATGATAATAAAAACACTTTAATCTAAAGTAAATAAGCTTTTTACTCCTAACATTTCCAATTTGATATCAATTTAATCCAAGAAAAAATTTTTACATCAATTTAGTTCTAATATTTTAAATTTTAACTTACTTTAGTCACTTTATTTGATCTCCAAATAGATTAAATAACTAAATTGATGTCAAAACTAAAAAGTCAAGACTAAGGGTGTGTTTATTTGTGATTATTTTGACTAATAATCACTTTTTTTGTCCAAAAAAATCACTTTTCATATATTTAGATAGTTTTTAAAAAATAATTAAAATTTAAAAAAAAAATCAGTTTTCAACGTTTTGAAAAAAATACTTTTGCAAAATTTAAAACAAACGCACCCTAAATTGATGTTGAAATTGGAAATAATAGCACTAAATTAATATCAAAATCTTTATTAGGATCAAAGATTTATGTCAAAAATTTTGTTAGATCAAATTGATGTACAAATTTCATTAAGATCAAATTGAAAATGTTTGGGCCAAAGGTTATTTACTCTTTTAATCTATTTATAAATGTATTAAAGGATCTTTTAGCCAATTTAAAAATATTTTTTGACATATTTAAAATTTCTTTAACTTATTAAATATTTAAAAATATTTAATAGGGGTTTGGGTTTTTTTAATAAAAAAATTATAATCAAGTAGGCTCGAACTCAAATTATGATTCATTTATTTGGAATACATACCAGTAGAGGTGTTCGCAATGTAGCTTGTATTAATTTTGAATGAAAAATCCCTCTAATCCAAATAATACAATTTGTTGTTATTTGGATTGGATTGGTTTAATTTAGATTTTGAATCTAGCCCAATTCAATCCAATTTATATCAGTTTGGATTGGAATGGTTTGCTTAGTTTTTTACCATATTAAATATTTATTTTAAAGTATTATAAAATATAAATAAATTGAGTCAATAAAATTAATAAATAAAAAAATAACTATCTAATATTTTGAATATATCGTTACATATCATATGAGATGAATGATTTATTATGAAGTGAGAGAAGTAAATTGAGTCGTATAACCATACATAAATTATCAGAATTGAAACTGATTAATAATAATTAATGTTCATATACACATTTAAAAAAATTATATAATTTCATATTTTAATCTTTATTATTTATATAAAATTCAATGATTAAAATTTATTTCTCTCACCCCATCCTCTCAAAGTCCTCGGTCTTCGTTATGAGCAAGGCAAAGATAAGCGTCAGTTCTCCATGTACTTATTTCTTCGAGATGCAATATTTCGTCGAAGAGTGAAAGTAGGTGGCTTTAGGATCCCAAGATTCAAGATCTCTTTTGGGTTAGAAACTGCTAATGTGCTGAAGGAGCTAGGACTGGTTCTGCTTTTCTCTGAAGGCGATTTAACAGAAATGGTGGACTCTCCTTTCGAAGTGAATAATGAAGAAGGGACTGAAGCTGCAGCAGCGGGTGTTGCAATCAACATAGCGAGGAGTCACCCCGTGCCAGATCCACCTAAGATGGACTTTGTGGCAGACCACCCATTCTTGTTCCAGATCAGAGAAGATCTGACTGAAACAGTCCTCTTTATTGGGCAAGTGCTCAATCCTCTTGCTAGCTAGGTGATATTAATGGCCATATGGGAGACAAGGACACACCTTCTTCAGCTGTCGGTGCTGGTTAATTAATTGAGTTTGATTTCTATTAGCTTATGGGAGTAACAAATGATGGTAACTGGTTATAATAGTAGATAATGATTTTATATTTGTTATTTTAGCACAATTCTATTGATTTAGGGTAAAAAATATCATTGCGTAAAGATTAAATTCAAATTTTAATTTGAATAAGAAAATAAAAATCAATAATAGATGAAGGATTTAATTTTGTTATATTTGCAGTATGAATTCTCTCTTTTTGGACTCACAGGTAATCAAATTCTATCGCATATATATGATTTTCTAAATAGTAAAGTGACAATCAAATATATTTTATTAATAATGTGTCAATGTAATTGGGCGAATATGAAAAGAATTCAATAAAAAGTACTATCAAGTTTATTATATCTATTTTAACTAATTCTCAAATTAAATAATGATATGGACATTTTTCTCAGAACAAATTAATTTAATAACTAAAATGATATGTTCCTCTAAAATAATATTTATTTTTTTTCAGAAAAAATCTACTTCTCATTTTTTTTATTTGAGAAATGAATATAATAAATATAAATAACTTCTCTAAATTTTTTCCAAAAACAAATTTTACGTCAAAACTAAGCTCACAGGCAAAACCGTTTTGCAGGTAACGGTACAGACTACAAATTGGTCGGTGCTCATGGGCCATGGCGTTGGAAATTGGCCAGCCAAAAGTACATTTTGATTCCTAAACTTCTTGTCTTCTTCGTAAAAGTCATGACACTTACATACGATTTCCTAGGAAAAAATAAAAAAATATACTGCAAATCAAGGCTTTTGTTTTGACAGTCAATACTATTAACTCCTTTTAAATTTAAGGGCTATAATTTATTTATAAATATTTAAATATTAATAAATTTAATTAATTAGATATATAATAAATTTTCAATCACAAATCATTTAAAAAGTATTAATACTGATAAATCTTATAAAATATCAGAGAAATCTTAAAAATCAATACTATCTGCAACGTTATAAAGCATTTAGATTTAATATTACACATACTATAAAAAAAATTGGCACAATTATTTAATTATATAGTGTTATTATCGATTACAGTAATTGATTCTCACATTTGTTATTTAAATAATAATATAAATTTTTTTTATCTTCTTGATAAATTAGAATTAAACTCTACTAATATAAACGGACAAAATTAAGCAGGGTTGATTAAATAAACCTGGGCACGTAGTCGGCAGTCCCCACAGATCATGTGGCTTCCGTTCCTCATGCTGGCGCGAGATTTTAAATGTGACAACGGTACGTGTCTTCTCCTCTCCACATTTCCTACTCCGTCCCCGCCTTTGCCCTCAAATCACTAATGAAACCACTGCATTTTGATGGCAATAATACACACACATGGCATTAATGAGCTAGCCCTTAATATCTCATACTCCTTCTATTCTTTATTAATAATCACATTAAAAAATTAAGATAAATTAACATATTGAAATATTAATGTATCTAACTACTAAGGTGTTAATGTTGATGCTCAATCTCTTATAAAATTTTTTACATTTACTAAGATATTTTCTTGTTTTCCTTAATAAGTATATTATTTGGTTTTTGACAATTATTATAAAATAGTGGAAATATCTGTCAAATTTGAATAAACACAGATATTATGAAAAATAATAAATAATATTATAATAGAGTACTCATATGCAAAGTTATGGTGTATAAACTAATATATTCTAATGATAATCAATTGTGGAGTATATCAAAAGGTTGGAAATAAAATATTATACTAATGGACATTAATTACTCAAGAGTACTATTTAAATAAAAAAATTATATTTTATTGAAATATGAACTTGATAAATATTTTAAAAGATAGTTTTATCTAAAAATGGACAAGTATTCTGAAAAGAAAAATATTATTTATATTCATGGGATATTAGACGTGATTAACTCACACCTCATCCACTATTGAATGAGATGTGGACCATTCTCATCCAATGATGGATAAAGTGTAAGTTGACACAATTTTTCATACCTCATGAGTATAAATAACACAACTTTAATGAAAAAGATAAAATAATAACTTGTAGAAAGCAAGTTACTATGTCTTACCATGGAAATTAGTGTAAAGGGGGAGCTGGCAATGGAGGGGTGTGTGAAGTAAGTGAGATGTGTTGCTGATGTAGAAAAGCATGATTTTCCTTACAAACTACTAAGAGTGAATGAGTCAATGACATGTCGTGGGTTCACCAATAAAGAGGAGTTATGTTATTTGTACTCATCATACATGAGATATCGTATCATTTCATATTTCATCCACTATTGGATGAGGTGTAGACTATATTCAAGTGAGATCCATATCTAATTCAATGTGGATGAAATGTGAATCAACACAATGTCTCATACATGATGAGTATAAATAATATTTTTCATAAAGAGATAAACATATATGTACGGACAATTGATTCTACTATGTCTTCTATTAAGAGCTTAAGAAATTCTATGTTAATTTGAGTTTACGTAATTATTCAAAATGATCTAATATTTAATAGTTTGATTCTCTTCCAATTAAATAATTTTATTTATTTTACTTTTGAAATAGTAGATATGACACTTAATTGCTTTTACTTGTATGGTAATACGTGATTGGATAAATATGTAAAAAAAATTTTATAAAAAAATTTTATACATTCAATTCATATAAATTAAATTGAATATTCTTTATATATTATTAGATAATAGTATAAAATTATAGTATATAAAAATTAAATTTTTTATTAATTATAGAATTTAATGCATATATATATATATATATAAAAAACTTGCCAGGAGCTCTACCATTTTGGACATATAGTTCTTACTTTGGCAAAGCAAATTTTTCGGCAACACCATTTGAGCCTACTTTCAAGGCCCATTTACTCATAAGAACCATACATCTAAAATAATAGAGACCGATAGCAATGAATCTTTAGTTGGATATATTTATGATACACAAGATCCACATATAGAGACAAGTGTAGAGTATACTCTATATTTCATTTGCTTTATTATTCTCCCTTTTCTTTTTATCATAGCAACATATTGTATATGTCGAATTAAACTTTCAGAAGAGGAAAAGTGTTTAAAAAGACATATTGAATTTATAACACAGAAGGAAAATTTTATTGCAAGCTTTGGATGGATCTTACAAGATGACGGAGCTTCCTTTTTATAGACAAAGGAAAGCTACCGCAAGTCACTATCGTTGCTATAATTTCACATGATACATATCTAAGTTGTAGAGTTCCAACTCACGATATCTAGGATGTTATGACTCAAGCAACATGACAAACTCAGAGCTACCTTATGCGTCTATGGACAGTGTAGAGACTTGACTCACCATAGCTATTTTACTACGTGGCTCGTTTCTTTTTGACAACGTACTATGACTAGCCACTTCTTATAATAATAGCAACTCAACTTTCAAACCATTCTGACTACAATAATAGCAACATAACATATAAGACAATAATAGTAACATATTTATTGCTACTAAGGACATGACTCGTTACTACGATCTAACAATACGCAACATGTAACACCGTTTATAGAGAAATTAATAATATGAATTTACACATGAAGCACAACGGTTAACATTAAATAAAAAAATTACAAATAAAAGATTCTAGCATGACTACTTAATGTCATTAATTACAACTTAGAATTTCTAGAATTCAAAATATAAAATCACACATTTAATTAAACACAGGTCCATAAATTCTTAGCTTGCATTCCATTCAATGTTTTTTGGCTAATCTAAGTCACAGAAATAAAAATAAAGAAAAATGAGAATTTAAAATAAATTCTCAATAGAAAATGAATGGTTTTAAAATATTTGAACTATGGTTGGTTTAGCTGTCGAAAAATACACAGGGCTACAGTAATGTTATATGAACATAATCATTATCATATTATAAATAAAATATGCCATGTAGAGTATGTCATGCATATCTTAACAAAATCATGATTTATTTTACTTTAGTTTTTCTTCCATTTATTTGCTTGTCTTACTTATAGTCAAAGACCTTATCTTAAGGAATTCTCATTCTTTCTTGTTGTTATTTACATCGTGATGATAAAACAAGACTTTTACGTCATTCTAACCGAAAAGCAACATAAAAAGATCTTATATGTATCCCTTTTCCTTGTCATGGTTAGCGACAAATTTTAATCTATCATAGTCTTTTTAAATTAATTAATAGTCATTGTGCATAAATTCACAATAAGGAATTCATACAATTAATCAATAAATAGAGCTTAAATAAAAGCTCATAAATTAATCAACAATTTAAATAGTGAAACATAAACTAAAATAAATGCACAAAATTTATAAATTCATGCATAAATAAATTGGACCAAAATAGTATAAGCTTAGACCAAATAAATTAATATCTCAATAAAGTTGATTTAAACCATAGAGTTGCCAATCTAAACATTAATTTCAAAATGAACTAATATTAAGAAAATTTTTATTAAATTTTCTCTTGTCATTTTATTAAAGTCCACTGGTTGATCTTTGTCATCATGAGGTCATAATTTAATTCATGTATAATAACCTTCATTTATTCTTAGTATTAGATTTTAATTATAATTTACCTCTAATTTAGGTCCCTTATAGAAATTAGTATAAACATTGATAACTCAAATAAATATAATATTATATAAATAATATGATAAATTCTGAAATGGAAGAATGATAAATTAATGTATAACAAATAACAACATAAATAAAAAGGAACATTTAACTAACTTGAATTAAAAAATGAATCACGTAAATATAGAAAATTTAAATTAAAGGAATAAACAGAGGCGGAAAGCACACTGTAGAGAGAAGAGAATATTTATAATTAAGTGATAAAATAAAAATAAGAAATTGGAGTGCGTAAACCAATTGGTGAGAAAGAAAAGAATCATCTTAATTAGGTAGTTACTCAATATTTAAGTCCATAATCATCAATAAATCTAAAAGAATGACAATGAGCATCTGCAATATAAAAGGACAGCACATAAAATAAGTAGTAATAATAATAACTGTATCCATAGTTTTATTTTACATAAACTAAATTTATTTTCTACCTTTAAATTATTGTAGAGATAAAAACTGTCAGTGTACATTTAATATTTCTCTGCTTTCCTCCTTCCCTCTCTCTCTCTCTTTTTTTTTCTTTTGTCTTGGCCCCCCTCCTCCACGTTAACTCTTTCTCTCTTTCTTGTTCACACACTCTCTCTCTTCACTAATTCACACACAACACTCACTCCACTACACACAGTAAAATTTTTCTTTTGACAAAAGAACCATACTCGTTCAATAAATATAGGCTTAGACAGGTTATCTTTTTATTTATTTTTTTATTATTTAAGTCAACCACCTCAAATATTTTTTATTTGTAATCTACATTGGCGATACCTAAGTGCACTGCCCCTCTATTATTTTATTTTATTATTATTTTTTTATACCTTTTATCTTTTTAGTGTAAAATTGTACATCTAGTTATTTATATTCAACTTAATACCACTAATTAATTTTAATAAAATTTATTCTTAACTTAGTATATGATATATTGAATTTATCCTTACAAATTTGTGGTCTTATTTTAAATAGTTAATATTTATATTTTAATTTTTTGATCTAATCTTTACAATAGATATAGATGTAAAATTATCAAATATGACAAATAAAATATTTAAGTTGGATACATAAATTAAATATTACTATCATAAAAATTATTTTATGAAAAAGAGAATGTTACACAACACGCCTGCTATGACTTGGTCTTCTTTATTAATTATTATAGTAACGTATAACATCTTTAACTTTTCTTAAAGACAGGTTTATGATTTGGTGACAGATTTATGTATTGATTTTCTTTCTTTTTTTTTTTGCCATAACTTAATCAGAGTAGGATTAATCTCCAGATCAATATACTGTTCTATACAAATAGCATGCAAAGCACATTGGTCAAGCTTCGTAGCTTGTCTCTACTCCTCATATATGGTACCAGACAGTTTAAATACACTTACATGAGATGTGATGCTACGCAAAACAGGCAGCCCTCCCCATGTTAATAGATAACGGATAGATTGAACATTTTTGTTTGTTCGTTTTTGTTTCTGTCATTCTTTCTTTTATGTGGTTGAGATATTGCTGTTACAGGATGGGACAGGTCGGTAAGGAAATCGGATAAAGTTTGTAGGAATGATGCATGATTAATCGCCCCTCTATGAAGAGAATGTGAATGCGGTAAAGTTAAACTTTAATCATGAAGTCTTTGAAAATTTTGATGGGCTATTGTTATTTTCATGTTGGAGTATGAATCACTTGGCGCAATTAGTTTGGTCGGTGATTAATTTAATTTTAAGCATTTTTTTTACAAATGTTTTGAGGGGCCAAGAAGTTAAACAAGTTGGTTGGGATTAGATTTGGAGGAAAATAAATTTGAACCGACCAATGCTCTATTGGTTCAGATTTATTTATTTATTTTTTGCATAATTCAAAATAAACTGATTTGATTAAATTTGAGTTTGTTTGAATTAGATTATTGGAGTTAACTATTTCTTTTTCTTATAATTTTAGCATAAAATTATAGTAAAGAATACCATGAATAAGACGTAAGCCTGAAAATAATTTCACTTCTAATATCACAACACAAGGCCATAGCTCAAACAATTTCAATATCGAAAGAGAAATAAAATTTATACTCATTATGTGAACACACTTATGACTTACTAAGAGAGATTGGTACAAAAGTTGATTGAATAGAAAGAAAAAAGACGATGGACTCACCATTTGTATGTATATCTCTTTCCTAATGAGTTTTAAATGAGTTAATATTGTGAGTAAATATATTATTCCTCACATCAAAACAATTATAATATAAATTTATGAGATATCAACAACTCATAACAATGAGAAGTGAGAATACAATATAGAAGAAAGATTTGTAAATTGTGTTAATAGTGAGTTTAAGTTAATAATTAGTATAATAAAAAATTATAAAGGATCAAGTGGTTCAATTTAGTTCAGTCTTTGAAATGAAAATTCAATATCTAACTGATTAGACCAATTTCCTGACTTGAACTAGTCTGATTGCATTGGTTCAATTTGAATCTAGGATTCAAAGGCCAATATGCTTGCACCCTAGCAAGAGCCGATGTGTTCAGAAAAAAGTAGTAGTGCATATTATTTAAGAGTTTTGGTTGTCATAAATTTATCTGAAAGACAAACTAATCTTTCATAATTTGAAGTTTTACATTGATTCCTCAAACTTTATAAATAGAATAAATTGGTCCAGGTAGGTATAACTAAAGAAATATGAGACAAAAATCCTACAAAGGAATTAATTTGTTCTCTTTCTTGAATTGTGAGTGATCAATACTTCGATTTTAAATTTTAATATACTAATTTATTCCCAATATATTATAATAAGTAATTTGTCTATTATTTATTCTGTTACGTGGGGATAACTGGATAAGTATCGATAAATTCAGCATGAAATAAGAAGAGATTATGATCCGACGAAAAGTGCTGCCAGAATGAAAGTGATAGGAAGGACATGGGAATGGCATAATGGTCAATTGTACGATGTACAATGCTTTTTCTTTTTATAAACTGTACGAAGTACAATGCTAAAGTAAGTTGTAAAGGCTTGTATTGCGTAGCCAATTTTGAGCACCTCGAAGATTGCAAGACTGGAGATCCACGCTCCCAAGTATTCAACCCTAGACTCTCTCATTAGTAACATGGTAACTCAGTCAAGAATACGACAACCATAAAACGTAATCTCCACCCGCTTTCTTCCTCCTTCTCCCGACCCTTCCTTGTATATTTTTCTAGAAAACAGCAACGCTCTTTTCGTATAAACGCTTTCCATTGCATAGATAATAATAAAAAAAAAAAATCTAAGTCAATAATTTTTGTCACCACGACCGCACCTGAACTCTTTACACATTTGATATTTTGTTTTATTTCGCTCTACTTCATCATATGTATTCATTGATTAATTGAAGCCTTCCGTTTACTATCTCTGTTTTCTTATGATATTAGACTTCTTTCTCTTTCTGTGATTCCTTTTGCGTCGGTTTAGTGCTTGAAAACAAACAAGAACTGTCGAAAAAAGTTCCGGAGTTGAATCAGGAAGTAGAGTGTGTTACAAGAGAGTAACAGTAACGGAAGATGGGAGAGACAGTGAATCACCAGCCACCACCATCAGCAGCGGCACCACCGGCAGGACCACCACCGCCTAATCTAGCGCTTTCAAGGGGACCGACTTGGGCTCCAGCTGAACAACTCTTGCAGCTTCACTACTGCATCCACTCCAATCCTTCATGGCGTTAGTCTCTCTCTACCCTTCTCTCTCTCGCTCGCTCGCTCTCTCTCTCTCTCTCTCTCTCTCTCTCTCTCGCTCGCTCGCTCTCTCTCTCTCTCTCTCTAAAGTTATTTCTAATGTTAAAAGCAGTCCGGATTCCGGAAATGTTATGTCAAACTTTTATATAATTTTTTCAAACTAAAACAAAAAGCGCTCAGCTTGGTGTCTTTAAGTTTGTTGCCGAGATACCAATAGAGATCTTGCTCTCCAATTTTTTTTTAAATTTTTTTTCCTGTTTTGATGTATAAAATTTATTTGACGGGTGAATAATGGCCTTTTATTTCTTTTTTCAGCCTGATTTGAAAAAAAAGGACTTTTTTTTTCAAGTTTTACCTATTATTTGTATGAAATGCGTCAGTAAAGCAGAAAAATCTCCAACTAATTACGCTTGTATAAGAATTATTTATCAAAATTCTAAAAGCCCATCTCTAATTCTCGATTGGACTATTTTGTGTTGTCTTTGACGCTTGCCTTTTTTTATAATTATATTAAAAAATTTGTCAGCGCAAGCACTTCTGCTGGGCTTTCAACACTACATTGTGATGCTTGGAACAACGGTTCTGATCGCAACCACCCTAGTTCCTCAAATGGGTGGTAATCATGTAAGTCCAAGATATATATACCACCTACCTAGGATTGATTGGCATAAGGTTGGTTTGACTTTGATGTTTTAATCTGAGACTCTCAGTATACTTGGTTGGTTGGTATGTTGGTCTTGTGGAACAGGGTGACAAAGCCCGCGTGATTCAGTCATTGCTGTTTATGTCTGGGGTGAACACACTGCTACAGACTTGGTTTGGGTCAAGGCTTCCAACCGTCATGAGTGGGTCATTTGCTTTTCTTCTTCCAGTGATGTCCATCATAAATGATTACACCGACCGAATATTTCCATCTGAGCATGAGGTTTGTATATTGTGAACAGGAATAGTTTCTAACTCGCAACTTTTACTGATATTGATAAATTAGTACAAACTCTTCTTTCTTTCTTTTTTTATAAATTATCTTTGGTTGCATGCAATTATCTTCTCTCTGTTTTATGGAATTATATATCTTGGTTTTCTTCAAATGTTTGTTTGATCATCAACTGGATGTTTTTTTAGCTGCTTTCTGTAACTACTATCACGTCTTGGACACTCTCCATTGCATTGCGCAACACTTGGTACTTAACCAAGTCTTCTCCAATTTAAAACACCACAATAACTTGGAGAATAAGAAACATGGAACTTGTATCTAAGAATGTTTCGATACGAAAAAAGGGTAAAAACTTTGGATAGGCTATAACTTCCTCTATTCCCTGGTTAATTGAGGTATGGTCATTCATGTATAGTATCAATCCCGTTTTATAGCAAATGTTTTGTCTTATTATTTGCTAATTTAGTTGCTCTCTCTAACATGAGACCTTTTAACTCCAAACTGCTAATGAAAAATTATACTGGCACTTGTAGAGGTTTACCTACACAATGAGAACAATTCAAGGGTCTCTTATTGTTTCTTCTTTCATCAACATCTTCCTTGGGTATAGTAAGTCATGGGGAAGTTTAACAAGGTAAATTTACCTAAGTTTTCAGTGCAACTTGTTTCCCCCTTTTCTTTTTAAATTTTTATAGTTCACGTTCTATGCTAAAGCCTATATATTAATTATATTTTGATACTTCTTTTTGGATCAGATTGTTTAGTCCAATAGTCATTGTACCTGTGGTATGCCTGGTGGGTCTTGGTCTTTTCATGAGGGGCTTTCCCCAGGTAAATATTCCTAATTCAATACTAAGAATAAATGAGTGTTTGTTATGATAAAAAAAAGTTATACAAGAGAATGATCTTATTAACTAAACTTTCTTCTTCCGTACAGCTTGCAAATTGCGTGCAGATTGGACTACTCATGCTCATTCTACTGGTCATAACCCAACAGGTTGACATAATTATATCCCATCTGAAGCAAGTTGTTACAGTTTTATCCTCTTCCATGTAATGTAACAGGACACTTTCCTGGCCCTGCAGTATTTGAAGCGCATTCATCCCGCTATGCATCACGTACTTGAGAAGTATGCTTTACTTATCTGCACTGCTATCATCTGGGCTTTTGCTGCTATCCTCACAGTGGCTGGTGCATACAATAATGCCAAAGAACGGACCCAAGTGAGTTGTCGCACAGATCGCTCGTATCTCTTGTCTTCTGCTCCTTGGTATGTTCGGATAGTTATAGCCCTAACAGTTTATTCGAGTTAAAATGTTCTTTCTTGAACTTCATAACAACATCTATATTTCTTTTGAATACAAAATATTAACGTTGTTTTTATTCCAGGATTAAAATTCCATACCCATTTCAGTGGGGTACTCCCATATTCAGAGCTAGTCATGTCTTTGGGATGATGGGGGCTGCACTTGTCACATCTGCAGAGGTCTAGCAACTATTCCTTAATAGTTAATACTTTAGTTCTACAAATTGTTCTATAATTTGTATGTTCATTCTCAATTTTGAACCATCTCAAAATTTTAACTTCACCATCCAATGAAAACTCTCATTACTTTTTGTTCTACCAAGGTTATTACTCTTACTCTCAATCCATTGTAATGACTCATGAAGCTGATTATCTCATTTGGAGTTGTGATGCAGTCAACTGGGACTTTCTTTGCAGCAGCCAGGATCTCTGGTGCAACACCCCCTCCTGCACATGTTATCAGCCGAAGCATTGGGCTGCAGGTTAAGTTTTATTTATCTTGCTTCCGAACAAATAATTTTTCATTACTTGTACAAGTCATAATAAAACCTATTGACTATTGTTTTTCAACCCCTAAAAACAGGGTATTGGCATGCTGCTTGAAGGCATTTTTGGTGCTGCTGTTGGTACTACTGCATCAGTGTAAGAATGATATGCTCTAGGAAATTTGTTGTGCCCCAGATTGGGCATAGTTACTGAAAAAATTTGGTTGTTCTGCTGCCAATTTGTGTCAATAGTTTTTTCTTTTTAGCATCTTGGCTAATGGCTGTTGTAACTTTCTGATGTATGTTACTTAGGATTGAAAAATTCTTTGAACAAGCTTTACAAAACTTGAATTATTAAGAACTTGGAATGACTAGATTATTCATTCTTAAATCCTTTATCAATGATGCCCTCAACTTGTCCTTATGTTGTACTGCTACTTTCAATATTTCTATCATAAATTTAAATCTTGATTCTGTAGCACATGATACAGTTGAGTTTAAGACTTCTATTTGCTACTAATTCTACAATCACTGACTAATTTGATTGATATTGCAGTGAAAATGTTGGCCTACTTGGTTTGACGCGTATAGGAAGCAGAAGGGTAGTGCAGATATCATGTGGTTTCATGATCTTCTTCTCAATATTTGGTATTATGGTTCACCCGAAATGTTTCATTTTAGTTTTAGACATCTCTCTATAATTATTTTATTTGTACTATGTCTCCCTCAGGGAAGTTTGGAGCATTTTTTGCATCAATTCCTTTACCAATTTTTGCTGCTATATACTGCGTTTTATTTGGCATTGTGGGTAAGTGATTTTGCTACTGCATAAAATTTTACAACTTAGACTAGTTGGTGCATTCCTTTCATTAGCCTATTTTTCTTCTGTTTTCTTTTTTCCAGCTGCCGTTGGGATCTCATTTATACAGTTTGCCAATACCAACTCCATGAGAAATATCTATGTTTTGGGCCTAACCTTGTTTCTTGGGATCTCAATACCTCAATATTTTGTCACGAACACTGCCCCAGATGGTCATGGTCCAGTTAGAACAGATGCTGGATGGGTAAGTTTGGCTTACACAGTTATAAATCAGCGGTCATTAGTATTAAGATGTTACCTTTTAGGAAAAAACATTATGCTGGCCACTAGTTTAGTAGATCAGAAGTAGAGAATTAGAATATATTTTACCTTCATAGCTGCATAAGTTTAATATAATTTCCTAGAATGAACGTTTAACTTTATGCAATGGCCATTTGAGCATTATCTATGTGCAACATGACAGACTCTTGGACTAAGTACAAAGATGGGGCATGGTTTTGACAAATGTAGAAACATAGAGGCCTGCTTTTCTAGTTTAATTTGAACATGAATTTTGTTTAAATGAAAGTCGTTTTAGGTTGTGTTTTGAAGCTGACTTGTTCTTCTTGTTTCTTAATTGATTTATATGGTAATGGAAATTTTGCATGGCTACTAATCTGTACATCCTTATCTGACAATCTTCCTTATTTTGTGGTATGACAGTTCAACGACATTTTGAACACTATATTTTCTTCTCCCCAACTGTGGCAATAATTGTTGGAACAATTCTCGATAACACAGTTGATGCGAAACGTACAGTTAATGACAGAGGACTGCCATGGTGGGTTCCTTTCCAGAACAGAAAGGGAGATGTTAGAAATGAAGAGTTTTATAGTCTCCCTCTTAGGATAAACGAGTATATGCCCACCAGATTTCTCTAAATGCACTCACCATTCTTGTACCTTAGCTCTCATGTAAGCATAATTTTGAATCTCCATGTACAATAACCATATAAAATATGGACCAACAGCTCTCATGTAAGCATAGTTTCGAATCTCCATGTACAATAACCATATAAAATATGGACCAAAAAATATGCCACCGTTGACGTGTCGCCAAATTTCATTTTCTTGTGCAATTATGGAATCATATGATGTAGTAATTCTTCATATCCCATGTCTCTCACATGCAAAAGTTCAATCAAATAGTATGTTCAAGTTGTTATGGGCCAGTGTGGCATACGCATATCCACTTAAGTTAAACCAAGAAGAGAAAACAAAAAAAAAAACCTATTTTATACCAGAAAGGATCTATTATTATATGTAGGAGTTTATTTTAATTTTTTTTGTTGTTTATCTCTATTTTTTCACATTACTGGGCATCGTCTGGGTATAGGATTAATCTTCACCCCCCCCCACCCAAAAACACATTTAACATGATCTGCTGGTTACTATACTGTATAGCCTTTGTGATTTGTATACTGTTAGGCAAAGTAGTTTTCACTTCCAAGTTACCAAATATAAATAAACTTAATTTATATATGCCATCGGTATAAAATTATTTTACACAATTGTTATATGAAAAAATAAATTTGATTAAACTATTTACTACTTTGAAAATTTTACAAATATAAAATATGATTGAATAATAGTATTAATTTTTTTTACATTATTAATATATCAAAATTATTCTGTGTATTAAGGCATTTTTCTTTGTATGACTTTTAAAATAATTATGATAAAAGTTAAATATTTTTAATGAGGTGTTTATAGTAATTAATTCATTTTATAAGCTTTTTGCTTATGCATTGTTATATCTTAGATTTAAGTATTAGATTTTTTTAATAAAAATTTGAGTAGTAGTATTAGATTTTCATGTCGATGGTGGATAGTTTGCATGCATTTTTGGTGGAAAATGTTAATTGTACGCTAAATCAGTAAATACCTATGATTCCACCTACGGTTGGTGAAAGAAAAGGACAAAATAAAAGTATGCACATGTGAACAACTAACAAGATGTTTCTGAAATGAAAAACAATCTCTCTCCCTTTCTCTTGGCTCCCATCTATTTCTCTCTCAACTCCTACACAACTCTCTTCTCACGAGCAAGAGAACACCAATGTCATCACCGTCACGGCCATGACCACAGCCACACTCGGAAGCAACATTTGCAGCTATTTAATCACCTCACAGCAAGAACAACTCTTGAGGAGGAGTATAGCTCCCTTACCCATTGAAGAACAATAACAACAAACATATATTTCTTTCACTTTTTCGCAACAATATTATTTATAAGGTATGGGTTTTTAATTTGCACTTTTTTTTTATGAGTCGTGATATTTCTTTTGATGGGTTTCTCTTTTACATATATCTTTTTGTGGGTATATGCTTTGAGTTAAATCTGATTATTAAATTTAGAATAAATAATTTAATAAACTTGTAAAGACTTAAAAACCCATAAAATAATATTAAAAATCAATTTACAAGTTTTTGTTATTAATTTATAAGTTTTTTGCACTATATTTACAAGTTTTTAAAATCAAGTGTAAAAACTTATAAAATTAAATATTACTTAAAATTTATAAACCAAATGTAAAAAACTTATAAAGCAATGATTACAACTTATAAACTCGTGCTTAATACTTACAAATTAAGTGCAATAAGTTTTGTAAACTAAGTTTTTTGAACAAAGTGGTAGTATAAAGTTCTGAAGTTATTGTAAATACTTGGAATCTAATTCTAAATATTGTAAAATTGGTTTAAAAGTTTTTAGCATGTGCTTACCATTTTTTTGCACTTGGTTTACAAATTTTTTGCACTTAATTTAAAGTTTTAAGCACGGGTTACATTTACATGTTCTAAGCACATTTATAAGTTTTTTTTCATTTAATTTACAAGTTTTGAGTATAGGTTTACAAATTTTTGGCACTTGGTTTGTAAGTTTTAAGCACAACTTAGCTTTACAAATTTTTGCACTTAGTTTACTACTTTTATGCACTTAGCTTACAAGTTTTGCACTTGGTTAACATGTTTTTTGCATTTGGTTTACAAGTTTTTAATACGTGATTTACAAGTTTTAAGTACAAGTTAACAAGTTTAATTTTTTGCACTTGATTGGATGTTCTTGTTTTATTGTCAAAGTATTGATTGATATGTGATTGTGAAATCAATTATGGCAAAGGGTATTTTTCAAGTTTGTTAGGGGATTTTATTGGAATTTTTGTGTTATATCCAATTTCTCAATTGTTAAGTATGGATTTGGATACATGGATTACCTAGCATCTCATATAAGAGTTCTTCACTCATTTGAGTGGTTAAAGAAAAAAAAATTCATTGATCATAGTTTTGTTGTCTTTGTTTCTCTTTTTCAGGTTTGGTGGCTTTTAGCATAGCGATTATGAGCTTCATGAGTATAAAATAATGATTATTTGTATACACGCTTTTTGTTGTGGAAAAAAAAGACAATTTATGCTGTCTTCAATGACATAAAATTGTAATGTAAATTCTTTTTTTATTGTTCTGTGTAATGTAAATGTAGATTTTGAAATTCATACTTTGTATATAAAATGCACATAGCACTTACACTGGTATATATGGTCATAAATATTTATTGATATATAGAAAAATTGATGCAAGTTAACAAAAAAAGTTGCCTTTAAGTAAAAAAAAAAACTTGTAAGCCAATGCAAAAAGCTGACTACTGCCCTATAGTTGTTGGTCAATTTCTATTCTGCAATTATTTTTAACCACATTTCATAAATGTGGCTAAATGAAATTAAATGTGTTGGCAAACATCACCTCCTCCCTCCTTCCCCTCCACCACCATCACATCCCATCACTCAGGACCCACAAACACCAAAATAGCAATACCGGAGGTGGGCATACATGTGGCTAATTTGAAAAACTTATCTGAAACTAACTAAATCAACAATCATCAATGATAGTTTCAGATCTAGAAATTGTAGGGACAAATCAACAAGAAAATAACAAATGATGAAGATACAAAGCTACAATTCTATAATGAAGAAGAAGTAACAACAACTCAAAAGCATCGTGCATCGACAGAAAATACATAGCTAGATCAAGTATCAGGAATCAAATAGAAGATGAAACCCTAACTGACTATAAATTGGGGAAAGCAGAGGAAATGGAGAAGGAAGGTCTGGCCACTTAGCCACCACAACCATGGTTGACCAACCTCGAGGCGGCGATGGAGATGCCAAGGGAGCCACCACAACCATGGTTGACCAACCTCAAGGCGCGCGGAGAGGCCAAGGGAGACGACAAGGCTGGACCATGTAATCGCTCCACCATGTGTTACTCCTCTTACCTCGGAGGGAAGAGGCGACGTGGCTACGAGTTTCGGGACAACTGGTAGGCGTCTCCCGCCACAGGACGGTGGTCCATGCCTTGATGAGTGTGATCAGTGCGACAAAGTCGACGATCTTGTGGTTGAGGGAGATGGTGATGGAGTGAGCGCAAGCAAATGAGGTGAAGCGGCGATGAGCATCGTTGTGGAAGAAGGAGCAGCGCCTGGACCACTTGTACACATGTTTTTTCCCATTGGATGCCAAAGCCAACTGATCAATCATTGACCCTCAACTCCATGGGAGAATCCCCTATGCAAAAAACTTGTAAACCTTTGCTAAAAACTTATAAACCAAATGAAAAAAAAGTTATAAACATGTGCTTAAAACATATAAATCAGGTGCTTAAATTTTATAAATTAAGTGCAAAAACTTATAAACTAGTGCTTAATACATGTAAACTCATGCTTAAACTCATAAACTAAATGCAAAAAACTTATATACCTATGCTGAAAACTTGTAAACCTTGATTAAGACTTGTAAATTAAGTGTACAAACATTGTAAACCAAAAACATAAAACTTCAACAAGTGCTTAAAACTTGTAAAGTAAATGCAAAAAACTTGAAAACCCACGCTAAAAGCTTATAAACTAGGTATGAAAAACTTGTAAACCAGGTATAAAAAATTTGTAAACCCATGCTGAAAACTTGTAAACCACAACAATAGCAATGCTTAAATTGTACGATTGATCTAAAATAAGAAATTTAACTCACAAGATTATTAGAAGTATTGTTTTCTTTTCTTAGAGGACTTGTATTTATAGCAACTAAAATTATCTCATCATTCTAGAAGAAGAAGTAACAACAAAAAAAGCTGTCATGTGTAGTAATCCTCATGTTTTAAAAGAGGGAAAGAGGGCGATATTGTGTCGGAGAGAGATTTTTTTTTAATTCCATATCATTTACCCACTATCTATACCCATATTTTGTCATTTTCATCGGTGTGCACCAAAATGGTGTGCAAATAATGACACTCTTTATTTTTTAAGTGCTCAATGGAAGTATGTCTCAACTCACAACTCTAGACGGTGATAAACTTTCCTTTCAACTAATTAATTTGGCAATGAAAACTTTAAAACATTTTAATTTTTTCTATCGGTTAAAAAGATAGCTGATAAAATAATCATTTAATTATCCAAAGAGAGACTATTGAATAGCGTTGATAATAATATAAAAAAATTCTACTAAAATATGTCAAAAGTATAAAATATTTAAAATTAATTATAAATTAATATTTCATCATTTTATCATTAGATTCCATGTAAATCAAACATTTTACATTGAATTTTTATTTAAGCATATGCATTTTTCTTTCAAAATTATTTTCGCTTGATTGGTAAAGTTGCCCGTTAGTTTGGTTAATAAAATCATAAGGTAGAATTCATTAATTCATTACATCAGTTTGAAAAGAAAAAAAAAAAGGAAAGACAAATACCATTGAATAATAAAATAATAGAGAGAAAGAAAGAATAATAAATTATTTGCACACGTCTCTTGTTATAAATCTGAACCTTTATCTGCATACCAACGTCAAATTCCAGCGATATATTAAAACATTGTTTGCCTCACCATGCAGTTGGTTCTGTTATTTTTTTTTGTTGGAATTAATTATATCATATGTAAAATAAAACTATTAAATTTTGATATTGTCTTAAATTAATTTTAATATTGATTCAGTAACTCTGAAAAACAAGAATGAATTCAATAACTGAAGAATAAGTTGTTTTTTAAGATTAATTTAAGAATATATTCTTGTACATATGAATTCATTATTTTATGTATATCTACTTCAACAGTTTATATTCGTAACACACAATAGTATTAATAAGTTTCATGTTCGGTCCAGACAACTGCCTAAATTTTGTTTGACTGTGAATCACGCTCTTACAAAAGCTTTTCCTATTTGACTTGCTTTGATTTACTTGTTTAAGCAGAGAAACATCTTAAGACACGGAAGGAAAAAAGCGCCAATCAATCAGTTATTATTATTTTTTGATAATAAAAACACCTATGCCCAATCAATTACTTACAAGTTCCAACACACAAAACATTGCGTATGATCCAATATATAATGATCTTATATCCAAACAAATTAATCAAAGTAAAGTTCGAGCTTATTTGATTGTATGCGATTTTTTATTAAAAAAAAATGTGACGGTAACTTTTTATTTGTCTGAACTTGTGAGGAACGCTGGAAGCGTTCTGGTTCAGAACCTTGACGTGGCTTGTGGCTTGTAATTGCTGGAAGAGGAGGAAAAGAAGCCCAGACATTAACGCAAGCGCTGATTCTTTTTTGTTGACACTTGACAGTGCCTTAATATGTTTTAATGACTTGCGCATTGTAGGGTTTGTCAACCCGAAGAAGATTGAAGCAAAAGAATTAAAAATAAATACTTGCAGTTATGTTACGTATGCGGAAGAGAGTCTTCTTAAAAATATCCTAATGAAAAATGTTAAATCTGGATTGGAGTTAACCATCTAAAATCATGTTTGATATCGTGACCGTAGTACCCATCTGCTTTGGATGAATTTAGTCAAAATCAAATTTGACTCGAAACTTGATTAATTCTAGGCCTTTAAACTTGAAAATAATATTTTGTTACTTTTGTATCGAATAAAATCTCGTTAGAATATAGAGTCATTTAAATGTATCATTTTAACTTAATACTACTTTATTATTTAAATATTATTCTTTTTGGTAATTGCATAAATATACCTACATATAAATGATACATCAATATTATCTAAATAATATTTATTATATCAAAATTGCTTTTTAAATAAGTATTATCAAACATAAATAACGTTGCTAGCAGTAAGAGGTTTAAATAGAATACATGAGTTCATATGTTTAAATTCCATTGTCTTTAAATTTCAATTTATAAAAAAAAATTAATATCAACTCAATTCTTTTTGAGAAGAAATTGATTTGCAAACTCTAATCTACACACATTATGAGTGTGTTTGAATGAGAATTTTATGATGAAAATCACTTTTTTAGCTAAAAAAAGTTATTTTTTATATATTTGAATAATTTTTAAAAATAATTAAAATTTTAAAAACCTTGATTTTTAGTTTTTGGAGAAGCTAAAATGAATAGGTTATAAAAAAAATAATTTAAGTTTTTGTAAGTATACATAAAATGAAACAAATGTATCATATATGTATAATATACAATGTGTGTATATTTTTTTTTGGTCATGTTTAAAAATTTAGTAAATTATAAGATAAACCTATTGTGTTTGGATCTATTATAAACCTTCTATTATTAGTTACTGAATAATTATAATTGTTATTACATAATTTAATCTAATAATTAATAAATAAACAATCCATGATGAACATAAAACCCACCTTAAAAATTCTACTGATTCAAATTCCCTTCACATCCATAACAATTCTTTACATATTATGTGTAAATCGTCTTAGTTCTTAGTTATACCTCGTCGTGGTACTTGCTTGTTCTTCCTCCGTGGGACACGTCACGTATATTATAATCTGAATGTATCTGACAAAGTGTGAACCAACGGGGTCGTGTTTCTGACTATACAAAAAACGTCCCATCCCAATCAACGTCAAATATTAAGATGAGGAAGTAAATAGCTAGCTAAAGTTAGGTTTGTACCTCATTCAAATCCCAAGTCAAGGGGCAATACATTGCTACTCACTACCGTTGGTCCTTCTAACTCGTTAATCTCTCTTCAAACCAAGCAAGTAAAATCCCCTTTAAATTAACCCAAAGTCAGAACTGTTGACCGAGAAAACGTTGGTTCATAGTTCTCCATTAACGAATAATAATATTCAACACAAGACACAAGGCAACATTTGAATTGGAAAAAAAAAAGTTTAGCAAGTAAAACAAAAAATTAAGAAGCAGCGTAGCTGTTTCCGTGGGGTGCTCGTAGGTGTGGCATGGCAAATAAGCAAGCAAATTAGTTAGCAATAAGCAGAGAAAAAAGGGGTGGCACTCTCATCACATGACGACTTCAAGAACCAGCAAGCAGCTGCAGCACAGGGCACAGCCTCTTTTCCTCAGATGAGTCTCCTTTCCAACAAGCCTTCTTCCTCTCCTTCACCTGCGACCGGTAGTTTCGGCGACTTCAAGGGGCAGTCTCTTCAGCAGCGAAGGCTTACGAGGCAGAGGAGGCTCCGGTACCTGAACGACCATGACGCTGGTTTGCAGCCGCCGCATTCCACGGAGACGTCTTCCTTGCCGGCTTCTCCTCTGCCCTCCTTCAAGTCCGCCGTGCCCCATCGGCTGCCGCTTCCAGAGTCACCGTTGACCCGCCGAGCCCAGTCAACTAGTCCCTCTCCTCCCGGACACGCCCCTCTCGGACCTCCTCCCTTTGAACAACAACAACATCCCGTCTTTGCTTTTTCCTGGTAAGCCAGCCTCATTAGTATCATTCATTCATCGTTGTAGTTTGTTTATGTTCGCTTGAAATAAAAGGAAAGAGAAGAACAAAGTGGTCAACGTTAGTTAGCTATTGCAACTCGGGTGGATTTTATGAGGCAGGGGTGCTGTGTTTCTTGTTTTGATTGTTGTCTGAAATTTGATCCTTTCAGTTTTTACTTTTAGTCTTACTTGTCTGTGTTTATTTTTTGTACGTAACGATGATTTGGTTTGTTAGTCGTTGCTTTCCAGTTATTGTTGGCTTTTAATGGACGGAATCAGCTACTAGTTCAGCATAAATACACATATAACCATGAGTTACACTGTATCTTATGATATATTGATTCATTCCTTGTTGTAATTTTTTTCTTTTCTTTTAAAAAAAAAAATCTCAAAAGTGCCACAAAGACAGCGGATCCTGATGCCGCGAGAAATCTAAGATCTTCAAGCAATTTGGGTAGACCCTCTTTTGATCCAACGGCCGCGAGTCCAAGATGTGATTTGAGTGTCAAGATTCCGTCTGCAAGAGTCATGGCCGGTGAGTTCTCCACTCTTGTTCCTTCCATTCCACCTCATGAATTGAACATAAAGATATATTTTTGCCATTCTTATGTTGTCGTTGTTGATGATGCAGGCCGCATTTCATGCAAAGATCCCCGAGAACACTCTCATGATAATGACTCAGAGACTATTTCCAACTTGAACTTGCATTCTGCTGCCAGGAGTGCCCCGACAAGCATACGCTCCAGTCCAGTTACTAGTCCACGTAGATCAAGCAATGTAGACTTCTTTGATCCCTCCATCAATTTTCCTCATGATTTTAATGAAATTTTGAGAGTGTCACCAGCTAAGACCCTTCACAGTCCAGACCGTTCTCCTCTTCGTAGCCCCGGCAGACACACTCCTTGCCTCAAAGCTAATATTCAAGAGGGATCTCATCCACATAAGCATTCCTCCAAAGTCTGCCCTGAACATAATAATGCACATCCATTGCCACTTCCTCCTCGAGCTTCATCGCCAGCACAATCATCTACACAACATCAATCGAGTAGCATCGTACATCACAATGCAGAAAATTCGCCCTCCCTGAAAGGTCAATGGCAGAAAGGAAAACTGATTGGGCGTGGATCATTTGGAAGTGTTTATCATGCTACCAACCTGTATGTAGTTCTTTTTTTCTCTTCATTGACTGTCATCTGCCTCAAATTATGCCTTTTCGATTGTTACTTATCGGCATTCCTATTTATCTAACAGAGAGACTGGAGCATCATGTGCACTGAAAGAGGTGGATCTGATTCATGATGACCCCAAATCTGCTGACTGCATAAAGCAACTAGAGCAGGTTCTTCCCTGGAGTCCTTTTCCCATTGCAATGATGTCTTTTTATTTGTAATAGTTTTGCACATATTTTCCAATAGGATGCATGGTGTTACCCTGTTATTCTGAGTAGTCCCTTGTTTCAGGAAATCAGAATTCTCCGTCAGCTACGCCACCCCAACATTGTGCAGTATTATGGCAGTGAAATGGTGAGTTATTGTTGGTTCTTGTCCCAAGTATATTTCTTACAATCTAAGGAAAAATTGAAGAATCTCAACGAATTGTCTATAAGATTGAATTTGCAAAACATCTTTTTTGTCAGGTTGGTGATCACTTGTACATATATATGGAGTATGTGCATCCTGGATCAATAAATAAATTTATGCGTGAACATTGTGGAGCTATGACGGAATCTGTGGTTCGCAATTTTACTCGGCATATTCTCTCCGGATTGGCATACCTGCATAATACAAAGACTATCCACAGGTAACAGTGATGTTGATGAAAGAAACTAAAAATACTTGGTTCTATTTCACTGGATGATGATTTATATATATCTCACGTCAACTATATATTGATATCTTATGAGCAAGCTGAATCTAGATAGGTGACATCACAACTCTAAAAACAAAATAAAAAGATCATATGATTTTTTTTTTCCTTCCTGGTAAAAACTTTCTTTTTTGGCTGGTTTTTTGCTAACAACGTCTGATTGGCATTACTTACCATAAAAAAATGGTCTAATTGGCATTGTTGATTATGGTTCTTTAGGGATATCAAAGGTGCAAACTTGCTGGTTGATGCATCTGGCATTGTCAAGCTTGCAGATTTTGGGGTGTCAAAAATTGTGAGTTCTTGAGTTCTTTTCTTCTGTTTACATATTAATTATGTACAGACATATTAGACAGTCTGCTAATCTTTCTCTACAGTTGTCATAATTAGCTTATCATTAAAGCCAACAACCCTTTTTTTTTTTTTTCTTTCTCATTTTTTCCCCTTTTCTTGCTCTTTCCAGCTGACAGAGAAATCATATGAACTTTCATTGAAGGGCAGTCCCTACTGGATGGCGCCAGAGGTATTTTATTACTAGTAGTAGTATTTCAGATTTTTAATTCGTAAGGAGTACTAACATGCTCTTTTTATACTGTATTTTGTTGATTGAAGCTCATGATGGCTGCCATAAAGAAAGAATCCAATCCTGACATTGCCATGGCCATTGATATATGGAGCTTAGGGTGCACCATCATTGAAATGCTGACAGGCAAACCTCCTTGGAGCGAGTTTGAAGGGGTGAGCACACCTCAATATTTCTGCATGTTAACTAAACTCATTATAGTCAAATTTGCATGACAAATATATGCTCTACTGTTCTCCTTTTTCACTTGTCTTGGCATGGCTTTAACTCTCCTAGGAAAAAAAACGAGAAAGAGCACTACTTATGCAAAACATTACTTTGTGCATTCTAGGCATTTGAATATCCTCGCATCCCATAGATATTCCTCTTATTGTTGTGTTTTCTTCCTGTTGATTTAATGACCTCGTTGTGTTCTGTCTACTAGCCTCAAGCAATGTTCAAGGTGCTGCACAGATCCCCACCTATACCAGAAACTTTATCTTCAGAGGGACAGGATTTCCTTCAGCAGTGCTTCAAAAGGAACCCTGCCGATCGACCATCAGCAGCAACCCTTCTTACACACGCCTTTGTACAAAATTTGCATTGTCAAGATGCTTTAATTCATTCCCAAGGCTGTCCCAAAGGAGACCCGGGACCAAGAGTAAGTGCTAATTTTATCTGAACTCCTTCATAGGGTTATAAACTAATACTTACTGAAGAAAACAGGAAGAAAAGAATGAACTCGATGATCTGCTGTTCAATTGTTTGTGCTTTTATTGTAGGATAATGCACGTGGACGTAGCCCGAGACACATTTCAAAAAGTAGCCCGAGACACTCCATTAGCGCTCGGATTTTTAGCAAGATTCATAATTTAATGGGGTAATATTTTCGTCACTATTTGCCGTTAGTGACATCTCACATTATGAATGTTACTGCAAATATGATTCTATTCTCATGGCTACCTGATTGGCTTAGTTCCCTTTGTTGTTTGCTTTTGACAGTGATACTTCTAAAAAATATGATAATGAGGAATCTAATCGTCACGGTGCATCTTCTCCTGACTCTCCTTGCTCCTTGACAGAAGATAACAGTCGTCAATCTCCCTTGAAACCTAGGACCCTGAATTACATGTCTGTTACAAGTTCTGGCAACATACCCTTCAAGGTTATGAAAATCATGAGGCACATTTGAAGCATGTCGTCAGCTGATATTTTGCTAAGGAGTTAGAGGGATACTGTGGGACAGTGGTTGGGGCATGAATTTCTTCTGAAGCTTAGTTAATAGTAGTTACTCTTACTAGATACTAGCAGTTGACGTAGCAGGGATTTAGGAAATAGACATTCGTGAAGTTAGAACTACATCAACCCAAAGATTGAGGTCAATGAAATGATTAGTACACATTGATTTGCAATTATGTACATAAACAAGGGTAGGTTAATTGAAGTTCTTCTAAAGCGAGAATCTCACATGTAAATTGATTATATTTTTTTACAGGCAAAAACCATTTTTCTTTCTCATATTTAAAAGTAAGAGCTTGAAAGGCAATTATTTTTCTTCATCATTCTACTTCCAAAAAAATATATATTCCCAATAAAAATGAATTATAGTTCTAAGGAAAATTTATTTGTAATATCAAAGCTACAAATATCTAGGATTTGAATCTTAGAATAGTTATTTTAAGGGGAATCTTATGTATCTATAACTCTCAATCTTTTTTTATAAAGGCCTATTTTTATTTCTTCCCTAAATTAAAATGGAATGGAAGAACTAAAAATTATAACTTTTACATAATATAATTTTTTATTTTTAAATATAAAGTTTTAGATTAATTTTGATTTTTTGAAACTTTCTTTTAATTATATATTTCTATTTGTAAAATTTTTAAGGTAATAGATAATGTTAATGTTACAATATATAGTTGGATGTTTGTGTAAAAAAATTTTATACTAGCAGTATATGTAAATTAAATCCATAAAATTTATATAAAATTAATTAAATTTTATTTCATTTTCTTATCAATCACGAGATATTGAAAAAGAAAAGTTTATTTCATTGTCAGAGTGTGCAGCAATGTTCAAAATCTAATTACATCAAAGCAGTAAATCAAATTGTATGTTGCTTATAAAAATTTTAGTTCAATTTTGATATATTAATAATATGAAAAAACTTTTATTCCTATTAGAAAATATAATTGGTTCCCACATTACTACTTAAAAGTTATATAAACGCAAAGATTTAACTGAAAATGGCACAATAGTTATTGTTATTTTTTTTGGGTCAACAGATTTTAGCAAATCAAAAGGCCAAAGGCCCAGACCAACTACAAATGGTAGACAAATAACCTATCAGCCCCCTAGTTGGACAGTTCAAATTCAAGTGCATCAAAGTTTTACAAAAACAAAAAGGGCAACTCTCATTTGCAACAGATTTTTTTAGGACAAAAATATTTTAAAAGTGTTAAGGCAGAGAATTCTCTTTTGGTCTTAAAAAGGCCGAAAAAATTCAAGATGAGTGATGGGTTTAGTGCAAAATTTGATGGGCATAGGCCCAGCCCAATTGATACTTCTGTGACGGTAGTCCAGTGAGTCTGCGTATCGGGTATCCCCCATTAACATTTCAAAGCCATATTTCCCATCTCCACTCACACAGTCCTCACTGCGAAGGAAACGACTTTTATTTCTGATGTTCTGCTTCTTTCTCTCACTTTCCCCTCCTAAATAACCCTTTCACTTCTCCACTCACCTGCAGCATAACGCCCATTCGCCCGCCCGTGAAATGAGTGTTTGATAAATCAGCTTCAGGACCCAAATTCATCAGAACAAGACATGGGGGCACAAGCACAGTTTTCCCGAAGCTTAATCGACCGAATCTACGCTCCATTGGCTAAGGAAATACACTTTGGAACTCCCATCGCCTCCTTGAGAACAAATGAACTCGAACTCGTACGCTTCACTAAACCATACTTATTTATTCATTTAATTTAATTTTAGTTAATGCTATAGTCTTAGTCTCTTAATTCCGCTTATTTCCGTGTGATGCTATCGTTTTTCCCTTGCTAGTTTTTTATGAATGCGGTAATTTATTCGTCGCGTTTCTACGTGT
Source organism: Dalbergia oliveri (assembly GCA_030441495.1). Taxonomy (NCBI): domain Eukaryota; kingdom Viridiplantae; phylum Streptophyta; class Magnoliopsida; order Fabales; family Fabaceae; genus Dalbergia; species Dalbergia oliveri. Next base: position 3,903,288 of record JAMLFY010000003.1, read on the forward strand.
ACTTGTTGATTTGTTGAAAGGTGCGTGGTGTTTTACGAATGCTGCAAGGGTTTTCTGGTTCCCTGTTCTCTTGGGATCACAGTGCTAACAGTTTCCGTGTCAAGAGTGGAGTGTACGTGAGCCACTTGTCCCAGAGGAGTCTCCATTCCCTTCTCAGTCAATTTATCCACGCTGCCACGTGTCTCCAATTGGTAGAGATCACAGTCAATAAAATTGAATCTGCAGTGGCAAAACCCCCTCCCACTTTGAAGGCGTTTGCGTGCTCTGCTTTGGCCTGGCTTAAGGTTTGTCTCAGATCCTCATAGGAAAAGGATTCAACTTTATATATATTAATATTCTCTATGAATTAGTTACTTTCTTTCTTATTTAAAGTCCAATCAACTTCTTGTTGCGCAGCGGTTGCGGAATATTGCCTTGAAGGAGGAAATGTCCGCGAGCAATGCAGATGGCATAACCACTCCAACCTTGTTAGGATTGGCAAATTCTTTATCAAGGTTTCTACTTGATACAATTTTAAACTCTAGCAGAATTAATATTATATTTGTGTGAATGCTAGATTGCTAGGCTTTGTTGATTGTGCTTGTATCAATACAACTTGATTTTAGGGAAGTCGCTTTACTAGTGGATCTTTCCCAAATCATAATTTAGAATCGTATAACAACTAAGCCTTTTCTTGTTAGGTGGGATTGACTATATGGATCAAGCAATGCCATTGTGTCCTATCATAAACCATGCCTTCAGACAAGTCATTTACAATAAGTTTTTCTTAATGATTTCGTCAAAATAAAATGAATACCAAATTGTACTTTAGAATCATATCTCTCCAAATGAAATTTATTTCAGCGATCTGGGGTACACGACGGTATCTGATCACCATTTGTTGGCTTTAGTCTTTGCTCAGGTGCTGAGTTCCTATTGAGAACAGTCCATGAGGCTATCCCTGGGGTGTATTTTGAGCTTGGTGCATCTATGCCAGCGGCAGATTTGGCTGTTCACATCCTTGACTATCTCCATAAAAGGCTTGATGAAATGTGCCTTGTACAAGGTGGTGAGGTCGTGACTATTTTTCCTGTGGTACATTATGTATTTATCAAAACAATTTTCATGGTTCATGCTGTCAAACTTTAGGAACTATGTGTTGTAATCACAGGAGGAAGCTTATCAAATGGTTCTTTATATGTATGTTGGAAGTTTATTGCCATATATTGAGGGCCTTGATTCTTGGCTTTTTGAAGGAACACTTGATGATCCTTCTGATGAGGTAATTGTCTATGGAATCTCTAAATGCTCGGAAGGAGAAGTTATTTCTCTCTGTTATGCTATATAGCATCATACTGGTTAATGGCATGTTTGGTTTTACTTAATGTTTACACTAAAATAGATTTTCAACTAAAAGCTCTTTCTGTAGCATTTTGATTATAATATTGTTTTAAACACAATCTGATAGTCCAAACACGCATTAATGTTGCATTGACCATACCATCTCTCTTTTCAGATGTTCTTTTTTGCTAATAAAGAAGTGTCAGTTGATGAGGCTGAGTTCTGGGAGAAGAGTTATTTATTAAGGCTGCTACAACATAGTAAGTTAGATGCTGAGTTCTCCTCGCAAGTTATGTCAGTGATTCTGTATCAGCAGCAAATGACAAGAAGGAAATGGGCCGGAGGGATTCTGTCTCTTTGTCTGGTACAATTAAAGCAAAAGAGCAGAGCATAATTGACCATCCAGCTTGTCCCTTTTTTATTAAGGATTTAGCTAAGTCAATAGTTTCTGCTGGAAAATCTTTGCAGCTGATGCGCTATGTCCCTAATTCCTTAGCAGCATGTAGCAAAGGAAGTAATTGTGAGATTGGAAGTACCAAATATTTTAATTATGGTTTGTATTCTTCTCAAAGCAAGGCCGGGCTAACATTGTCAGAAGTTTTTTCTGTATCACTAGCCGGACTTATAGGTCATGGTGACCATGTCTGCAAGTACTTTTGGCAGGATGACTGGTATGAGGCTGTATCTGGTTCTTCCTTTGTATCATACGTAAATGAGGAACTAACCCAGAATGACAATAATGAAAATTTAACTGCTTTGCCATACTCAGAGAAGATTTGGTACAAGTTCTTGGTTGATGCACTATCCCAGAAAAGATCAGAAGCTGATTTGAAGCTAAAATATGAAGACATTAATAATGACGCAGGATACCTGAGAGGGGCTAGAGTGGTTGGGGATGAATTGCGTCTCTTGAGAGCATATATAGAAAATCCTGTTATTACTGTATGTCATTCTAACCTTGAAAAGAATGGTGATGTGTTAAAAAAATTGAATATATCTCAAAAGTTCTGCTTGCCTTCTTTGAATGATGAGGCTTTAAGAAAGGCTATATTTGGTGGAGAAAGTACAGCACTTTCCAACAGTGAAGGAACAAACTATACTTTTGGTTTTCAGTTTGGTGAATCTGAGTATCTTCGCTCACAGGATGACAGAAAGCTGTTAGAAATGTTGTTTCCTTTTCCTACCCTCTTACCTTCGTTTCAGGTATTTCTATTTGGTTGTTTGAGCAGATTTAGATGTAGGTTGCAGTACTTTGGTTTATTGAACAAAAATATAATTTGAAACAGGATGATCTTCCCGTGTCAGAGGTTTTGCCTTTCCAGAGAAACAGCACTCTTACTTCAAGAGTTCTTCGCTGGATACAAAATGTTGACCTAAGAACTACTCCACTTCCTCTGGTTATTATGCAGTATTGTCTAACCTTCTACATTCAGAAGCAGGTAAATTTAATTAGACCATCTGAAATGTCTGGAATTTTACACTTGATGATATATAATTTTGTCATTTTGAATAGAACAGGTGGATTATATTGGAAGAAATATGTTGTTGAAGTTGATGAACGAATGGAGGTTGATGGATGAGCTTGCAGTGTTGCGTGCTATATACTTACTGGGTTCAGGTATTTGCCTTTTCTGTTTTCTATGTAGTATATCGAGTAATAATATGATAGGGATTGGGCCTCTTGATATATATTGTGCCTTTGATTAGTTAGATAAGTAGTTAGGTAGGGAAATGAGAAGATATGAATTCGGTTGTAGGAACCAGGGAGAGTGAGGGTCTCTCAAATGCCCTTGGGATTGTACCTGCATCATCTTCTTCCTCTGGTCATTCTGATTAGGGGAAACACATTGAGTAATATGCTTTTTTCCTTGTTCTATTCTATGTTTCTTGCTCACTTTCTAGTCCAGTTCTATTTTAATATTTTGTTTTATCTTGGGTAAGGAGTGTAGGAGTCATCTTGTTTTCTTTCTCCTGTATTGACTCTTTGTCTTGTGCAGGTGATTTGTTGCAACACTTTCTGATTGTAATTTTCAATAAGCTGGATAAGGGTGAAACATGGGATGATGATTTTGAATTAAACACAATATTACAGGTACAGTTACTTGATTTTATTAACCTGATATTGTATCCTATTTGCTTTGGTATACTTTCTGGTTATGCTCTATTTAGATCTTGAGTCCACACCTAACATCTGCTGCAATTTATTTATCAAGTTGAACTAGGAAATTGCGTCTAAGTTCTAATTTTTTATATTAAATTATATCCAAGTTTATTCTAAAGTTTGAGAATTAGAGGAATGGGCTATTGTTTAAATGCTTGATATGTTACAAAAAGATCGAAAGTTCTTTGGCTAATTCCATTCGGAATGGGTAAATTTAGTGTGTAAGCTAGCTAGAAAAGACCTTAGCATCCCATTTTAGAGTCCACACCCAACATCTTGCAAATCACTGAGTTAAATGCGTTGAGAAAAGATGATGGAGATGTAAAACTGCGCTCACTACCTTTTATAATGAGTTGGTCAAGTGGTGATGAATAAATGATTGTGATACTGTGATATGACTGCTTCTGTATGTACAAAGAAGAGGTTATATAGACATATTATAATTATAATGACGGGTTCTATCGTGTGCATGGGTTTTTTTAATAAATTTAGGAATCTTTCTAAACCTTTTGTTTTTTATGCTATTTTCTATTCATAATCTTTCTATGCATATATACTGCAGGAGTCAATCAGAAATTCTGCTGATTGTTTGCTGTTAAGTGCTCCAGATTCATTGGTAGTATCGATAACCAAAAATCTTGTTGAACATGATGACCAAGTTATTTCAGCCGGTGTTGTTTTGAGTACTCCTCGTAAAAGTCATGTCAATAGCTTTGGAATTGATGGCCTTGATATGCTGAAATTCACATATAAGGTGATTCTTTGGTCACTTATTCTATTTTCTGACAGATTCCTGTTTATCACAAATATGGGTGTCCACAGAGAAAAATTATGAGTAAGGGTAAATTGAAAGTTTGGAATTGGCAGGTCCCTTGGCCTCTTGAGCTCATTGCCAACACAGAGGCTATTAAGAAGTATAACCAGGTATCTGGCTTGTCTCTGTGTTTCTCTTGATTTGCCATTGCCTTTTAGTTCTTTTCATCTTTCAGATTATTATATTTCTTCCTGGCTTCTAAATTATTTCTTTTCTGCTTACCTTAATCTGCTTCCTTCAAAACAAAAATATCTTAGGTGATGCGGTTCTTGTTGAAGGTCAAGCGTGCAAAATTTGTATTAGATAAAGTGCGGAGATGGATGTGGAAGGTGCTTCTGTAGATTACTCCCCATTTTTCTGCATGGGAGCAGTTGCTCCCTCGGCTAAATTTTCTTGAGGATGAATAACTTGACAGTCTTACTAAATTCCACCTGAATTGTCATCATTCTTTGCAGGGTAGGGGATCTGCAGCTAACAACCGAAAACATCATTGGTTAGTGGAGCAGAAACTCCTTCATTTTGTGGATGCTTTTCACCAATATGTGATGGACCGGGTATGTACATTGCAAAGCACACAATAAAAACGCAAATAGTAGGGGCTTCTCTTGCAAAGTCTTTTCACTAGATTTTGGATGGAAAAAAGGGAAATATAAATACAACATGAAGCCTACCAATAGAATAGAATGGCTCGTTCCTAGTTGTATTTGCTTTTAATGCCTTCTCATTCCTTTTATGTTAATAACTAATCACACAATGTTTTCTTCCAACCTGTCATGGTTATATGATCCTGCATTTTATTAACGGAACCTGGGAATTTCACCTGTCAATACAATTTCTATGCAGGTATATCACAGTGCATGGCGTGAACTAAGTGAAGGCATGGCAGCAGCCAAATCTCTGGATGAAGTCATTGAAGTCCATGAGGCTTACATTTTATCTATTCAACGGCAGTGCTTTGTGGTTCCTGATAAGCTGGTAATTTATCGTATCATTTGGGTGGTTGTGCTGTCCGCACACATCAGAGTTTTAATTTTTGATTGGTGCATTTATAAATTATAAGGGAATGAAGCTTGACTAGTTTCAGTATTCTTTATTGCATTTAGGGGGCTCTGATTGCCAGTCGCATTAACAGCATCCTTGGCTTAGCTTTAGACTTTTATACCATACAACAGACACTAAGTAGCGGTGGAGCTGTTTCTGCAATCAAGGCAAGGTGTGAGCTGGAAGTAGACCGGATAGAAAAGCAGTTTGATGATTGCATTGCTTTCTTACTCAGGGTATATTCTTCTATAGAAATTAGTCTATGTTGCTAGATTTTGAGTAGTGGTTCTAATTCTTGGTCTTGATGAAAAATAATGGATTTTTATGCTTTGACTAAAATACATGTACAGTACATCTTTTTCATCATATGCATTTGTTTATATAATAAATATGAAAGAAAAACTGGGCAATGGGGGGATTTACAAATATATTCTGATTGTTCAACAAATATATGCGACTTTTCAGTAATATATGCCATTTATAAAATAACGTCTTCCGTAACATGGAAGTTCATTGGTTTTATAGTTAAGATGACCTCAAATGGGAAGTACATAGTACATAAAAATATCTTTGAATTAATTGGACTGATTTACACGAGTTGTAACTGCACTAGTTAATAGTGAAAATTCCCGTCTTTTTGAAATATAGATGTTTACTAAAGAAATTACTTGTAGGAAAAAGATTGGGAAACTATTATTGTGTTTTCATTTGGCCGCCATGTTTCAGTTCAGATTGATTTGACATGCAACTTTTTCTTTATGAAATTGTGCTTCGACTAATCTTTCGTTATAATATTATAACCGCACTTAGTGAGGAGTGATTAATGTTTTTTGGTATTTCAATTGAATGTTGCCACTGTGAGTCCTTAATAATTCTCATTTATCCTGGCTTTGCAGGTCTTATCTTTCAAACTAAATGTGGGGCATTTCCCTCATTTGGCTGATCTGGTGACCAGAATTAACTACAACTATTTCTACATGTCTGCTAATGGAAATTTAATGACTGCCTCCGGCTCTGGAAGTGTCACTTCAAGATTGGGGAAGGCCGCTGGGTAGAATTGTTTGATCTAAAGGTGGCTTGTCACTCACGGCATTTGTCTGAAAAATGAGATCAGTTCTGCGCCTGTTTTAAGTTGTACAGTTTTTTGGATGTGAATGTTCTCCATTTACTTGTTCTTTGAGCTTAGCGAAATTTCAAAAAGGAAAAAGGAAATCCAGAGGCTTTGCTACCCAGTTGGGGGGCGACTCGTCTTGCAGGTTACTTGAGTGCATGGCAAGTTGTATCGAGTATTGTTTATATGTATTGCATGAGTGCATGTTGCAGGATATAAGTTATGTCATGTTTGTGCGTTTTTTCACCTTGTGCACGGTATAGTTTGTATATTGTGTGGGGCTTGATAAATTCATCTAAAGACGTAAATGTGCTCGCTTGACCTCATGCACGGTATAATTTGCAATTTGTATATAGTGCTTTCTCCTCCAGCTCTGGAATGCACTCGTGAAGAACCTATGGTCAACAAAAGCTCCTGACCGACAAAAGCTCATTTTCAACACCACACCACACTACACCACAGCTGCACGCCATATCTGTTGACCCTGAAAGAACGAATAAATAAATAAATAAATACTAAACATACAGTAACATTGAAATGGAAAATTTTCCACTAAATATCAATTATTATCAATCAACTAATTAATGAATATCTGAATGACTGCTCCCTTCCCTTCGGCTTCAATCTGAAATGGCTGAAGCAGGGGGTGATGATTGTAATGACAATCACAGTAATTCCGTGGAAAGCACGGGGCAATCATTTCCACAGCCCCACCCCGGCCTCACCGGAGGAAGAAAACGCCGACACCTCAGTGACCCTGATCTACTTCCACTCGTTGACTTGGCCCGTTCACCTGAGACAACGAGTTCGAATTCCAGCCGCAACAAGCAACATCGGAGCTTTGCTTTTGGAGACACAAGGTAACAAAATATCATTATTATTTAATCATTGCGTTCAAGTTCAACACCGCCAATGCTTTCTATGCAACGCTTGTACTAATTAACTGTTCAAATCAAAACTTGTACCTGCAAAAAATGGTGACAAAGAAAGCTTCACAAACGGAAATAGGGGGAACAAAACCGCGAGCAAGTCACGTGGGCCTTGATCTTCATGTCTGATATTGGTTGAGGCTTGGACACAAAAGCACAAGCAATAAAATCCAAACTAACGTACCCTTAGATTCTTTATTTAACATTTGTAAGTGTGTTTGTAATTGGTGCACCAAACAATAAAAATGCGCCAATTCTTATTATGTCATCTCTGCCAAACTTACTTCTATTGGCCATTATCCCTAACCAAACACACGACAAATATTTCATAATTTTATCGAATTTTGGTTAAAGGTTAAAATTTGTTTCTAAATTCCAGTTCAGAACTGCAATTTTATACGAAGGTTAAAACCTTTTCGACCAAAAAAAAAAAGAGGTTAAAACCTCTGAGAGTACAGAGACGAGGATCTAGTTGAAAACTGATTAGACTAAATGAATGCAGAGTAATGTAAACCTTTTTTCGAGGGAAAAAATGTTAAATCTTGTTCATGTTCATTTATGAACTTCAGTTTTTTCAGATAGAAGATCGCTTGTTTATCGTGTCTGTAATACTTAAAATACTTGTTTTCGTTTTTCTTTTTGGCTGACGTACGACAACCTCAACTGACATATTCACATTAATTCTGTTGCTAATGCTTTTTAACATATTCTGAATTCATGGTGTAATTTTGTGAAACAAAAGCAATGCGACATGTTTGATCATTTCTCGTAGTTTTTTCCCATCAAAATTTTCAGGAAGAATGTTGCTCTTGCACATGATACAAGCACATATACAAATTCTTCCAGAAATTATGGTAGGTGCCCTCATGATCCAACCAATGAAAATGTAAAATTAGAGTGAATAATCCAGCTGCAAGTTTCTCAACAGTCGAGTTATCCAATTTTATTGCGCCTCAAAAATTACTTATTGAAGTTCTTTTTTGCTTCTTATGCTGCTGCTAATGCAGATATTGCATTTAAAGATCATAGAGGGCTATCTCACTACATAGACTCTGAAAGCATTTACAACAAGAGGTTGCACGTTGCTGCCAAGAGTGCTCCAACTAGCGTCTTCCCCAGTCCTGTTTCAAGTCCATATAGATCAAGCAATGTGGATGTCTTTCATCCTTCCTTCGAGGTTCCTCGAGAATTACAAGGCAAACTTGTGCCTCACTCTTTGTTTTCCAGGGAGTGGATTGAAAATAAGCATGTTGATGCACATCAATTGCTCCCTTTTACTGGAGCTTCAGTATCAATGCAAACCTCTGGACAACGCCAATCGAATATGATGCCTAATGCTGCAGAAAATGAATTTGGTCCCTCAACAAAATTCAAGTGGCAGAAAGGAAAACTTATTGGACGTGGTACATTTGGTAGTGTTTTTCATGCAACCAACCTGTAAGCTTGTTACGTACTCATTGTCTGCTACTTTAAATGATGTTTTTTCTTTCATTTCTCTCATGCATTCCTATCTATCCTACAGAGAAACTGGAGCCTCATGTGCAATGAAAGAGGTAGATATCATTCCTGATGACCCTAAGTCATCTGAACATGTTAAGCAACTGGAGCAGGTTCTTCTCTTATATTTTTTATATTTATCTGTTCCTGAAATAGTTCCCATTGTGAAGAAAATCATCTTGAGGTAAGATATGTCTTGTAACTAACTTCATAGATTGCACATTCTTTTTGTGTGATATTTGCTTCACAATTGACATTGAATAAGAGTTGACAGATAGCCAACGCACAATGAGGGCTATGTTCTTATGTAATTGGGACAAATGGTTGGTTTAATATTACAAACGTTCATTGTTTGTTTTTATGGGATCAATTTGTCATTTTCTTGTAACATTAAGGATTTTTTTTTTCCTTCACAGTCTGGCCATTGCATCAGTTTTTATTCTTCCTTTTCTCTTGACAAAGAATATTTTCTATTAGTATTCCTTTTCAGTCTGGTGGTGAGTAGTATAAGTAAATTATAGATTACTGTTCATATAATGAAACGCCAGAAAAGCTAAGCATATGTTGCACTGCTAAATATGTTGCAGAGTGTCGAGTGATATGTAAGATAAGGTCTGTGCTACTTTTTATTGGGCGTTTCTTGTTTCAGGAAATCAACATCCTCAGTCAACTACACCACTCAAATATTGTGCAGTATTATGGCAGTGAAATAGTGAGTTTTTTTTGTTTCTTGAACCATGTTTACCAATATATATAGTCAAATGAAATATTGGGAACATATTTGGGTAAATTACACCCAACTTCCCTAAGATTTGTTGAAATTCAACTCACATTTCCTCTAGTTGTCCAACCCACACTCACCTCCCCTACTCACATCAATAATTGAGTAATTTTACATGAGTTACCAAAAACACCCTTTAACCCACTCATCATCATCCCCAACCTCTCTCCATCTCCACCTCCTTGGCATTACCATGTTCGATTCCAGTTTATCTCAAAAAGACCTAACATCCTCATCTGGATTGGGAATACCACTAAACAATTGATATGTCAAAGCAGATCCCATAATGACTTTGTAGAAAAGGGGCATATCATTTGTCACTGCAAAAACAACTCAGCCACTTGACCCACACTCCCAACACATCACACAAGATGGAAACCATCAAAGAGGAAGCATCAACAGGACCAGCATTGCCCAAAACTTGTGATGCCCACAACCGCCTCAATTTCAAAATCATGCTCAACACCTGTTCTTAAGTAACAAATCAGTTCATACCCACCACATTAACATTAAACTCCCACCCACATCTTAAATCACATAAATCTTCAAACTCAAAGCAATGACAAACTCCCTTACACCCAATCTTAGTCTACACTCAAAACACATCCATGCCAATTAACATCTTATTCCGTCAATGCCCATTAAATTAAATATTAAATACTAACAATCTACCATATCGCAAATCATACAAATCCACAAAATGAAACCAATCCCACACACACTCACGCACCTAAACAATCCAATAAACCTGCTTCGGCTCGAACTTGTCAAACAGCCATAGCAGCCAGCGCATCAGCATAAGCAGCAATGGCAAGTCCACAATCCAGCAATCTATCACAGCTCCGTTGTGAGATCTATACGGAAGCTCTCAAGGGTGATGGGAGGTGGAGAGAGGTTAGGGATGATGATGATGATAGTGGGAGTTGTTGAAGGGTATTTTTGGTAACTCATGTAAAGTTATTTAATTGTTGATGTCATCAGGAGAGGTGAGTATAGGTTGGACAATTAGAGAATAGGTGAATTGAATTTTGACAAACCTAAAGGGAGGTAAGTGTAATTTGACTTTTTTTCTTTTGTACAATTGGTTAAATTTTGACAAATTTGTTATATTCAGGTTGGAAACCACTTTCGCATATACATGGAGTATGTTCATCCTGGATCAATTAATAAATTTGTGCGTGAACACTCTGGAGCCATAACAGAATCAGTAGTTCGCAATTTTACGCTCCATATTCTATCTGGTTTGGCTTACTTGCATAGTACCAAGACTATTCACAGGTGGCAATGATGTTTAATGGATGCCTGATTCTGCCTCTGTTATTGATATTGAGGTAAAGTCTAGTTACAGTGTTGTAATGAAGTTGGTAAAGTGGGTAATTTTTTTAAGGGATATCAAAGGAGCAAACCTGCTTGTTGATGCATCCGGCACTGTCAAGCTTGCAGATTTTGGAATGGCAAAAATTGTGAGTTCCTTTTTTTCTCAATAACCATTTGAATATTATGATCTAATATATATATACTACATGGCTAGATTATTAAACAGAAAGAGAGAGAGAGTGAGTGAGTTAATATAGTTCACTAAATATGCTAATCTGGATAAAACCTACTCACTTGTGGGTGTTCATTTTTCTTTCTAGTGTCTTATGGTTAATTGTTTCTTGAATGCTGCATCTTGTCCCTTTATTTCTAGTCTAGATATCTGAAGCATCTGCTCTTTGCAGCTAACAGGGCAATCATATGATCTTTCTTTGAAGGGGAGTCCATACTGGATGGCTCCGGAGGTATTTAATTAATAATATCACTTTAGAGGCTTCCAAATGAGTTATGGCATTTGATGTTTCACTCTAATTTCTCGACTGAAGGTTATGAAGGCTGTCATAAAAAAAAATGCTAATCCTGATCTGGCCTTGGCTGTTGATATATGGAGCTTGGGATGCACCATCATCGAAATGCTGACTGGAAAACCTCCTTGGAGTGAGTTTGAAGGGGTGAGCTTATTAGAATGTTTGTTAAATCATTATACTGTGTACAGTGACGAGTTCAAGTTATTTTTCATGATGCAGATTTTTCAGGTGTGTACTATGTAGTATTTGCTGATTTAAAATAAGTAGTTGTGTTGTGCCATTTAGGTTCAAGCCATGTTTAAGGTACTGCACAAAACACCGCCTATACCAGAAACATTGTCTTCAGAGGGAAAGGATTTTCTCCAGCAATGTTTTCAAAGGAACCCTGCTGATCGTCCTTCAGCAGCAAAATTGCTTGAGCATGCTTTTGTACAAAATATGCATGAACAAGATCAAGAAGTTTGTGTTGGTCCAAAACTATATGCTAAGCCACTAAGCCCGATAGTAATGGTAATAATTGCGGGATTCCTTTTTAATAGACCATCATATGACAGGGTCCAAAGGAATGAAAATTGATAATGATAAGGTTTTTGTTATGGTATCCTTGTCCAGTGCCTTTGAATTCGTTGTAATTCAATCATAAATATTTAAAATATTAATAAATTTAATTAATGAGATACGTGTTAAATTTTCACAAATTATCTACCTATAAATTTTATAGGGTCTGCTTCTGCTGATTTGTTTTTGGCTTGTTTGTGCTCTGTATCTTAGGATGAATCCAGTGGTCCCAGAGCCAGAGACCATGCCAAACATAATAGTGATGTTGTGCCTGTCTCTATGAGTATAAGGATTATTAACAAAGTTCAGAAATTTATCGGGTAATATTTTCCGTCATTAGCTAAATCATTCACGTTATGGGTGCAATAATGTTGATTTTGATAGAATGCTCGTAGGAACTAGGAACCTGGTTTGGATTCATTTCCTTTTCAATTTGCCTTTTGACAGTGACAGTTGCCAGCGGTATTTGAAGCATTTCAAAGGCTGAAATGTTGCTAAAGCCGGAAAGTGATTTGTCTTCACCAAAGTCATCAAAATCAGAAGGGACAATGAATCGGTGAGGCTTGTCACCTGTCAGTTAGATCCAACAAGTTGTCAAATTAAATTGGTACGTCATAAGAATAATTTATATTCAGTAACATGAAACATATAATATATTTTTAGCTGATTGGTTTAAGTGTTTAACCAATTGAATTGCATGTCTTGATCAAATTAAACTTTAACTTGGTTTGACTAGTGTTACTCAAAACTATATGATCGTAAATTCGACTAGGAGTCTAAAACTCTAAATCATAGTTGTTTAATTGTATCAAAATTGGACCAGTCAAATCGTCTTGTGTGGTCCAGTTTTAAACAGCACTGGTCTTTGCAGAAGATGTAACACAAATGACAAATGTTCAAGGATGACAACCGTCAGTTATTGAATCTGGATGGACATCTTTTCTTGGCTTCATCTAAAAAGTGGTCCAGGGATAGCATTTTGAAAGGGCATCCCCATAATTAACAACTCTGATATAAAACGGTAAGAAACACAACTGTGGCATTTAATGAGCGACAACAACATAGTAGTTGTAGAAATGTTGATCACGACTAAACACACAAGAGATCGCAGACACAAATGTCATGAAATTCCCAATGAGAATGACAAGGATGGAATGGCCCTAGGCCATAATAACGACCAAACCACTCATCATGATGCTCTGGATAGATATCTCTGAATTCTTAACTAATAATGATTGTTGCACATCGGTGAAGATGCTTGGAAATTTAAAATAGTAGAGAAAAAGGTTTATTTTATTACTTTAATAGTCAAAAAGTGTTTTTCTTGTAGCCAAAACTACACAAATATTAAAAGTAATAAAAAATGCTGAAAGTAAATGTCTGGTTGTGGATTTTTATCTAGGTTCAGGTTCACTGACGAGTGATGACTGAACAACTACCAGGATAGTGAGTAGAAAATTAATTAGATTTATAGCGTACTTGCCAACATAGACGAGTTATTAGCTGTAATTCATAAGGCAAAGTGGTATTGGATGTGGACCATCTTTGCCTTGTAATGAGAGAAGATAATCGCCCCAAATTATTCTCGAATCATGTGTTCACGCACTTGGAATTTAAAAGAGTTTCTACCGTATTGTTAAGGTTGTTCACTCATGGCTTCATACAGTACCTAGACTCCTGAAAAAGCTCCTTGATGTTGTTTTGAAAATAAAAATGTTATTCTAATACTTAAAAATGGGTATTTAATTGGAATGTTTATTTCATTATTATTAAATATGATGGTAATTTTAATTTTTTCTACTCATTTATTATATTCAAAAATGATAAAATGAATGTTTTAATTTAACACTTATTTTTAGATTTAGATATTAAAATGGTAATACTCTTTTGAAAAGGGCTTTTCGAGAAAAGGGTATTCACTTTACTCACCAAAGATTCCATCTTTCTGATTTCTTTCGCCTTTTCTTTCGTCCTTTTACTGTCCCTCGGGTTCCTCAACTCAAAACAATGATTTTTACAACACGGTAACCCTTCTAAGTTTTCACACCCTGCCATTAGGCTCTAGCCAAAAACTAGAGGGGGGGGGGTGGAGACTGAAAATTAAAAAAAAGAAATGAAGAACTCTACAGCTCTTTCTCTTTCCAAAAGAACAGAAAGGAGCATGAGCATGAGTTCTCTCTTTATCTGCAATATAACTCTTGTCTCCTCATCCTTTGCAAAGAGAATTTCAGAATGAGAATATTTCACAACAATATCTCAAGCATCCAAGTATGACATTCTTTTGCGTCCTCCCCCAAAGTCCTTTGCTAATTATCTTGCTCGTTAATTGGAAGCTTAAAGTAAGGTCTCCAGCTAGCCCAAGTACATATATATTCTGTTTCTCTTTGTTTCTGCATTATTACTTTTTTTGTCCCATCGATCTGCTTCAGCTTTATCATTGTTCAAATCTTCTCACATTTTGAGACAGCAAGAGTTATTGATTCCCCAAAGGTCATCAAAATGTCAATGCCATTGTATCAACAACAACAACAACAACCTCCTCCAGTGTCCTATGATGGTGTTTCGGATCATGACTCGGTCGGTCCCTTGGTTGGAGTTCTGGTTGTGGTGATCGTGTTGGGAGTGATTGCGGTTATGATTGGAAGGCTGTGCTCGGGAAGAAGAATCATGGGGTATGGCCAATATGATATTGAAAGCTGGGCAGAGAGGAAGTGCTCAACTTGCATCGATGGCAGAATTAACCTCTCACTTCCAACAAGGACCAGTGAGTCCAACACCTCGGTTACTGCAACACCCATCCATACTCGTGAAGAAACTAAGCAAGCAGAGCAATCTAATTCTCAGAACTCAACTCCTAACCTTTGATTAATTTCTGTGTGTTCTTTTTTATTTATTTTATTGCAAAATTATTCATGGTTCAGTTTTAATATTTTGTTGTCTTGTTAGTATTTGTTTTTGTCTTAGTTGTCTTTTCAATTTGTCCTATTCAATCATTCTCATCATGTTATCGATGCTTAGAGTCCTCTTGAGCGTAATCTCTATGTTACCAACTTACTCGTGCATGCAGTATCTCGCTATCCTTGGATTCGTTTTCAATTTACAGACGATTTTTGACTGTCACCTGAATTTTATTAGTATATTGTAGTTTGGCACAAGCTCTTATGCAAGCTGATTGATCCCCAATATCTCTCATAATTGCAAGCTCATTGGAATATTAATTTAATTTTAATGCATATAAGTGTTAAAAAAAGAAGTTTTGCATATTCGTCTATTTGGAATCTATATCAAAGAAAATATCAATGTACTCTACTTGATTAATTAGGTATTAATTTAATTCGACCAATAATGCAAAGTGAAAAAATCAGTACATTGGAGAAATAAACTTGCTGGTAAACTCATGATTAACTGCAAAGAAACTATTAATTTGTTAAATCAATGTTTAGTTGATTAAAACATCAGTTAACTAGGAACTGAGTTTTTCAAAACTAAAGAAATTCGACGTACTATAAGTCATTCTGGAATCCTGTTACTTTCGGGACCATATATCGTGGGTCAAATGTTTGGACCATTTGTGAAAGAAACAAAATGAACTTCGCTCATGATTGCGTAGCCAGCCCCATTAGGAACAACTCACAGTCGATCACACTATCCTCTGTCCAGCGGTTCTTCATTTTAATTTCATTCATTTCACCAACTTTACGTCATGACCCTTGTCTCTGACCCATCAATAGGTGGCTCCCGGAATGGAGTACTATCCTGCAGTGGCAGGGCGGAGCATTAAAGTGGATAAGCCTTCCTTAATGTAATGTTTGGTATGTGTCCCAAAACAATGAGAGAGAGACAAATATAATATAGCAGAAACATAAAAAATAATATCTCTATATCGTATTTGTTGTTAGCAAGACATTATAAATGTCTTTGTATTTTATTTGAAGATACAGCGATAAAATAATAAATATGATAAAAAACATTACGTACCATGTTACCGCGCCCGGTCTATCATAGCCGATTGCCGCCATTGGACCACCCCAAATTACCACTACACCACCCATGGTTTGAACACTAGGAAATATTATATATGTATAGAGGTGTTATCAAAAAAATATATATATCGAATTTCTATCTTTATATTTTGTTCTCATTATTCTCACATTTTAAAGGGACAAAATGTTTACCACCAAAATGTTTGTATCTTCTCCATATAACCAAAGACTACCTAAAGGTTCGCTATGTAATCAATAATCATCATGTAGTAATCAATAATCATGTCTACAATTGGCTAGGATGGTGGTACGAAGGTAGATCCGAATTTGCACTAATTAAAATTAGATATATTTCTAACTCACTAATTTGCAACTTTTTATCTACAGTGCTCAATTTGAGGCCTACAAAGATGAAGCCTGTAGGTTATGAACCAACTCACTAACATGTAGGAGTATATTCTTTCTTTTTAGATGAGTCTTTTCACATGACAAAAGATATATTCAAATTCATAAACTCATATTTCACAACATTTATTTGAAGTTAAGTGGAAATATTTTCTGATTGTGACCTAAAAGGCCAAAGTTTCAATCCAATATATCAAAAAACTAGAAGAAAAAAATAAAAATAAGAAACAAATCATTGTGGTACGGACCAGCTCGCAAGTGCACGAACCTATATGATATGGACTTGACCTTGTAGAATGAGAGTCATTTATTTCAACAATCAGCCCAGCCTGATCCATATAGATACAATACTTTGTGAACTGGACTAAACGGATCGAGTGTCCCGCGTAGCCACCTCTCATGTCTTCATGTTCTTAGGAGCATTCCAAAAGTCTGATGAACATATTTCATGTAATTTGAAAACAATTCAGTCTATTGTATTATTCAATTTTCCCAGACATGGACAACATACAGTAATACAATTGAAATTGAGTTAAAAATAATAGTTTTTTAATCTTTAAAATGTGAAGAATTAATATTTTCCTCTTCATGTGTCACACGAGGAAGAAGGGAGAGGTAGATACCGGTATGATGAACTCCTATTCTGGAGACTAATGATGTGTTTGGTTTCAGTTTTCAGGATTTTGTGAAGAAATACTGAAACTGGAAATGAAAATTGAAATTTGTAGGGTCTGTTTGTTGGAGTTTCAGTTTCAATTTGCATTTTCAGTTTTTAAAACTGAAAATTAAAACTAAAAACTAAACAAACAGTTTAGTTTTAAAATTTTCAGGATTTCCTTCATAAAATCTGAAAAATTAAAAATTGAAAACTCAAACTAAATAGCCGAAGATTCTCCTATGTGCATGCGATAGGTAGAGAGACATGAGCAGCACACTTATAGGCGAAGAACATACATGATAGATCATTACAATGAATGTGGGAATGCAATCCAGCTAGGTTGCAGATAGTTATCAGTGCAAATTGCAAAGACAAAGAAGGAACAGTTTATGTAATAAATAAATAATTGAACCCGGCCTTAAGGAAGTGGGAATTAGCTAATAGCTAGTTAGGGATGGATGGGTAAGCTAAGGTCTCTCTCTTTCTCTCTGTGGAAGTGTAAGTCTGAAGACTGGAATATTGCTGTTTCACAGAAAAAGAAGTATGCAAGAGAAGAGAGGACCCCGCACCCTACTCAATGCGTTTCTGTTCTGTGTTGCAGACTCTGCTCTCCTCTCCAATCCAATCGCCATTGCTAAGACGTACTTGATCTCTCAATGCATGACTGGCTCCTCCAGTGGTTCTTGTCCTTTACTTGTCTCACTCTCTCTCTCTCTCTCTCGTGTGTTTCAAAGATGCATGTGTTGTCGGTGTGTGAAACTCACCATGCATCAAGATGTCCGGGATTCGCTGCTTGAACCGTGTAAAGATTAAAGGCTACTTATATGCAGACCATAAAAAAAGAACTCTGTAAATGCATGCCCGTGATAGAAAGTAGAACCAGAAAGATGAAAGCATAGTATAGTGGGTCGTTTTAAGTTGGTACTTCACAACTTCTGAACCATGACATGATCCGCATATCGTCGCCGTTAGATGATATTTAAACGGTTCAGATTTAAAGATAAAATTATAAATAAGATAATAAATTTTAAAATTAAAGAAGATAATTTTGGAATGACAAAACTGCCATCTTCGTGTAACCAGCCTTCACCATTGCCACTCTTCCACCTTGTTCTGACATGACTAATCTAAAATTTTGGAAGCACTACTCCAGCATCATAAGGGCTCATAACCTCATATCCACTATATCCATGCATCACGGAAAGTATACACAGTAAAATACCATCTAAATTGTAAAAACCAGTGTGTTCTTTTCCAATTTTCACAGCCTCCGTGGCTTGAAGGAAACTCAAAATGGGCCTCATGCTACGTGCTGAAAAACCAAAAGAAAAAAGACTGAGTAGAAGAAGATGCTTTATCGGATTAAGATGCGTGGTTGTAACTCCTGGTGGCTTGCAACACTTGAGTGTTAAGGAAAAACAGGGGCAAGGTGGTAATTTAATTATTAAAATTCAAGGACCATGTAACAGTCCAAAACATATGGTGAATCATCTTAACATGACCCTAGTATAGTAGCTTAATTAGCTTTTTTGGTCCAAGGGAGCCTGTAGTGTAGTGTAGTGTAGTGTAGTAGAGAATCAATTATCATCACTCACTAGTCACGCAGGGACAAAGCCAAAAGAAGAGAGCACAGCACAGCCATGGTGTGATGGAATCCTAGCTAGCTTGTCACCATCATAATTATAGTTGGACTCCTCATCACTTCACTCATCACTCAGCCTCAGTCTCATGAAATGATGAAAGAGAGAAAGACAAGGAAGGAATCAAACCACAAAGCCCACTTCACCTCACTTCAGGGAATCGGGACAATCTGAGATCGGATACATATTCGATTCATCACTGTAACTGACATTATTGCCCTTTTATTTTATAAAAATACTCTTTCAACATAAAAAGTTGATATTTAATTAGGATATTCACTTCGTCACTGTTAACTATAATAAGTAAAAAAAATTGAGACAACCACTATATCTATTGGACATCCACTTTTTCGTATTAGAACAGTGATGTCCATTTACTCTCCATTCCTCCCTTCGAATTCGCGCCTACTGCCCGCAACCAATCTTATCTTTTCAACCCACGTGCACTTCCTACTTCTCTGCTTCACAAAATTGGACTGCCAACTCTCAAAAAGTTTTCTCCATCAAGTAATTTAACAAACACAATATCATTAAGTTATTATTTAATTTCTTTATTCTTTATTGAAAAAGTAAACCGAATGGCTTCATTTTCTCATTACCAAACAAATCTAAAATAATCCTATTTTGAGAGGAAAAAAATTACTTTCATCAGGATACTTAAAGAATTATGATAAACTCTATTATTTTTATGTGACACACAAAAGATATAGTTCTTGCCTAGATATTAGGATATTAGGAGCTGATCGGTACCTAATTAATGTATGCATCGAGTTGTAAAGAATGGGATTGAAAGCTTTTAGACCAAAAGTGAACATGATCCTTGCAGCTCGAAACACTAATATGGGGTTTGGATCCTCTAAGTGAGATCATCGCCATGATCTAAAAACATAGTTCTATTTTCATTCTCGTTTTAGAGAATAAAGTAAGAGTTTCACCTTTAGATCGATCAATAAAGTGAAAAAGATCTTATGTCTAACTTTATTGATCTAATGGTAAAATTTCCTCACTTTACTCTCTAATATCCAAATCCATAATTTTTATACGGTGTATGTTCTTCTTTTTGGTGTACATTTAAAGAGTGTTCTGAATGACCATTGCAGCACTATAGCTGAGCGGCTTATAAATGGCCGCTTATAAATGGCTACACTTATTATCAAGGTAATAAAGCGCTAGTTGGAATAGGAGACCTTGAGAGTTGAGGCCTGAGGATCTAATTGAGTACAGGGACCCTTCCCAAGTTGTACTACTGATGAGTTAATAGAGCTGTAGGTATATAAGGAACAATTCTTAAATACAAATCTAATATTCCATTTTTATTAGTATTTTAAATAAAATTCATGAATTCACTTTTATTATAGGTGTATGTACGTATAAGAAATTGAATTTTGTTTTATAAAATGTAAGATAAGATGTTAAATTTATGTCAATACAAAAATCCTTCGTATATAATAATGACCCATCTGATAAACTGGAAGTAATCTAACGAGTCAATCGTGTATTAGACCGATCCCAGACTTTACCATCTATGAGCGATTTTTTGTTTTTGTTGGGGGGTGTTGGGAAACATCTGTAAGGGACTTTAAATTTCAGATTGGGCCCAAAGTGATGGGTATGGGTGGTTCAGCCCATTATTGATCAAGTGAAGAAGCAGCAAAAAACAGAAACCCAATTCTCTGAACAAACAATAAACAACACGTGGGTTGCTTGACCCTTGAGGTTGTAAGTTGTCAACGGTCACCAACCCATATTTCAATTCTGGGACATAAAAATTAAGAAAAATATTATTTGTACTCCTAAAATAAGAAATATCATGTTAACTCACACCTTATTTATTATTGAATGAGATGTGTATTCATTTAAATGAGATTTATATCTCTTTCAATAATAGATGAACTATAAGATGACATGATATTCCACATCTTATGAATACAAATATCATAATTTAAAGATTAAAGAATGAAGACTGAGGACCCCTGTTGTCGTCTGACGACCTTTACCCTGTTTATGCACCTTTGCCGAACTCACTCTTCTAGATAGATTCATTCGTGTCGTATCACCTAATTGTATTGACCTAAGCTATAAAAACTGATTTCTAGTTTCGTTTCTTCTCACAGACAACTTGAGGCAATCATCCAGTTTAATAATCATTAAAAACAAGAATGTGTGAGTGAACCAAGCCGTAGAGTAGCATGTGGACTTTCAAGTATGAAAATGTTGGAGATTCTGATATATTCTGTTCCGTGTAACTACCACTACTCCTTGATCGAGTCGTACGCACCATCAAGTCAAACATACCAACCCATTTGGGAAAATAACAGAAACGAATAGAAAATCAAAGCTGATAGATTGGTAGATTGATTTTGAATCAGGTTTATATATATATAAACCCTGCAACTCGCATCAGTTACCACGGTACCATAGCTTCAAATAAATTAAATCAAGCATGCAGATGCACATGGATACCGCTTGCAGTCGCACTGCTAGTGTTGTAGTACAAGGAGTAATTGTGTTGCTAGTGATTGCGTCTGTGATTGCGGGGAGCGATGGCAGAACCATCTTAGTTGGAGACTCCGAAGGTTGGCGTGCGGGCACTAACTACACCGGCTGGGCCATCCAAAATAGTCCCTTCCACATAAATGACACACTAGGTGGGTATTAACTAGCATCAACAAGTATCAATTAATTTATTTAACCATGTATATTACTAGATTTAACATTTGTGTTACTTAATTATTGATTGATAAAATGATTTTGGCACATGCATGATGGATGGATGGATGCATGCAGTGTTCAAGTATCCTCCACCAAGCAATTCGACGGCGGCTCAGAGCGTGTACTTACTGCCAAACATGTGGAGCTACACAACGTGCGAATTCAGGGGGGCAAAGCTGTTGGGGAGCGTAGCTCAAGGGACTGGTCAGGGATTTAAGGTTGAGCTCAATCAGCTGAGGCCTTATTACTTGCCTCTCCTGAAGGCAGCGCTTATGACTGCATTGCTGGGCTCTCCAAGTTCATCGCCGTTCCATCTCCGCGTTCCTCTGAATTACTCCACTCTCACTCCCTCACGCCTCAGCCTCAACCACATTGAATAATTCCCATTTCACATGATTCTGTTATGTTCAACTTAAATAAATAAATGCATCACCCCTCCCCCAGAAAATACAAGCACACTGCTTTTGTTTGGTTCCTGCGATATTAATGTGTCGTTGTATTGTATTGTTGTTTGTTTTCTACTACTATAAAACTACATTTGGTGTGCATTGGTTTCGGTTGCCACTTGCCAACCAGGATTTTACTTCTTTTTTCCTTGCTCCTTAAAAATAAATTAAAAAAAAATGCAGTAATGCAATTGCAGAAGAGTGCGGTTGACTGCCAAGCGGTGCTTGCTCAGATGCGGTGCGTGCTCACATGTAGGCTAGTTTTTGGCCCAGGCTGAAGTAGAGATGAAAAAGGTGACCTATCAGATTTCCACTAAACTCGTCTTTTTAGTGGGTTGGTTTAAAGTTTTGAACTCAAAAATTTTAACCCACCTAACCCGTCCGTTACCACGAGTTTGTGGGTGGCGCTGCCAACCAAGTCTTTTATATTTTGTTAAAGAAAATTCATAATTTATTGGTAAAAAGTAATAAACATATTACCAAAAAAAAGGTAAAAAATATGTTCACTCACCAATACCGTATCACTATACAGTTGATATTATTCATTTAAAGTTAAAACTTGAAAATAAAACAGTGTATAACACTATTAATAACAATATTTTTTAATCAAAATTAGTGTATAATTGTTATGGACCTTAAAAAATTAACTATACATAAATAAAAGCATTTTTTAAAATATTTTTTAAAAAAAATTCATCAAAATATAAAAAAAAAAATTTTTTTTTTTTTATTTTTTTGCTCGCCCAACCCACCCTAAATTTGAATGACTATTCAACCCATTTTATTTTTGATGCTTTTTTAACATCTCTAGGTTGAAGATGTGTTGGCCCAATAAAGATAATGCATGTGGCCTTTGATGTAAATGGTTAAAGTCTTGGTCAAAAACAACTATGACCACAATTACCTTTTGATTTAGGGATTTTAGTGAGGAGAAAAAGAAAACCCTAGCAAACCCTTGTCGTCCCTTCTCCAGAGAACACAAACTTGCTATCGAAGGGGAAATAATGAAACACAAACTTGTTGAAACCCATCTCCTTCCACAAACAAAAAGTTTCCAGTGCCAGTCCAAAAGAACCAAAACAAAGATGAAAACCGTGTTTCAATTTATCACCACAAGAACTTTCACCGAAAAGTAAATATAAAAAAAAGGCCCACTATCAGAGCCAAAAAAAAAAAAGTGGCTTCATTGTGCCTCAACCCCAAACAACATCTTGTCTCCTCCTCCCTCAATCACGAGCTTCATTGTTCATGCTCTACCACACAAGACCACAACCTTACTTGAGTTGCTCCTTGCTATGCAATGCTGTCACCACACCTCTGCGGTGCCCGTGTCGTCATGCTTGCACTGCCTAAACCACCGTAGCACAAACCAGAACCACCACTTACAGATCTACAAAATATTGGAACCGCTATGTGCTCCGTTGTGTCACCATTTCTTCCTAGTGTCGCCACCATGTACGCATCATGTTGCGAGGACAAGACACTCTGCCCTTCACGACCTGACTTGGGCACGTGATCGACACGTGAAAATCACATTCTCACGTAAAGTCTGACTTGTATAATTTCTATATGCACTTAAAAAGGATCCATAAAATAGTTTTATTTTATTTTTTTTACATATCAATCACCTGCTCTTGATATCATAATTATAAAAATAAACTCTTATAGTCCGTTCCATAGTATAATACTATATTATCATGAAATATGCAGAAAGTCCTTTATATACAAAGTGTCTACGAAAAGTAAAAGACTTATCCAGTTCAAAATAACATTTTAATATACAAGATTATGAAAAAAGCAACATGCTCTAAAATCCCAGAATCCCGCCTGCATCACACGGAGCACGTCTAAGGCAAAATACCAAACACCTCACCTGATAAGCTCGCAACTAAAATTTAACGTTGTTGGGAGAAAGATGGTGTGGAAGTATCCGGAGTTGTTTATCTGTAAATAGAGAAAAGAAAAGGAGGAATGAGTTTTGCTACCAAAACCTAGTAAGTGAGTTCTCACCTGGAACCCCTCCATGGGACATCAAAGGCTATGCAGAAAATTACAATAATATAAATAATGTTCAACCAGTTCATATGGTCATAGGTATATAAGTATATACAAGAGTATCAAAAACACTTTATCTTATAAAACAATCGAACAATACCTCAATAAAGAAACAGGAATCTCTACTTTGGTTATGCACAATATATGCATAATACAACAAAATCTCTAATCACGTCTGGCGTTACGTATTGTCGTCCCAAGTGTGACAATAATGGGTACCTAACTAGTCCATTCTCTGAATACTCTGGCCCTAGGCTACTTGGTACCAACTTTAGCGAATTGACCTGCTAACACGAGTCTTTTCTCTATAGTTCCTGCAATTAATCAGAGAACACAGTATCATCTCTAAACTTTAAAAACAAAGGCATTTATCTTAGGGTTTAAACTCAATCAGGTGGAATTCATAACTCTAGAGATCATATAATCATAACGACTCGTGTTCCCATAATTTAGCTTTATCAAAAACACCTTTTATCAACAATGGTCTCCTGGGTTTATCTAAACATCTATATACTCTTAGATCAACAGTTCAAAACATAGTAACCAATAGTAATCTCAGATCCTCATGCAAAAGTTTCTAAAATCATAGTTTGAGTTATAATTTCATGAAAATAGTTATAATGTTCAACATAGAAGTCATAGGAGAGGCACCACTAGAGTTTTGGAAGAGGATTAGCACCGTATCTATCATTGAAGCAATAGAATTATAGATTAACCTCTAAATACTCAAATCTAACTTCAATCCTATTAAAAGAACACTATGACACATCTATGATGAACACCCTCTTAAACCCTCAAGAACAAGAAGAAATTGAAGGGAAAATGGGATAAAATTAGAAGAACAACATACCTTAAAGCCTTAGGATTGAAAGATTGAACTTAGAATTGAAAGATATAGAAGAAAATGGAGTTTTGATGATGAAAATGGGTTAGGAGCGAGGTTTCTTGCGTCTAGTGTGAAAGGGTTGAGTTTCTTCGTGTATGAATGTTCTGACCTCGAAATGGGGGTTTTTATAAAACTGTTGACCACTGTAGTGCGCTCACCAGAGAACATAAAATCATCCCCTATACCGCCTTACCGTCTACTAACTCATGTTGCCTTACATAAGTTAAATAATTATCTACTTCCCATTAACTTTAAAACATAAAACTTTAAAACATAATGTATTTACTTCCCATTAACTTTAAAAATATAAATGTAAATAAGGAAATACCACCAATTTGGATTCAAATAAAATATCATAAAAATCAAAATCTTAACAAATAAAAATCTAATTTTTGGATTTTAGATCAAATTCAGGAATTTCAAAGATTTTATAAACTTTTGGACTAAAAACGAAAAGTTTAAAGATTTCATAAAATTCATTAAAAATCATTTTTTAACTTGTTTTTTTGTAAGGAACAATTACCGAGACTTTTGATCTCAAGAAAATGGTTCTATTATATAGCCCTCCAAGGGCGTGTGGTTCAGACTTAGTGAAATTTAGGACCGAATGACAAATGAGGGTAACTGGCACCTTTCCTAATTCAAAAGAGTTTTCTAACCCCTTTTATTTAAATTAGGGTATTACACTGCCATTGTTGGTGGTTGGTGGTGGTTGTTGTGTCTCAAATGAGAATGATTAGAGTTGTAGAAGGTTACAGATGGGAAGGGAGGAGAAAGCCGATGATGATTGGTCAATGGCAAAAAGGATGGAGGAGGTGAGGTAGGAGGAGGTGGTGGAGGAGTTGGCACTATTTTTTTTTACGTATTTTTTAATTTTTAGTTTAATCATATAGTTAACCACATCCTAAACTTACCAGATTACTTTAAATCAAATCTCAAATTTGCCATCGCATGGACCTCACACGATACACATGTCATTTGCCCATTTGTCATGATTTGCTTTTGTTTAGCATTAGTCCAAATCTGTTATCTTAGGTCAACTGTCAGTCTAAAGCGACAAGCAAAACATTTTCTTTTTAGAGTCAAGGCGAGAAGCAAAACTTGTGTACAAGCCCAAGCCTATAACTTGTGCTTGGGCGAACTGTCCATCATTCCCAGTTTGACATTGGTAGCCTAATATGGTTCAGACCTATAAATCCACATCTATATAGCATCACAAATTACTTATGGCATGTTTGGTTTCAATTTTTAGTTTTTTAGATTTTGCGAATATAATATTGAAAACTGTGAATA
Source organism: Dalbergia oliveri (assembly GCA_030441495.1). Lineage (NCBI taxonomy): Eukaryota > Viridiplantae > Streptophyta > Magnoliopsida > Fabales > Fabaceae > Dalbergia > Dalbergia oliveri. The sequence goes on from JAMLFY010000003.1 coordinate 3,929,422, forward strand.
ACTTATGAAAAATAATATAATTTGATTGATTACCATTATTTTTCAACAATTACAAGAGCAGATAGAAGGATGCACAGTTCCATCCAAATAAATAAATGCACAAATTAGGAGAAGGGGTGTTCATAACCCGTCCTTCAACTTGCCCGAAGCTCATTAGGATTGACTTAGGTCTTGAAATTTGACCCTGACACTTTTCGGCTAGGTTCGGGTTATACGTTGGTTGGCTTGACCTACCCGAACTCAAATAATCCCTTAAGAAATATATATTTTTATAATAATTTATTAAAAGTTATAAGATTTTAAAGTTTAAAAATTATATTTTACAAAACTTGATGTTATTTCTACATTGATATGGTTTATTTTGAAACCTATATCGTAAAATATCTCTAAAATTTTGTTTCTTACTTGTAAAATTTTATGACTTTACTATATACAATATCTTAATTTTTGTATATTGTTTGAATATTGGGTTACCCCAGGACAATCCTGGACATAATCAGGTCATTATCGATTAGTTTGGATTTCAAAAATTGACCTTAAATGGTTTGAACTTTGGGTTTTGTCCAATCTGCTAACCCATCCCTTAGGGTATACAAGGGAGTTGGCGAATTGAACAAAATCCAAGCCTACCCAATTTCAGAGTGGCCAATTTTTTAAATCAAATTCAACCTTATTCGGACTATATACTGGGTTAGCCCTGCCTGGAATAATATATGAGAATTTGAAGATTATATATAGTAAAGTTATAAAATTTTTCAAAAAATAAATTTTAAGAGATATTTTACAATATAAATTTTAAAATAAATCATATTAATGTAAAAATAATATTAAGTTATGTAAAATATATTAATTAAACTTTAAAATTTTATAATTTTTTACAAATTATTATAAAAATATATTTATCTTAAAAAATTATTTAATTTCAAATAATTAGAATCCAACGTATAACCTAAATCTAACCTAAAAAATATATCAGATCAAATTTTAAGAACTAAACTTATTCCAATAAACTTTAGATGAGGCCGAGTTGATGGGCTGGGTCAGAACACCTAGCACGGATGCATCATTCCAATGTATGCAATTGCAAATGTCCCTAATCTACATTTGTCTTTGAGCTATACAACCTGTCTGATGATGCTGTCACGCATTATGTAATTTGGCATATTAAAAACATGTGATTTAGACCCTTTAAAATATTAATTTTACTTTAAATAATAAAATAAAAAAATTTAAAAATATTTTTTTTATTTTATTCTCTAAAAAATTATTCTCACTTTAAACGATCGTTATCCGGAGACATGCATGGCAACTTCGCATACAAAAATCTAAACGTGCGGATATAAAGTTGGACACATCATCAAGACAATACTATGTCCACAACCTGACTCAATGAATGTATCTCTCCCGCATGTCTGAATTGAATATTTTCTTCTTTTAAACGATGAAGTATATATTATATAGACATGATATATTAAAATCTTTTAATACCATTTTAAACACGGTACCAAAAATATAAAAAAATATTGTTAAAATATTACTATTGTATAGTACTATAATATATAGTCTAAAGAATTTTACTAACACTCGTTTAACTTAATAATACTTATATTATATTATATAATTATTATAAGCTATTAAAATTGATCTAGTAATAAAGAGTTTGAGTATTATATATGAGGTCTTAGATTTAAACTTCATTACAATCAATATATATATTTATAATATATATATATATATAACCATTACGCTTGTAAATAAATGGAGTGGGAGCTCCAATTATCTGGTTTTAAATTCGTGATTTACGATACTAGCCTTAGAAAAATGGTGGTTGCCAGATTTTGTGATAATGAATTCCTCGATTCCGAAATCGGAATCTACAAGAAGTACCAAAGTTTATCCGATCCAGATAGTGATATATGATGAGCATTGCCCTATTTATTATTGTTTGACTGTTTGCCAATATTTTGTCATGATTTAGATTTATTTTTTGAGTATTTTATTACTGAATTATTATCAAGTGTGTATATATATATTCTCGTAAATGTTGATTGAATTTCCAGCTTGATGTTTGCCATGCACAAAAGTGTGGGTATTATTTATTTTGGTTACGAATTTTGTTTAATGTATATTAATCTTATAAGGTTTTTATATATTACTATTATTATTGAATATTTTATTGAAGTCTTATTTAATAATTTTATTTTTGTTTTGGAGGTAAATCATAAACTGCATAGTACGATTGGTTCACGTGAGTGTCAGGCGGTATGATAGGAAGTGGCGAGGTGTAACTAATACTAGCAAAGCAGACCACTTGAGTTCAAAGGGTCAGGCGGAATACTAAGCAAAGGCGGAAGTATGATAGGTGCTGGTAAAGCAAATTACTGTGGGAAAAGGCAATTGACATAAGAGATCACTTCCTGACATAGCAAAGGATACTCGATGGGACAGTCACACAGGGAAAGTCATGGGACAAGAATGGCCTGAAGCTGAATAAGGAATGAGACAAATATGGCCTAAGATGGGAGTAGTTGGACTAAGATGACAGGACATATAAATACCAGCAAGAACGAATAAAAAGGGGTTAAAAATCTCCGTAAAGGCAAGAGAAAAGAGAGTTCAGTTTCAGCAAGAACAAACACCACGGAGAGGCGGTTTGCTTAGGAGTTATTCTAACTCGTAATGATCATTCGAACCATTCCAAAACAATTTTTATTATCAATTATATAAAATATTGAACTAATTACTATACCCTTTTTCAAATAAGTGTTATTGTTGAAATATGCAATCAACTTGAAAAACATTAATTAGATCTCAACTTCAAATAAATCAGAGTATATTTTATATAATTACTCCATCACTTAATTCTCTCTATTTCTTTAATATGTTTTCCGTTCATTTATATTTCCCATTTAATAATAGCGTAATATAATTGGTATTTTTTAAAAAATTTCTAAAATAACAGTATAAAAAGGTAGTTTTAAAAAATGGCACTAACTTAAAAACGAGGATGGTAAACATAAATTTTTATAATTCGATAAAATGAGTAAACAGTAGTGACACCTAGCTACCTTGCTTACTGCGTTTTAAATGCTTTTGGGAAGCTTGGTCTGCTTGGGGTAGAACAATCATAGGTCCACAATCTCCCTGAAACAAAAGAATACATGACCTTTTACCTAAGTTTTTGGCTGCACGCGGTAGGAACATCATTATACATGAATCGTACTTTTACATATATAGTCTGAGCGCATTAATTTATGCACGCATTATACCCCCAAAAAAAAAATGCTATCTAATATGTATTATCCTAATTTTTGTAACGTTTAACAAGAAATATATTCGCGATCTAATGGATATCATTAGCTAATGTTTTATCCAAGCCCAAACATTTTCAAATTCTAAAACAAATCCATTATTAGAAAACCTTTTTAAGGATATCATAAATTATTTTTCTGCCTTGCTTCCTGAATAATTAATGTACACCAAATAGTACCCTCACAAATATTGTTATTTCAAGCACAACCAGAAGAAAAAAAAATAGCTATCGGATTTGAGGAACCACTAGCTGGAGAACAAACAGCCAGTAGAGTATGACCCTATTTCCCATAGTCAGAAATTGGGTAAATGTATAATATTTAAGTCAAGGTAGTTGTTTTGCAGTTCCCGTATTGCTACCTGAAATCTGAATCGGTGTCCCACGGTAAAGTAACAGCTTGATACCAGCTTCGGCACTTTCTGAGAACCACCAACCCGAATTTTCACGAACCCAAAAAGGATTAATATGAATCATATTGAAGCATTGTGACAACATCATTCGTCCTGACTGTCCATCTTCATTGTTATAGTGTTCAAATTTAAGGTGTGAGTGTTGAAATTTTATATTTGTTAAGTATGACCTAAGTGGTACATATATTGGGAGGATCGATCATAAATTCAGTACTTCAAGGTTTCGAATTAAGGGGTAATATTTGACCCGCTTTTATGATTTTTTACTTAACCCAGTTGTTAAAATCTCCCGAATTTTGGGTTCCTGACCATTTTGCCCAATAATATATAGTTATTTACTTTGTTAAACACTTTATCGTGATTCATTTATATTAGGTATAAGTCTTAGTACATTTACATATTTTAATAATTTTTTTTGAGTATAAAATTTTATCAATTTAATCATTGAATTCAAAGTTCTTACGTAGTAAATCAAATGTATCAAACTTCATACAATTTGAAAATGATTTAATATTTCATTATACCACTTTATTTTGACAGATAATATGTTTTGAAAATATTATTAAATATCAATCATTAGAATACATGTTTATTTTTATTGTTTTGAAATTTGATATTTTTAATTGATATAATATCATATAATTCAAATTGAATCAATTATATTTAATTTCAAAGTTATTGAATTATATTTTATATATCATATATAATATATATATATATATTAATGGAAGTTTGTTTTTTAATCATCATGCTGAGTTTATCACACAGATATCAACATATATTATATTATTACATATATAGAGAGATTGCCTATTTCATATGGAAATAATAATAATTTTATTAATCATTTCATTTGCTAAAAAGTTTTTAGGTTAAAAAAACACACACACACACACATTGTTTGTTTCCCTGCAATTCCAGTAAGAATGTTATTTACATCTTCGCCTTACCATTTGTAATTATTTATTAAGTAATGGCTTGTCATGATTTATGTTTAGAGTGACATGACTTATCTATAAACTAGTCATCAGCGTGTCTTTGCTCCCTTTACAACACACCTTTATTCACAACATCCTTCACGGCCAAAATCATATATATATTCCAAATTTTATGCTATGTGTCACCGTGGTTGATTATTAAACACTGGCAGAAGTTTGAAAAATGCAGATGACTGATCTGGAATTGATATAAACCTGGACTACTGGTACTTTGGTTTGTTTCGAGTTTGATTTTATCTATAAAATTTAAATTTATTATAGTTTACACCTTAATACTAAATTACCAAAAATGATAAATCACATTAAAATTGGTATTTAACTTTGATGTACTGACAATATAAAAAAATTTGGGCAAAACACCCATTTTAATCCCTTTAAAATTTTGCGTCGACCAAATTGGTCCATGTAAAAAAAAATCTCAAATTGATTACTATAAAATTGAATAGAAAATTGGTTCTTAAAAATAAATCTCTCAAATTGGTTTTTGGAAACTTCAAAATCAGACAAATTGGTCCCTATAAAATTAAAAATTCAAATTAGTCCTCTGATAAATCACTAGGAGGACTAACTTGTCCAATAATTCACTTTTGTAGGGACTAATTTTAGAGATTTTTTTATAGGGACTAATTTGGCTACTATTCAATTTTGCAATGATCAATTTAGAATTTATTTTTCCAGGGACCAATTTGTCATGTGAAATTTTAATGGACAAATTTGATAGTTTTATAAAAAATTTAAATATAATTTTCACATATTGATAGTATAAAAGAAATTAAACTAATAAAAAATTTATACTATCATTTAATTAAATTCTTTTATCTGTATAAATTTTTAAATAGTTAATATAAAACTCAACTATTTTTATTAATATAATAATATATAATTAGATAGTATTAAAAAAATTATAAATATATAGAAATCAAACTCATCAAATTATACTACAACTTCATGTAAAATGTACGAGAGAAACCCCTACTTTTAATGTCCGAAATTTATGTTTTAAAGTTGCCATTCTAGGTAAAATTTTATTTAATTACCTCCACTGATTCAAAGTTGCATAAATAGCGGGAATTTTACTTCTAATGTCAAAAATTTTAATGTCAGAAATTTATGTTTTAAAGCTGCCATTCTAGGTAAAATTTTATTTAATTACCTCCACTGATTCAAAGTTGCATAAATGTCGGAAATTTTACTTCAAAGTTGCCTATATATATATATATATATATATATATATATCACCATTGATTCGAAATTGCATAAATAATTCTTCACACAACACCCCTTCCTCTCATACTGGATCATAAACATGGTAAACGCTGTTGCTATTTCGCGCAAACAAAGTTTGGCTATTAGAAACCATACACTCAACCTGCATCAATATTTGCGGTATGGTAATAATAGAGATTAATAATATGTTTGATTTAACTTTGAAACTCACAATTATAACTTCAGTAGAAGTGTTTTTGACTAAACCATAATTTGTAACTGTCTAAAACTAAACCAAACATACCATAAAACATATACCTCTAATTTTTCGGGTGAAAAAAAAATCGCATTACTTTATGAATGAACGTAAAGGTTATAAACTTGTAATTATCACTCACTACCTGCTTTTCATGTCAATAGACTGAACTGTGAAGAGCGTCCGTTCAGATGATTTAAAGAGGAACACTTCCATCAATTTGCGTAGAATTAAAAGGGAAGTAAAATGCGTGTTTTGGTAGCAATAATTACGAGCTCCGCTCCTTTTTATATCCTTTTCAATTAATATAAGTACTAAAACAAAAATCTCATTCGAGATAAATTATTTTAATTTTTAAGATGCACTGCTTTTCCTATCGTTTTTCCAAGGAATCAATAACACAAGATGAAGTGGTGCTTAACAAGTTTCCAGCTGCGAAAATCAGTATTCAGCTTTTGAAAAACCCGACATGGGTAACGCGAAATTTGCAAACAGATATGGCATATTTAACCGAAATATAAATAAAGGGCCAAAAATACAAAAAGAAAAAAACAGTATTAAGGAAAATGATGCTTATTAGCAAGAAGGAAAAAAAAAATAAAAAAGACAAAGCTGCAGTTTCGCCATCCAGAAAGAGAAAAATTGTTATTAACACCAGAGGTAAATTGAACTGCAGAATATGCTTCAACAACAACGCCACATTAACAAAAACGAAAAAAAAAAAAAAAAGATTGCGCGTTCATTGTCATTCAATGAAAACCCGAGTGATCAGGGAAATTGGAAGATACATATTCCCTCACTTCCCTGGCAATCACATCCCTCATCATATCCCAAAACCCCAACGGCACACTCTCCGGCGAGGTTCGCTGGTCCGCCACGGCCTCCCGCTCCGTGCCACCGCTACAACCAATCCCGGGCGGAGCAAGAGTCAACGCTGTCAACGGGTCATCCTCCAAGGGCACCGCGCAAGGGCGCACTGAAGAGGCCCTCTCGTTGGTAGTTGTGACGAGAGAAGCACAACCAGCAGCGGTTGCGCGCTGGTCCCTGGCCCTGCGCTTGAGCGTGGAGTTCCAGTGGTTCTTAACGGAATTATCGGTTCGGCCCGGTAGTAATCGGGCAATGGTGGCCCACCTGTTTCCGTACTGGGCATGGGCCGCGATGATGGTCTCGTCCTCTTGGGGCGAGAAGGGGCGGTGCTCCACTGTTGGGCTCAGCTGGTTGCACCACCTCAGCCTGCACGACTTGCCTGACCTCCCCTTTATGTAGCGGCTGATGAGGGACCAGTTTCTGGGCCCGTATTGCTCCACGAGTCGGGTCAAGATCCGGTCTTCTTCTGCGCTCCATGGGCCTTTGATCCTCTCTGGTTTGTTGGGATTATTCCTTTGGGTTGACTCTGAAGAAGAAGAGTCGGACGAAGACGCAGTGATCGAGGATGAGCTTCTATTCATTGCTTCCAATATATTCCCTGAGTGAGTGAGCGAGTGAGAAGGGTAGAGGCTAGAGTCAGTGATATATGGATGATATTTGTGAATTACTAATTAATGAGGTTTCGAAGGTGGAGGTGGAGGATATAGAGAGTAGGATATATAGTGTAATGGAGAAAGGGGGAGTGTTGTTTGTGGGGTTTATATATGGAGAGACTAGAGAGAGATTGGTGATTGGTGTGAGGTGCATGCAGCTTGGGGAATAATTTAAGAAAGATGTTGTGACTTGAATGGGGTAAAGGGGTGTGGCCGTGGGGTGAAGGCTACTTCCAGGAAACTTGGTTTTTGTACAGTTGGTGGGTGTGGAGGGTCTAACTACAATGACTCTGCAGATGCGATTTGATATCCCCTTTGTATCGAGCAACCTTTCTGGCTGGCTGCCACACTCTAATCTCGGTTTTGTCTTCCTTCCTCCCTTTGACCATTTTGTCCTCTTCGAAATTTCCTCAACATCTTCATCCTATAATTATTTTATATATCGTTCTTGGCACCGCCCTTTTTTTTTTCTTCTTTTGTTGCATATAATATACAAGCGCTTGATCATTATTATTTCAGTTTATAGTTTATTAATCGGCCATTTTCTGTTTGCTGCTTTTGCACCATTTTATAATTGATAACAGTTAGCATGAATTTGGGCACACTCAGGTAAGGATAGAATTTGGACTAATCAAGTTCATACTATACATAGTCCAAAAAAATAAACCAAAAAAAGAGACAGGTATAGAAAATGAACAGCTGTAGAGAGTAGACGAATACTAATATTTATGGGATTAGTATAGGAAAGAAAGGAAGGGACATTGAGATAAAATTGAACGAAGGTACAGTATAAATAATAAAATCATTCATTCTCGTACTGAATAAACTAGGGTATGGAAAAGGAGAGGGTAACTGCATATAATAATATTATTATTAGGGGCGGAATTAGTTAATACACTTTTTTCTCTTGGGAGCATTTAAAACATGACAGGAAACGCCTTGCTGTTCGACATAACAAACGTTTTTTTAAGATTCTAAATGTAGAATTAAAAATTGAGAAGGACAGCAAGTGGGGTCGAAAACCTTTTTTGACCACTTCTGTTTGTTGGGCATTCATACAGCTGTAACGTAAAAGCGAAGTTCAACTTCTCTCCTCAGCTCTATCTATGAGCAACCAATTATCCAAGGCATAGGAAAGGCGTGGAGTGCCGTGAAGCAATCAGTTATCTTGTACTGTGAGGGCATATGCTGCAAAAGCAGCAAAAGCAAAACCTCTGTAAAACCTCTGTTTTGGCATTCTATATAAGGATTTTAGGTTAAATAAAAAACAAAAAATAAAACTTTTTAAGGTACTTACCAGCAAAAACCTTTGAAAGAAGAAGAAAGGCAGAAAGCCATAAAAAACACAGCTTGAAATATTACTTCAACGTCCTCCACGTAGGAAGGGCCCACTCCCAGCCTGTAAGAATCTCACGTGATTCAAGTTGAATCCCTTTGACTTTTTTGGCTCCAATCTAGCATTGCTTCGGGTCCCACACTTTCTCCTGGAGCGTGACCTCACACTCCGGCTCCAGTGGAGTGGAGGTGGACCGGAGCCACCCCATTGCTACACCTACATCCACATTTCGCTAATTCGCTCCTTTCAACTCCTCAATATTTATCGCGTGCCTTATCCGATCTTACATTTCGTCAAATTCTATTATCTTGGCCGTTTCTGTTTTTCTTCCTTTGTTTTGAGGGGAATAGTCACAGGAATATTGATTGATTTCCACACCTTTTTTTTTCAGAATTAAATTATTCCAATTTAGTGCCATCACAATGAATAGACATTGCTTGAAATCTTTTTCAATTATACCCGGTCTTTCTTTTAATAATAGTCCACTCTTCTATGGTTCAAAATCGGATATATCAAAATTTCAACAGCGGTTTAATTATTTAGGCACATTTTTATTGCTTGTCTGACTTTTAGTTCTATAACTCTCAAGAAGCCATTATAAAATATAAGAAGATTGATTAGGAGAGACATATTCTAACTTATGTTCAACACTCTCCTACTCTAGTAGAGTCTAATCTAGTGAGATCCGACCAGCCATTTTGAATTTTGCTTGAAACACATTTCATGATTCATCCTTTTTTTTTCCTCATGATTTTTGTACTCCTTTATTATCACCTTCAAATTTTGATGCATTATTTTAATACACTCTATCTAAATCTCAACACAATTCCGGGTAGGTAGTATTATTAATAGTCATACATATTGTTTTTCCCTTTGAATTGACTTTTTTAAACAGTTTGTTCGATAACAGTAGTCAAATTCTCAATCGTGAAAATACATCTTTTTTCCAGAAAAAAAAATTATGGTTTCTTAGTAAATATCTTTAAACTGTTTTTTTTGTAATGTCCTTATAGAAAATGGTAAGAAATATTCATGAAAAATATTTATTAATGAACAAAATTGGAGAGAGTAAAACACGCGCTTAAAGTAGACGTTTGGGAGGAAAAGGGCAGAAGTAGCCGCCCACGTGGCATAAATAAATGGTATTTGGAGGGATGCGGGTACAAGCGGCGAGGTGTGATCCTAAAGAGGAGAAGCAGTTGGGCAGTTGATACAAACAGCTGGCACCAAACTCTAGCGCACCGACTTTGTTCTGTTTTCTGACTGGTGACTGCCTCCTCCGTCCAAGTTCAGTTACAATGGGATTGGGAATATTGCTCTAGTAATATTCAGACATGTTAAAATGGGTTGAGTCTTTTGAATTAATCAATTCATTATTTTTAATAGATTAGGTTGAAGTTTTAAATTCGTAAAAAAATTTCATTCTGCCTAACCTTTCACTTAACCTAAGGATTTTAACAGGTTACCTTGTTTCTTGCTGACCAAATTTTTTTTTTTAAAAAAAATTATAATTGCTTACCCCCATCATTTTTTGAGCTTTTAACAAACAATGTAGTTGAACGGACTAACCAGTTTTGACATTTCTAGTAGTATCCAACACAGCACAGGATGCAGGATAGATAAACGCCAACAAACGAGACGAATAATATGCACTGCAGAGCAGAGAAAAAGCCAAAGCGGGTTGGAGGAGGTCACAAATGGAATCGGGTCGGAGGCCAATAATTCGGGTTCGTACCAGTGAGGCGGTTGCAAAGTGGGGCCTGGAATTGGACAATGAATGTATCATGCAGATTTTCAAATTAATGTGCGGCGTGGATGGGTTGCGGTCAGTGGGCCCCACAGTGCCCCCTTCCAACCCGATTGCCGGTCGAGGTGGGCCCCATTCCCTTCCGCGTGTGCTAACTGCTCTTGGAGTGGTCAACCCGCTGTTTCAATGCCTCCTACATCCTTCCTCTCCTCCTTTGTCACACGCTCACACCTCCTCCCTCATCCTTGTCTTTTTTTCTCTCTTTTTCTCCCTTGTCCCCTCGTGCCTGATCCTTGTGTGTATATATATATATATATGCACATAAATATATTTGGTCGAGCCGGATCCTTGCGTGTTTGTGTTATCCATGCTGCCCATTGCCCCTCCATGCTATGGGGCTTTGCCTTTCTTCTCTTACAATTTTCTGTCTCTATCAATTAACCATTAAACTCTTATACTTTTTTTTTTTCCTAGTACAAATGAACTCTATTACTTTAAATAAATCTTTTCAATTTTTTTTATTTTCTATAAAATCATACATATGGCTCAATCTTAGCCTTTTAAGATATCGATACTCATAAAAAAAGTTGACATTATCAAAGAAACTCTTATAAAAATATTTAAGTCTTCCAAATATTATTTTCAAAGTCACCTATATAATAATGTTGGATTGAATAATATTATTATAAAACTTTTACATTTACAGTATAATTGCATAAATGATATAAAAAATAATACTATTGCATAAATGATTGTAATAATTAATTATTTTATTTTCAAAATATTGAGGTATCAGTTCATAATTATTGTAATATGAAGTATTCATTTAAACTAAATTGGCATGAAGTCTACGAAAAGACTTGGTGTTTTTCATTCCTTGCTCCACTCTGAACATTTTTTTTTTCACTTGAGACTAATTTCTTTAAGATTCCAATTCATACCATAAAGTATTTAAGTGAAGTCCCTCCTAACAAATATATTTTTTCATGAAAAATGTTAGATAATTAAAAATTTATTTAAAATTTTATATCCAAAATGAAGTGGCATAATTATTAGCTTGTAGATTAATTAATAGGTCATAATAGTTTATTTCATTTAACAATAATTATAATTTCTGTCAAAGATTTTATTTGTATATATTTTTTTAGATGAGCGTCATTTCTCTTTTTTTATACATAAAAATATTAGGATCCAATCTGTGATCAAGGAACTAAAACTCTTTCCATTCACATCAAGACATTACTAATTTTGAACAAGTATTTATTCATAAGACCTACCGTACACTAAAATTTAAAGATTACAGTACAGAGTAGAATAAAAAAATCAGAGTTTATGAACTTTTGGTCGGTACATGTATGCCTCCTTACTGCTATTAAGATGTTTTATTTACTATTTTTCTTTTATAACTATGCCAGCGTATCCGACACCCATTGATCCCAACTAAGCAAGAATAAATTGTTACAATTATTATCAATTTAAATAATAGAAGTTTTATTGGTCCGAAACTATAAAAGCAAATTGAACAAAGTGTTTTTGTCAGAAGTGAATTGGACAATTAGATCTATAAAACTTTGGCTATAAACAATAGAACCCATCAATTGCCTCTTTTTTTCTGGGCCCATCAATTGCCTGAAACGGAGGGAGTAACAACGTTGGCTGGCTGAAGATGAAATTTAATCTTAAGAATAGCAAAGGTTCACTTAGACCCAATGCGCGGCTCATTATATATCGGCCCAGATAATAACTGGATTCATTTGATTCTTTGTTTTAATTGTAAAGAGTTCAACTTAAAAACTATTCCCAAGCACGACCAAAGAGAAAAACTCCCAAATGGTATGTTTGGGCTTTTCCATAAACATATCGCAGGAGTTACCTTTTCCTTTTTTTCCTATGGAAGCCCCAGGAGTTAGGCTTAAGTTATTAAATATTTCTTCCAGAAAAATGGGCTCAATACCGTGTCAGATATTTTGTGTATGCTGGTTTTTGGGCAACCGTTATGTGGGTGTTTTGGGCCATAAACGCAAGTCACGTTATATTTATACTCCCTCTATCCTTAAATAATTATCCAATTATAAATATATATTGAAATTATAAAAATAATTAGGAAAATATTAATATTAGTAAAAATTAGGAATAATTTATTAAATTATTCTTATTTCTTTTTAACACTCTAACTTTCTCTCTTCTCATTCACTAATGAGTCAACAGTATTTAATAGTAATATTATTGATAAAAAATAATTAATACTATCTAAATTTTTAAAATGAGTAATTATTTTTAAATAAAGTAAATTTTTGAAATAAATAATTATTTAAAGACAGAGGGAGTATTATTCATTGTCCATCAATTTTTTTACAGTTGGAGGCCAGTAGATTGGTTGATGCCTTTGCCTTTTCGGAAACTCCGCTGTATGTGAGTAGAGTTGACTGGTTAAAAAAAAATCATTTCACTTTCCAGTGGAAGCTGTTGTTCTTTATTTTATTTTTCATTTTTGTGATATTGAATGGAAACTTTTAAGGAAACTTTGTCAAAAAACACCGCATGATTAAAATTATCTTTTTCAGTATGCTATGATTATCAAATCAATCCAACACCCAGCAATCGCATTGTCCGCTAAAGCATCTGGCTTTCTCCAGAATGAGTATTCTCCAATAAAATGCGATCTATAATGTCCATCTTCCCAATTGAACAATAAAGCGATTCAATCTGTCACATAATACAAACAAAAAAAGTAGTGTAAAATCATCGATCCCATCACTACGCCCAATAATTCCAAGGCGATGACAAAGCGACTTTGATATTTGAGAATCATTGATTTCAGTCTAATTCATTGATTCCAAACTGCCGCTCTTCCGCTGATAATAACGTCAAAGCTTAGCCTAACTTTATTTTATCACTGGAAAAGAAAATCAGAGCCCAAAAAAAAAACAAGAAAGGGGAGCAAGTGTAAGGCTGAGAGTAAACATTGCATCGTTTGATCCAAGCGCGGACATACTTTGGATAATAGTGGCTGGTAATCAGTCACTGATCTTGTACAGTAAACCGGACTTTGTATCCAATACATAAAGAAATAAGTTATCACGTCCATCCACGCTGGCGCTATAGCTGGCTCCAATAGCCACAGACAATCACAGTTAGCTCTTGTCCTGGCCAGATTTGAAAATCACATCCACTCAAACTAGTTACTAGACTTTCTACAGTAACCTCCACTTGTTTCAACCTCTTGATTATGATATATATGAACTTAATTAAGCAGCAGTTTTTTGTTTTTTTGAAAAAAAATAATTCGCCCCCTTTTGCATTTATTATATTAGAAATCCTAGGTCATGATTGATGCATGCAATTAATTAAACAGAAGCACATGCAAGGAAGAAAAAAATTTGGAGAGCCCAAATCATAATGCTATACGTAAAAGGAGCTTTATTTCCCAATGTATACTTATCAACCTTTCATGGTACCTGGCTGATGCCGACATTGCGTCTTGCTTTTTCATTAGTCGCGTGATAGGTCCCCACTTTGGACACTAACCCCAATTTGTTTATTTTGGACAATAATATGAGACATGCACCGGTTTATTTTCCCTTGTTTGCTGTTTCACAAAAGTGTTTTTTATCTAGATCTTCTTTCATTTTGTCTGTGGGAGATAGATATCTATTGACGTCTTGTGTGAAGCTATCAAGTAGTAAGTTTATGTCACATGAAAAAGATTCACTTTGGAATTATCGCATTTCATAAATGTAATCTATTTCTATATAAATGTAATCTATTTATTTAGCACAAATTAATAATGAGAGTATGAGACGCATGTAGCCCGTAGGTGTATGTACGAGTTGCGGGTGTAGTATGGGGTATGCGCAAAAAGCATGAGTTGAAATGGAGATAATATGAAAGAAAAAGGAAGAAATTAAAAGCAAGAGAAAGAGAGGCCTCTTCGTACACCCGGGCCTCTTGATAATTTCTTGTGCCTAACACACCTTTGCTGAATATGACGTATGGTCTGACACATTTAAAAAAGGAGGGCAACTAAGGAGGCCACCGGAAAGAGAGAGTCACTTACAAGCAAAAGCAAAGTTTCATGTACACACAGCAGAGATGTATGTTAGGGGGAAGGATGAGCAATTCATCTCAATAATTAGTGAAGAAGGTTTGAGATGGGGCTTGGAAAAGCATAAAGCAATTGATGTTGATACCCCACGTAATGATCAGAGAGGCACATGCTATTCCAACATCACCACAATCCTCCCTCATTCCTCCCCCTCTTCCTTTCTCTCTAACTTTATTATTTTCGAGTTTTTTTTTTTTCCTTCCTCAATAACCCCACAACCAGTGGTCCAGCCTTCCCTTATCTTATCACGTTTCAAGCCCCTATCTATTTCACAAACTTGGTCACATCAACCTTAACATCAACCTTTAATATCGGTTTTATTTTTCCTTGCACTGAAGCAAATTGAAAGGGTCTCTCACCCTTCCCTACAAAGATTCCAAGACAACCCGATCAAATGACCCAACTCTCTTTTACATCTTACTAGCTAGGTAGACCCAATAGTTACTTAAGCCAGACGACCTTCCTTTCTCTATATGTATGCTCCATCCTCTAGCTGTTAACAGCCATCTCCAACATACCCACCGGTTTTCCAACAATTCTGCTACCTTAGCTTAATATATATTATATAAAACATAGTATAGTATAGTATATATATATATATATATTGTCATCATAATGCCATCAGTGCATTCTAGCCCTTGTTACCCAATGGAAAACCCAGCAATAGTATCTCTACTACGCCATACATCAGGGGAGAAGCGCAACAGGTTCTCCACTGGCGGCCTATTAAAGATGTTCAAGCTCTTCCCTATGTTGACATCAGGCTGCAAAATGGTGGCACTGTTGGGAAGACCCCGTAAGCCTATGCTGAAGGACAGTGCCACAACGGGCACAATCTACGGTTACCGCAAAGGGAGAGTGAGTCTGGCCATACAAGAGGACACGCGCCAAATGCCAATGTTTCTCATAGAACTGCCAATGCTCACAAGCGCCTTAAACAAGGAAATGGCCTCAGACATAGTGAGGATTGCGCTGGAGAGTGAGACCAAGACCAACAAGAAGAAGCTGTTGGAGGAGTTCGTTTGGGCAGTGTATTGCAACGGGAGAAAAGTAGGGTACTCGATAAGGAGGAAGCTTATGAGCGACGATGAGCTGCACGTGATGCAGCATTTGAGAGGGGTGTCAATGGGAGCAGGGGTGCTGCCAAGCGCGTCTGAGAAGGAAAGCAGTGCCGATGGGGAAATGACGTACATGAGGGCCAGATTTGAGAGGGTCGTCGGTTCCAGGATTCCGAAGCCTTGTACATGATCAATCCAGATGGTGCTCAAGGCCCAGAGTTTAGTATCTTCTTTGTTAGACCTCACTAAACTTGATTAGTTTATACATATATATCTATATATCTATAATAGTATAATAATAACATATGTATGTTTTTATGTACCCCCCTAGCCAGCTAGCTTACGTTGTATTAATACTGATTGTAAGCTCAAGCTTTTTGAAAAGTGCCGTTAAATTAATGAATCACCTCACTCTCTCAAGCCGTTGATCGTGTTTTTCTTTAATTTCCGCTCATGCGTTTGCTATTTGTAAGATGAATTCCTCACCCAAATTAAACTGGCTTTCTTGCTTTCACTATGCAAGCCCACTAGCCTACTGCTTTTGTCTGCAAATTGCAGCAGCACATAAATATATTTGTTTTCATCTCCTTGCTCATCTTTTTCTTTGTCAATAAACGATATTCTGCACGTTGTAATGGATATTATAAACTAAGAGACTAGAGTTTATGATGATTGCCAATTAATCCTGAAGCCGCCTAGTTTGGGATTCCCCTGAAATCACATAAACTTTTTCTTTTCTCAATTTTTTTTGTTCCATAAATTAAAGGAACACTCCAGCGCTCTATAAATTTTATCGTTTAATTATTCACTTGTTTGAGATAACTGTTCTTTTTGATGACTAGTGTGGTATACGCACACATATGTGTTACTGTATTAATAGTTTTGAAAAATCAATTTTTTTGTGATTAAAACCAAAATCATTTATTTTTTAGCAACCAAGAATATATTTAGGGTTTAATTTTAATACACTAAGGGTGTATTTGGTTGATGGATAAAAATGAGGAATAAATTTTTATAGATGAATTTTATGTGTAAAATTATACATACATTTCATTCATGAATACTTATCCCACATTTTTACCCCTAATTAGGGTGTTCATAACCCCACGGTTGAAGTTCATTGAATTGGGTTAAAGTCTTGAAAAATGACTTGGTGTACCTTTCAAGCCTGGTTGTGTCATGCATCAGGTTAGTCCCACTATGCTTAAATGAAAATTTTCTTTTTTAAAATATGATATTTAACTCATATATTTAATTCTTTTATATTATATAACTTTCACATGAAATTATATATTTTTTTTTTTATGGAGAAATATTATATCATTTTTGGCATATATAAAATTTGATATTACCACATAAGAGTTTGATTTTTATGTATCAAGAATGTAAAAATAACTTTATACTACCATTTAATAGGAATGCATAAATTGTCATGTCATCGTGAGAAATTTAATTTTTTAAACTTAAAATGATAAAATAATTCCTTACATTCTTAACAAATAATAATATAAAGTTATTTTACACTTTTAATGTGAAATTAAACCCGACCACATAATAATATGTGAGCATGTAACGTCTATTGTTTGATGATAACATAAGTTATGCTTTATCTATTAGGAGTACTCTCCATGGAGCTTGAACTTGTTCAAGCAAATCCATAATACAGATAATGATTTAATAAGTAAATAGAATACAAATAAAAGAGTTTATTCCATGCAGGAGATTAATTTTACTTTACTAAAAAAGTTTTACATTGTTATATAATTATATAATTTCATTTGTAAAATCACGTTTAAGATAATGGATGATTGAATTGAATGTGAGTTGAGTGTTTATGTAATTTGTTTATATTGACAATGTATTAAATTAAATTATTCTTTAATACCGTCAACTATTTTAAAGGGTATCAATATCATATTAGAGTGACTCATATTGAGTCTCGTGTGTTATTTTTTGAAAAATTAAATATTTAAAAATAGTAGGTTCATGATTAAATGATAACTATTTATCAATAAATATATGAATACCCTTAAAATTATCATAAGCACTAAAAGAATCTCTTTCACCAATATAGGGTTGAAGAAGGTGGTAGTTGTCTTGTTTTTTTTTCTTGAAGTATTGGGCTTGAGCCTTGAGAACAAAAAAATAATAATTTCTAGCAAACCCCTAACCACCTTTATTCGGGTTTCAAAAACCTCCGTCGAGTTAAACCAAATTAGTCAGATTCTTAATGATAGAGTTTAGATATCAGTGGTTTCATCAAGAGAAAAAAAATTAAAAGAATAAAAAATATACCATTCAAAAAAATTAGAAGCCTTAAGCCATGTATCCCAATTCAAATGGCACTGCCATCAAAAGAAACTTATCATATATCAAACTAATCTCCAAGGAACAGGAGATGGAGAAGAAATTAAAAAGCCTACGAAGGGATACCAAAAGCTAATGTGACAAGATGAATTGTCTTTGTAGGACTAACTCTCCCTCTCAAAAAGAAAACACTTTTTTTTTTACCTAATAAATGTGGTGCTTGCTTAAGTATAGATGAAATTTTTATCTGTACAATAAAGATGTGTGTTGGTCAAATAAAAAAGGCACACACGGACTTTGAGAGTGGGCGAGTCAACAATTGTTTATGACCATTATTAGTTTAAGGCAAAGAGAAAAAAAAACTAATGAGCCATAAAAAAAATAAACAATTTGAAATTTGGATTGGTTTCAACAGATGTAGCAACTCCCATTGTCATCGCCACCATTGACACCCAACCTTTGACCACCTCTGCCCAGCTGCAATCCATAGCCATATGACCTATATATCTCACTGTAGATTGTTTCATCACCACCTTGTCCACCACTGTCATCCACCCACCCACCACCACCACCCCCATAGTCATGAAGACCTAAGGTGCTATGGAAAGCCCCACCACCATCAACCACCTTGTCCACCACTGGTCCACTTCCACCTTCCACCGAGCCAAATTGAGAGGTCGAAGAAGGAGGATGGGGAGATCATGATCCACGAGGTGCGAGAGAGGTGGGTCTTATAGGAACGAGGGTTGGGATGGAGGAGAGGGAGGAGTGGGGATGTGTGTGTGTTGGGTGGTGGATTTGGGAGT
Organism: Dalbergia oliveri; assembly: GCA_030441495.1. Lineage (NCBI taxonomy): Eukaryota > Viridiplantae > Streptophyta > Magnoliopsida > Fabales > Fabaceae > Dalbergia > Dalbergia oliveri. The sequence goes on from JAMLFY010000003.1 coordinate 3,948,484, forward strand.
GAGTGAGGCATCAAGGAGGAGGAGATGGGGTTGGGGAGGGTTTGGTGTGGTGTTGGGTGGGCAATGGTTGAGGCTAGGAGGATGAGGGAGGAGATGATGGAAGAACTAGAATAGTGGGAATGATGTGATGGATGGAGTGAGAGTGAATGAGGAAGTGAGAGTAGTAGTAGTAGAGAAGATGTCATTAGGAGTATGCGTTATGGAGTGGAAAGGATGATTAGGTCACCTTTTGTGGAACTATTAATGGCATATTTTTTTAAATCACATATGTTACATTTGCTCATATCACCTCGCACACATGTAGATTTATTTGGCCATTTGCATGTTAAGAGTCGCCAACAACGGCAAAATTTTTGTCAAACAAAGTTTACATAATTCTGAAATTAAGACCTGTTACGGTATCACAGGTGGCTTTAATTGGATGTGGTACGTAGACGCCTTTTTTTTTTTTATGGGTTCTAGACTAGAAGTGGAAGCTCAAAATGAAGAAATGAAGAAAACCTCGTTCAATATTTCTTAACCTTTTCTTATTGTCGAAATATTTCTTAACTTGGTCCCCCTTTTTTGACCAAAATTATTGGCCTATTTTAAGTCTAAAAAACTAAGTCCGTTAGGCCCACCATCATTTTAATGATAATATCAATCCATCGGACCCCAAAAACAGTGTGTAACCACACATGACCCCAGAAAAAAAATGAAATCCCCCCAAAGGCCCAAAGTTAAAATAAATAAATAAATAAGATCATTTGACATATTAAACTACATATGTGAATAAATTTAAAAGAAGATTGTTTGGATAAATTATAATCACAAAATTGAAAATATATAACCAAGATGTTCTGCTTAACAAATGAAAAGTTAAGATAGAAAAATGATTAATTTTGGAATATTCTTTATTTTAATTGTGAGCATATTTATCAAGCCAAATCTAATTAGATTTGTGCAGATTTAATTTGATTTCATTTTTATTTGTAATTAACGAGTTTTTATTTACTATTTTAATAATTTTTCTTATTTTAAATAAATTTAATGAGGAAAATTATCATGGTGAAATACATTTAATTCATTTGGTAACTCTAAGCATGAAAAGTAATTTGTGGATTGATTTATATTATACTTTCTATAATAAGTTTCAAATATTTAAAGGATTTCTTAGTTAATTAATCAAATTCATTTGATCGAAACTAAGTCGTTTTTCTTTTTGGCATAACAATTTTAAACACGGTGATATGTAGAATCTTGAATTTCCCCTTTTTCCCCCATATGCATTCGATTCGATGCATGAAACAACTTATAAACAACTTGTATTGTAGCGTTGAGGATAAGAGCACACATGGGGATTTAATAATGACTGATTAATTAAAACATAAGCAAAATGGCGCATGAAACTGTTTCATGGTTTGCGTGGCGTTGGGCAAGATGACGGAACACTTTTATCTCCTTCCTTCCTTCCTATAAATATGGTTCATTTTAATTTTTAAAATTGTATATATACTTTTTTATCATTGAAATTAATAATTTATTAATTTGATTTTTCTAATTGTAAAGAAAATTAAACTAGTCCCTGTAATAATATTTATAAAAATTAACTTGAATGATAAAAATACTAATTTAAATCATTTTTTCAATTTTAAAGAACAATGTAAAACACGTAAAAAATTTTCAAAACCAAAATTAATCTTTACTCATTTTAGTTTTTTTTACTGGTGTAAGATGTATATTAAACATCACAGCTTCATTATTATATTCAATATACCAGACATGGCAGCAGTACACCATTTCCCAGGGTTTTCATTTTTCTAGATGCTGTCAAGCTCATCAGAGTATATAATTTTCTTTTTTTCAATTTGAATCAAACGTTGCCACAATTGAAGAAAGGCCAACAGCCTTTGTCTTTTCATCCTAAAGCTTGAGGATTTTTCAAACAGAAATTAAGAATAATAAGTTTTAAAATTTTTAAACGCGTTCAGTAAATTAAGAATCTATAGATTTATTCTTAAATGAAAAAAACTATTATTCTGAGTAAAAATTTATTTTAATCCCTAAAATTATATATATGTATTATGGTGATCAAATATTATGCTAAAAACCAACTTAAATCTTATTTTATAATTTTAAGGACTAAATTAATAATTTTTAAATTTTAGATACTAAAACAAAGGACACGTACAATTTCAATTATCAAAATAAATGATTATTTTATTAGAAAAATCAAAAAGTTAAAAGCACGTAAAATCCCGTATTAAATTAGGAAAAAATGAGGATGTGGCGATGATTCGTAAATTCGGAAGCGGTAGGTGAGGATTGAGGAAGTAGACAAGCAGATTAGATTGCACTACCAAGAAAAGAGGAAAAAAGAGAGAGAGAGAGAGAGAGAGATTGAAATTCTCAGCATGACACAACGAACCCCTTAACTAACTCAGCATGAATTCTCCATTCATGCAATTTGGAAAGGGCATCCGTTTTCAATTTTTCTTCATTAAGTGATCATCATTTCTTGAAATTCGAAATCATCCAGAGCACCTATTTCTAGATTGAATTTGGTGCATTGATATTCTAAAGAATAAAGACTTCTATTATTTATAGACCGACATTACAAGTCCACATAACGTTTCATATAATATAATTACAGTTAACATTTTTTCTATTCTAAATAGAGGTAATGTCATGAGGCCCATGTACATTACTGTCTCGTGCTCATTGCTAGTGGCACATGTGATTGTCTCTGTATCAAACAGGATAGTGGTATGTGGAAAAGGAATCGCCATGACCTGATTTTGAAGAATTTGTGGTTAGCATTGAAAATGCTAGCTCATCTAGCAGTACACTAACAGAAACAGGTAAAAAGATTCTGTTTACAAAGCATAAACCGACCATAAATAAAATTAAAAAAAAAGTATATTAAATTAAAATTTCAACAAAAGAATACAAATTTTTTTACCAAAAAAAGAGTAAAGAAAAGAAAATCATATATATTTCAGAGGAGAAATTTTGGGCATATTTTGTTTGTTTGTCCCTGGATCAGAACGCAAGGGGGCATCAGCATCATGATGATGATCAACATGTTAGAATCCGAAGCCAGCCAGCTTGCCCAAAATGCCCTGTTTGTATGGCAAGAAGGTTCTCTTCTTCAGATCCTCCGACTCTGCTTTCTTCCTTGCGTAGTGCAACTCGTGTGCCGAAACCGGTTCCTTTCTTCTCGACCTCGGCGGCATCTCAGAGTTCCTAAAGCTCGAAGAAGAAGAAGCTTTCCCTTCTTCGGGTCTCTTGAACGAAGCAGCAGGGTACTTCCTGAAAGGGTCCTTGCTGGTCCCTCTCCCTTCGGAGGCGCTTCGGAACAGCAGGAAGTCCCTCAGCCTCCACTTCCTCGAACTCTTCGAAGAAGACGACGACGTCGTCGAAAGCCAAGAACCCCTGTTCGGATCCTCCTTGTTATTAGCATTCCCATGCTGATGCTGATGCTGCTGCTCTTCTTCCCACGTGTGGTGCGATACTCTGTAAGGAGAGAGCGAACGCGTCACCCTGCGACTCGATGAAGTAGTCGCACCCGCTGGAGTCCTATCTCTTCCTCTTCTCTCGTCACCACCCGAGGAAGCGAAAGCGTCGCCGCTACCAGAATCTTTCTTCTTTCGCGGCGAGAAAGCCTCGCGGATCGCCTTCTTCCCCTGGGCTATTGGAGATCTCTTGGGCCGTTGTTGGGCCGGAGACAGAAGCGGGCTTCTAGCAGATTCGAACAGCTCGTCCTCCTTCAACGGCTTGATCTTGCCACCGTCGAAGAGCTCTTCAGCCGAGCGGGACGGTAATTTGTGTGATTCCCCGCCGACGAAGAACGCGAAACCGTCGTCACCGACATCAGCAGCGTTGTTTGTTTTCGAAGGGGTGGCAGATGACAAGTAATCGAAATCAGCATAGAACTCGGAGAGTCTAGAAGGGCTTGTTGGAGCGCTGAGGTAGTATTGGCCAAAACGCTTGGGAGAAGCAGGAGCACTGAGATAATTAGGTGAGATCCTTGCACCGTTGAAGTCGAAGTGATCCATTGTGGGGCTCCCTGGTGGGCTGGGACTAGCTACAGCCACTTCCATCTTGTTTGTTTGGTTGTTCTCCTCTCGGCTCGCCTCTCACTTAGGTCAATAGCAGCCTACACGTTTGGTGTGGGATGGCTGGGTTGGGTTGGTAGCAAGAGGCAGGGGTGGTTGTCGTGCAAGGTATATATATAGAGATAAGAGGGAGTGAGGGGAAGGTGGGTAGGAGGGTCACCGGATGAGATGAGATGAGGTGAGCAAGAGGTGTAGATTGTTTTGTTGACTATTGGCACAGGGGTCATCATCATAGCCGCCTTCTAATACCGCACCTTTTAATTTTTGTATCCCTGTTTTGCTTGTGTGAATTTCTCACTCCTTTCCCTCCTTATCCTAGGTGAAACATAGTGGGGCCTGGGCCAATGAAATCATATAATATCAAGGTTAATTTGTTAATTAAAATGGTAGGATATTTAGATGCGTTAATGAGTTTTGTTATATTTCTATAGAACATATATTTTTATATAGTTTTAGTGAAGAAAATGTCAAATAAAAATTAAATGTTTTCTTTATTTGATAATTAGAGAATTATTTGGAAGATTTTGTTTGCTGTCAGTAAAATCTTTATTCATAATCATTGAATTATTTACAATTATATCATTCAATTTAATTTGTTTATTTTTTATTATAATTTATTTAAAAATTATATTCTATCAAAATGGAATTTAACTAGTTAATAATGCAGGACATTTTATCCCAGTAACATATTAAAATTAATCTCATTATTGAAAATACGCGCTAAGAAATTCGATCTTTGACATATCTCGCAGCGCCACATGGATGATTTTTGAAATGTTTGGTGAACATGGATGTGATGTGATATACTAATACTAATATATGTGGTTCCGTAACTTAGCTTACCCGCCAACGTGAGGAAACAGGATTGAAGTGGATGACCGCATCAATTAAACTTGGCTGCTTCTAGATGAGTTTGTTGCGAATGGAGGGAATGGTATGTCTAATGTATTATTACAATTGCAGTACATGTGCGTCTGCGTAATGGCGGTCATCACCCCGGTTGAGTGTCTTACTTACCTGACCACCCTTTTCTTGGTCAATTCGGAGCCGCTATATTGTTAAAATATATATGGAACCATGGATTCCTATCTCGGTGGCGTTAAGCAGTGGAAAAACTTGGATTCTAGAAGAGGATGACCCTATACCATATAAAATTATCATAGATATTAGATATATATCAATATTAAAAAGCAAATACATTCACTGAAGTCGTCATTTGTTCATTGGGGATTCGGAGTTGGACGATGAAATGGCATCATGCAAAGATTCATATGAATATAAATTTAATATATAATATTTAGGTATGTTCACAGCTAAAATAGGTGTCATAAACTTTTTTGATATACTCACCCATCTACATATTTCACTAACTTTTTTTATGAGTGTGTTTAAAAATTAATTTTTAAAATTGTGTCCTTATATGAATTTTTCGATATTGTGCAACTCTTATTGATAATAATAATAATAAGTCTATAAAAATGAGATACTCGCCAACACTATGATTGTTATGTTCCATCCATTAGTCTTGGTGTATGATTGGAAAAAATGTAATAACATTAAAATTATTTTATAATTACTTATTTGTGTAATCACTTTTTTATATAATTAATTATATGATAATTAATTTATATTTAAATAATTTAATTAAAAAGTGGTTTCAAAATTATCTATTTTGTTTGGACGGTATTAAAAAGATTGATTTTGTAAAGAAAATTACTAGAAAAAGTATAAAATAATTGTTTACATTATATAATATTTGATATGTGCGGTTAATTTGGTAACAACATCATAATTTTAAAATTCAGTTTTTAATTATAATCAAAAGTTTAAAATTTTAAACTAAAATATATCTTATAAGCAAAAGCGACTTTTTAAAAACTTTTTGGCAAGAGAAATGCAGCCGGGTAGCATGATGCGAGAAACTGAACAGCAGCAAGAAAAGTCGCGATCGATGAAGACTTTTTTCAATTTCTCATTTTCTCTCTTTTCTCGTAAAATAATAAAGTTGTCCACATTTTTTAAACTGAAGGTGCATGCTTCACTCTTTTTCGTGTAAAGAAAGTCAAGAAACAAAAGTTATAAAAAGCTGTACTTTTGCTGCATGGACATTATTTATTTAAGTGGATTTTGCGGTATATGTATGGCTCGTATATGATTGTGTATCATATATATTTTTTGGTGGTGCTCTCGTGCCTGTACGAGGCAACACCTACGATGTTTATGATATTATGTTCTATTTAAATAGTATAATTTATATTTTTCTTGAAAAAAGTTAAAAGTTATTTTTTTTATTTTTTATTTTATTTGATTAAATAATTTATCATATTTTTAAAATTAATCTTAATACATTTTAAGAAGTTAAAATATTCAGCTTATTAAAAAGTATTTTTTAAAACACTAGAAACAAATACTTTTATTATTATATATTTGAATATAAAATAACTTATTTATAAATTACTTTTTAAAAATTAATTTTCTATAAGCACTTAAATAAATTATTTATCCAAAAAGAAAATATGTAGTTGATACGCGTAGGCAAATGATAGTAGTGTTAACGCTTGAATATAATGTCAAGTTTAAAATATTACAAAATAAACTCTTAAAAACAAAAATGTCATTTATTTAGATTTTAAAAGGCTACATTGAGCTTGTCTATTTTTGTTTCTACCAAAACATGTAGGAACATATTTTTGAAAAAAAAAAAACTGATTATTTTCTGTTTTTGTTTTTTTTAGGAGCACAAATAAACATACTAAAAATTAAAATTATATAAATACTTTTTTAAAAATATTATAGAAGAAGTATTTTTTCCACTTAGAACCTTATCCAAACAAGTTCAATGTAATCTTTTAACATATAAATAAATGACATTTTTATTTTTAAAAGCCTTTATTTTATAATATTATAAACTTAATTAACACTATATCTAAATGTTAATACTACTATCATCTGTCTATACACATCAACTACATAGTGTCATAGGCCTTGTAGCTGTCAACTGACATAGGCACAAGAGCGACCACCATATTTTTTTCATCCATATACACAACATGTTAATCCAATAAAACAGCGTATCTGACTTAAACAGAAACCAATGAATGAAATTTGATCAAAATTTATTTTACATGCTTCTGAAATTAAATAGTCAACTTTATTGTTTGTTGATGAGTTTTTTATTTTGGTGTTGGAGTTATTTTTTTTCTTTGGAGGTAGAGTTTTTTTTTATTGATATTGTTTATATATACTTTCAAATAAAAATGATTGTACAGTAAAAGTATTATCAAAACGACGACTTCGAAATTAATTAACAATGTTTAGTTGTAAATACGAACGTGAATTCATCTAAAGAAATTAACTCAAATTAAGTCGGAAATTGTCAATTTTAGTTGGTGTCACCAACCAATCGGATTTTCAAACTTTTAGCATTAATTTGTCTCTCTATTCTTTACATTACAATTTTACATCTGGTGTGAAAAAGGATTTTTATAGTCCAACTATCGCTGCGTTTGCAAGTAAGCTAATAACTTCTCTGGCGCAGGCGCGCAGCGTTGAAAGATCAATGGAACATGTGGCAAATGCATCACTTCTATATAGACCTGTTCAACATGAGGCTTCTAGAATTTACACTTCCTCTATATTTTATTTTACGAGTTGTTTTTCATTCCACATAATTATTTATCATTTCACTCATCTCGTTTGAGTAATTGACACATTACTTGTAATGATAAGAAAAAACAAATGAATCTAGATAACAAGTAAAGCAATGTGGATATAAATTATATTGAATTGAATATATAAACATGCTAGAAATCCATCCTGTACCACAACATGCTTCTCCTCATAACAGAAAGAAGATTAGCATGATTTGCATTATAAAATAAAAACAGGGTGCATCCAACAACACAATCAACCATATAAACATAAAATAATGATGATGCTAATATTTAATGAAAAAAGTCGCAATTTGTTGAATCGTTCTAGTCAAAGTCAGTTATTTGAGCTGGATTTATTTATTTAATTTATTCCTCAATAAAACAAGGCCAGCCATATGATTTGCATACAAAACGTTAAAATTGAGTGTGACTCCAAAATTGACTCTGACTGATCCGTTGCTATGGAGCTAATCCAATAATTTGTGGTTGCAAAAGATTGGGCTTGCCCAATTTTGAGTATCTCGCCCAACCCAGCATTGTGTGGTTCAAGAAATTGTGACTCGTGGATGTCAGCCATTTGTCCCAATAAGCATTATTAGCCCATTTACATTTTTTTCAGATCAAAGCAGCTTTCCCCATGTTCAACTCCCACCAGGTCTGGCCCTCTGTCTAAAAAGGAGAGCATTAGACAGCCACAAGTATGATAGCCTAACTTCTGTCCCATTGATAGCCTAACTATTAGGAAAAAAATGTGTGTTCTAGGGTGCATTACACATTGAATAAGAAATAATGCCATGTGTAAGTGACCAAAATAAAATGGTGACTACTACCCTAAGTTGTTGGTCAATGTCATCCTGCAGTTAGCTTTAACCACATTTTATAAATGTGGCTAATTGATTTTAAATATGTTGGCAAACATCATCTCCTTCCTCCTTTTCCTTTACCATCATCACCACTCACTCCTCAAGCTCCACTTTTGCAGCCTCCTCCATGTTAACATCATCTCCATCCTCCATCATCTACTACCATCACCACCCCATCCTTCATCTTGCAACCGTCATAGCCCAAACCAAAATCAAACACAAATCCAAAACCTCCCAACCTAAAAAACAACAAACAATTCTAGAACATAATCAATCCATCAAGAGAATCAAAAAAATGCGAAAAACGAAAAATGTGAAATGATGGCCAGTATCTATGCGGGTCGTTCATCAACTTCTCGCAAAGGTCGTGATCGACTAAATGAGGTTTCCATCTGGATTCACTCTTGAAGCCATCATCATCACCATCATTGACCACAATCCTAATTGTGAGAGTTGCATAATGGAAAGGGAGGGGGTTGGAATGGGCTATTGTCCCCTAACAAGGTAGCGCCATGGCCTTCTCTGAGCACTCCCTTCCGTTAATTCTGAGAATCAGGTTAGGGTGGACACGACGCTATGCCTGGTTTTGACTTTGTCGTGTCCTCCGAGGTTTCGCGATGGGCTTTGGTGATGGTTCAGAATGGGTGCTATTCTGAGGGTCCTTTGCCCTGGTAGAGTTATGTTCGTGGGTCTGTTGCTGATTTGTGAAAGGGGTGGAAATGGTGGTGATAGGTACTGATATTTAAAAAGCTATTGATTTATGGTGGTGATGGGTTGTTTCATGGTGGGTTGGTGGTTGATGGTTGTGGGAGAGTAGAGGGTGCGTGTTTTGGTTAGTGTCGCTGCAAGAAATTGCACTCCTATGTTGTCACCGTGATGGAAAGAATGGTATTGTGATTGGCTGCCTGTGGGGGAGTGGTGGCAAAGGTGGGGGAGGGAGGAGGGAAGAGTGTTGGTGTTTGGCCACAGATTAAATTTCATTTAACCACGTATATGAAATGTGGTTAAATGTAACTGTATGAGAAGACATTGTCCAACATATGTAGGTGAGAATCTGCCAAACAGAATAAGATACCTAGCTATAGTTTTCTACTAGTTGACTTTTTTTTGTCCTATAGCATAAGCATTAACCCTGCTTATTATTTTGGATGAAAGCAATAAACAAATTAACAAATATTAAAAAATACACCTAAAAAATCTAAACCTCAATGGCCCAACCCGACCTCATGGTTGTTTGCATCACCGCCAACCTCCTTCTGCTGCTGTCACTGTCCTTAGCCTCAATGGCCCGTCTCCCTCCCTTCAGCGGCCTTCCCCCTCATTCGCCACCAACATCTTCCTTGTTCCTTGTTATGCTTGCACTCAAGCGCAACCTCCCCTCAAGGTAAATGAGCACGTTTTGTTGGAATATTTCAAGCTCTCTATTATATACTAGAGCAACGGGGACAAGATCTGCACATGAAGAGAAGGGGGTCTTTAGTGGCTTCTTCAATGGTAGTGGTTATTAGTGTAATGCTCATGGCAAAGTAAAGCAAAACATTGGTAGCAACTGGGATTTTGAATTTCAACATTTGCATTTGATTAACTATAATTCTTGCTCTTGTAGGAAGCTCAATATACATTGCTTAATTAGAAATAATGGTTGGCTAGGTGTGAAAAGATATTAATTAGAAGAAGTATGGATTGAATTGAGATTCTAAGGTTGTGTGTTTATGAACGAGTGGGAATCCATTGTTCGATCTTGTGGTGGTAGCCAATGTCGTTCACATGGAGGAGTTGATGCCGCACTTGTTGTCTGCATGGAGGCACCGGTGATGCACGATAGGGTCATTTTGCTTGGGTATCAGGTGAGGTCGCCCGAAGTGCACAGGGCGGTTATGGGAGGTTTACATGTTTGGAGAAGATAGCGATGTTCATCTCTTGAGGAAGAAGACGAAGCAGTGATTGGGGTTTGCCACTCGAGGTCCAAAACTTGAGGGAGCCGTGATTTCTAGTTTGAATTTCATGATGTTTTACTTTTTTGTTTTAAGGGTATTTTTTAAAATTTGTTAATTTCTTCTCATTCAAAATAATGAACAAAGGTCAATGCTTAAGCTATAGGACAAGAGAAGTCAGTTAGTAGAAAGCTATAGCCAGGTGTTTTCTTCTATTTTAGCCACCTACCCACATCACTATTCCTTGTTCAATGTGTAATGCACCTTAGAGAAAAACTATTAGGTCCAGTTGTTGTAAAATTGGAGTTTGGAATTGGAATTGGGCACTCCAATTCTAATTTTTATATTTAGAGTAATATATAAAATTAAAATTAAAATTTTGCAATATAATTTTATTAAATTAAAAAATAATTAAAATAAATCATTCTTAATTTCTAACCTATACCATATAAATTATGAATACCAAACTTAATTATTAATTATCATTGTTTTCTTTTAACAAACGCACGCTATGCGGGGTGATTAATTATTTGAAAAAAAAACTATAACTGTACTTATTATGTTTTATTTGAATTTAGACCAATGTAAAATATATTAACATCTCAAATGAAATCATTTTTACACATAAAGAATGTAAAACTAAGGGAACAAAAAAAAAAAAAACACTGAGCAACAGCAATTTCATAAAGTAAAAAGGATAATCGATTGACGGATTGAGGTGAACCGATATTTGTTTTCCTTGAATAATATTTTGTATATGAGTTTTGTAAGTTAAAAAAGTAGTGTTGTTTTTTTTTTAATTGGTCAGTTTTTCATTCATATATTTGTGGGTAGAATTTGACTTTTGAGTTTGACATTTAATTGGCTAGTGAAAATTAGAAAATCCATTTTTCATTCTCAGTTTTTGCTAATTTTTTATTACAAAATCCTCCAAAACAGAAAGGAAACTAAAAATACAAAAAATGTTTTCTGAAATTAAACAAATCTTTAATTTTTCAATCTGGTAAATGACGTGTAATCATTCAACTAAAACAAACCTTCCGTCTAAACTCTATCAGAAAAGAAAATACAAAATGCTGTATTGTCCGTGGAGTCCCTATCAGATCCGGTAACAATGCTTATAATTGTTTGCAAAGTTGGAAAGAATTGAATGGCAGAACGGTGAGAGCGGATCATTCTTTAGTTCAAAAAAGCTAAACACTTAAGCACAGCGAAAATAATTAGTAGTGTTGCGCCCACTCTATGCCTATGCAAGAGACAAAACTAGTACTGCACACTGAATCCTGTTCACATTGCCCACATCGACCTTCCCAATTTCTTTCTTTGCTTTTATTCAGTTATATTGTTGAGCATAAGACAAAGTATAGATTCAAGGCCACCTAAATATACTTTAACTATGCGTGGCAAACTCATTCTGACAAACCAAATAGGGTCCCCCTTCAATCTATCGAATTTTTCACCAGACTAGATTAGTAACATTTGTTTTCAAACACAATTAACATACAATGTAATTATTATCAACCAATAAATAAGGCACCAGCATGATAAATTTCAAAAGTTTTCTCAAGAGAAAGGTTAGTATAAAAATTAAGAAATCAATTCTAACTTTGAACTATGAAAGTGTATGGACAATTTATCAGTATTGTTATATTATTTTTTGTTATGTTAATTTACTGGTTACAATCTTAGGTCACATTCATTAATAATTGTAGTTCAGGTTCTTCTAAAACCTGTTTACATTCAATTTAGCAAATTGCAGCCATAGCCAAAAATGTCGAGTTATTAACTTGAAACAGATGACAAATGATCATTTTGGAAACAAACTTTTAGAGCTACTTCAAAACTCTCACGGCTAATTGGTATATTGAATCTGCTCTAGACAATTTGTTGGCAGTTGGCCTTATGTGGCTCTAAACTCACTGAAAAGGCACTTTGTAGCCATTGCAATGCCATGGTCCTAACGGGATTAGTTCATTATCCAAAGATTGCAAGCACACGAGCTCTTACCAATAATACAAGAAGTAAACTTGAGTAAATAGTTCAATTCTTTTGGCTGATGAGAGTGCCTGTGGTGGCCAGCCATAAAAGGGGCGGTGAAAGGCATAAAGGAGCTGCAACTAGAAAACTTTATGAGTCGAGCAACATAATTGAAGGGGCTTCTTCTGTGACACCAAAAATAACCTGCCATGAGATGGACCACAACCTAATCAATCCTCACTGCCAGTGCCAATAACCAAAGAATTCCAGTATCAATTCTGCTTTGAATGTTGGACCATATGTGGAATTCCAGCAGTGCTCCAACTATCAATCATCTTCAGTACATGGTATGGATGCAAAACTTATTCATTGACGGGCCACAGTGCATGTGTCAATTAATGTACATATTGATAGTTTGATACCCAATTCTATTGTTCTAGTTGCAGATATTTTACGGTGTTGACTTTCTTTCTTCACAGTTGGGATGAAGGAATCTAAAGATATATACTCAAAGGGAGGTGAAAACAGATGACATCTACATTCTTTATATGTTATGATCTAGAGCTGTATACCAATTGTATACCCAGCGCCAATTAAACCATATACAGATCACAGAAGCAAAATTATGTGCATAACAAGTATCTAAAACTGAATTCATATGGCATAATTTGTACAAATTGTGAGAGGGGTTCGGTTTTTCTTTTCTCAAGGAACCTAATGGCTTCTTTCCCCATTTCGCTTGGTAATTGGAGGCATATCCAATCCAGCAATGATTCCAAGTCTTTCGCAAAGTCCAGTAAGTACCAATCCAGCAGCTTCGGGATTGCAAACTTTGATGTTGAAATCCCAACTGCAGCCCGTAAGTATTCTCTTTTGGCCACTTCCAGTTCGTTCTCAACCTGGGATGCCGTGTAAACTCTCACCTGCATTTGGCATCGTTAATAATCAGCATTAGCGGTGATCAATGAAGATCATGAGATTATAGAACTAACTGTGTGCAATGAAAGAAGGGTCGTTTACAATCCACATTAGAAATTGATTTGTCATGACAAATAGCAGATTACAAAAATCAATGTAAGTCACGCATAAACTTACAGCAGGAGAGGACCAGGTTCCACAAGAGAGAGCAAATGTCACCAAGGGTTCTGACAATTCCAGTCCATATATGCTTCTTACTGTCATTTCATGATTTTTCACTCCCTTTGGTAATGTCTGTTTGGAATTTAGTTATACGAAGCTTTGTAATATTCACATCCACAGAAAAGTTAGACTTAAAAATGGACAGAACTTACAAATTTCCAGTGATATGGAAGTCTTAAAATGCAATGTTCTATGGTTGTTGCACTGAACAAGTGTCCCCCACATTTATTGTTGCCTGAGTAACCAAGAAAACCACAAATTCTTGAGCACACTAATGCTATTATACTCGACTCTTAGAACATATATCAATATTACGCATTGCCATCCTAACCAGAAGAAACACAATTAGCTAGTAGTCCATACCTTTTGCATCAGCCCAACAACTGTTTCAGGACTCTCTGGAATGCCATTCTCTATGAATGCCTGAAGCAAAGCAGAACTTTAAATATAATATCATTGATTTAAGAAGAAAAAAAGTATAAACAGCTAGATTAAAATGATACTAAAAGTTGCTCAAACAGACATATAATTGACGTACATTCATCATACACGAGTTATAGATGTTGATCCAGAATGCAAGCTTCTCCTGATGGTTAAGGTTCGCTAAGTTGACAGATGCTAGCTTCCTCAAAAGAAGTCTGCAAGTTTCAGGAAATTAGAATACTGCAACATCTTACGGACATGAATAACATGTACAGCAAAAACAACAACTAACTTGTTCCACTAGATGGGACCAGCTACGTGGATCAAACAACATTATAGTACTTGATCATATATCATATTCACGTTTAAATCATTAACATTTAAATCATTAACAACTAACTTGTTTCACCTATAACTTTCCTTGATCTTCATCTACCTCTAGTTGCAAGACTATCAGGGGAAAGAAAAGCAACAGCATTCTAATTTGAAAAGAGTAGTACATACTTCAACCGATGCAGTAAAATCAAAGAATTTGCAGTTCGTTCTGGATTGAATGATTCAGCATCAATTGCACGTAATTGCTTGTATGGACCAATATCCCTCTTACAAAACTCCAAGCAGATACCATTTGGATCCCGAAACTCTGCTCCTTCAACACAGTTTCCAGATTTTAGATCCCATAAGGGTTGTATGTCACCAGCAGAACCTGCATTCTTGGCAGTACTCATTCTCACGAGAATGCTAGATAAACACTTCAGAATACTTTCAGAGATTATATTTGGACTTTCATCTCCTGGTGGCTTTTTGTTTGGACTATGATTTGTTACTTCGGGAACTGGCTGGTCGTTCAGCCTTAGTTCTTGCTGCACAGTTGTAAAGCTCACAATCACATTCATTGACTTTTTAATTTGTTTTCAGCTTTTGATATACTACTCC
Organism: Dalbergia oliveri; assembly: GCA_030441495.1. Taxonomy (NCBI): domain Eukaryota; kingdom Viridiplantae; phylum Streptophyta; class Magnoliopsida; order Fabales; family Fabaceae; genus Dalbergia; species Dalbergia oliveri. Next base: position 3,963,507 of record JAMLFY010000003.1, read on the forward strand.
TAGTCCTATCACACTACTGAACTATCTTAACGCATGACAAACCTGCTTTTTTGGAGGATCCCAACGTTTCTGCAGTGATTTATTATTGTCAATGGGATGTTTTTTAATTGGAGTTCTTGTCGTTTGGCCTTTCTTGGTGCTCTTGGAGGAATTAGTACAGGATTGATTCTCTTTTCCTTGTCTATCCTCTGGCAAGACAAACAGGAGGCACAAGCCATCAGGAATTAGATTACACTTTGGTCACAGAATGTACTTAATGAAATGCATGCTCAATTCAGAAACAGGTGAACCACAATCGGTGAGACAAAGTGGCCAGTTACTCACCAGGAACTGTTATTCCAGGCCTAGTTGCAGATGGAGCATTATCCTTTGTTTGAAAAAGAGACTTGGTTTTATTTAGTCTGGGACTATTGTCGGGGCTTGCACTGTTGAGACGAGCTGAATGATCCAGTTTCATCTTAGAGGATGACATGTAGACAGCTTCCTGGTACAAGTCCTGCCTGAAATGCACCACCTGCTCTTCAAGCCTGGCAATTTCCTCTTCCAGCACTGCCACTTCCGCCAAAAGTCCCAGTGTCTACATACATTTTTCAACATTAAATTCAATAGTGAAATAGTTAAATTTCTGGAATATGACAAGTGACCTCCTCTAAAACAAAAACCTTCAAAACTCTATAAATTGACTTGATATGCCCTTTCTAACTTGTCTTTATAATTATAGTCATGGTAAATCCACTTTAGCATTACAAAGTGATTTTTTCTTACCTAATAGCAGAACTAGTAGTACAGAAAAAGACTAAAACAATAAAAAAGGGGTAACGAAGAGTAAGAGGTTTACGAACATAGGGAGGAAGATACGGAGGAAGACGAGGGAGAGCTCCCAAAGGTCGGTTGAAAGCTCTCTCCAATGCCCTGTGGATGTTCTCTTCATGCCTTAGCTTCTTCTTCAACCTTTCCACCTGAAAGTCACACACATTTAAGCTCACAAACCAGTTTCATACAACAACAGAAAGAAACCGCAATTTCAAACAAGGAATTGGAGATGAGATGGAACAGTGTGTAATTACATCTTGTTGCAGAGCCAATTTTCTGTCCCTGCTCAATGTTTTTCCACCTTTACTTGCTCTCGTTTTACCCTGTGGTAAGCTTCCCGCATCTCTACCTTTTCATTCAACGCCAAAGAGGTTAGAATTAGAATCAACCTTTGTGGTAGTAATACGATAATTTGAAAGTGGGTGTGTGTCTTAAGCCCGATTCACAAACAAATCAGAGGTTTTTCTTTTTTCTTTAATTAATTCTATAAGTCTTTATAGGATATGGGTGTTTGTTATCTTATGAAAAAGAATTGCCGACTTTACGAGGATTTCTGGGATCTTTGGTCATTGGAACTGAAGCCATCCCATAGCTAGTGATGAGAACTGTTGCGCTACCGCAATGATCAATAGTTTAATAATAACCTCAGAACTTCGTTTACTGTTCCAACCGTTTTTCAAAATACACATACGACATAAATGTACCCCGTGTTCTGAGTTCTGACTATAGCAAGTGTATTAAAATTACTTTTTCATGTGACCTTTGAATTTGAGATTTCTTAGCCTGCACCCTCGTCCTCACTCTCGTCCCCATCTTTTCTCCTTGTACTAGAACTGCAACTGCAACCACCTCTGATAATAGGTAATAAACCCAATTGTCAACCTTTTTGTAACACAAATAGCATGTTTAGGCACCATAAAGAAAACAAAATTCAATGAAACCGTGACCGAATTTCTTAGGATGAAGATCGAACCTTGTTCTTTTATCTGGACATTAAAAGAAGCAGCTCAATGATCCAGCAAGAAACTCAAAGAGGACAAGAAATGAAGCATCATCACCAGAAGAAAAAAAGAGGTCATACACACAAGTTGACAATTAATATTATAGCTGGCATCCTCAAGAGAGGAAGATAAATGTGAGTGAGGGATGAGTCTTGTCTAGTTCCACCGCTATGGCTCTAAGCTCAGTTTAACCGCTTGAGTTGAAAAAAGAGAATAGTATTTAAGAAGAAAGAATTGTGTAGGAGAGAGAGAGAGGATGTGTGGTTTTTAGTGAAAAGGACTAGATGCGCTTCTAAGTTGGAGAGAAGAGAGAGAGAGTGAGTGAGTGAGGAGGGACCGAAACGTAACGCAAGCACCGCAACAACAACACACACCAAAGAGAACAAAGAAAGATGGACTCTCCAAGAGAGAGAGAAAGAAAGAGGCATTCCCTGAGGTGGAAGGCTCCAATCAAATGGGCTGTGGCGCAGTGTAAATGTAATCATGAAATAACGTGCGCTTTCTCATTGGAGTTTACTGTGAATTTTTTTTTCACTTTAACCACAACGCAAACGCTCCTCCCCTGTTCTTGATTTTGCTGGCTTCCTCCTAGTACAATATAGCCTCGTATCATTCGTTTGTTCCGCTTCTAAATTCCAATCGATGTGAGTCTTTGACGGGGTTCGGTGGTTCTTGCCGGAGAATTATGCGGTGGATGCATTCGATTAGTAAATTAATAATTAATAAATGAGATTAAGGGAGGGTTTTTGTCAGGCAAAAGCTGCACAGATCACATGCCTTGCCCACCTAAACCATTTTATTTTTTCCTCCGGATAAATTAAGAAATTTACATGAATTGAAAAGCGCATTCTAATTCTGTTGCTAATCGGATTTTCTTTTTCAGAATTTCATTGGTAAAGAAATTGTGAGGAAGCAGAAGCATCGTGAAATTAAATACGCATATTTTGAAACCCACGTCACTTGCCAATGCTGTGCCCGCCAACTGGCAATCTAGTGCTTGTCGTTCTTTTTAATACAACTTTGGTGTTTAGACTTTGGGTAGATCCCTTTCCATTTATTTAGACAACAAAAAAGAGAATGTTAAATCAAATAATAGAGAGAGGAAGGGTCTTTGTTCTCTATTGTTATAAGTCGCTGCCATATACTCGCTAAATGTTTATTTGATGCGCATATAAAGTACTCTACAAAATAAACCTTTGCTCGACTATGCGAAATGTAAGTGTTTTCTTGCGTAGAAATAAAACATGTTGGATTGAGAAAGCTAACGGAAAGAGATGACATAAACACAGGGAATCGCAGCTGAAACGGCAAAGAGACGATCATGATGGGTGGGTGATAAGATGTGAGCATAATAAGGTAACTAAAGGCTAAAGCTTGAGTTTCAAACATGAATGGAAAAAGGGGGATCCACGCCCTTATGTCCCCATCCACAGCCACGTGACGGTGACTCCAATCACAAGCTGACGGCACACGTATCTTTTCCTTTAAATTTTAAGAAAAAGTAGATTATTTACTAATTGCTATCTTATAGTGCAGCTAATCTAATCTTCGCGGAAATTAAAGGAGATGCTATAAAGACCTTGAAAGCACCCTTTTCTTCTGAGAATGTAATTTTAACTTTTCGGTTGCCATACGAATTCCAACAGATTGGATCGGATAACTAAGCCAATTTTATTCGCCATTATATCGTGAAACCCTTGAGTTATCGGATTTAATTGCTGCTATATTAACTCTCAGCTCAATTATGTTTATTAAATAGACATGCTTACATAATTGATCAATTGATACGAATCGAAGCGGTTTACTAGTATGAAATTTATTATATAGTTTGATAGAATCAAGCTTAATCTATTAGAGAACAACAAAGATTGTTTGATATATTTTTTTTATTGACAATTTGGCAAAGTACATATCACTGTACTATTTGTTGATTTTACAGATGTGTTGCGTTACTTGGACTCATCTACTATATCACGACTTATATCTTATTCACCATTAGATCCTTGACCTCATTCAAATAAGTTACATTTATTGAATTGATAGTTCACATAATATCCACATTTCATCCTATAAATAATAGTTATCGGAGTCTTGAAATCTAAGGTCTGCAGTGTGCTAGATGCGGCAGATATGAAGCAAGAGACCTAGCACCATCCCTACAAGCATATGCGAAGCTAATGATGTATGCTATGAGTATAGAAAAATGAGAAGGAAAAAAAAAAAAAACTATAGGGAAGAAAGCACCAAAAAGCTGGATGTCTTGTGCATAGGTGCAGGAGCGTGTATGCAGTCCTTCTTATGTAAAATATACAACGTTGTCGAAGACGATAAAGGTGTTAAATATATATAATTTGCGACGTTAATAATTTTATCCTGACTTTAGCTGTTTTTGCACATTTTTGTGGAACGTTGGAGGATTTTTCTTTTCTTTAAAATATGTCTTATCTTTAAATTCTGTTGCAATTCAGAGGTTCTCCTCAACGATTGTATTTTTTAAGACTTTAAATCACTAAACACATCTGATTCTGAAGTTTGGTATGACTATTTGGTATGCTGCCATTCTGTTAGTATGTTCTGCTCCTGTTCCTCGTTAAAGTTCAAAAATAGCTGGATACATTTGTATCAATTTGTAATTTTCATTCATGCTAATGTTAAATTTTGAGGACATGTTCTCCCTTATGGCTTAGGGTAAATTAATGCTCTAACATTTTGGGGAAAAACAACAACATTTCCTGTGTTTTTAGTTTGTGATTGACCAATCACTAATCAATATTTAGAAAGCACAAATTGACTAGTTGCGAATTATTAGGATCAAATCCACCAGCTGTAAAAAGGCTGTGGTCTGTTGCTATTAGTTCTCATATAAAAGAAGAATATTATGGTTTGACCAATTATAAACACAAGAAGTCAATGAGGGTGAATATATGCCAATTATTGGAGGCATTAGACATATGCTCATTGTTGTTTGTTTCCCTAATTATGCAGCCTGCGGTTCCAGAAAGCAAACACTTCTCTTGACAAATGAATTATCTGTCACAAGAGTTGAGACTACTAAACAACATGGCACAAAAAGGAAAAGAAAATTGTTAAAAACTGAAGCAAACAAATAGTGTATGCCAATTGCTTAGAGTATTTTTGCGTGTGCCTCTTTAACGGTTCCAAGAAGAAGTCATCCCTGCCGGGACAAAGATGATATTGAGGTTATTTATTTAGCGTAGTCATATGTTGTTGCTTTCAGCTCACGCAACCATTGAGGTTGCCGCATTGTCTATTCCCATGGAAAAGAACTTGATAACTGTTACTATGTGGCACCCCGGATAACAGAACCAGGATAGTGGCTCCGAATGTCGAGGAGATAAGCCACAATGGCACCATAAATAAATACCTTCGGACCTCGGCCCTTGCCTGTCATGTCCCAGTGTGTATGAGGCTCCAGGTCCAATCCCTTTGAAGATGGAGACCTCGGTGCACGAATCTTCCGACATCAGTCCGGGGTCACCAACATGGGCGGGAAGCCCCAAGTCCAAGTCTAGGGGCAAGCGTTAACCAAGCGCATTAACCCGCAGATTACAACACAACTTCTAGAACGATTCCTCTAATGGATTTCGCACTATTCGTACAAAACAACTTAACCCTAAATTACTTATTTTGACATATTCAAGGAGTATAAATAGAAAGGGAAAATCTGTCATAAATAAACTATTTATTTCAATTGTCTATTTCCCTTCTTTTTTTTTTTTTCATGCCCTTGTTCACTTGGGCATTGGAGTCCCTTTGTAGATACCCACCTCCAGCACTCAAACCACTGTAAGGAAGGAGGAAACAACCAGGAGCACCACCATTCGAATGATAAGAGAACCCAGTGTAACAGTACATTACAGTAACTAATAATGATACAACATTTGCATTAAGAAGCAAAACCCATGCCACTGCATCATGCCATCTTGTGCGCGTGTTTCTAGTAAAACAAACTATCCACAGAAAGCTTATTATGCCACTGCATCACTGGACCATGCCATCGATGTGGCCTTGTTTTCAGATCATTGCTACAATATGTATGACATAATTAAATTAGTATCTAAAATGCATTAATCTGCCAACCATATTATTAGCCCCTCATTTTACTCAAGAGTACTTTTTTGCGGACATTCCATTTGCGCCATGGTATATATATCTGATTCCATCAGGGGCAGTTTAAGGTGGGTCACTGAGCTGAATTAGATATTGGAGCGCGTACAATTATGCATAACTTTGTATATAGTAATCTATTTTCTTGGTTGAAGTTTTGTGTGAATTAATTTTAGATGGGGCACTACTAATTAAGGAAGTTAAAGAAGTAATTGAGGTCATGCACTGCAAGGTTGAGGACCACCAAAGGCTGCATAATCGTGTATTGGAAAAACAGGTCTGGTTCTACAGAAGTCCTCAATAATTCAATGGCTGTGGCAGTTTCATGGAAGACTCGGAAAGTTTCCTTTTTGTGCTGGAAAGCACATTTAGAATCTCTTTTATAAACAGGAGCAATGTCCTCCTGTTATTTTCTCACACAGTAGCAGACATTCAGACCCACTAACATCACCTCTTCTTCGTTTTGATCTTTCCATAACCACAATGACAACATAAACGACAAAGTGTGTGATTACGCTAACATAAAATTCAGAATTGATTAACAGATAGTGATGACTTTGATATTTGATCGTCAGTTCATTCACATCAAACAAATTTCAGATGACCTCTCAATGTTTCGGCCATGATTTTTTTTTTTTATCACCATAATTCAACTAATATGATTCCAACCTAGTAGATCTATTACATTAACCAATGAACCTCTTCTAACATACTCCTTTGTCCAGAAATTATTATTCAAAAGTCAATGTATTTGGTTACAATTACATTGATTTTTGAACCTTTTGAATAATCATTTATAGACTGAGGTAATAGTTTTTTTTTTTAGTTTCATTTGTTGCAGTTTGAGACCGTGATTAGGAGATACAAGCACGAATTACTTGAACTTACGGTTTGTTTCAACAAATTTGGTGTGCCTAGTTTAAACACAAAGGTGAAACTTCTCATAATGCCAAAATGCTGAAGTGGGTTTTCAGTACTTTTGGGCCTTTGTATGAAGGGATTGCATATGTTGGTTGGCGGTGTCGATTAGTGAACATGGTTTGGTACTCTGGATTCCATTAGGATTACTAATCTAGTAGTACCCCACAGTGGGCACAATCTCACTTATACAACCACATATACATACAGTAAAAGACGTGCAATTCCTAATGGTTAGTCCTCCAGGTTTTCCATAAATAAAGTGAATTATTTTACTTTTCGCATTTCAAGCTTTTCATTGTGGCGATGATGAAATGTAGTTGGATTGTCGTGCATCTAAAAATCATTGTCCTGATCACTCTTATTTATAGTTGTCATGTCACCTTCTATCTGCTTTTGTATTATTATTGTACGCTTAGGTTAGACGCCTTTTCAGTTTTATGATGAAATCATTTTACATTTTTATTATATATAATATGTAAGTGGTCACAGTATCGGTTTGTTTAGCTAGTTTAGCCAACGGCACATGCACCCATCCATTGAGCCATCATCTCCACTTAATCACATGGTAGGGATTAGCAATACAAATGTATTTGGTGGTGCCAGTTCCCAGTAACTGATGATGGTGGTGATTTAGTCTATATCTCAAAATGTTGATGATGAAGTGGTGAATGTTTGTCAACTAAAAAAATAATAGTATTATTTCAAAAGTTTTTTGTTTTCGATCAGATAGAAGGTGATCAATACATTTTTTTCCAGAAAAATAAATACAAATTAAAAGATTTTCTTAATTGAGGAGGTCCCACCTGTGTTACTTTCTTTTCAATGTCAGAGGGTTGAGAGGGTCCAACTTCAAAGTCGTGCTATGTTTGGTGGATGTTACAAAATACAATATTCATTAGGAACAAGTGGTGGGAACTGTCTTCATATGGTACATTAATTGTACACATATCAAACGCCCTCTGTACATTAATTGCAGTCACCTTACTATCGTTTCCTTGTATCTATTTTTAAATCATGAGTTTCTCTTTTGTTTGTTGGTGTGATATTTGCATTTTTGACAAAATCAAAATACTTCATTTCTAAAAGTCTATAAAACCAGTTTTTTTTTTCCCTCTTTTTGTTGCCTCCCAAAGGAGTTCGAATTTATAAAAATCTAAAATCAGATAGAAGAGTCATTAAAGATCAGTACATAAATAAACATTTTTTTTAAACACTATTCAAAAACAAAATAAATACATAATAAAATAAATTATTTTAATATGAACGTAAATCAGGTTTTTTAAAAAATTAAATTAATTTTCTGAAGATAATTGAGGAGGACTAAAAAACCCTGAACTATTAAAAAAAGTTTTGGTCTGTAAGTAACCAAACATATTTTCATATATAATTTTCATTTTTAGTGAAAATATGGATAAACCAACACAAGCTTTTCTGTAACTACTGAAAAAGCCTTAAAAAGGGTCTGAGAGGGTCCAACTTCCAAGGATGTCGTGCTATGTGTTGATGCTGGTTACTAGACCAAAACGAAAAAAATTGTATTGATATGTGGACAACATAATTATTCAATATTAATATAAGATAGGTACAAAAACAAAGAAAGTGATTACCTATTTCAATTTCTTATACTTTTTGGGTCTATTATCTTCTTTTATTTATATAATATTATGGTACATTATTGTTGTATTACAATATCTTTTAATTACAAAATTACATATACTCATTTCATACATTTTTAGGTACGATTCCAACTGTTTTAATCCTCCAGGGAAGACATGTGATTCAATTTATAATTTAGGCAATCACATTACGCATTTACAATACATAGGTTCAAATCTAAGTATCCATAGGTAAAACCACGACGACAGTGAATTAGAGTTCGGTTCTCTTTGTTTGGTCAGTCGATTCTGGAAGTCCGATCATGACTTTTGTTTTCAGATTTCTATCGAGGCTTAATCTTAACTTGGCCCAAAAATCAAAATTTCATAGTTGAATACGAGGCCACTGAGCTGGCAGTTTTCCCGACAATAACTACTGAAAAAAGTCCGAATTAAAAGCAGCTACACAAACCATATCACATTCAATCTGATTATTCAACTTTTGCTCATGGGTGCAATAAACTTTTGTCATGTCCCATGCTATTAGCATAATCCTAATTATTTGAGGATGTAGCAAAAAATAAATTAAATCTCCGTCATCGCTATGGGGCCGTTTCGATGATGAAGCAAGTAAATAGCAGAATACTACCTAACAAGGGATTTTAGTCGCGGTTTCTAACTATTGCTAGCAATGGATGTAAAAACAGCAAGATTTCTGAAAATACTAGCCAACCGTCTCATGCTTTCTCTAACAAATAAATGTAATGCTTCTATTCAACACTAAGTGTGGACATCAAGTTTGTTTAATTACACGACAAACACATAGCGTCAATGTAGTTGAATAGGATGGGAGTAACTCCCATGTTTGGATAGCCGAGAATTTGATTCCTAGGAATAAAAGAGGCTAATCCCATAGGAGGACTGTGATATGACAGTTACATTCCAAATTTCAACTTTCTTACAGATAAGCACCTGCTTAGATTAAAATTTGGGAACCATGGTTTGACCAAACCCGATAAAGATCAAATCAGCAAACTCCATAACTTATTGCGTCTACCATTGAATGAATTGATCCACAGTAACTTGGTGTTGAATACGAGTTTGATAGTATCACTGATCCTTGCTACTAGTGGCTAACTTGAATGCATTTTTTTTGTTGATTAGTAGAGTACTTTCACTCAAGGTTGCATGACTCTCACTTGCACAAACTAGATCATTTGACTTGCATATGTATTTTATTTTTGTTGTGGATAGAGCAAGCAAGTTTATACTTTGGTGCTTATTAATTGCAATTACACTACTTCCAGCTGCATTTTTTAATTATTCTGGTTAGATAAATCCTTAGTAGGTGGTGGGGGAGTGGATTGTGGGTGTAGTTTGTTCCTTAGATGTATGTGATTGTGCAGTGAATGGTGAATCACTGCATTCCAATTTGATGGCACTTGTGAAATTGGTTAGCTTCGAGCCTTACACCCCTTACACACACAAAGCAGGGCATCAAATTGTCTATATCTAACTTCGCTAATTATATGATGGTATTTTTCAATATCATGTAGGAAAGTAGGACACATTTGGTTTCTGTGTAAGATAGAAAACTTTCAATATATAAGCAACGAGTCTTTAATGGTCCTACTCTTACTTTGCTAGATGTTAAAACTTCAAATATGCCTTATGAACAGAGTTGCTCTATAAATGAAGTAGACAACAAGTAGCTAGAATATTTCCTACTGTGTGTGCTTCTATTCTTCCTTTGGCTGCTTGACTTCAGCATAAGCTGGGAGTAATCTTTCTTATTTCCAATGTCTTCATGAATTTCGCTAGTTGCAGTAAAAAATTACACCAAGTTTATGATACTAAATGCAAACCTGATACTGCTGATATATGCTTGTTGGATTAAGAGTTCATTCCTTCAAAATTGATCACTTGCTTTAGGTGTTCTGGTTAAAGCTATGGATATTTCTTTTCTTCACCTATTTCTATTGGCCATTTTTACAAATATTCTATTCTGTATTCCCCTTTAAAATATGGATTCTGTTCTTGGTGGGGTTTTGATTTAATATTTGTATATGAGTTTTGATTTAATATCTGTTCTTGGTGGATTAAGAGTTTTGATTTAATATGGATTCTGTACTAGTACTTTTTCCTCTTAATTTCCTTCAAGCTTATTGAGAAATTTTTGGTGACTAAGTTGAGTTAATTATACTTTTAGGCACCTGAAAGCGAATCCCACAGGTCCGGGTGCTATGGGCTCTTCTTCTACCCAAGAAAAGAATAAAAGAAAGAGAGGAAACAAAGGCTCCAATTCCATGGATGCATTGAATGAAGGACAAATATCTTACCGACTACTTTTACATACTAGCACCGGAAGATAGGGTAGACTTGGTTTTGGATGTTCTTGATGAGTCATAGTTTCTTATTTTAGAATAATTAGGGGACTTGAATTAAAACTTTTTGTATAAATTAGTAGCTCTTAGTGGGTTTGACTTTAGTAGTAGATTTGACATATATATGGATTATGTGTTTGAATTGGTATTCATATATTTAGCATTGTTAAAAAATAGTTAATTTTTAGTTAAAATAGGTATTTTGAGTTAAAATTGTTAAGTTGTGTTAAAACAACTAATTTTTTGTTTAAATAGTAAATTTTTTAGTTAAAATTGTTAAGTTTTAATTTGAATAGTTAATTTTGTAGTTAAAATTGTTAATTTTTGTGCTACAACAGTTAACTTTTTAATTCAAATAGTAAGTTTTTGAGTTAAAATTGTTAAGTTTTAATTTGAATAGTTAATTTTATAGTTAAAATTGTTGATCTTTAGTTAAAATAGGTATTTTTTGAGTTAAAATTATTAATTTTTGTGCTAAAACAGTTAATTTTTTAATTTAAATAGTAATTTTTTTAGTGTAAATTGTTAAGTTTAAATTTGAATAGTTAATTTTATAGTTAAAATTGCTAAATTTTTAGTTAAAATAGTTAAATTTTAATTGAAATTGTTAATTTTGGCACTAAAATAATGAAGGGGTATTTTGGGAAAATATGTAAGATTCCTGATTATAAATGACAATCAAACACATAAATATTAATTCCTTATATTTTTAATATTCCTGGAGTTTGTCTGTATACCAAACGCTCTCAAAATGTTTTGAGAATAACATTCTCCATGACATTCCTAGGAATCTAAAAGTAAACCACGTGCCACACTAGTTCTTTTGTATTTCCCAAAAAATCGTTTCCCAAGGTTCTATATTAGCCACTAACTCTTACAAAATATCAGTACCCTTTAAAAAGTTGAGGCACTAGGGAAAGAGCTAAGTGAAAAATCAAACTAGCAGGCCAAACACTACATCTTGGCATAATACATTAAATCAAAGTTTATGGATCCTTCAATCATACATATTTTTCACTCCATTTTTAACCAATGTGGGAGTGAGACTTCATCTCTCACACTTAAAATTCATATATTCTACAAGTACTGTTAGGTTGGCTAATGCTCCTATACATTGTTGAATGAGATAACACCAATAGAGTGTGGAAAATGTTGGAGGAGATTTATACATCAAAGCCATTAACCAACCAATGAGAATGGAAAGAGGAGATGATCTACATTATCATATTAATAAGTTTGCATGGCTAGTTTGTAAATTGTTGAATATCAAAGAAAAGCTAAGCAATGAAGAGCAAACAACTGTTTTTATTAGTTTCATTATCTCAATCCTATAGATCATTGGCAAGATTTATGTTGATTGGGAAGAATACATTCAAACTAAATGATGTGACTGCTATCCTTTGAAGAGCATGTATTAAGATGATCAAACCGACAATGGTGGAGAAATACTAGCTATGAAGAGTTCTCGAAGAGGAAGGAACCATTATCAATGAAGAGGTGGGCAATGAAGAAGGTTACAAAAAGCGATTTCAGGGACATGCCACTACAACAAAAGAAAAAGCACATCCAATCTTAATATCCAACGATGAGAGAAGACTTGAAAAGTCTAACACAACTTAAAAGAAAAGTTCATGTAGTTGAATCTTCAAATGATGAAGATATACATCATGTAGAGTGTGCTGATAAGATTCTATTGAGAATCATTTAGATGGATGCTAGATTCCACTACCAATTTGAATGTATGCAAGAAACAAGCAGATTTACAACTTTGCAAAAAGATTGAGATTTTGCCTGGATCAATATAGGAAAGAAATTAATGATGAAAGTTGAAGGCATGGAGAAATTTCACCTGAAGTTCTACAATGGCAAGGTCTGACATATTCCTAATGACAGGTATGTGCCTACTCCCACTGTCAATATTATTTTATTGAAAGAGATGACATCACATGGGTACAAGTGAGTGGGAATTGGAAAGATATACAAAGTGTACAAGAGAAGTTGTTTAATTCAACAAGGCAAAAAAGTTGAGAACAACATTTGCCTATGGAAGGTCATTCCATAAGGTAGCGTTTGGGATGATTAAACTTATGAAATGATTTGATTTGCTTTGAAATGATTTGAATGGATTTGTTTACAAGATACATATTATTTTTGCTATGATTAATAAAAATAGAAATTATATTTAAAATACAATAGATTATGTTGGGGATGATTAAAATAAGAATTGAATTGATTGATTTGTGTTTAAGTTTTAAAATGAAATCAATTTCACTCAAGTCCGAATAAATTTGATAGAATTTTAAAACAAAGTAAACAAATCCATGGGATTTGACAAATAAAATCATGTCTTATTTTTTAAAGATTCAAACACAAGAATTGATTTACAAATCAAACCATTTCGATGTTTTATCATTCCAAACACTCCCTAAAGGAAATGTTTTAAGATGGTAAGGAAAAATAAAGAAGACTAAGAAATGAGTTCGATTTTTCGAGAAGATTGAGGTATTTGAGAACTTGGCTCAAGCAAGGATTTGTTGCCAAGTCTCATGTCAGGGAGTTTGCAGAAAGAGGATAAAACTTCCCCTATAAATACAAGTTTTAGCTTTTGGTTGTTACATGCCACCAAGAGAGAATCTTACAATAAAGAGAGGGAGTGATTAGGTCATGGAATGGGTAGTTTAGCAAAAAGGTTTGTAATTTTAGCCGAGCAAAATTTGTAACTTGAAATTTTTATTAGTGAAGTTGATTTCATATTTTTTACATGTCATGGTCGTAGGTTGAAGTAACCAAACCATGTTTAATGTCATTTGTGGGTTCTTTCCTTTGACCAACACTATTCGCTATAATAACTTCAACTTCATCCACATAGTAGCATATAAAAACACTTGGAAAATAGTCATAGTACACACACTAGTCAGGGCATTAAATGCCCTGTTGTTTAACATAAAAAAGTACACACACTAGTCATTCATTGGTTCATATCACTTTTAAAAAGCATTCCTTTTATTTTTAAATTAATTTCTATTTAGGAAAAATTATCAAAATGTCCAATAATTAAAATTAAAATAAAGAGTATAAAAATTAATTAGTTTTGTTTTTGTTAAATTGCATAAAATGGAAAGTTATAAAAGTTTTGAAACATTTAATGAATTAAAAACTTTAAAATAACTTGTCTTTTCAACACAAACTTTCATGTCTTTTAAAACCTTAGCTAAACCCAAATTAATTTTTTAAAATGATGTGCATGAATGAGAGATTATCACCTATATTGATGAATTACAAGCACATGCACGGGATAAATGACTCCGTTTAGCTAATGGACAAAAGGATATATTGGAAAGTTTTTGAAAGGTTAAGGACCTTTAATCAAGATTTGAAAGTTCAAGTAGCTACTTCAAAACAGGATAAAGTTCATTATTTGTGTTTACAAATTCTTCTTTCTTCAAATGAATGAATTCTTAATCAATTTATAATGAAGATAAATGATTAAAATTAGATATCATGCATAAGTTATCAAAGCCTGCTATAGAACATCATACGAAAATTGAAATTATTTTAAGAAGGAAAACTTTCTCCAAGTGACCAAACAGTGAAACTCTCCTTAGCACATAGACAGGCATCGAATACTTGATTTAGAAAAATGTTATTAAAAAGATAGCAAAAGGTTTTTCTAAAAAGATGGTTTGTGATTACCCCTCAAGGCCTGGTTGCGTTGGGTAGTACACATTTCTGAAGCCTAATCTTCTTGCCATTGCAGCTGTAGTCTCACCAATGCATGCAACAGAATTGCTCCACTCTGAATTGGAAAGAAGATTCTTCCAAGCACTGTTGCAGCAGGTTACACGAACTCGTAAATTGTCTCAAAGAGATGAAAAAAGAACTGGGTAAACACTAAACAACATAGAACTTCCAGAGAACAAAATTCTACCTATTTCTACACCACAAATAAAACGGTTAGGCAAGTTTTCCATAATTATTACAATATCAATAATCAGCAGAAAAACACAGCATCCCAGTTAGAAAGTATGAAATAGTTAATTGGATTCATCAAGGAAGTTTAATACCTAAATTGCACATGCAAGGAGTTGAAATATTGACTCCAAACAAAATTAACTTCTTGCAGATTTGAAATGGATATGAAATCATTTAGAACATTGAAAGTAAAAACATAAAAATGAGAAAGAAGCAAAAAGAAACTAACCGAATAGCAGATGGTGAAGCTACTGTAACAACAGGGGCAGCAAGTGCTTGCTTGAGAACCAACTGGTCAACGTGTTGAACTGGTACCTGGCAAGTGGCAAATAAGTTAGAATTAAAGTGTTAGAGATAAATACCATAAATAAAGCAATCTCGAATTTGTTACATGTGCAAGAAACAGTAGGTTATGACCAATGGTCTAAATTTGTCAGAAATGACAACAAAACATAAGTCATTGTAGATAATGGTGGTATGTAGAAGCCCATTATTGTGAAACGGGCGCTTCCACATAAAATAAATAAATATAAGGGAAACACTGTCTTGATTTTGTAACCTTTTCCTCGAGACAGAATAAGTTGACACATGCACAATTATTGCAATATACATTCCAGCAGCCAATTTGTTCTCAGAACTACAAAACTTCCCAACAAGGCGTGAAACAGATTAATGGGAATTGAAAATGAATAAATATTGCATTTAAAATAATTTAAGCCAGCTAATCATATGAAACACCAGTAGAATATGTAGTGCTTGCAAGGAAGAACTTAAGCAGTGGATCATGATTTTTAAAAAGGAAGCTAGCACCAAAGCTAAAATGTTTTACCGTTGTGTATGTATTCATCCTAGTCACCTCAAAGCCACGTTTTGAAAGCCCTTCCTCTGGTTATATAAATATCATGCCGACAATTAGTATACCATTGTCCTTACAGTTTACACTTGCCAATATAAAAATGTTACCGTTAACTTGGAGAATGCTGAATAAAACCCAAAAAAGAAATGTGCAAAAGAATAATTCATTTACCAATCTCATTGCTTGCCTTTGCAGAAGCAGGGTATAGAACAGTGGATTTATTTCCAATTTTAGGAAGTTCTGTGGCCAAAACCTTTCCTGTTGCTGAAAATCATCAAATCCATAATGAGTTTCACTTCCAGATGACTAGGCTCAAATTCCAGCTTAGCACTAAAGAACAATATGATCATCTATTAATGAAATGCTGAATGTGGCTAGACTCCCAATTCACTTTATCCAAAGTACAACTCATACAAAACCACTGAACCACAGAGCAACAAAGTGAAGCAATGCCCAGAACAATCCTATCTAGCTGCATATCTTGGAACTACTGTTATGGTATATTTTCCTCTAATACCCCAAAATACTAGTAAGATTTAAGACATCAATTTATATTTCTTTAGTCAGTCATACAAATTGGTCAAGAAGCAAAAACTGGGGAGCACAATGCAGGAGTGTTTTAAATTCAGCCTACACCAAACTACACACATGGATACCTTTTGATGGTGCAAAGGCAACATCAAGTGATTGCTTTGAAGACTGCATAGCTTCCTTGAAAATGCTTGCAGTACCAGCCCCAACAACGCCTATTTTGACATGAGGCATCCCAGCAGCTCTAAGGACAACAATCAAAACTAGCACAATCATTTGTTAGAAAACAAAGTGCTAAAGAAAGTTATATAAAACTGCACATGCAAAAATTATTATTGTAAAGAACAGAATACAAGGAAAGCTTTGTGTTTGGTTTCAGTTTAGTTTCAGAATATTGTGAAGAAAAAATAGAAAATTGTAAAAACTATGGGTCCTTTGGTTTAATTTTTTCAGTTTTCAAAATTTTGTGAAAAAAATACTGAAAACTGAAAACTAGAATTTGTCCTGTTGGTTTGAGTTTCCAATTTTCAGTTTTCATTTTCAGGTTTCCAGATTTTTAAAGGAAATACTAAAATTCTGAAAACTCAGTTTTCATTTTCATTTTCAGTTTTCAGAAGGAAAACTGAAAATTCTGAAAACTACAAATTCAGTTTTCAGTTTTATTTCCTTCACAAATTCTGAAAACTGAAAAAAACTAAATCAAAAATTCCAATTTTCAGTTTTCATTTAAAATTTTCAGTATTTTCTCTACACAAAATCCTAAAAAAAACTGAAATGAAAACTGGAATCAAACAAATAGTTTTTAATTTTCAGTTTTTCTTTTCAGTCATTTTCAGCTTTTAGTATTTCTTCACAAAACTTTGGAAACTAGAAAACTAAAAATAAAAATTGAAAACAGAGACCAAATGCACCCTTACTTGTTTGGTTTCAGTTGTCTAATTTTAGGATTTTATGAAAGAAATACTGAAAACTAAAAAAGGATTCTTGTTTTCACAATTTTTATTATTTTCTTCATAAAATCTAAAAACTGAAAACTAAACTTATGCACTTTTGCAAAGTACCACCACAAATTTTAAAATCTTCTTAATTAGTCCTCAAACTTTAACTTATGATTCAATAGATCCTTTTACAAAAGAATTTGCTGAAATTACTAATAGTTATATTAAATAGTAAGATTTTTTCATTTATTAATATAAACTATGGATTAACTTATAATATTAATAAACATAATGTTTATAATTAGAATTTTTTATTATA
Source organism: Dalbergia oliveri (assembly GCA_030441495.1). Classification (NCBI taxonomy): domain Eukaryota; kingdom Viridiplantae; phylum Streptophyta; class Magnoliopsida; order Fabales; family Fabaceae; genus Dalbergia; species Dalbergia oliveri. The sequence continues at coordinate 3,980,965 of JAMLFY010000003.1, forward strand.
AATATTTTACATTTGAATTTTTTATATTAAATATTTTTATATATTAATTTAGCTATTTGAAAAAATAAGATTATTAATTTATCTATGTAATTAAAGGTTACTTCTTTTGAAAAATTATTACTTCGCTCCAAAATTAAATTTCCAAACATAATTCCTCCAAAACACATACTACTCAAAAGCAATTTTATGCAGAACCCAAACAATCTCTAAACCCTTACCTCCAAGCCTCAAGAAAGACTGAACCCGCCTCTGGGGAAGTTATGACTATCCAATCAAATGCATTGTCTGCAAGTATCAAGGATCATGTGTTAAGCAATAAGGCACTCACAAGCATAATACTAACAGCATAATTCATCTTGCACGTTTATCAGAAAAAATACCAAAGATATATAACATATGCAAACAACCTTTTAACTTGACAAAATCATCAAACAATCATCAATGCAAAATTTCTCCACTCTACTAAGATTCTAAGACATCCACATAAACACTACCCAACTGAGTTTCTTACAAATTATACTAGGATTTCACATGCTGAAATTAAACCTATAGAATAAAGACAAAGAACCACAGCTCTACATTAGGTGAAATCCAACCCAGCCTACTCGTATAAAAATTTCTTACATTAATTAGTTTAATGGTTTGAGACCACAAAACCTATAAAAATTGAATGAAAAAAAGTTTTAGGCTTTTGAAGCTACAAGCCTCGTTTCAGAACCACTGGTAGTGGAAAATAGCTCATAAATCACCAATCTTGTACCATGAACTTATCACTAGGAATATCACCACTGCATCTTTCTTCCCATCAAGCACGCGCATAAATATTATTCTAAAAATTGGCCTGATAACAGATAGTCAGTTCACATATAATACCTTTACGGGATGAAAATAGCATGATCAAACTTTACAAAATATTTAAATATGCATAACATGACCTTCTCCAAAAACTTACCACTTAACACAGAAGGAAGCCTATCCAAATCAGGTCCCTGCGTGTGCTCAATGAGCGGAAGTTCCAAACAGTTGATTTCATGTTTAGCCTGCACTCAACATTGGAATCATGATAATAGTTTCAAGGTATGTGTTCAGTCAAACCATATGCCAACTGGAAAACCCATAAGGTGACAGCATACAACTGTAGCCATCACTTGAATCTCCCTTTTCATGTTATTTACATGGCCTGGGCCACAAACCTAACCGATCATCCTAGTGAATGTAAAAAATTCCCAATGTAAGAATAAAGAAAATAAAACAACATAAAAGTAGAAAATGAATACAGTATATGCAATGAAACAACACAATTTGATCACAGCAAAATGTAGTCACCCTGATGGAACTTCTATAACGAGTCAGAATAAAAGCAAATGATACGATTAGGTTGCCAATTTAGATGAATATTCAGGGACCAAAAATAGACAATGGAAGCAAACGGTAATGAAAGAAGTGGTTCTAGTCTTTTTTTTCAGAAAAAAGTGAAAGATGGCACCGACAAACTTACTGTAATACTGATATTAAAAAAGGGGAAAAAAAGACCTATGACATTATTCAGGTTAGAATAATAAATGCTTCAAGTATTCATAGCTGATATGTTATAGACTCATAGACTTCAAATAGGAGAATCTTAAGTAAACTCTCTTTAACCAATCCCCAAACTCATCTAAATTTTAACAACCTATTGTGATTTGTGATCTGCAATATGACATGAATTTCGCTACGTAAAATATACTACTTGATTGTCAGAAATTACGAAAAGTTGTTTCTGATGGAAATTTTGGATTCTAAATCCACCGTCTGGACGCTTATGTTTACGGTTAGTACTTTCTTTATTTGAAAAAAAAAGGGGTTTAAATATAAATAAAGGTGCAAAATAATAATAATTTAAAATTCAATCAACGAGACCATATGAACTCAGGAAGAAAAAAAAAAACACACACACACACACACACACAAACACAAAAGAAAACGAAAGCAAAATGAATGAAAATATTACAAAATGACATTCATTTCAGCCTTTAATCGAACACCTACATGACGGAAATAGCTACCAGTTCCAGTAGAAACACGTAACATTCTCAGAACAGGTGAAAGAGAAAAACGACAAAAGATAAGACCGAAAGAGATAAAAAGCCAACTAATCTACAGGGATGAGAATCAGAATATAAAGAAACAGCACAGGTAGTTTGAGTACGAGCCACTGAAATCAAGCACATTGTAATTGCAGCAATGCAGTGTAAACAAATCGCAGGATCATAAGAGATAAAAGTGAACGGTTAAGCGAGAGAAGGTAGTAGAGTACTGTACCAGAGCAGTGATGAGCTTGGCGTTCTTGCCACGCTCTCTGGTGACGACGACTTTGGGGGCGTAATTGGAAGTGGAGGCGGAAGCGGAGGTGAAGACAGACTCGGTGGCGGAAGCGGAGGTGGAAGCGGCAGCGGTTCGCTGAGGAACGGAAAAGATTCGCCGGTGTAGTTGACCACAGCAAGGGAGAGCGGTGACACAAGCCTGGGCCATTGAAACGTGTTACGCAATGGATGTTGTCCCCAGGCCAGCTGTTATCAGTCGCATTGGCCTTGCTTAATTAAATTAATTCATAAATTACCATAAATATCTCCACCTAAAGCCCAATTGGCCAATATTATAATCACCACATTTAAACAAGTGAACAACTTATTATTGGTACAAATTTCACATAAATAAAAAATTTACATAAATGATAGTTAATTGCTCTTTAAACATTTAGAGTGGTTAATATATATGAAAAAATTTATTGGTTAGAAGTAAATTATATCTTTACACCTCAAAGAAATTACATCTTTTTTGCTAAAAGAAAAGATTTAATTTTGATATATTAACAATGTAAAAAACTTTTAGGCTTTTAATTAAATTTTTTTTATATAACTTTTTAAATAGTAAAATAAAAAATAATTTACTAATGTTATTATATGATTTAATAAATATGGTAATTTATACATTTTCCAACTAAGCCAATAATAATAATAATAATAAAGAAGGTTTTGATTCTTCCCTCCCAATTAACTGATTTTGACGGAATTCTACACCACGGATTATTCCTTTTTTTATTTGATTGTTGTGTTGAATTTTGAAAAGATAAATATTATTTATTCTCATAAAATATTATATCGGTAACTTTATCTATTTTTACATATTACATACCTAATTTAATTCCATATTTCATTTAAAAATATATAAAAGTGTATTATATTTAATATTATAAATATAAATAACACTATTTTTTTTATATTACCATCAACCTCAAGTTCTGCAGGGGATCGAGGGGGAGCACTGGGAGGCACGTGGGTGATGATGGTTGAGCTGTTGTACAAATGCTTGCCGACATGATGGCACAAATAACGATCAACGGTATCCTTGATGGTACTAATGATGATTAACGGTGGAGATTTGCGTCCCAATCGCCCTACCCGAACCCTAACCTGCTTGGGATGCCAATGGCCAAAGATCTGTTATTGTCGGCGCCCTACCTCCGAAATCCCAACAAAACTTCACTGCCTGCGGATAAATTATTGGGTGGCCCTAGATCATCAAATTAGAGTGTACTTTTATTATTTACAAAGTGATGAAGTGAAATGATCTTTCTTAAATGTGAATTTAATTTTTATATATTATCAGTATAATTAATATAAATATTTAATTATATATTATTATATTAGAAAAATTTGACTTAATTATTTTTATCTAAAAGTATTATAAATAAAAGTATGTAATTAAATTACATTGTAAATTAATAATAAATCAAAATCAATCTCCTTAAATAAATAGACAAATTAATGATGGATTTTTTTATACTCCATTTGTTTGAATAATTATCCATTTTAAAAAATTTATAAATAATTTTTCATTTATAAAATTCAAATAGTATTAATTATTTTTTTAATAATATCCCTATTAAATACTATTGGAAAATGAAAGAGAAAATTAAAGTATTAAAAAGAAATAAAGATAATATAATCAATTAATCTTAATTTTCTCTAATATTGACATTCTCCAAATCATTTCTTTAATTCTAATGGGCATTTAAAATTGGATAATTATTTAAAGACAAAGAGAATAAAAAGTATGAATTTATAAATAAGTAATGTCTTGAGTTACAAGATTTCTAATAATTGTCTTGACTTTAGAATTTTCAAATTTGGCTGGATGAGCTAAAGTATCAATTACTTTAACTCAAAACTAAGATCTATGACACAAACCTCATAAATAATAGCCCCATTACATGAGAGATTGAAAAGTTAGACTCAAATTCCCCAAAAACTAAAGGCGTGACCCTCCAAAAATGAACTAGCCCAAATCGAGAGGCCAATTCACCCCTCTTAGTGCTCCCCTTAGTTCCGTCTGTATGGGGTTCACATGCTCTTCCTTGCAACTGCACATCGCCTCACCGTACCATAGTGCCCCTCGTCACGAATCGCCTCCAAGGCTGAACTTTTCATTGTCAAAGACCGCCACATCAATCTTGGCCTTGAGCATCAGGAGCGTGGACATTACCATCTCATAGGAGGATAAAATGGAAAAATAATATTTGTATATAATAAAATTACATAACAAATATATATTATATATTTTATTACTATTGATTATGATATATAGTCTCCACTTATCTCACTCATTTATTACATCTAATATAATAAGCATATGATGTACATTTATTGTGTAATTTTATTATACATTAAACATTACCTAAAAAAGAATGTCGAAGGCATTTGTGTTCCTTGCTCTTTTAAAACTCCTTAGTTGACTAAAAGCTTGATGATCTGCCGATTTGGTTTATCCCAAAACTTTTCTTTCCAACTGAGGGTGTGTTTGGATATTGTATTAGATATGATAATATAAGATTATATTATATGTTATATTCTTATACGTTATTTATGCATAACATATTGTATAAGTTTATAAATCATAATTTTCTTATACGTTAAATATTGTATAACTTAATATAGTATTAGGAAGCTGTATTAGGCCTAATTAGCTTTTAACGTTTAAGGTTAATTTTATTTTTAATATTTTATTAAAATAAAACAACTCTTAAATAAATAATAATAATAAGTAAAAATTTATAAATAAAATTATTTCATAATAAATAAATATAATATTGTTAACAAATAATATATGATATCAATCTAGCTATATACAATAAAAATAAAAAGTAATTATAATTAATAAATATTAAATAAAATAAAATATTAAATAGAAATAATATTTAAAATAAATAATAAATAATATGCAATATATAAAATTAAGGATCAATAATAAAAAAATTTTGAGTTAATATTTATTTTAAAATTTAAATTTAAATAATTATAATTAAAAATATAAAATAGTAAAAATATATAAAAGAGTTATTTAATATTTATATAATTTATTGAAATAATAAATAATTATAAAATATTGAAATAAATAATAATATTTAAAATAAATTAAATTTAATTAATAAATATTTACATAAATATGATATTTAAAAATTATATTTAAATCATTAATAAATTTTTTATTTTATTTAATATTTAATTAAAATATTAGAATTATTTATAAATAAATAATATTATTATGAAATATAAAATATAATATCTTATATAGTATTACACCAAATATTGTATAGTATTAAAGCTATTAGACTTTATACTATTCCTTATCCTATTAAAGTGTGCAAATGACATGAGATTTGTCAGTTAATACTCTAAATTGAAATGTTATTATATAAAAATCCAACTGATCTTTGCTGATCACCACTTGTATTTTTTTACTATAAAGTAAGCCACCAACCACAAGTATCATAGGTTAGACAAAGAAATATAAAATTTGTGGAGTTGGAATTCATTCAATTATAGATTGAATTTTAATATACTATTAAAGTAATTTTTTATATAAATATGTTTAATTTTTAAGATAATTTTATAAACATTATTGTGAAATTAATTTTTAAGTATTATCACAGTGAAAAAACCTTCTCAACAATTTTCTTTTTATGTGAAATAAATAACTTTTATTTTTTAAGTGGAATTGTCTTTCTCTTTTAATATAATTTTTTTAGAAATAGATAGATTGTAATATATTATATGAGTGCAAAATGTTTATATTGTCCATCAATTAAATCTTATTATATATGTAATTTTTGAAAAAAATTATTATAATAACTGAATATTTTAATAATATAATAAGATACTATTAAATAACTATAAGAAACATGTCTAAATTAAATTTTTATATTTATTATTTTTACCATGAAAGAATCTAGATCCCAAAAGGCTGCACACTTGTATGAAATTTGTTTTCCTTGCATTTATTTTGTACACTTTTTTTATACAACAAGTATTCATCAGAGGTAAAAATTAACAAAGCAACAGTACATCAAGAAGTATTGGTTTATTTTATTTATGGTTTTAAAAACGTAACTTTTTAAGATGTAACTTTATTGCTGCATCAAGTAGTATGATTTTTATAATTGGATACATTGTATTTGCTGCATCACTAGCTTACTTTAGCATGATTAATTAATAGTAATAATTGTCTGAGAAAGGCAATGGGCGCGAACCTTCGCTTGATGATGGGCATGCCATATCGAAATTCTATTCATTTAAGACACGGCAATGGTCATATATCAAACAAGTAATAGGCCCCGCCATAATATAGTCTGACTCTTTTAATACAACAACAATAATTGCTCAAAGCGGAAAGAAACTGGACATACTTCTTTTCCTTGAGATAGAAACTTCCTCTGATTTCATAATGCTTATAAAGTGCATGGACAGATAACTCATTGCCCACCATAGGCAGTCATCTTGTACCCAAATGATATCTTATTTTCTGATTGGTTTATTATTATGTGTGAGATATTTATTATTAATTTTATAATATATCAATTTTTGAATACATTTTAATTTTTATCTTTTTATATATAAATAAACAATTGGAGAAACATGAAAGAGGATACCATTTACGAATAGAAAATTTTTACCCATCAAATGAAGTACAATTAGCTTTATAAAGGTAAACTTTGAACATTTTTCACTTACATTGAAAATTTGATTTAATTTTTATACAATATAAAAAAAATTGATACAATCATCTAATAATATATTGTAAAATCACTTATATTAGTTGACTTTTATATTTACTATTTAAAAAATAAACAAATGAAAGATTTTGATCAACCTATATGTTGCTATATTAAAATTAAACTCTTGAAAACTTTATAAGTATTTAACCAAAATAATATGTATAAGTATAAATACTTTCCAATTATAACCAAATATATAAAAGTAGTAGTAGTTTTTGAGTGATGCTATTTATTTGAATTTCCACTCATAACACTTTACAAATTCACATTCACATTTTATGCGAGTAAAGATTTATTTTAGTATCTGAAATTATATACATGATTTACTTTAGCCTTAAAATTAATAAAATATCACTTTAATCTCTGAAATTTTAAAAAGTGATTCAAATTCATTTTTATACTACTATTCCTAATAACTTGATTCAAATTCATTTTTATACTACTATTCTAACTAACTTGAATCACCAAAATGATTAAGTTTAATTATATTTTGAAATTTCTATAACTAAAGTGATACTTTCTTAATTTTAGAAATTAAGGATATGTTTGTGAGTTTAGGTTTTAGAAAGAAAGGAAAGGGAAGACTTATAATATAATTTTACACTATAAATCCTTACCTTTTCTCATTTTCCCTTTAAAATATAAACTCACATACATATCCTAAAATAAATCATATATACAATTTCAAAAAGAAATAAAAGTGAATCTTTATTCCATTTTAGTCATTTACAAAACTTACATAAATAGTACTCTTATCGTAACTCGTGTCAGAGTTCGAGCGTAAAATTTACGGAGTGTGAATGTCTAACGGGACTCTGTTCAAGTTCGGTGAGCCAAAATAGTTATTGATAATTAAACATGGCTTATCCATGACATACAAATGATCACCTAACATGTGTATCAAATAGAAGTTCACCTTTGGTTAAAAATGTTTTTACACTCGTTAAACAAAGAGCTAAGTATTTAAAAGATAATGTGGTAGACTGTCTTACAGAATAATTTTTTGGACGAAAATTTGTCATGTCAAGCTGAATTCATGTAAAGTTTGTTCAACTAGACATAATAAAACCAAAATATTTGGGAGTGAGAGGAGCTCCGAAAAGGTATGCTGGTGGTTATAATTTTTTTTGTTCTAAGTAGTTTAAATTGTGTACATAGATATTCAATGACAGATCTAAAAAATTTAAATAGTGTGGATAAAACTAATATATATACATAACAATAAATCTTAAATAGTTTTTATATTAATGTAAGATTAAATTTAATAAATAATAGGTGCAAAATATATACATACCTATATACTTCTTTAGAAATCATCAATTTTTAGTGGGGACATGAGCCCCAATATTTTGTTAATGGTTAATTACCGGTAGATAATATATATTAATCTTTATATATTAACATTATAAATTTTTTTTACCTTATCATTCAATTATATATTACCATATTAACAAAAGTAACTTAATCTCATATCCACTATTTAAAAAGTCATTCAAATAAAATAATTTAATTAAATATAATAATGTAAAAATAACCATGCGTAAAATTAAACTTTATTACATAAATTGTGTATGGATTTTAGCTTGGTTTAAATGTGTTTGATCTTAAAAGAGTCCCATTTTTTTAATTTTTGCCCTTCTTAAATTTTGAAATTGATTTTAGTCAAGTTACAATGTGTCTATTTAACCTATAATTAATTATGGTTATGAGTTTGGATTATAAAAGAAAGAGGAAGAAATGAGTTATAGTTTAAAATTTAAAAATATTATTGCAAGATTTATTTTTTTTTTAAATATAAAATCACAAACATATTATAGGTGCTTTACATGGCATTGTTACACTATTTAACATCATTTGTCAAGTCTCCAAAATTCATAATTACCACGTGTCCATGCTCTACATGGCATTATTATACTATTTGGCATCATTTGTCACGTCTCCAAAATTTGGCACATTCCAGTCCTATATATAGAATTGGTATCATGTTAATTTCATTTTGATTTTATGTGCAAAAAGTACATTAACCCTTTTTTTTGTTTTTGTTTTGGTGTTTGTTTTTTTCTGGGTGGGGGTTCATAATATTAAGCCGTGTTTTGTAAAGGTAAAACTAACGTTTACAACATAAATACTGCTTTTGTTGTTTTCTTTTATTTTCCTTGAAAATGGCTACAAGTTTACATATTTGTTTTCTGTATCCAATGTAATGAAGTTACGCGACAGAAGAAAAATATTTTATTTGTATATTAAAAATTAGACATTTAAATAATATCTTATAGAGAGATAAACACAAAGTTTGGCTTTCCTCTATCAACACAACCACTGCTAGAATTTTATGTATACTTCTTTAAAATGTCCATGAGATATAAAGTTTTTAATGTATAAACAACATCTCATCATAGAATCAAAATAAAGGCATGCAAAAATTAAAGTAGGATTAGCAACATTAAAATAATATAATATATATATATATATATATATATATATATATATATATATATACAGCTAAAAATATGTGTATAAATGTATAGATTTGAGTCATCAAAACAAGCCAAATTCACTTAACTAATTCCTCTTTTGGTGGGTTTAATTTAAAAAATTTGATTTGTTTAAAACAAATATTATTAGTTTATTTTTTGGTCAAACTCACACACCCAAGGGGGATGGCATGGGGTTCAAACATTGACCCTCTTACTGCCTAGGTTCAGCTTTCAAGGGGCTAAACCTCTTTACCATCGATGTTGGCCTCTAGCTGCAATATTATTAGTTTTTGTTAAGACCATTTGATCTGTGGATTAAATGGGCCAACCTTGTAGATAATTGGGCTAATTTATTTTTTTTTTTTTCCTAAAATTATTAATTGTGATTTAAGTTTGTTAATTTAATGTATTGAACTTTGACAATTGAGACTTTTTTATGTAAAAAAAAAAATTGATGCTATTAGAACTTTGAATTTAAGTTTTGATGTTTTTAGCTTATTTTGAATTAATGTACTTTGATTTGTAAGTGTATTGAAACTAAACTCATGAAGTTTCGACTTTAGACTGATTATGTAATGTATGAACTTCGACCCTTGAAATATTGAATTTAGATTTTGACATTGAGCCTGTTTTAAATGTCTGTAATTTTAATATGTAATGTGTTAAATTACTTAAAATTGGTGATATATGGGCTGTATAGCATTTAGAAATATTAATTAAAATAATGGCTCATGTTAACTCACATACTAGTTTTTCTTTTTTCCTTTGTGTCAAGATATTTGCACACTCAGTAAGTGTGAGACGCCCACCATACACCTCCCTTTTATTTTTAATTTTTCATTGTCTTTTGACCTTTTTCCTTTTCTTTTATAATTTTTCTGCCCTCTCTCTCTCCAGTTTACAAAAAAGATTATTCAAATAATATGTATCTTTTTTTTTTCCTGGTCAACTCATGGACGCAGCGAAGGGGTCTCAAACCATTGGGAGTCAAACTCGCAACTCCATAATATACACTATTTGCTAAGATGCTATCGGGCCACTTTTTAATTATTTAGGTGAATTCAAGATATTACTCGTTCTCTCGAGATGCTATCTATCAATTGACTACAAACCTCACATCCCTCACATAATAGTCTTATTTTTGGGTTGGCACATATGTACTAGTCTTAAACAGGCCAAGCTGATATATATAGGTCTGTTTTGATACAAGATCAACTCAGCCCGTTTGATTCTAAACCTAATCACGTCAAGTTGGCCATTTTAAACACACTAATTTTGTTGAATGGGTTGCTGATGATTTAGACTTTTCTGGCAGTTTGTGCAAGACGTTTCTTTGCGTGTGTTATGAAAATTACGTGGTGCAAATTACTCCGTAGAGATAAAAAGTCTTAACCAAACTGAAAACCAAGTTAAGTAGTTATAGCGAGAAATCTTGCTCTTCAACTAATCTCAACAAAAGCTGATTTAGATTTATCCGTCAATGCAATATCGTAAACCCGAGTAAAAGAACATTGGAAATTTCAAGATCATTCAACTCAGCAAAATGAATGAGATATCAAGCCTACACTGAATTAGGGGAAAAACCATCTTCTAGTTGCAATCAACCAACATCCTGGCGCAGAAGGAACTAAGGACCCTTCATGTCAAGTGCTGAAAAAACAATTAAAACGCAAGCAAGAGCACAGGCAAGCATACTTAGATGAATTATTCCAATAGACAAAAGTCTAATTAAGTTTCTCCTTACTAACACCTACGAGTCTAAACGAATGATTTAATTGAATTTCTACAGTGCTACCTCAGGTTGTCAAAATTCAAGTCCACTCCACAATTAGGAGGGATTCTTAATTAAGAATTCAACAGATAGATCAAGCAAGTTACGTGGGAGATTAGTTAATTTGCTCATTCAAGCTAAGTGTGATGCTGATGCTGTTGTAAGAACTAGCTAGTACTCCTGCGGTGCACTTGATTCAGCTTACTTGCTGTTGGTGGCCTCCATAAAGGGAATAAGCCCCATAAGCCGCAGCATATATGCTTGGGTCATGAGGTTGTGGCAGAGCATATCCATAACCATCATACACAGGTCCCCCATAATACGCCCCACTCCAGGGACTGCCGAAGTCCGTTCTAAACTGCTACACCCAAACACATATATATCAATTGAGATACAATCATCGCAAAAATCGGTTGTGAGAGAGAGAGAGAGAGAAATTACCTGCTTATTTGCCGGATTGCGGCCCCAAGAAAGACGAACTGTTTGCTTGCCAATCGTTGTCCCATTTAGCTTCTGCAACGCCTCTTCAGCATTATTTCTGGAAAAGGTTGCTCAGAATGTTGTAGTACCCACATATAGATATTGAAAACCATGTCATCTCTGAATTATGCAAGGATTTGACAGGGGGCCAGAGCTTTTATTTACCTGTTTGCAAATTGTACAAAACCACATCCTTTTCCAACAGGTATCTTAACGGACACTATCTCACCAAATTGGTAGAATGGTTGCCTGAGATCTTCAGCTGTAACATTAGGGTCGAGTCCTCCAACAAATATCTATAACCAATCATCCATAGAAAAATGTTCCACATATCGTTAAAAAAACTCATAAAACAAAACTAACAGAGCTCAAATCTTACAGTTGTGTTTGTAGAATCAGCTTCAGATTGGCTGGATGTGCCATTTGACTGGCCTCCTACACAAAGAAACAGACCACATCAATACCCAGCCGGCAGACATAATATCAGATTATGTGATGAATCAGACTTTTTTTTTCCTCCAATTACTTGTACTCTTATGTTATAAAGTCAGCAAACAAATTCAATGTTCATTTACACTGCAAATGACATAATAATCCATCAACATTCAAACGACAGGACCATGTTTATTGTATAACTAGCAAGAAAAATGCATTTCTCAAAGTTCACCATGAAGCAGAACAAATGAAATTTAAGGATAAAATATGTGTCTTAAAGTGCTTTCTGAGAAGCATGTTATATGTTCTAGCATACCTTGATAGCCAGATGATTTCCTAGGAGTTGCAGCTCCAATACGCATAGGCCTGCTAGAACAGTACACACCATTCATTTCAGTCATTGCCTGGGTCCTCTCATTATCATCTCCAAACCTGACGAAACCATAGCCCTTTGAACGGCCAGTGTTGGCATCAAAAACAACTTTTGCAGCTTTAACAGAAGGGTATCTACTAGAGAATGTTTCATGCAAGACGCTATCTGTAACATCTGCAGCTAAATCTCCTACAAAAATAGAAAGATCGGGAACATTATCTGAACGCTTGTCTCCTGTGCTAAATGTTGCCCAGTTCAGGCGGAATGGTTGCTCTGTGTTGGGCATCAAAATCCCAGCATAATTCTGCAAGACTTTCTCAGCTGTGCCGTGTGAATAGAATTCCACAAATCCATAACCCTCTGATAGACCAGTCTGCTTATTACGAATAACCTTGATGGAGGAAATCTGCAAAAAGAAGGTACGACAGTATGATACAATAGCTGATCCATCTTAACATTGTGAAAAGTTAAGGAATTCTCTCATAACAAGTCAAGCTTTCAATATTCACATTACTATTTCATCAAACTGTTAATTATAACAGAAAAATGAAACTGAAGGCACCTTCTTTAGTTAAAAAACTAGTTAACTGAAGTCAACTATTCATAAATCAACTGTAATCTAATCATGCTTCACATAATCCAAAAGCAAAATCTTATCGCACCAAAACTTAAAAAATGTGCACATACAAACTCATTAATCTCTGAGAGTTCCTAACTATTTTAATTTAAATTGAATCAAATTGTTCTACCTAAATTGATGCATGACATGAAAAGTTAGAAAATGAAATTTGAAAAGAACCAATCGAATAGGGAAGACGCAGAACATAAGACTGAAGAAAGACTTATCTTATTTGCTTGATAAGAGTGGAAAGTTAGATGAACGAAGCATAACTTCTCTTCTAATATAACATGTTGTAGTAATGTATAAAGTTTCGAACATAAGGTAAAGTTACACAAAACCAATTTATTTGCGGGCTGGAAAAATTTATTCTTTTGCTCCCATTTGAACAACAGTTATTGCGTTTCAGAGAAATGGAGAGTGACAACTATGCCTTTAAATTGCCATTGCGGTCGCAGAAATGACTGCCTTTATAGAAATCATGGATAATTATATTTAACAATAAAATAAAATAAAATGAAGTTGATACAGTCATAATAAAATTACAAGTTCATTTTGAAAATTAAGAAAACAAAAACATCACAGGCTGCAATTTAAATTAACAACCGATACAAAAAGGTTAAAGCTGCCATGCCACTATCCACTATCCGCTTTCCATTCTTCAATCTTTAATTACCACCCAATTAATCAGGAATTGAATTTCCACATTATTGACCTTTCAATCTCACAACTATAATAAATAATTTTTTTTAAAAAAAGCCCCCTTCTTTACGTTGTCGATTTTGACACAGCCCAAATCAAGCATGCAACCTAACAGCACAATGTAAGACAGAAACACCAACCAAACTATCAAAACCATGCACTTACCAATCAGAAAGCTACTAACTCCTAAGCTTATAACAATAATCATTAAAAGCTAAGCTTCCTAAATAAAAAGTACACAAAAACAAAAAGTACCCAGATAAAAGACAGTTTTTTTTTTTTCCTTTCACGTTCATGAAAACAACAACAAAACAATCACCGAAAAAACGCACTTATATGCCAGTGTATGTTGACGTTTTCTACATACAGAAAATGATATTAAAGCTGGAAAGATAGATAGAAAAAGAAAAAGAAGGACCTCGCTGGTGGAAGCGAAGCAGCGATGGAGATAATTTTCGTCCATCCAATGATGCAAATCGCCGACCCAGATCGTCTTGTTGTCAGCGCTGGATCCATGCTGGTGGTGCTGGTGCACGTGAGGGGCCACGTGCGCCACCTGCTGATGGTGGTGGTACGGCATGTAAGGCTGAGGTGGCGCCGCCGCGTAGTGCTGATGAGGCGGCAGCATCGGATGCTGCATTACCATGGCCGCCGCCGGGTACTGCATCGGCACCCACTGCTGCGGCACTGCCACCGGCGTCTGCTGTTGTTGCCGCTGTTGCTGCTGCTGTTGATTCTGCTCCGTCGGTTGCTGTTGCTGCGAATCAGAGCCGTTGGATTGCATCTTAATAGATATTAGTTATTACGGTGGCCTCTCCCTTTTCTTTTTTTCTCCCTTTAAATGAATGAATATGTCGCAGATTCAAATATTAGAGACTAAATGAGGAAACTGGGAAGCCCGAAAATATAAATAAAAAGAAAGGGGAAAGGGTTTGAATCTGGGTGGCGTCGTGTGTGTGTGTGAGAGAGAGAGAGAGAGAGAGAGTGAAAAGAGAGGTCGCGGCAAGGGTCTAAGAGGATGATTTATGTTGTGTTGAGGATGACGGATTCTCGGGTTGGCTTCTTGAACGCGGTTGTCGTTTTGGCCGTTCGATTGGCTTATGGGCCTCCATCCTGACCGTCGGATCTATTAATCGGGGATATGCATAACCCAACTCACAACACTCTTGTGTTTTGCTTCCTTCTCTCTCTTTCCAGGATCCGCCGCCACCTCTTGCCTTCACCCCTTACTGGATTTTTAACTCTCCTTTTTTTTAATATTTTTTTGTTTACAAATATATAATACTTTCTCTTTTTTTAACTACTTTATTCGTTTGTGTCGTGTGTGCAGGCTGGCAGTTTAACCTCACGTCGCTTTTTTAACAGTTTCAGTGATGCTGGCAAGTTAATGGCACTGAAAATTAACGAAATGGGAAGTTGCCCAGGATTCAGATGATGATTCGGCCTCTCTGTACTAGGAAATTCTCTATCCATCTGTGCAAATTTTATTGCAATGTCATTCCAGCAAATTAATCAAGCTATATATATATATATTTTTTCACTAGAGTCATATATTATACATTACAGTATTTTGTTAACGAATATTTTTAAATGTTAATTAAATATAATAGAAATTTTGACTACTTTTAAAGCACTAAAATTTAAAAGAGATATATATTTTATTAAAATTTTCTATTCTTAATTTTTTTATTACTGTTCTTGAGATTAGTTAACAGAATCTATATATATATTATAAATAAGGAAATGACTCAGTTAAAATAAGTAGGTCAATAAAATATAAAAGTGAGAAATTAACTATTCTTAAATGAATAACTTTCATTGTGTGAAAAGTCTACTAAATAATATAAGTATGATTAATCACTTATTTTTAAATTTTATTAATCTTCTCATTTTAAAAAAGTATAATAAATCAAGATTGAGGATTGTAATAAATGAGTTATATTTAAAAAAATGAATTAAAATTCAATCTCTAAAAGAAATAATTGTTGGCAAGCTCTTTTTCTTTTAGGTAGATAGTAATCAATCAAGTGAGGAAAGAGCCCAATCCATTCCGCAATCGAGTAGAGGGCCTTTGCACGGTAACAAGAAAACAAGTCGGCAAACCTCATTCCCTGTTTCAAGATAGCCATGCCTTGTATACTTTTTTCTTAATATTGTATACTCTCAATTATACTAGTAATTATTTTATGAATTTGATTTAAATAATTAAAATATTTATATAAATTAATTATATATTATCCTATTAATAAACAAAATTAATTCAACCGACAATCACCTTTTTTTGACGTGGACAATTACCTTTACAGATTAGCAGATGAAAGAAATAAATGATAATGAAAGACGATAATAATAATAATTTTAATGAACCTGAATGTAATCATAATTTCCTACGGAATGTCTATTCTACACGGTATAATAATTCCATTTACAAATGAAAACGATAATGTAATAACTTTATTTATAAGCTTTTATTTAATTAAAATTATCAACCCTATTCTACTAGAGTATTATTGTAATCACCAACTAAAAAAAATGCTAGACAGTTCAAAGTATTGCCCGGAGAGCAATTGTCAAAAGTATGTGACAATATATGGGGTGGATAGTGGATACCCCAGATTTTTTTCAATCGTGGTTTTAAGTTTTTACCCTTGCACAGAGTTTAACATGTGTCTTTCAAACAAATCATTCTAGCTAGTTATATAGCATCAGTGCCACCTACCCAATTAGCTTTGCCTCCTGGACATACTATCCTACTTACGTCGTCACTCCACTTTCAACCTTGGCGGTCACCCACTCTCTATTTGCATGGTAATGTTTGTTTAAAGTAATTAGGTAAAAGGGATCGTTAACACCATCCAATTATGCTGAACAAAATTTGCCACTCCATGCCATTCAACTTTGATTAACTAGAGAATAAAAGTTTAAGTGAATCAGTTTTTGTGCTCCAATTTTCTTTTTTAGAAAAAAAAGGAATAGTTTACCTTGTAACACGAATGGCAGGCTACATATCAATTGCCTTATTTAATTAGATCTCACGCAATTTTATTTAAGTAATGATTATACACACTAACAAAAGATATATAATAAAATAGAAGTTATCTTCACCACCAAAAGCCCACAAATACCAAAAAAAGTTATTCATAACGATCATGAGAATATATATTTTAGTGATAAGGGACTATAATCTTAGGATAAATACTTAAGTGCACCAAAAGTAAGAAAAATATATATTCTGATTCATTTATTAATTGATATATTAGTTTTAGGTCATTATTATCTCCATTTTTTCTACATTTAAATGCAATAATGATTTATCAATTAATAAATAAAGAAGAATAAATATTTCATTTTACTTTAAGAACACTTAAGAATTTCTCATAATATTATAATATTATTAGAGTATGTGATAAATATTAGTATATTACTATACGAAGAAGCAAAGAAGACCAAATGATATCCTAACTAAGAATATAATATATACCAAACGACCAATCATCATCATTATTATTATTTATGATATATATATGTTTACAAAGATTCAGCAGAATGGGGAACAAATTAGAGAGCGAGATGCAGCACAGCTGCTTTGACAAAGCTAGTAGCAATGGAGATATGATTTACAAATGCACATAATTAATTAGAACTAAGCTGCAGGTACACACACAAAGCATATGATGAATATGTACGTCACCTAAAAACATAAAATACAACTAACAAGTTAAGAATTATATATGCAGACAACATGCATGATGATGAGAGCCATGTACATTTATGGCTTCGGAACTACGTTGGTGTGTGGGGCGGAATGGCCAGCACCGGGACTGTGGCCTGGATCCGTTGGTCGGAAATCGTCGGTCCAATTTCCATCACACCGTGGAGTACTCTTGGTGTCTGGTGCGCTTCCACCGTCTAAGGTATAGCGGCGCCACTGGACATTAGTATTTTCGCCCACTGTAGCCATTTTGTCTATACTGTTTTCATGGGTTGTCATCACTTGCGCCTGTCCTCCGTTTTCAGTGGCCTTCCTAGAGCTGTAAAAGTTCCATTGAAAAACATTAAGGCAATAAGAATGGAAGAACTGACCATGAACACAAGGTTTGAATTGGCCATTAGTATGTCTAGAGATTAATTAGTAATTAAGGAGGTTTAATTGAGGAGGCTGAAAGAGAGTCTAATTAAGATTGCAATGTGTGGATGAGTGAGAAGTACTGAGATCTAAGAAGTGGCTTTGTTGCACAATATTGTATGTGGAGGGGGTATATATAGGCCTCTTGGGAAGATACTAGGGGGCTCAGTTGAAAAAAATGAGTTAATGGTGAATGTAAACACTTTCATGATTATGCTCCCCCAAGATTCTCTTTTTGGTGAAACTGTGAGAGTATCTTCTAGTATCTCTAGGGTTCCGTTTTGAACTTCTGCACTGCTTATTTTGCTGTGCACGTTCCGTGCAACTCTTTTTTGGCTTGCTCTTGTGTGTTCTGGGGGACCATTGGGAAATATTGATTCAACAAGAATAGTGCGAAACAATTACTACTCAGCCACTATCTATGCCTGTCATGATTAGACGTTTCTGGTACGAATCCAATTGGGCTGTTAATTTCCAAGTGTTAATTTGGCGGCCTGGGTCTGGCTCGATTCCAAACACACATAAAGTTAATGGAAGCAACTATGTTATTCATCACATATAGTTTACGTGTTAGTGTTACTCCCACTCGGGTGAAGAATAAGTGTCCTACGGACACATGAACTTTGACTTGAACTGAACTCCATTAAATTTGGATGGATCCTGCTAAAGTACATTTCTCAATATAACCCCTTTAGTGGGCTTTGCTTTAATATAGGTTTGTCATCACTTTGCTTATAGAAATACATTCTCTTGTTAATTTTTCACTCGTGTGACCTCTCATAATCGATTTTAAAAGTAGGACTCAAATATGACATGCATGTAACAAAAAAGATTTGAGGATGAAAGATTTAAAGTAATAAATCATATGAAAAATCAATATGAGACAATCCATTTCTCTTACTTTTACATAAGTTTGTCTATCATCTTTCCCTTCCACCTCCGTTCTTCCCTTTTTGTTAATAAAATATAAAGAATCATTAATTAGTGAAAACCCACAATGAAAAGAGGTTGAAATTCATAAACCCCACCCCCCTTAAACTCTTTGAGAATCATACCAGCAAAAAAAAAAAGCACTTTGGAGAATAAGAAGGGTTTATGCGTACATAATTCACACCCTTTGAATAATGACCAAAAGAATAATTTATACTTACTCTCTTAATATTTAATGTAATTGCACTCATCTAAATTTGGATGGAGCCTGTAATTGGTAAATTGCATTTCTCAATATAGAACGAAAGGCCTGTTTAGTGGGCTTTGCTTTAATATAGGTTTGTCATCACTTCACTTTTATAATATGCATCATCTCATGTTGATTTTTTACTAGTGTGATATCTCACAATTGATTTTGAAAATGAGGCTCAAACATGATATGTAACATAAGAAATTGATAATATGAGAGATTACATTAATAAGATTATGTGAAAAATAGCATAAAAGGATCTATTCCTTTATTTTTACATAGGTTTGTCTATCTCCTTTTCCCCAGCTACCTCCAACCTTCCTTTTTTAATAAAATATAAAGTATCAATAATTAGTGAAAACCTGCAACAAAAAATAGGTTGAAATTCATAACACCCCCCTAAACATTCATAAGCTCTTTGAGAATAAAAGGGTTTCTACGCACATAATTCACACCCTTTGAATAATTAATGAAAATAAGCTTATGCGCTATTTAAATATTCCTACATAATTACGTCATTTTGTTATTATCACCAGGATCAAGCTCAGGATTTGTGGGATTAGTTCCAATAATGCATCATTCGCACTCTACAAAGAACTTAAAGGGAGTTACTACTAATTATCAACTGTTTTTTTTTTAGATTAAATTTAAACCAACTATTTTGATATGATAATATGGCCTTGACCGATAATATTTAACGCATATATATTATCCAAGTCCAGTACAATACAAACACGTCTCTTTTTTTTCGATTGACGACTGTTCATACGAAATATATTAGTTGAAGGGATAAACATATGTTCAAAATAATAACTCAAAATTAATCATGTCTTTTATTACATTATACTGTATTGAAAAATATGCCCAATAGTTTGCAGAGTATAAGAATAAGAGTTCAGGACACTGATAAAGGATATCAAGATAAACAAATTTTAAAATTTTTTAGTGGATCTTATATTTTAAAAATATATAAAAATTCATCTTTCTAATTTGTAAGTTTCATTTTTTATTTCTTGCCCGTAGGGTGTTAATTAGATCAATTCTATGCTTAATATGGGTCCTATATGTAGCCATAAATGAATAAGGGATATTTTTTTGCCCCTCAGTGTCCAGATCTGTTCCATAAAGCTTAAGCGATCTTGAACAAAATGCGCACTAAAACCTGAAACCCACTGGCTAGAAAAAGAAAGGCGTAAAACCTTCAGAACCCCACTTAGATCCCCCCGGACCCTTCTGTTGTAATAGTTGACAAAATTTTCACTAGAACGAAAATTTTTAGTCAAATGAATCTGATGATTCTTCAAATTTTCAACTTGCTTCAAAAGTCTTTTTCTCTCCATTAAAGGAAAATTTTGAGAGGTTCTTGAAAACTTCGGGTTGGCTCCTCAAGCTGGGGAAGTTCGTGACCACCAAATGAGGAAAGGATCTGGTCCCACTATTAGCACTATTACTTCTAGAGGGCTGCTAAGCACTAGCTAGGAGCTAGTCTGCACTTTTTCACTTGAAGGCATTGTAGGCAGAGGAATGAATTATATTTATGTATTATGTTATGGTATAAAACCATCTAGGTCTTTCTCTTCAACTGTCAAAATTATTATATTATTAGTATATCAAAATTAAAATATTTTACTTGACTTATTTATTTAAGCCACTACAATTGGTTTAGTGATGGAGGTTTTTAATAGTAAGCATAATTATATTCAAACTTTATTTCAATCAATATAATTTTAAAGGTAAAAAAAATATTTAATAAAAATTTTATATTCCAATTTAAAATTTTTTTGTTTGTTTGTCTTCAAAAGCATTAAGACAGAAGTACAAGCAAACGATCCAGCGGACCCTTAGCCTAGTTTATTTCATTGGGCTGGAGTTAGCATATATTTTTGTCTTAACTCTTAGCGTTAGCAATTTTTTGGGTCGACCTTAGCACGGTTTAACTCCCTGCTATAGTGATGATAAGCCGAAAGAAATAAATTGTGTTGTAAGTATTTATGGTCTCGCTGTTGTGGGCTCTTTTCAAGGCCGCCGTTGAGTCTGTGTGCCTAAAGTTTTGTTTGGGTTCATATATTCTGACCAAACAAGTCGGTTAAAGATCACTCCAAGACCCAAAAATAGTGTTAAAGATCACCAATGACCCAAAAACATAGGTTACAGGGGTCACGCCACTGGCCTCCATCATCAATTTTATATGGGTTAATTGTCTCACCGGTCACCTGAGGGAAGAAAAAGTCTCACATTGATTTGGGTTGAAAGATTTTATATGACAGACGACGGGAATTAAATTTTGATTTATTGATGTTATTGAATGTAAATCATCTGTTCTCTAATTTTCCTTCATTTTCTATCTCACTAATCAAACTATGCCAACTGAAAACAGGTTACTCAAAAACATTGGAGACAATTATCTGGAGGTGGCAAAATATGATTGATGAAGTAGAGGAGTGGGCAAAGTTTGAAGACCGATGATTTTCATGCCATATCATTGTCTAGTGTCTACCTTATCTTTCAATAGCAGTGTCATTTAAACATCACAATGGGATAACAACTAAAGCCCATTTGCATAAACACCAATCAGCACATTCATCTCACTTCAATTTACGTATATCTTGATATTTTACGCTCTCACATTAATATAATATGTGGATGACTATACTCTGCGAGATTAAAAAAGCACTCCCCATCTTTTCATCCTTTGTAAACAAAAATGGACAGAGTATGCATTGGATGGAAGCTGGAAGGAACCGTTTCTGGTCAACATCTTGTTCACCTAAGAATTGTTTAATTTATTACCTTCATGAGAATGATTTATTCTGCAATGCACTCGTATATTCTTCTTTACTCTAATATTTTAAAATATTACTCTAGTACTTGAAAAAAAATTACGCTAGCACTGGTTCTTCAATAGCTGATCATATCAAATCAATTCATTTATATCATTATATGATAACAGTACTAGTAAATCCTTTTTTTCAATTTTTTTTCCATCTATTATGCCTGAGTTTTTTTGAGTAGCAGCTCTATAATGTTGTAATAATCTTAAGCCTATTCATAAAATCTTTGATATGTACAAAGCTACATATAATAAAATCTTGGTCTAATCTCATGACAAAATCTGCTACAATAGATTAGTCTGTGTGGAGAAAACTCTGGTATGGCGTCCCTGTCAACGCTTTCTGCACTTCATCCCAGTTTTCAATCTGCATTGACAATGGGGCGGTATGTATCTTGACTTGACGGCTCTTCAGACCTCTATATGGCACCCTTAGAAATTCTTGAACGTCCGTGAGTTTCTGGAGGACAAATATCCAAATATATATATATAAAAAGATTAACATGAATATATATTATATATATAGTAAAGGTTGTAGAATCATGGTGGCGTAAGTTTAGCACAATATGCCTTGGCTAACAAGCCTTACAGTGCGGTTGTTGAGAAGATCCTCGTAGTAGAGAACAATATGGCGAGTATTCTTAAAGTATGCAACGGCTTTCGCAGTTGTCTCCTCTGTTAGCTTTAACTCTGGTATTAATAATGTGGTATTGAGTCGTGGCCTATACTTGGCAAGAATTTCGGCCTGCACAATCAAATTTGCATTAGTTTCAAAATCAACACTAATTAATTAGAAAAGGAAGTAAGGAAAAGCCAAGAGATAGACCTCTATCGTAGAGTGCACGTGAGACTTGTGAGTTCCATTCAATAGCTTCGCATTTTTGTCATAGGAATTCGCTAACACAGATACCATTCTCCGGAGTAAGTTCCTTCTAAATAGGAATATTATAGAAACTCGTCTCTGTTCAAAGTATTTTGCTATCTCTTGATGATGCTCAGTCAATCCCTGCAAGACATATTTATTTTTTAGCACTACATGTGATCGGGAGAAATTATAGAAAAAATCTGTTATTTTGTAGTGCTTAATGTTCAATATTTTAATTTTGTGAGTCATTATGATTATGGTCTAAAATTAATTTTTTTAGTAAAAAAAAATAAATGTGCTAAATATGAAATGGTACAAAGTAATAACATTTTTCTCGCTAGGAATATCTCACTAGAGTAAGAAAATGATATTATTCTACACTATCTATGACATAATTCAATATTTAAACTATGTATTATACTCAAAATGTTGTGAAAGTAGAAGCAAACATCCAAAAATGACTTGTGAACACCTCTCTCAGTCTAGTAGTATATTAATGGCTCATGAAGATGTGAATGAAACTTCTACTTTAGCTCAAAGTAATTTTTTATGGTAATGTGCATGGTGTGCTACCTGATTAAGCATCCACTTGAAGCCAACAGCTGCTGAGCACTCATTTTTGGAAGCACTTGTGAGCCAATCAAGATTATACACTTTATCCATTGTCCTCAAAATCGAAGAGACGTTCTCCCTTCTCTTAACCACTGAAAATATTTCCCCATTGGAGCTTACATTAATATGACTGTTCAGAAACGTCTCAAACCAACCGCTCCCAGATCTTTGCATTGACACGATGCAAAAGAACCGAACAGGATTGCAAGCACACTCCTCTCTGCACATAAATAAATCATTCTATATTTATACACATCACTAATCAAATCCACATCATAAATATCGGACGCAAATCGGTTCTCCTAATTAGCATATAAATGTGTGTATACATATGTAATGTAATACTGGTATCATATATTTACCTGTTAAAGGTTTGTGGCTCTGGATAATTCAAGTAGGGCACATCCCATTCTTCCACAGAGGCAGGAGGACATGGCCGCTTGAAGACTCTGAGGCCTAATAGCTTGGTATTTGTGCGTACACCTAGTTGCTCTAAACAAACTGAGAAAATATATATTCCACAAACCACAGAGAGAACTAAAACTACCAACCTCAATGTTAACGGGAATTTCTTGAAAGATTTTGTATCCAGAGGGTCCTGTAATTAATAAAAGAGTTACCAAGAGTTATTCCCCAAGAATTACGTAGTTATCAGTGTAAGATATATAAATCATGGGTAAGTGATTTGACAAAGATGCATGGCAGAAAAACAATATGAAAAAGAGATCACCGGAGCTTACTTTGGTCTCCATCTACGATCTCCATAAAGAAAATAGAAAAAATCCAAAGGGAAAAAAGAGGCATATTGAAGGGCATTTGGTTTCATAAACTCTGTTTCGAAGCTTGAGTGATACATGGCGAAAGAAAGGGTCAGAGGGTTTGGCTAATTACGCTGGAAAAAACATCAAATTAGTCTCGTAACCGCACCAAAGGTGCACGGTGCAGCTCCACGAGTCATGTATCTATGATGTTGCCATGTTGGCTAAAAGTGTAATTTGATTGCGAGAGTAAAATAATTATATATTGAATCTACATGAAATGCACATGCTCATTACATTTTGCTATATTCAGAGGATTTCCAACAATAAAAGGTAAAAGGATGAAGAAATTGCTACCTCCTTAGATCGGGATGAGCTGATCTTTTTCGGTGCTTAAGCTATATTTTGAGACACTTTGTATCCAATGTAGTATTCAATAAAATTTGTCAATTTCATTTGTTCATTCTATTTGTGTTTTGTATTGGATTCTATTCTATTTTTATGAGATTAGAGGGTAATTCTTTATTTATCCATTAATGTTTATTTTGTACCGTTCAATGTAAATAAAATAATAGTAGTTTTAAGAGGAAAAATTCACACACAACCCACTAAATTGGACCAATTCAAAGACTATTAAGAACTCATTGACATTATCTCTTGTTATAGATCTCCTTCAAGCCTTGCACCAACTGACTTTTAATAGAGAATTTGAACCCGTGACCATTAAGAGTCACACACTCAAACCTTATTTGTGTCAACCTTAGTTGGTTTATTTGTTATTACCTTTTTATTTTTGGGTCTAGGGATTATTTGTCATGGCTTTTGATAATTAATAAACATATTTTGGGTTATTGTTTCGTTATCTGTGAGTTGAGCCAATAGTTTATGGGCTCATAGTGGGCCGCATAAACGCCGACAAATTTTACTTAATTGTGCGTATTTTGATGTCATTTGCATCCTACAGACTACAGGGCACACGACAAAAGATAAAACTTCATAATCGTGACCCACGATCAAGAAAAGTAAAAGTTCAAAGCCAACAGCCGTGATTGACAGAAATCTTTGCTAGTGGTAAAAAAAAAAAAAATAGATGAAGAAGAAGTGAGGCTTCGAAGAGGAGCGAGCCAAGGCATGACTACAACAACTCCCTGTTCAGATATTATTACGTGTAACGGTCAGAGTTAGTTATGCCAGCTGTTAGATCTAGTTAAACTTGATCAGTTAGTTGTTTATGTAACCTCACTAGTTTCTTGTTGCTCGGCAACAATTAAACATGCATGCTCATAGTCTCATACTCAATTTAAGGTTCCGTTGAGATTTGATCTTGTTAAGTCTGGAATCATATTCCGCTTATTGGTGCACTGTTCAGGTTACTTTCTGCCTTTTTCTGTCTCTTTTATCTTTTGAATGAGGATGTGACCAAAGGGTTTGCTTCATCGGTTAATTCACGGAATCTTATTCTGTTAGGGTGATGGAAGGCTCATAATTGGTTAATTATGATTAAAAGTTACATTAAACCTCCCACTCGAATTAATCATGAGAAATGCTAATAAACACCTTGAGGAGCATGCTCCAGAGTTAGTGTTATCCAATAGCCTGCCTTCCGGATCATGTCTATAACATAATAACATTTCATTAGCACTTTTGAGAAATTGCGTTTATCGTAAGATTTTGCTTCAAATCGTGTGTTTATGAGATGGAATTAATCAGCTGCACGTGTAAGTCTCTTGGAGAGCCACGCCATTCAGCATTGGCAGGCAGCCAGATTCCTACAATATGAATCTGTAAATTCGGTACAAATTAGAAACACGGAACCACGAAGCTTACATATCAATTATCTGTAGAATATACTCGGTCCATTTTAAAATAAGTGTCACTTTGTTGGAACATTCATAAAGCAGCACGGCACAGAGATAGTACAACTTGCTAGCTAGGTAATAATAGCGCAACATAACGATAACTGAAAACATTGAAACAGAACAAACAACAACTTTTGCGGATTTTCAACGGTGAAACATGACAAGCGGTCCATGCACCGGCACGACATGAGTAAGAGGTAACCTTAAGTCGACTTTGAAGTTTGAACGGGAACTGCAACTGAAAGCTATAGCTTCCTAACCCATGTTGAATTTTATTTCTACGTAACCCCGTACACAAGTACATAATAATTGCAAAATTTCACTCTCCATTAATGAAAGCAGCGATACGTTTAATCAAGGTCTTGGCTTTATCGGTATTGGGATTGAAGATGTGAAAGTCATGATCCTCCCCTTCAGTCTCATAAAACTCAGCAGTGCCTTTCCAACCACTGTTGACCAAATTTTTATGATAAAGCTTTCCCCTTTCCTTCAATATGTCTTTCTCCGCAACAATCACAAGCACCCTGTTGCAATCTACCTCTTCAAGACCCGGAGCTTCCTCCACAAACGGGTTGATCAGCGGATCATCATTCCCTTTACTCGAAGGGCAAACGAAATCCCACCACGTATCCACCATCTTCTTCCTCTCCGGATCAGTGATCTCTGCCCCAGTGGGTTCCTTTCCCCAGAAATAAGGATGAATCATGATAAGACCCGGGAACTTGAAATACTTCATTGGACCAGAGTTCGTGGCATGAAGCCTTGTGGCCATGAAGTGTCCAATATTGGCACCTGCGCTATCACCTGCCAAGAACACGCGGTCAAAGTCAACGCTTTCCTTGAGCCAGGGTTCGTGGTCTTCGCGGTCTTCAACAGCGTGAGAGGCAACCCATTGAACCGCATCCCAGGAATCTTCGTATGCAGCGGGAAGTGGGTGCTCTGGTGCAAGCCTATAATTGACGGAGAGAGCAACAACGTTAGCCTCGGCTACGAGGCTGTTGAGGGAGGTGTGGTAGAAGGGATCTGCGGGTGAAGAGATGCAGAAGGCCCCACCGTGGAAGTAGACAAGTAAAGGGAGCTTGTTGTGAATGTTATGATGAGGGGTTTTGTTGTTGGGACGATAAAGCCTGGCTGTGACACCGGTTTGTGGTATTAGGAGGATGTCTTTGGAGACAACGTGGGTGTCGGAGTCGAGGCCTGGAGGGACAACTTGGGTTCCGGCTAGTCTCTCAACTGTGCCGTCCGTGTGCACTCGAAGGTAAGGAGGCACCTCGAGTGAGATTTGTGGGTTATTGGTTGAATCCATTTGGATTTGAAACAAACAGAGAGAGAGAGAGAGAGAGAGTGGGAGAACGGAATGATTGATCAGGAAGTAAAGGATTTTGTTGGTTGGTGTGTATGTGTGTGTTTAATTTGGTGTCCACTAACTGAAGACAAGGCCAGCTTTTATGAATGAGACTCCGTAGGCTGTAGCTTGTAGACTACAGTTTTGCACATTCGTCTTCTCCTTCGAGATGATGGATGAGCTGTACCAGTTTAGTTTAGTAACAATATTATTCCGGCATCTAAAATCCCAAACACGCAACATAAGACCACATATTTCTTTACTCTCCATACTTTCTCTCTCATCATTTCCTCTTCTATTTCTTTCAAAGGAGTTGGATGTTGACCTTTTTGGGGTGCTAGAATGTCTTTACTCTTAGTTTAGACGTTGAAATATTGAATATTTTTCTCTTCTTTTTGCGACATTGACTAGGAATAATATAGTAAAAATTGTCGCACGTTATCAGAGTGCATGTTCACTCTATTATTTTAACTTTGATTATCAATAAAATCAAACGAAACTGCGGTGTGGCTAGAAAGAAGTTGAATAGGAATTTTATTCAAAATTATTTGTGGTAATTATGTAAGGCTCGGATTGCATTTTGTTAGATGGAAAATTACTCATGCATTTCTATCTGGCTATCAGTTTAAGTTATTGGGAGTAAGTGATAAAAGTGTTAAATATAAAATTATTTATCAACCTCTACCAATCAAACTCAGGTTTTACGGAAAATAAAATGGTTCATGATAGATTTCAATTTTTCAATTTTTAATTTTTTTAAAATTTTAAAATAATCCACCCTTTAAAAAGCTTAAATCTTCTTTTCTTATTATTAATAATATAATAATATACGATTAAGTAATAGCACAGTTTTTTACTCTAACATTATATTAAATTGAACTTAAATTTAATATTTATAATAAATCAAATCAAATCTCCAGTTAATTACATATTAATAATTATTTAACAAATAAATTTTAAATAATAAATTAAATTTCACTACAAATTGTAATTGAAGTTTTAAACCTTCAATGAAATTTGAGAATAATTCTAATACATTAATGAATAATATTATATATAACTTAATTATGATGTGACTATTATAAAATTTAAATACTTTTAATAATATAACCATACGTAGTTAAATTTCTATATAAAAAATTTATTATGCAAATATTAAAATCATAATATTAAAATAAGTATAGTTGAAACCACAAGTCCTAATACAGTGATAGATAATTGAACGCATTAAACATTTAGTAAATGATTTTATTTCTGTCAATGTATATAGAAAGGGTTTAGTTGCTGGAGGTAAAATATATGTCTATAAATTTTATATTTTGATGAGATTAGTCACTATTATTTATAGTAAATACCCTAGGTTTACTTGAAAAAATAAGTATAGCTGATGTTCATGTAGAGTGCAATAATTTCTCCTAAAGTCAGTTGATTGAAAGAATTTTTTCCACCTTGGACCATGAGCTGAAACGTGTAAACTTTGAAAAATTTTGTCTAGATAAGAAAATCGTTACTTTATATTTAAAGATATTCACAATAAAGTTTGAGTCTTAAAAATAAGAAAACATATCTTATATAAAATTGATAAAGTCTATTTTTTATTACAAGTATATCTAAATATAACATTAATTTAAAATTTTATTCTTACGAAAATATCAAATAAGCTACTTACAATAGGTACCCCGGCTTAAAACTTGTACTTGAAAGAGTCTTCAATTGTTTCGCTGGAAAGCATTGCAGCGTCTGTAACGATAAAACTACGTGTATTTTGAGTGTAATTTTAAAGCATTGAGCGTCACCCAATTAAAATCTTTTATTTGGATGACTTTCTACATGTAATGAGTGTAAAAATTAATTATCATAACTGATATGATAATATATAATTAGATGAGTGTGTAAATCAGTACATAAAAATTAAATTCTTATATTATCTCATGAAAAAGATAAATAAAATTATATATACATCCAGTAAATTAAACTATATATACATCCAATAATATTCATTGTGAATGAGGGATTATTATGTAACCATAAATCCCACTACTTTTAAATATATATATTTTTTATATTTTACAAAATTATATACACTTGCCTAAATTTTATCATGAATCCTTATAAGGTATCGGTACCATTGAAAAGATTGAGAGTATCAGAAAGATGTTTAGCTGATTTCTTTGGTCCATAATAATTTTTAAAAGTACCAATATCCATTACTAATAAATGATTGTTATTTAATGATAGACTCAATTGCTTTTAAATATGGAAATTTCTCTATTACCGTATAAAATTCATGAATATTGATACTTTCTAATAACTTATAGCTAAAAATTTGTCAATGTCCTTACTAATTAAATTTATTATTAGTTTTTAATATTCAATGATTAAATCACAACCCTTTGATTCAAAAAGGTATCGATACCCTTAGAGTACTATAACAAAACCCTTTAAGTATATATTTTTATTTTCTATAAAATTACACATGTGGCTTAGTCTTCTCCATTAATTCTGATGAGGTATCAGTATTTTGGAAAAAAAATTGAGGGTGCCCAAAAAGACTCTCTTATATAAATTTAATACAAACTTTGTGACAAAATTCAATTGTGTAAAATTTCAAGAGTTAACAAAAAGTGTAAAAAGATTTAAAATTTAATGGTAAAAAGCTAAGGGGTTGTTTGGAATTATTTTTATTTTTGTGTTTTTTAAAACTGTTTTGAAAATAATATTTTGAAAACTGTTTTAAAAACTATTTTGAGTAGCAATTAATGAAACCAACTAATTATGATTGTATCATTCCATTCTTTCTTATTTTAAAAAATAGAATTCCAAAAACACCTTTGAGCTCTTTTCTAATTTTTATTTTTAAAACACAAAGCCTATTTTTTTGTTTTAAAATCAATCTGAAAAGAATAACCAATCAAATAATTTTTTTTCATTTTTTAGTTTTAAAAACTAAAAATCATTCTACAAAGCACTTTCCAAACAATCTGCAAGTTGTTATTTCCGTTGAAAACACGATAATAGCCCAGTTTTTGATGGATTTGGCCCTGTCTTGAAACAAAGAAAACATGATTTCAAAATTAAAATAAAAATATTAAGTTGATGTAATCAAGCAATAAGCACTCAAACAAATTGCTCAATGATTAGGAATACTTCCGCATTCAATTCAATACTCTCATTGCAACTTAAAAAGTTAAAATAGTGATCCATTTTAAAGACAACATATGTCTATATACTATTGATTTAAATTATAGTATTAGATAATTTTTAATTCAAATGATATACAACTAAACACACATGAATAATTTAACTTAATTAAATTCTTCTCAAACAATAAAAGAGGGAACAAAACAAGAACAGGGCATCGATCATATTCATATGGAAGGTGTACTGAATGATTGATTATACGATGACATTATTTAAGCTGTAAAAGTTAGCAATATGATTTTATTTTTTGGGTCCGAAGTTAGCAAAATGTTTAAGCATGCTTGGTTTATTTATTTATTTGGTCAAAAGGTTTGTTTATTTATCTAATAGACTGAATCGCAGTCCCTCCTTTTTTTCTCAGCTTATTCGCCGGAATGTAGGCCCATCCTTGATCCATGGGTCCAAAAAAAGGTCAGCCTTTCGCATGACCAAAAAACAAAAGGAAACAATAACGGAAAGTATTCGCATCTTAAAAAGTAAACATAGGGGAAATGAATATTCAGCACAAACTCAACGATTTAATTTAAATACTATGATACACACACACACACACACACACACACACACATATATATATATATATATATATATATATATATATATATATATATGAGGGATTTATTTACTCAGAGTAAATATTGGTATAATTATTCCATTGAATAAGTTATTTATCAATCTAACCGTTGAATAATAAGGTTCACAATATAGATCAAATGTATAAAATTTTATAAAATTTCAAAACAATTTAATACTTCATCTTCCCTTTTACTTGAATGTACACCATAATTTTAAAAATATATATAAATTTTGAGTATTAGATAACGTATTTATTGATGTCCAATATTTTTAAAATTTAGTATGTTTATTATCAAAGATAATATTCTTGTATACCCTTCAAAGCATGTAGATTATTCGCAGGGATATTATAGTTTAATAACAAAAATCTCCAAGTTCAGAGTTGTGTTAAAACTTAGTAGGAAAAGTTTTGTTGCCCCAGTAGTCTTACATTGCTCAAGCATGATTGTCTCAAATAGGAGGAGGACACTTGTGGTTTTGACAAAAAAAATACTATTATGTACATAACTTTTGAAATAGACAAGTAGTAGATTAAGAGTTAAACTTACTTTATTGGCATGACAATATGTAATTTGGACAACTCTGTAAAAATTATGTAAAAAATTAAACTAAAAAATAAATAAGACAAACACTTTCATGACCAAAAAGGCCAAATGATATTTTACACATTAATTATTTCTTGGATTTAATTTAATTTAAATATATTAATATGATAATATATGATTGGATGATCAATTATGTAAAAGACTTTTACACTCAATTGCATCAAAATTAAAGTTTTATGTTGTTCATAACACATTTTGTTACTTTAATATATATTTAAAAAAGGGAAATAAACCACCAGACCTAGTACAATTGTATAGCTATTTGAATTTCTTAACTATCTAATCAATGGTTAATTCTTGACCTGCTATAGAGAATTTCGTGTTAAAGATAAAATTCATGTGCATAAGCTCTACCCACGGGGAATATTAGTTACAAATTCTAATGGTAGATATCCTAGATTAAGAATAAATAAATATCGAAAGGATTTTTTCCTTGTTTTTGTATTTATAATTAACATCATAATCATAATCGTAATTAATTTAATAAAAATTGTGTTTGAATTTTGTGGCCTTTGCTGCTTGTGCGTGGTGAGCCACAAGTATCACCATGAAAAAGTCGTCGATGCATCTTGCAGCCTCATGTATTGATAATGTTATAAGCCAACCAAACAACGACAGCATAATAAAGAGAGGAAAAAAATTGCCAAAAAAAATATTGGCCAGGATGGAAGAATAAATTAGCATTATCCATTTCAAAAATTAAATTCAGCCAGTGAGCATTGACATTTGCCCAACTCTTCAACAATAAATGAGTGTGATATATGCGTGGAAAATTTACTTGTTTATAGGTCTGCTTTAAGCGATCCATTAATCGTAGTACTTTCTTATTACCAAAAACAATTCAATCGTTGGATGAGATACTGTATGTACAATTAACAAAGTCTTGTATTTCGCTGTCCTTGCTCGATGGCAAAATAATTAAATTTTTTGGCTAAGTCTTACATGCACATAGGATATCAAGGTGTATCATGCATCTTGAAATCTAATAGATAATATCTAATGATGTATTGATATATCAATTACATGTAATATAGTACTGTAATAGTTCTTAAAATTTATGTGTGATGTTCAATTAAAAAGAAATTTTTAAAGATAGGATCACACATATAAATTTTGATTTTATTAGGATGTGTGTGGTTAGAGAATGAAAAATGAAGGTGAAAATTATACTAATAAATTTATTATGTTATTTTATATATAGAATTTATTCATGTAATTTTTACACACAACACACCTTAATGTGATCTATGGAATGGAGTTTTTCATGTTTCATTAAAAAAAAAAATGACCTTGTGGTGTGTATATATATGTGTAGGAGAGAGTGCATATCCGAAGTTTGATAGATAATTGTTAAATGCATGGAATATAAGCTGCTAGTTTATATCAGCATAATTAAGTAATTAGCCTACCTTTGATGGCTGCCTTTGATAATTGATTGTGTTGTACGACTACGCTCTCTAAAAGAGTATTTGGGTTAAAGGCTACGCTTAAGGTGCAGAATCCGTGAGTTTTATTATTTATATAAAGAAATAATAGCTACATGATAACCACGAGGTATTCCGTAGCCATCTCCCCTTAACTATATGATTAGAAGTTTGACTCATTCATGGAAATGAAGTGCATTTTGTGCTTGCCGCTTTCTTCTTGAGAGCTAGCGATTCATTGTCCTAATCTTATACCTTAATTTCGATAAAAGAATAGCTACATGATCATAATGGAAAACCAGAAAAATAGGAACCGTAAAGATACATGAAACAGAAGGCTAACAAATGTTTGAAAAATCAAATAAATCAAATGAGCTATCCTAAAATCATGGGATTGCTATTGCATCTGTTATCACTCTCATCCATAGTTATCAACTGATCATAATCAACTTGATCAAGATATTGAGTTATTGGACTGCGAATTGCGAATCAGATTTAATTTTATATATATATAATGATACATTAATAAACAATCAAACACATAGGCTAGAGTGAGCTAATTAGCCATACTCGCCCACCACATGTTAGAGTACATGTCCCTATTTGAGTAGCATTCCCAACTAAAGTGAGCTAATTAATTTATTTTAATTCTATCCCATTAAAGGTTTTGTAATCGCAGTAACTGGCTCTATAGTCCATGTCTAAATTTGTCAAGTTAGTCTCCCACCTTTGTCATGGAGATTTAATGTTCCATTATGGAATACAAGAGTTTATCCATTTTAACCGTATATAACTACCAAAACAACATGAAGCTTATGCTTCCCATATTCAATTCGTTAAACTTCAACTCGATCGGTGCAACTTAATTACACACGCAGCTCCCGATGAAATAAGATAAAATAAGTGACAACAGAATATATAATTTCAGGGTTTCTTAGTGCTGGTTCGCAATTTACTCGACAACCATGACTCAGAAGGTGACTTAGGCAGTGGAGGAAGTAACACAGCTCTGCGGCAGAGACCAAAAGGCCATCCCTCGCAATGACAGAAGTCTTGAAGCACCGAGCGCCTCCAAAATCTTGACAAATCAAGCTCCTTCAAGCTTGAACTTCGAGAAAGGTTTGTCTTCACCGAGTAAAATGCTTCCCCGCTCACAGAACTCGCACAGCACGAGAAACAACTCTTCACAGAATAGAATTCTTCTTCTATCTGGTCGTGTTCTTGATCACCGTTCACCACCACCACCTTTCCTTCTCGTGGTGCCATCATTTCCTGAGTGACATAGAGTTCTTCTGTTACAGGAGAGTACACCCAGGAAAAGCTGTGTCTCAAGACGCTTGGCTTGTGCTTCTGTTTTTCCATAACTCCGCTTATAACTGCTGAGACAACCACCTGAAGAGGAAGCAAATAAAACAATATAAGAACGTAACAGCCATCATTATGAGATGACAATATTCATGCGCGTTGTAAGGTGAAGAAATTCACATAGATTAAATTGAAAGGGATCGGAGGAGTTTAAAAAACACAGCTCGATTAATTAAGATTGGGTAGTGATGTGGTGAATTTAATTACTTCCAGTTCCTCTTCAAAGTCGCTCATTGGATACTCCTCCTCAGGTCTAGAAGTTGAAAGCCGTCCACCAAAAGTTTGGCAATGAGAAAATAATTCCTTCAGAGTTGCTACAAGGTATTTGCATCTCTTGGTATGGTGATTTGTTGGCTCTTCATGGAAGAACACACCCATGGTGGAAATAATTCGTTCATCAATTCGGCAAATAGCTAGGAGGACATATATATTTATGGACCTACCCTTGCTTCTGTGGATTCACATTAGTGTCAGTTTTGAAATTGATATGCTTTATTGATAGTGGCCCTGCAGCGTACACTATAAAGGCTTTCCGTCCTTTAAGGTAAAGCCAAGTTAAAATGGGCTATAGCTGAAGACATTTTAACTAATGGCAGCAATGTTCAATTTAGGATTCAAATGTTTGTTTGACTGACATAAATTACTTTGGGTTGAGAAATTTGTTTGTGTATGCTTGATATTAAGCATCAGGTGAATAAGAACATCACGTGTGTGACACCTATGTTTTCGGCGTATTGTTACCTGATTGTGCACATAATAATGATTTCCACCAGGTAACCTTCAACGATATGTCGATATCTGTGTATTTATGTGTGTATGCCGCGGTGCCTAGTCAGAGTAAAACACTTTAAGTTAAAGTCATGGGTTAACAAGACGTGCCACCAAATAAATACTGCTATTTAATAAACTTGCTTAGATTGGTTATCCTCTAAATAAAGTTATTTCGAAAAAGAATAAACACAAAAGGGACAAGAGCGTTGGGATGTGTTAGCTTAAATGATCCCTTATGTTTGAGATAAATACCAGTTAAATTAGATTTTAACTTTAATAGGTAGGATTTATATTCATAAAAAAAGCCTGAACCTGGATCTTATGTGATATAGGTATTTTTATGGTTTTAACCTTACTTTTCTAAAAATTTGATTTGGACCAAAAACCTTTAGACCTATTTAATTATAAAATATTTAAAAAATAATCAAAACGCTCAATTTTAAATAAGCCAAAATACTATTAATTATGTCAACAATATATATATTTTTAAATAAATTAAATATTTTTATTATTATTAGATATTTAAATAATAATAATAGTAATATAAGTAGGCTAACTTATTAGGCTCAATAAACTATTTTTAAAGCCTAAAATTTAGCTTGATTAGCTAAAAAGACTTTTTGAAAGATCTTAACTTAACTTATTTATTGTATAAGTTAGGCCTAATTAGGCTAAATATAAGCTAGGCCTAAAACTCCTTATTAGCAACATGACCTACTTTCAGCACTACTTACTGCATCTCTTGAAATCGACTCACTCGGCAGACAAGATAACATACGCCAAAATGGATTTCTAAGGGTAAAAGACAGAAAACCTTTCGTCCCCAATTTAATTCACTGCCATGCACAGACAACGAGCCTATATGAATTGTATGTTTCTAGACTATGGACCGGCCAGATTCACGTGATTGCAAACCAATGTTTTTCTGAACTTTTTCTTATTTTTATGATGACAGTAAAGTAAATTACATCAACCGAGCAAATATCAAAGTGCAACCAAAATACAAAAACCAATTTTATTTTATTTTTTTCATGAAAACCGCCTAATTGAAAAAAAAATAAAAATAAAAAACAGAAACAAAGGAAAAACATTGAGCACGTCATCTTTTTTTCAGGCTATCCATTGGGCGTAGCCTTTCTTTTTGGTCGTTACGTGGGCATAGCCTGGGCAATGAAAACAACACCCTTTTGGGCTGAAAAATTAGCTGGCACCAGGCGGTTTTGGGCCTGGGGTCTGTCAACCATAAACACACTCCCAGAGGGTGAACCCATGTTGACCGAAGAGAAGCGCAGGAGTATGTTTAACGGGATTAAAATTGGATATATATATATATATATAGGCTCTTGCAAGATCTTTCCGGTCTCCCAAAACTGATAGCAAAGTTATGTATCTATTTTTCATCGATTTCTTATTTTTTAACAGTTTATCTTTGTAAGGTAATTTAATCTATAGTGATTGAGTCATATGAATTTTTTACTTGATTGCATCCTATACCTGAGTCTTCACTCTACTCTACAAGAAATTTACACTTATTTTGACAACACATGAAAAAATATTACCTTTTATATTTAAAAAATGTTACCTTTTCTATTAAAAAATATTATATTAGACAATTGGTCACATCTAAGATAACAACATTATGAAAAGTGGAGCCTTAGATTAAAAACAATAACATTTGTTAAAAAATATTGCCTTGAACAATTGATCATACTTAATTTAGCAACACTACGAAAAAGTGTTACCTTAAGCCTAAAAGGTGTAGCCTTTCTTATATCAGAGACAATACATTTAAAAAAAAATGTTGCATATGTGAACTAAAGGAAATACTTTTTAAGCGTTTAAAAAATAAAGTGTTGTCATAAGTCAAATTTCTTATAGTAATAGTGTGAATTAACACCCTAATAATTAACCCAATACACCTAGGTCTGATTAATTACTAGATTTTACTCTTTGCTTCAGTTCCTTAATCATGCTTTGAAAATACTTAGTGAAATTACGAGCCATTTTTTTTTAAACATAATTGAAAATGTGAGTCGCGCTTAACATGAATGATTTAACAAAATTTAAAAGACACATAGGAATTTACAAACATCACATTATAATATATTGACTCCATCATACAGCATCCATAATTACATATCATATAGATATTTTGCCTACCAACAGAATAAGACTAAGTGTAGGCAATCTAACAAAACATAAATAATATATGGATGGAAGGACATCCATTAATGGCACCTAGTAATAACACTCCAGGGATAAGGATAGATATCTGAAATATACAAGTGAAACTAGCAGGATCAAGTTCATGTCCTTAAGCCTCAATGTGATTCACGAACGCTTCCTTCCGTTTCTAAAGACGAGATGGAAAGAAAAATAGAGGGAGTGAGAAACTTAAAAAGAATCTAGGAGGGTACTCACCTCATGATGCATTGTGTCATTATCATCGTCCCAGGAACCTGGGTTATTATGAAATAGTGAGCATGCTAAGATTGATTTATTAAGTTCGAAAATATATTTACCGAGGTTCGTCGTTTAATCATGCGTCTTATAATGCATCATAAACTTAGCATGTCATGTTTATAATGAACTTTTCCTTTTATCAACACATCGTATTCTTCATCATCATATCATAAATACTATGCATAAAAGAACATCATATTTCTCATCATCAAATCATAAATACTATGCATAGAAGAACATCATATTTCCCATCATCATCTCATAAAATGCTATGCACAGAAGAACATCATACCATAATAGCTATGCATAAGACATGGTGCACATATTTCATTCCTTTAGTATCCTAGGTGACTTAAAATCTTGTCATCATCATCATTATTTTCCTTGGGGCCACCCTATACTCCACCCTTTTGGGAGTAATCTAGGTTATGAGCTCATACCTTACTAGTCGTCACTAGCATATACTTATCCCTTTTGATAAGTTAAAATCTAAACTCTACCCTTTGAGAGAACGGGCTAGGGGCAAGAATCACCTTTTCACCACCTCTAGTCTAATAGGTCTTAAAGGATCATTTTCTCAAGATCACCTTTTCACCACCTATAGTCTGATGGGTCCAAAGGATCATTTCCTCATGAGTTTAAGTCACCATTAAGTCTTAGCATGTTATATCATAATCATCAAGATGCATGAACATTCTCATTGTTTGCAATAACAATTATAACATGCAAGCCATGAAATCATTCAATAATATCAAATTCTCAGTAGGCATTACATCATCATATAAACTGATATTCCAAAGTATCAAAAGATGTCATCTAAAATTTTCATAGTAAAGCTCCCTTAAATAACCAAACTCTAAAATTGGGTAACCTTAATTATCAAACTAATTACTTATGCATCTAAGGGGTTTATTACCATAAATTATAAGCCTTGAGAACATTATTAGACTATATGGGTAGTATAGTAAGTTGTTCTTAAGGTTTTACAGTGTGCTAGAAGTTACGTTTTTAACCCTTTCGTTAGGCTTTCCCTATGATGCTAAAATTAATTACTAAACCAATTATGAATCATTGTCCTTTATCTAAACATAATAATATCTGGTTCTTAAGGTCACTAAAGGCTCTAGACAGAATGCATAAATTTCATTCTCTAAAGTTCTAGAAATCTTACTTTTATTTTTTAGGAAGCTAGTTTTATCTCTAACATGCATAGAATCATTCCTTTAGCAATAAACCATAATTATCACAACTTCAAACATATTAAATCATCATCATTTATTGGTACTAATCTCATATCAGAAGCCGAATCATGAGCCTCATATAATTGTATAAAATCACATTTTAAGTGAACATAAAATATTAGTTTTCCGTAGAATCCTTGCAAAGCTTTAAAACTCTTTTAGAAACTAATTCTTTTTGAAAGAATCTTCATAATTAAAATTCTCACTTAAGATAAAAGGAGCAAGTCTTGAGCTTAAGAGATTTATGTGATATCTTAGAATCATAAACATGCTATGCAACCTCATTTTAATCTTGTCATTATAAGGTGATAACTTGGAATTATAAACATGATATGCAAATCCATTTCTTTATCTTTAAGATTTAAGGTGATGACTTGAAAATTAAACATGATGCAAGAGCTTGAAATATAAACATGATGCAAGAACTTGAGCGCGTAGTCAGGGACCAGTGGAGGGAGAAGAGATCTTAGAAACTGACCCGGTACGCACTGGACCCGAAGGGAGAAGAGAATTATTATTACATCTTTTTAAGCTCCAATCTCAAGACTTCTTAAAGAATCAATTCTTTAACTCCAATAATCTTATTTCTTTGCTTGTGATACTTGGGTAAGTCTTTGA
This sequence comes from Dalbergia oliveri, assembly GCA_030441495.1. Taxonomy (NCBI): domain Eukaryota; kingdom Viridiplantae; phylum Streptophyta; class Magnoliopsida; order Fabales; family Fabaceae; genus Dalbergia; species Dalbergia oliveri. The sequence goes on from JAMLFY010000003.1 coordinate 4,020,754, forward strand.
GCTCTAGGATCTTTAGGTGATGACATAAAAATAAACATGTCATGCGTTGATTCTTTTAGCCATTATAAAATAAAGTGAGAACATAAAATAAATATGAGATGCAACTTCTTTATTATCTTTAGAGATTAAGTGACAACATGAAATATAAACATGAAATGCAAACTTGGAAATTTAAACATGAGTATGCAAGTCCATTTATTCATTCTTGAAATTTTAGTGATGACATAGAAAGTAAACATGATTATGCAAGGCATAAACTTAAACATGGATGCAAGTTCATTTGATTTCTTTACTAGAGCTCCTTCAAGACTTTATAGAAATATAAATTCAATATATATATCTTAACAAGACAAAGTGAGAAATACATCTTTCAAATTCTAAACTCAAGATCATAAAATCATCATAAAAACATCATTCTTTAAAGTTTTGCATCAAGTGGAACTTTCAAGCTTTAGAGGCCTAACTTGTGATGGATTCACAACCCACCTTCAAGGTCCTCATCATCAAGCCATCATCTTAGTCCCACCTAGGCCATATGGCCGAATTGGTTAAAGAAAAGGAAGAAGAAAACCAAATGGAAAAACTAGAGAAAATCCATGAAATCATCATTTTGAACCAAGAACAACACTTAGCAAAACATAGAAATAAACTTAAAAACAACTCCCTACCTAATCTGATTTGAAGGAAAGGAAGAGAACTTGGTTTCTTGGAGTGAAATGAAAGAAAATATTCTTGAAAGGTTGAAGAAAGAATTTCAGCCAAGGGAAGAAAGAAAGAAAGTTTTTGAGCTTAGGAAAAACTTGAAGTTGTGAAATTTTTGAGCAAGTCTCTAATGACTTCTAAGCATGCCTATTTATAGAAGAATTCAAGCTCATGAATGGACAAGAGGAGGAGGAAAATCTGACTAAATTTGAGGAGGAGACAAGGAAGGAAAAATCATCTTGTTTGGTGGCTTAAAACATGGAATCATGTTTCAAAGTTCCTTGGTTTATGGTGATTTTTGACATTATATTTTAGTGCAATTTTTTGGTGTATTATGGCTGCATTATTTCGTGCATTACAGCCTCATGGAAGAGGGTTTTGTGTGTTCCATGTATTATTTAGGTGTAGGCAAGGTATTCATGCAATTTAGAGAATTTACGGTTAAGGGCTTAGGTGAATTAGTAAGCAATTTGAGTGTTTTAAAGCAATTTTAGGTTCTAATCAATTTAAATAAATAATTTTGACTCTAGATTAATAATTAGAATTTAATAAGCTTTAATTTGAGCCTAATATTGCTTAGGTTTTGTTAGACAAATAAAAATCTCAAAATTTGTAAAACTACAAAGACAGGGAAAACGGTCATTTTACTTAAAAATTGTCCAGACCACCCGAGCTTAACTAATGGTTAATCATGGCTTAAAAACACCTTTTAACACATTTTAGTGAGGTTCGGCCGGCACGCAAATTGAATTAAAGGGCAAGGGCGTTTTGGTCATTTCGCGTCAGCTCAAAATTAGGATTCTTCTCCTCTATTAACATATATAACACAAACAATCCCTTATTAACATCAAAACATCCCCTTGAGGACGGGTGGGGCCCACGATCTCATTTTCTGTAAAATAACCTCAGGGCATTTTGGTCATTTTACACGTACAGAAATCTGTTTGCAATACTTGCACGAATTGCTCCTAACTTCTCTTCTAACGTTATATTCCTTTATTAAGGATTGTTTGGTCTCAAATTTTATATAATATTTACCTATGGTAATTCTGTAATTCTAATGACAGTAAAAATTATAATAAAAATTGGGTGTTACACCTAACCACTTTACTCAACATTCGTTAAATACTCCTGATTAATGGATATGAAAAGCTACTAAAAGAGTAGCTTTAATGACAAGTAAATCTCAAATCCAAGAAGGAGGATAGTTTGTCTAGATTTGGCTATCTTTAATTTATAGAAATTTCAGCTAATTTATCTACTAGTATACTACAACATCTAGCAACAAATTGAGATTTAGAAAAGTGAAAAATTTGGCCATTTTGGTTTCAATTTCCAGTTTTCATTTTAGAAATCTATGAAGGAAAAACTGAAATCTAAAATTAAAACTGAAAATTGAAATTTATAATTTTTAGAATTTTCAGGATATTTTCACAAAATCTAAAACTAAAACTAAAAATGAAATCAAACATGTCCTTAGAAGCCAAATTATAGACCTATGATAGCATAATTTCTGAATGGGATAGATCAATCTCATTGTTCTAAAATTCTCTAGAAGCAATTTAGCATCTCGCTCTTGAATGATAGCATGAAAGTCCAAATCCCTAACTCCTTCTCAGTTACGTATCTATTATTTGTTATCATCAAGTAATATTTTATAACATCATTGAAATAATATTAAAGTAGAAATTAACTTGTTTCTTAAAATATACCGCGTTAACTGGATTATAGTTTGCTTGGTTTTTATTTACTTCGCTTCAAAATGAAAAATTGCTTCCTAATGCATTTTTTCTCAAAGCAATATAGTATAGATAATTTTAACAATAGGACGTTTGAGCAACCCTAATCGTTAAACGAATAGTCATCACTGAATGAGAAGATTACATCCGACTGTTCTTAAATATGTATCTTGTCGTTTAAGCTACTTTTTTCTTGGTTTAATTTTCATAGTTTGGCTCCTAAGTGAGCATTGTCATATTATAATCTCCTATGGTGTTAGACTGGTTGAAAATGGATTGGCTTTAAGAAAAGTGACGTCGCTGTGTGTCTACAAAGAAATGACAAACTTGAATTGTTATGAAAAATATTACATATTGAATCTTATTTGTCGCTTTACGTCAATTATTAAAGCTAAACCTCTTCCGTGAAAGAGCTACCAATCGAATGGAGCTGGTGTGGCTTAAGATAAGGACAATCACGAACACGCGATTCGATATTATCTTGAATGTTCATCATATGCCATAATCAAAACACGAAGACCAAATAAAAGGAAAAAAAAAATGGGGCTTAGCACAGGACACCCAATATTATCATCGAGGTTTTGTTTGACTTTTTGCGTCAATCCCAATTCCAATCCGCACGTGTTGTGAAAACAGGACACCCGCATCAAAATATAAAGAGCAGTGCTATTTAAACATTTTGATTATATTTATATAATTATAGTTTATTATATAATGTTATATTACTTATTTTATAATAACATAATTATATATAATTTTTTTATACTTATGAAATTACATAAACCACAAAAAAACTTAAGAGTTAATGTTCATTTTATTCTTTAACTTTATACTCATGAATTATTTTAGTCTTGATTTTTAAAATGTATTCAATTTAATTCATTATTGTAAAATGTGAGTTATTTTAGTTCTTAATTCACTTTTATTTAATATTTCATCAATTAATTATGATAGGTAGTCTTAAATAATATATTGACATATCTTATGTCATTTGAAATATAATAGTTTAAAATAACTTATTTTGTGTTTAAAATTACACAAAATAAGTCATTTAAATTTTTATTTCAAATTATAAAATGACTCATTTTATATAATTTTAGATATAAAATGAGTTATTTTAAACTTCATTCCATTTTAAAAGATAAATGATATGTCAACATATCACTTAAAGCTACCTATCATCATTTAATTAATGAAATATTAAATAAAAATGAATTGAGAACTAATATGATTCACATTTTGTAATGTTAGGACTAATTTAACTTATTTAAAAGTCGAATTAAAATGACTCATAAATGTAAAGCTAAACTAAATGCATTAACTCAAACTTAAATATAAGACATCATGTATATTATTAAAACTCTTAGCCACTAGATCAATCCTATTGATTTTAATTATATGTAACTGAATGTGCATAAAAATATTTTATTTTAATAACATATAAAATTTAAATCTAAATGTCCAAATGTATAATAGATTTGTTCTACTTTGATGTGAGTATATTGTGATAGTTATGATATGATGTCTCCCCGTATAATGTTGATATATTTTTGCGAGTTTCTCAAAAAAAGAAAAAAAAGAGGGTTGGTGGAGGACTATTTAAAAAATAATAATGGTGGTCAACCAATAGAAAATGGACAGCGAGGGGATGGTACCAAAGTTTGTGTGATGCCGTTTGTGAGCCAAGAGACACCCAACACCATCATCTACGAACTGCCTGCATCTGCTCCAGAGAGAGACAAAACCAAATGCTCAATTCTATGAAAAAAAAGGCCGCGACACATAGACAGACACGGACCGATCCTAAGGGAAAAGAAGCTCAAATTGCATGTACTTTGTGTCCCTTTTTTTTGCATCTTCTTAATTTTCTCATCTCAGGTGAAGTTTCTTCGTCCCATCTCATCTTCTGCAAGCTACCCATTTTACACGGTAAAAGAAGAAGAAGAAGAAGAAGAAGAGGGAGAATGTGGGGATTTGGAGGTAGATATTATTGGGGAAGAAAGGTGGCATGTGAGAAAGCGGATGGGATAGTTGTGGTGTTCGCATGGATGTCAAGCGACGACAAGCACCTCGATAAATACGTTGACCTCTACTCCTCTCTTGGGTGGAATTCACTCATCTGCCATTCTCAGTTTCTCAATATGTGAGTCTTCTCATCTTCAAATTCCATATTTCTTTACTTATTTATGATGTTTGTAGTCTAGATTCAAGAACAAGAACAAAAGTGTTTGATAGTTAGGTGGTGACAAAGTGTAGCTACCACCCTCGATATATAATCAATTTATCTTTTTTAAGTTCAATCTCGAGTAATGAAGCCCACCCCTTCAATTGTTTACCTACCTTGTAAGAGAACCCCCCATAAATGTCTTAACAAACCTCCACTCCTCTAAACATACTGTGGTCTCTCTATCTTAGATTCTTAGCCATATATGGGATCAAAGACTACAGACCCAACAACAAGAGCATATAAGGTATCAAGAATGTCGTATTATGTAAGCAGCAGGGAGTTACTGCTACAAAATCCTTGTTATGGAATGTGTTTGTGTTTTTTTTGGGGGGGGGGGGAGGGGTGCTTAGGGTACATTTCAAGCCGGGAGATTTCAAACCAGAAGAGGAATGGGTCATTCCCAGCTAAGCATTGATCTAAAGATGAGAAAAATTACTTTTATGGCTTACTGGTTCAATTGAAGCATGATCACAGAGGTATACATTCAGACTAGGGTAACCTCCTTTTGGTTGCTGAAGGAGCCATCACATATTGGTTCATGAAGTGTAATCAGTAGAAGCAGTGCTTTTGTCCTCTAGGATTCTGAGATATACGTGCAACCTCTTGTTTATTGGTTAGCCAGAAGGGTGAGGTGTCACCATTATCTTACCCATATTTCTAAATATTGCCTTTAGCATCTAACCATGCCTTGAATTGATTGGTATGGTTGTCATCACCAACAAATGTGCCCTTAGCCCTTAGGTGAAGTTTCTCTCTCTTTTGTGATTTGGGAATATAATTTTCATTTGTGGTTTATAAATTATAGCAGTTTGGATGTAGGGGTATATTATTCCAGCCGTTGAATGTTTGAGCCAGTCAATTTCGCTTTGCCGGCATTAAAACCACAGTGCTTATTTGTCAAAATGTCAAAGTTGAGGCTTTTTATTTCCATTTTATTTATCTCTCTTTTTCCTTGTTTGGATACTTATGAATTTTGCTTGTATTATTTGGATAGATGATGGTATAGGCTTGAGTGTTTAATCTTCAAATGTTCGATTCTCTTATTTAAGGGTTTTATTGGGAGAAAAATTAGCTAATGCTGAATTATCTTAATTGAAGTCTATGTTTAGTTGTTTGTTAAAATGGCTGAATAATGCAGGCGTTTTGGCATTTTATTTAATTTTCAAGGAGATGAGGCCACCAATACTGTGGTTTTTTGCACATCTCAGTATATATGATGATTCTGACACTGCTATTGCAGGTTCTTCCCCGAGAAAGCCACAAGTATTGCTGTTGATATTCTTAATGAACTTGTTGAGGTAAGTTTTACTGTGGTCCTCTATTTTGTAGGCCAGTCAGTCTGAATTTAAGTCAGCTAAAAACCCTTTTCAATGATTTTAAATTTTTCAATGATCTTATATTGAGATTAGACAAAGCAAGTCTGGTTGAGATAAGAAGACAAGAAGCATATTTGTAACATCCTTTTTTTTTTTATATGTCCCATTGTATTGTACCTCTGTAAAGTAGTCTAAATCAAAACAAACTGATTATTTTCTAACCCTCTGTTGAGTTTGTACTCTAATCTGAATTTAGTCAAAAGCTGATCCATGGGTTCAAGCTTACAGATACTGCTTTTTATGTTTCAATATGCAGGTGCTGAAAATTAGGCCGTGTCCCCTTGTGTTTGCATCTTTTTCGGGTGGTGCAAAAGCTTGCATGCTCAAAGTTCTTCAGGTATTCTGTTTCATACTTTGGCTAATATATATATATTTGTTTTGGTCATCATGCTATAAAACTTTTAAATTCTGATGTTTGATGACTCTGTCTTACTTTGATCCAGATAATTAGTGGGGAGAGTGAGGCACATAATAAGGTATTTTTCTGCCGTTAGCAGTTTGGGGGATGATTTAGTTAATAGATTTCATAATTGTTGAACTCACCAGTGTCTTAAATTTTTTTAAATTGTGTTAATGTGTGAAACGAGGTATATGAGATAATGTTCAATGCCTTTGTATTTCATGTTCCAAAATTTAATTGATCCTATATTCCCTTTTACTAATTATTTTAATAGAGTTTTTGTGACGTGGACATATGTATCTTGGATGGTGATTTTTTGTTCTTGCAACTCTACTGTTTTTATAGCATGTGCTTCACTGCTGTAAACTATTTTCTTGGTACAGGATGACTACCAGCTTGTTAGAGACTCTATTTCTGGCTATATTTATGATTCCAGTCCAGTTGATTTTACCAGTGATTTGGGTGTTCGATTTCTTCTACACCCAACTGTTTTAAAAGTGTCCCATCCGCCAAGACTTGCTTTGTGGGTCGCAAATGGCATAGCATCTAGTCTTGATTCTCTTTTCCTTAGCAGATTTGAAGCACAGCGTGCAGAGTATTGGCGTACTCTGTGCTCAACCACTGTAAGCAACTAGGAATACATGATATCTAATCAACATTTTACCTTTACTTTCCCATTTTTCGTCCCTTCCCCCTCTGATCTCTTCACTATCTGCTTATGAAGTAATCTTATTGTGCAGAGTATGCAGGTCCCATATCTCATTTTGTGTTCAGAAAATGATGATCTTGCTCCTTTTCAAGTTATTTCAAATTTTGTCAATAAACTAAAATACTTTGGAGGAGATGTCAAACTGGTAAAATGGAGTGCCTCTCCTCATGTAGGTCAGTATCTTGACTAATCATACCTAATACCAAATGGAATAGATAAAATTCTACTTGACAAACTGATCCCTAGTTGAACTATGAAGTTCTTATATTGATTATGTGCATCCATTAAAGCTTTATTTATGATAATTTTCCTTGTTTAACTATTCAGTGTGGGAATATCTGTGTCATTCTTTTAGTGTAAACTATGGTTTCATGCCTTCTCCATATGACATTTTGTTTCATTATATCTACGATGGTAGAAAGCTTATTTATAACCTTATTTATTATTATTAGTATTTTACATGAAGTTAACATTACTGGCATAGACATGCATCTTGCTGATCCTATTTTTTTTCTTGCCCTATTCTTTCATTTGAGGAAATGACATTCATTTATGGAAAATGTGTAATCTTGCTAACGGACAGTTGTCAACCTTCTTTCCTTTAAGCTCTGCATATAGATTCTAACTCAACTTTGCATGCTAGTGTGCATCCTAAATTCCATGATTCCAAGAGTCTGCAACCATGGACATCATGAATGATTTTATTTTCTTTAGATCTGATAGATGACATGATTATTTTCTTTGCATATGTGTAGAGAGGAAAATAATGGTAATTCCTGATTTTCGAATGAGACTGAAATGAACATTGTAACCCAGTTTGAAAGTAGTGAATTTCATTTGATTTTTGTCACAGGTCATTATCGGCATCACCCAATTGAGTACAGGGCTGCTGTCACTGAGATCCTCGGCAAGGCAGTTGCGATCTATTGCCACAAGAATAAACGAATTGAAGATGAGAAACTTGGCATAGAAGGGACAAGAGATGAGATCACAGATCCATTCTCTGAATTGAGGAAAGCAGCAATGACCTCAACTAGTTTTCAGGGTTTTGCTCTTGCTCCAAGTGATAATTTGTCACCCAGTTCAATGGAGTATTACGAGGGTAGAGGCGTTGGCTCCGTACCGGATGAACGCAGAGAGGGCTTTATTCAACTCCCAAGCCGTGCAAGCATGAATGCACATGGGGTTCTTGGCCAAATATTGTTTGATGTTTGTGTTCCCAGGAATGTTGAGGATTGGGATATCAGGTCAAATTCCAGGATTGGGATATCTGGTACAAGGAGGCATGTTCCATTTAATCCTATAAAATGTATTCGGCGTTCAAGGTTGTAAGATTGTTCACTGACAGAAGTTTCAGGTGAATCATGTGATAAGCTTTGAAGGTTCAGGGAGATTTAATTGGCCCTGAGACGTGTTGCACCTGAAATAAGTGGCATAAGGACTTAATAAATTCCTTCCTCATCTGTTGTTTAAGCACTGAGGAATTGGCAATGAATGTGATTTGAGCATCTAGCCTGTGTTTCGTAACGTGAACTGTACAGCTACTTAAACGGAGAAAAACTTTTATGTTTTGACTGAGATCATTGTAACAAGAATAAGGAGGAAGTTGTAAATGTAATACCCTTCTAATTAAGTTGACAGATTCTGTTCGTCCGTAGGAAAAGAAAGTTGTGCTAATCACTGCTTTAGAGGAGTATAGTTCACTATCCCCCTCACTCATCCAGATTCAGAATATAATGTTTTGCTCTCTCTATTAAATAGAATTCTGTTCCGTATACGTTATAGATTGAGAAGTGTTATTTCAATTTTTAACACCTGAAAAGAGTATCTCTTTTGAGATATTAATATTTTATCATTGGACGTGATGGGTTAATAGGAGAAGTAGGAATTATTCTCAAAACATATAAAGGATACATTTAACTATAACTCATATTAGTTAATCTTTTTGATATAGTTCTTTCTTTCATCAACAGTTAAAAACATATCATATAATTGATCTAATAATATTTGGTCTTGGGGAAAAGGATGATTTTCAAATTTTTCAATAGTATCTAATATATCTTTTTCATATTTTCTGAATGCTCTTCGTAATCTATAACAAGGAAATATAATTTAATATAAAACTTACAAGATAATGATATTGGTAAACTTCAAAATTTTATTAAATATTTCAGTAGTGTTTGCACAAATATGATACAAAAGGGGATCTGTAGGAATTGAAATATGGAAGACTATTACTCAAAGCTTATGCTAAGGCTTAGTGAGAATTTTTCAAATGTCTTGCTACTACCTTGGCTTAGCCTTTTATAGAGGCCAATTGCACTATGTTGCTTACATCATGATGAGTTCATAAGATTCTTACATGATTACAAAGGACAAGGCTAGTAACTTTTACTTTATAGCCTTTTGACTTTTACATTTGTAATAATTAGCTCTATATCTAGGCTTTTTGACAAATTGGTGCATGCTTCATCATCACACTTGTCTTGTTCTTCTTTTGTGATTTTGTCTTTTACGTTCTAAGATGCGACACTTTTGTTGATTCTTATTCAGATATTTATTGGGATTGTATCTGATTTTCGTATCTTCAAAATAATGTCCTGGACTAGAACAAATTTCTTCATCGTCTTCTGACTTGCTGATATTGCTTTAATCTGTTCTTGAATTTTTTCTTCTAAGTTGCTAGGTTAGTCCTGCCAATAATTGTTGCTTTTGTGCTAAAAACTGGATTTTTTTTTAAGTTCAGCTTCTTTTAGGTGCTGGATGAGGATGGGGGTCTTTTATCATGCGAATGGGATAACCATGCATCAATAGCTCTTTTCCTGATTAATTTTAAATCAAATACTCCCTACCATTTGACTTTTATAATTTTTACTAAGAATTGAATGCTATTATCTTCTTCCATTTTTGTTGAATTATATTCTCATTGCATTATTCAGGGTACACCTAGGCAAGTGAGAAATGAGATCAATTTCATTTCTGGTACAAAGGATGTCATAGCTTTCCAATATTCATATCCCATTGCTGTTTCTTTGGGAAGAGCTGGAATAGGTCCAAAATCATGAAACTACTTAAGAAACTATTTAGGGAATTGTAAAGAGATTTCCTTTTTAAACCAAAAGAACCATGAATAGGGATTAGGTGAGAAATCTAGTACATGATGCCAGGCTTCTATGTAATCAAAGTAATTATAATACTGAGGCTCAAATTCTCGAGTAAATTCTTTTAGTTGGTAGAAGGCTGATTCCAATCTTTTACGGTCAAGATCTTTATGATCTTAAGTTTGGAATGAGAGATCTTCCTGGGATCATTTTTATCAATTACATGGGTAACTTCTACAGAATCAGGATCAACAAGGATATATTGGTAAAATTTTTGGGTCTTTTGAGGATGGGTTGGTACATAGTGGAATGGCTTTGGGGATATGCTTATATATGGTTTTTCGATCTAAAGTAAACCATTCTTTTCTATGGCCATGACTGGTAAGGAATTTGGTTTTTCAATATAGGGATGGTCTTCATATGTGGGCTTAGTCAAGAATAATTGAGAAGGTGTTATTGGCTGAGGGCTTTTAAAACTTATTTTGAGAAGATATATCAGGAGAGCTTTTAACAACCTGTGACATGGTCATAGGCGTATTAATGCAGCTAGTACATATGCCTTTTTATGTTTCCTAGGAGGACCATAATTATCTCTCGTGTTTGGATTCTGACTCATGTGAGGCGGAGCCTTGCAAAATTCTCTTGTAAGAAAATCGCGTAAAGCATTCTTATCCCCTTTGATATGTATGATATCAAAATCAAAACAAGACAAAAGTGCTTCAGAGCAAAAATATGTTTAGAAACAAGGTTCTTGACATCTTTTTGTAAAACATTTGGGGCGCTTTGCAATCCGTTCTTACTAAAAACTTTTTATTAAATAAATCATCCTGAAATTTAGTAATACATAATACAATAGATAAAATTTCTTTTTTGATTGTGGAATACTTTTGCTATGCTGGATGCCAAATACCAAATGATATCAGACAACTTGCTCTTTTATGGAATTTGGGAGGACTTGCTCAAGGATCTCACCATATCCTATATCTGAAGCATCTCGTTTCTACGATAAGGAAGTTGAAGGGTCTAGTATTCCTAAACACGGAAGACTTTTAACAATACCTTTGACTTTAACAATGGTCGGACTCATTTCTTCATCCCATGGAGGGGGATTCTTCCTAAGACGTTTGTATAACGGGGCACATATAACTCTAATATTGGGAATAAAATCTGCTACATAATTTAAACAACCTAAGAATCTTTGTAATTGTTTTTTATCTTTTATCTCATTCGAAATTTTTCTGTAAATTCTATGGATCTCTTAATAGGTGTAAATGTTCCTTGATGTATTTCATAACCTAGAAATTTTACTTGAGTCTGAAAGATCTTCATTTTTCTAGCTGATACAACTAATCCATTTTCTTTAATTATTTCGATAAACTTTTCTAAATGTTTAAGGTGCTGATTAATTCCTTTAGAAAAGATTAAAACGTCATCTAAATATACAATAGAGAAGTTCGTATATGGATAGAAAATATTATTTATTATTTCTTGAAATTCACTTGGAGCATTTTTTAGTCCTTGTGGCATTACATTCCATTCGTAATGTCCAAAGGGTACTACAAAAGCGGTCTTATATCAATCTTCTTCTTTTACTGATATTTGATAATATCCAAATTTCATATCAAATTTGGAGAATATATTAGCTTTATTTAATCTTTTAATTAAATCACTTTTATTGGGTAAAGGATATCTAATCCATTTTAAAACTTTATTTAATGGCTTATAATTAATTACTAATCTAGGGGCTCCTTTTTCTATTTCTGATGCTTTTATAACATAGAATCCTTAACAACTCCAGGGTGATTTAGAAGGTCTAATTAATCCTTTTTCTAAATATTCCTGGATTTCCTTTTACAATATGTCAAGTATTTTTCATTCATTTGTATAGGTCTAGCTTTAGTAGGTATGCCTTTTTCTTTAAATCCTTCTTCATAGGTTAAAGATATTTCATGAATTTTCCTATGATGAAAAGCCATCGGATTGTTATCATAGATTTTTTTTTCTATTCTCTCTACAAAATGCTTTATAAATTTTTGTAATTTATCGGTTTTAAGTTGTTCTTCTATTTTTTTATAATAAATTTCTTTATGTAAAAGATTAATCCTTTTGTTTTGATGAACTAATTTTTCTTCTGATATGGAAACTTCTTGTAACAGATTTAATTCTTTTTTCTTGGGAGGTTCTAGAAATTCAAAAAGAATTGGGTTATCTGTACTACATGTGTTTCTACACGTTTTCAGGAGTCCAAAATGGATATAATAAGCATATAAAAGGGGTTCCTAAAATTATAGTATTTACAATATTTTTTACTAATACGAAGGATGTCTTAAAACAAATTTTATTTTTACAAATTTTTGCATTTGAAAGTTTATACTTAATTTTTAATTCAGTTCCACTTGCTTTTGATACATTTTCAGTATTTTTTTCATAATATTTGGTTGGTATTATTCCTTCTTGTATGGCATTTATATCAGCACCTAAGTCTACTAGAGCTATTAGATCAAATCTCTCATTTTTAATTATCAAAGTAATTTGTGTCCACCATTTATGTGTAGTTATAAGACTTAATATATTAATAAAGGGGGTAGAACTTTCTTCTGGTTCTTTTATAATTATAGATTTTGATTTTTGATTATGTATTATTTGTTCTCCTTCTAATTTTAATAATCTATATTATAAGTTAATACCTTGTTCTTTAAGTTCTAAAATTTCTTTTTTTAAATTTTTAATTTCATTTGTAGATCTTTTCAGTCACGTTTTCTTTAGGGGATTTAAACCTATTAAATACTTCTTTCATTTTCGTGGGTTTTATTTCTTTTTTTAGTTTATTTTGTAACTTCATATCAGTACATATTTCTATTCCCGTTTCAACTACAATATTATATATTTGTCCAAAGGTTAAGGTATCATATGTGATTTGGCTACCATAATGAGTTTGTAATTTTTGTATGACTTTTATAGCGAATGGATTAGGTAAACTGCTATAAATCTTTTTTTCCAAAATGAGTTATTAGCATCGCTTCTCATCATAACTTTAGATATAAATACATCTTTATACCATCTATAATCAGACATTGTTGGACATCTTAAATTTAATAATTGAGTTCCTATCCTTTCTCTAAAGATACTAGGATCTCCTATAAAATTTTTAATTATAGAAATAATTAAGGTTGTTACCACCTCTAAAATTACTTCCGTTCCTTCGTTTTACACTATTTAATATGGTTTTTCTATCTGTTGAGTTAAGAAATTATCCCACCATCCTTTTAATTGTCCAGTAAATCCATGTATTATAATTAGGGCAGTTCTTTCAGATAATCCGCTAGATTTTAAGGCCGTAGAAAACATAGCTATTTGAGGTTTGATCTAATATAGCTTGTTCACTCATTCCATCTATATTCCATTCTTCTATATTTCCGCCTGAATAAGTATTTTGATACTGCATACCTCTTTCTTCATAACCTATATCAGAGGGTTGGTCTAGGATAATAATTTCGAATTTTATGATTTATTCTATGAGTAGTTAATTTCATTATTTCTGAGTCTAAAGTATTTATCTCTTTTTTAGTAATATTTAATCCTTTAAGTTTTTCTTTAATATCTTCTATATCCATTTCTATTTTCCTATTGGGTTTTAGAATTCCTGAACTACTTTCTATTTTATAAATAGGAGTTTCTATTAATCTTGGGATTGAATTATTTTTAGCAGACTTGAACTAGTTGAACTAGTACCTGTTTTGTTCACTTTTTCCTTCAATTCTTGTTAGCTGATTACTCATTATTTCTAGCATAGTATTAGAATAATTTAGCTGTTGATGTATTTTTCTTATATCCGTCTTATCTACTATTCCACTTTCACTAACAATATTTTTATACTTAGCCATTTCTATATTAGTTTTTTCAGATAGTCTTAATAGTACATGTTCTTTTGGTGGATATTTTGATTCTATTATCTTTCCAGCTTTAGTTTCCCAAGCCGTAGTAGTTTTTACTAAATGACAAAATTCCTTTCCTTTATTATAAATATTTTTTAACCAATCAAAAAAATATAGATTAATTTCGTTATCTTTCATATATTGATAAAATATATTTCTAATTTTTAAGGTTTCTTGTGTACTAAAAGTATTAAAAAACCATTCTCTTATTTCTTTATTATATTTAGCTTCAAAATCTTTTCTTATCCATTCTTTATCTATTTCAAAAGGTTCTTTTTCTGGTTAAAGTATTTAATATTTGGGAAGCTGTAGGGGAATATTAGATCTTCATAAACTGGAATTGCAATTCTAGCTCTACTATTATTTATTCCTACTAAGTCAATATTAATAGTTGAATTATCTATTAAATGTCTAGAAGTTTCTAGTTGATAGTATGAGATTCCTGGTATTTGTATAGACTTTGATCTATTCATTCTTAATCTAATATTATTTCCATCTTGAATTATTTCCCTTACTTGAGCATGTTCTATTTTTTCGGGTTGTACTACATCTTGTAACACCCATTCCTCTGGAATATTTTTTACTACTTAGAGTGTTTTAACTTTTTAGGAACTTGTACTGTGGTCTTGCTCAAATTAGCTTGGACTACTATGGTTTCATCTCTAGGAGATTGCTTCAAGGCTCTAAAATTATAATATATTTTTGTTACTTTATAATATATTCTATATATTATTTGAAGGATTATACTTTTCATCTATTATGTTATCAGGGGTTTTAACATATAATTTTATAGCTTCTGCCATATAATCATTATTTATATTCATGGCAAAATTAGGGTAAAAATTAAAAAATAGGACCATCATGACAATTACTTTCTAATGTCGCTATTAAGGAGTCTTTAAAATTTTTAAACCTTATATCTCTCAATATTACTAATATGGGAGTGTTTACTCCTAACTTAAAGTTTGGTTTTGCCCTACTTGGATTAATCCTATGTGAATAAAATTAAATCCTTTCTCTCTATGTTCTTTTAACTTTTCATTTTCTAATATATTTATTATGTTATTATTACTTATACCAGGATAACTATATTCTAACATATGTATTTCTTCATTTCTCCTTTGCCATAGATGTTGACTTTTATATACTTCATTTTTCCTAATTATAGGTATTGACCAATTATGTAATATTTCTTCGATTTTAGCTATTTGTAATTCTAATGAGGAACTATTATTATTACTAGAGGAGGAAGCTTCTTCATTATTTGTCCTAACTACTATCTCATTATTTCTTCCTAAGTTTAGATTACTTAAAGTTCTAAGTCTTGCCATTAATCCTATCAGAGTTTTATGTTACGGACATAGCTGACCAACCACCTCTCCTTAGCCTTATTGGACCACTATCTGGTGACGTATACACAGCTCTACTTACACTACACTCTGATTTAGATTAACAACAAACACTTACTCAGAATCTAAATAACAAACTTAGCACATCCAATAATAATAAAGTAAGCGTTCAAGAAATACCTATATTTTAGATGTTAAAATAATATTTCTATTATGGAGTATGTAGTACATGCATTATTATTATTCTGAAGCATGTAAATAGTAAATTTTTATTTTGTATTTTCATTTTTAAAAGCTTAACCCTAATGTATTTTACTATTTTAATGTAAACTTTTGTAATATTATCATTTTCTTTAATTTCATTTAGTGAGTTAGAGTTAATAATTGTAAGATGTGTTAAGACTTTTGAAATGATGCGGTAACATTTAATACTGTTTTTGAATTAAACAGCCAGTCCAACGTTTTCGGCCCATTTTTGGGTAAAAGAAAGAAAAATTACACAGCTCACAGGCAAAATTGCCGAACAGTCCCCCACGGCCCTACCTCACTGTTCTAAGAACAAGAATGAAGTCAACGACCACATAAGCTGCCTGGAATCGATGAATGAATGAATGAATGTTGACTTATTAATTACCTCGAAGAGAAATGAAGAAGATACTGGTGACCGGTGCATCTGGTTACCTCGGTGGAAGGCTCTGTCACGCCCTCCTGCGACACGGTTACTCTCTCAGGGTCCTCGTCAGGCCCACCAGCGACCTCTCCACCCTTCCTGCGCCTTCCGACGCGGCACCTCTCGAAATCGTCTACGGTGATGTCACCGACTACGCCTCTCTCCTCTCCGCCTGCGCCGGTTGCTCCGTCGTCTTCCACCTCGCCGCTCTCGTCGAGCCCTGGCTTCCCGATCCCTCCCAGTTCTTCCCCGTAATGTTCAAGATTCAAGAAAACTGAATTTCTTGTGCATGCGATTCAGTTGATTGAGTTCAATCCCTAACGAATTTCCGTTTTTCTTTTGCAAATTGATGTGTTAGGTCAACGTTGGAGGATTGAAGAATGTGTTGGAGGCAGTGAAGGAGACCAAGACAGTGGAGAGACTCATATACACGTCGTCGTTTTTCGCTCTTGGGCCCACTGATGATGGAGGTGTTGCCGATGAGAGTCAAGTATAATCAAGATTTCATTCTTCTGGGGAATCTTGTTTTCCAAGATTGTAGGGGGTTTTGAATTTGATTAATGTCTGTGATTGGCGATTGCAGGTGCATCATGAGAAATTTTTCTGCACGGAGTATGAGAAATCAAAGGTTGCTGCGGATAAGATTGCGGTGCAAGCTGCGTCCGAGGGTGTACCGATAGTGTTGCTTTATCCGGGGGTAATCTATGGGCATGGCAAGGTCACCGCAGGAAACATTCTTGCAAGAATGGTACCCATTTTGATCACTAGAGTTATCTTTCTTGTGTTGTTTTATTATATTATATCATGATATATGATAAAGTATATAGTAGAGGTTCATTCAGAATTATTATAATTTTACTATAGGTTTATGGTACGTGCCATTGAACGTGAAGAATGTTGTTTTTGATCAGATAATAGAACGCTTTAATTGGCGATTACCTGGTTACATAGGCAATGGAAATGATAGATTTTCGTTCAGCCATGTTGATGATGTGGTTGATGGGCACATTGCGGCAATGGAAAAAGGACAACCTGGAGTAGGTATCTACTAACGGGTGAAAATGCATCATTCAAGGATGTTTTTGATATGGCTGCAGCGATCACTGATACTGGAAAGCCAATACTTACCATCCCTTTGTGGGTGATTGATGCATATGGCTGGCTCTCTGTTTTATTCTCTCGAATCACTGGAAAGCTTCCCCTCATCAGTCCACCCGTAAGCTCTCCTCTTCTAGCACTTTTGCATTGTTATAAGATTGTGATTAACTGATTTGTGCTGAGGTTTTAATTTCCTAAATGATTTTGCCAAGGAGGGTCCTTAGGCACTTGTCAAGGTTTTAATTGAAAAATCAAAGTTTCCCAATTCATTGAGTGCTTTAAAAACTTTTAAATCTTTTCACTCTTGAAATCTTAACAAGTACACTAAGGGTTGTGGTTAACAAAACCCTTTCCAAAAAGCTTACACTTAAGAATTTTGAAGCAAACAAGATAGCTATTTCAGTCATGATTTCTCTTTAGTAATTAAACGTAAATAGTTCTTTATTTCAACCTATCTAAACATAGACAAAATTTTAAAACTTTCCATATGATTACCTTTTAAAAATGATTGAATGCATAATTTTATTGTTATTATTTTTTTTCCATTTTCTGTTTTAATCTTGGAGCAGGCGGTGCACGTTTTAAGGCATCGGTGGGAGTATTCGTGCGAGAAAGCTAAGCAGGAGCTAGATTATAGGCCCAGAAGCTTGAAAGAAGGACTTGCGGAGGTGCTGCTCTGGTTGAAGAACTTGGGCTTGATCACATATTAGTGATATTAACATTCTACGGCTTTGGTGGGCTTTATCAATATCAGTAACTGAATGAAACAACAAAAATGAGTGTTTTTGTGGGAGGAAAAAACAAACAGTATTGTTGTAGTGTGAATATATATTTCCCTTTTCACTTTTCCTTATTTGTTTGTGTTGAGTGAACCTTTTGCTATATTATTCTTCTAAATAAATTCAAGAAGGTAATCTTTTAAATAAATTCAATCTAAAATTTGCGTAGCTATTCTATAAATTTAGTTAAGGAAAGTGTATTAACTTTTCTCTATTTATTTGTATAATTTTTTTAAGAGTGATGACATGTACAAAGACGAGTCGATTACGAACTCCACAGTCCACACAGAAACAAAAATAACCGTAGACGAAGATGTTGCCAAAAAAAAGATGGTAAAAAAGAGTTGTATGATTTATATGAAAAAGATTCCTGTTTGTTTGAGCATTACCTTTTTTTTTTGGGGTTGGTTGATTCTTCAGGAGCACGGTACAAAAGCATTACTCTTTTTTTTTTTATAGTATTATTAAAATTTAAAAAATATTCAAAAATGTTAAAAATAGAAATAATTCTTGAATTGAAGTAATTGAAAATTTGAATTCAAAAAGGGCTGATGGCTGATTATGGAATGATTTGACGCACACTAATGGGAGTGGGACTACTTTAGAAATTAAAATAGGGAAAGATCAATTGTTAAAAAGACGAAAATGGGCAAATTGATGGTACAGTGTACATTGAACAAATTTACCAAAAGAGATGGGGCGAAGATACAGTTTAAACAGGTAGGGTGTGGGGACCGTGAGTGAGGGCTGGCATGGCATGAATGGCATAAGTGGGTTTTGCGCCAATACATTGGGAAGTGGGAACGCAACGGTCGACTGGCAATTGCAAATGCAAACGCTATTTTCATTGTTTTAGTATTTCCAATTTGAGAGAGAGGGAGGGCCTTCGCATTCGCATTCGCATTCCCATTCCCACTCGTAAGTAAGGAAAAAAAGCTCGGACTCAAGGCAGACATCAGCCTTATTCCAGATGGCGGAGGCATACGAGGAGAGCCGGCGGCAAAGACTGGAGGAGAACAGGAAGAGGATGGAGGCTCTCAATCTGCCCCTCCTTCCCAGGCCCTCCATCATAGCTCTCCCAATTCCAAAACCAACTCCTCTCCGGTCCCTATCTATATATTTATATATATCATCTCTTCTTTCATTTCCCTGCCCCCACTCACTCACTATCTATGTTTGCATTACATTGCAGCTGAAGCGCGTGAAATCCCGCACCATCGAGAAGCAGGTGGTTGTGGTGAGGAGGTCCAGCCGCGTCGCCAACTTGCCCACTCCTGTCTACAAAGAGGTCATCCCCCCCCCCCCCGCCTCCTCATCCTTCTCATTTTTCTTTTAACCCCAACCCCTCACTCTTTATTATTTCACTATATTCATTGTGTTTCTCTGTTTCTCGCAGTTGGTTATTGATCGCGTAGAAATACCTAGAAGGCACCTACCTTCATTCCCCCCAATGTTTTCATTATTCTTTTATTATTATTTTTTTAGGTGATGGAAATTTTTTTGACATGCATGCTTTTGCTTTTAGAGTTTATAATAGACACAGGGATTTTTCGAACCGGGTATATGCTTCAGAGAAAGCAAGAGAGGAAGCCCTTGAGAAGGCCTACAAGATACAGTCTGATTTAGACTCTGAGTCTGAGCATCCAACCTTTGTAAAGTCAATGCTCCAGTCACACATCAGCGGGGGATTCTGGCTGGTAACCTTATAGGTTTTCATATCTTGTTCATTTTACTTCCTGTTATTAAAGTGTTGTTAATCTATCTATGCATTGATCCCCTTCTCATCCACACTAGTTATTCCTTCTGAGAATGGCTAGCTGCTGCTCAAATATATGTGTATTTCAATTTTTCTACTTGGCTCTTCTTCGTGAAAGTTGTTTGGTTTGAGTTTGCCCTGAATTCCCTACTTGAAAATGTATATTGTGAAGATTGCTGTTAGTTAGGTAGCTTTGCCTTCTTGTCCGTTAACTTAAGCAATGCCCTTTTGTTCAATGGGAGGGCTCGTCTCTGCCTCTTTACAGAAGACAAAAAAGAATATTTTAATTATAGTTAATACGTCATAGTTGTATTGTGGAATTGTTCGAGTCATGTGAACGAGGACATAGAATCATGAGGAATATTGGTGAAACAAGGTTTGCAGCTTTTAATTTTGTTAAAAAGGTTTACAACTTTTGTATTTATCATATTTTTGGTCAGTATTTCCAACAAAAAGTTGACGCCTTTATAAGTTTGCAGATGCCTTTTTTTTCTTCAATACGGCAAAAGCGGATCAGTTAAATGCATGTTGTTAACCAAATCATTGTGGCAATCCTTGACAAACAGGGCCTTCCACGGCACTTCTGCGACAGAAACCTTCCAAAAAAGGACGAAGTGTTGACTTTGATTGATGAGGATGGGAGTGAGTATCCAACAATATATTTGCCACGAAAAACAGGACTTAGTGGTGGATGGAGAGGCTTTGCGATTGCCCATAGCCTAGCTGATGGGGACGCTTTAGTTTTTCAATTAATCAAGCGCACTGAATTCAAGGTGATTAAACATTGATCATTGGCTTATTCATGCCTTAATGTTTAACACATTCATCATATTTAATTATGTGAATGGTATTTGATGAATGTTAGAACAAGAGAAATTACTAGTGACGGGACTAATCATCGAGCCCTTGACCCTTTCAATATTAACCTTTCAAATGTGTGCTGGCATTAATCTGTGCGCTGTGGTTACTACTAATTCACCATCATATAGTTGTTTTATTTGTTGTTACCGGTTCCCTTTTTCTGCAATTTGAGTTTATAATACAAGCGTTGATTATGACATTGTGATTGCTAATATTTTCTTTCAGGTGTACATTGTTAGAGTGAATAGTGCTGAAGAGGGTAAACAGGTTGAATGAATTGCAGTTGGCGTTGGAAGCCAGTAAAACTAATGTAGGTATTATTTTCTATACATATGTAACCAATTATAATTTAATTCCTTGCTAAGATTTAATAATGGAGTAATGTACATAGATTATGGATATTGAGAAAAGACATTCATAAGAGAGAAAGACACAAAGTCTTGGCTGCACTTACTATCATCAAATGCTTTTGTGTCTCTTTCTTGGATGTGCATAATCCATGTATAAATAACATTACTTATATTTTTCAGTCTTGCTATTTGAACGTTAAATGGGGACGCTTAAAAAGGAGAGAAAAGTAAGATAAAAACTGGGCGCAGAGTAATGTTCACCTACCACTGCTTATGCTACAAATCATGGCATTCCATTGGATGTATAAAATCTAGGTACCCAAACATTTCTAGTTTTTCCGGGCGCTAAACAAACTAATAAAGTGCTCGAAGGCCCATAAACATGGCACACCACAAACTAATCTAAGAAATGGTACACGCTAGGATCATCTCACAGAATCTGAGATCACACACGTAGAGACACTGATCCTTTTGAGGTTCATAGTGGCAGAATTGACAAAGTCAAATCTACTTCTCTGTTGGCCTTTATGGCAATATATAGGTATGTTAGATATGCACCATCCATTGCTTAAGATTCAATTCCTTTAACAAATGGATATTGCAACAGAATGTGTATTGAAGAAACTGATGGCATTTAATGAATATATAAAGGTCATATTGAAAGAAACTATTGCCATTTAATAAATTTAAAATGCCTAGTGATACTTATAACACAATAGGTGAGCTGCTTTTTAATTTTGCGAAATAAGTTAAGGGAGACTTTAGGGTATATTTGTTAGTTTTTTTGAAAGGAAAGGGGAGAGTTGTAGTGTAAAATTACAGTCTTCCCCTTCCTCCTTCCCTTCAAAATCTAAACTTACAAACATACCTTTAAGGTATACGTAGTTGAAAGTTTGCAGCAATATTTGAAGTCATTAGCTAGTGATCAAATATATTTCTCAAGTACATTTATAACCCCCCCCCAAAAAAAAAAAAAGGACACGCACACACACGCATAAAAATGAATAAACGAGTTTCTTGGTTGCTTCTGTGGGTTAGGGTGTGGCTTACCTATTCAGTTGGTCTGGCCCAACGCATTCTACCCGGTTGTACAATAGTCATGTATGTATGTAGTCTTCAGGAAACATGTGGGTCTTGTGTGTGTGTGTTCTGTTTTTGTCTTCAATTTGACGTTTTTCTTGTTTTCTTGTTTGGAGGCTGGGTCTGTGAAAGTTTGTTTCTTTTTTTTGGGGGGTGGTCTTGATTTAATTCGTTCTGATTTCTGCTACTGGGATATTGCCAGAGTTACACCATCTGATTGAAATTTTTATTTTGGTGCTCTATCATAAGTGCCGCTAATTCCTTTTTTTTTATCCCAGGTTCTTAGGTTCTTATGTGGTTTTGAAGTCCGTCTTTGGCGAAGATTAGGACAACTAAGTAGGCTGACGTATGATGTCTAACTTTTTGTTTAATATTCTCTTGAGGTCTGCATGTGAACTCTTCTCTATATATAAAATAGGAATGAATATATAGCAATCCCTTGACGGACTTTCTTGAATCTGATGCTTCATCATGCAACACGTAATTCTTAATTATTAGATCGTTTCTCTGGAAGAAACATTAGATTGGGATTGAATGTGTGCAGGAGTGTGATAAATGTGAGGTCTTTGTTGACTTTAACAGACACCTGGCCTTGGCCAAGTTAAGTTCCTTGCAAAACCAGGAAAGGAGCCAAGGCAGAAATCAACCCCGGTGGCACATGGGCCAACACTGACCATCATTTGTTTTCTAATCCAAATCCAAATCTTATACATATTTGGCAGATTCAATCGTTAATGGATTAATGTGTCTTTGACAAGATCACCAGCTAGCTTCTCTTACCCTTGCATGGGAAGTTACTACCGTATTTTCTTGGACGACAAGCAGAACGTAGCTGTAGCTTGAATTATTGATTTCGGGCAAGATGCCATGTGATTGCGGTGCAGTGAATGGCTGTGGTGGTGGACTTAACGCGTATTTGAACTTTGATATGTATATTTGATTTGGATTTGACCTCAACGCTTGCTTGGGACGATGTGGGGTGTTTACAGCTTGCAAATGCGTGGACAAAAAGAACGAACAAGTCTTCGTAATTACTAAGTAGTACTACGTATAGATCCAGCATGTCCCATTTCTTTGTGAGGGTTTAGCCACTCAGCCGACAGAGTATGATGATGAGCCATGAAAAGTAAGCCATCATTTTTCTTTTTTAATATTGATTTTGATTCTCTAGTGGCTGACCATGCATAATTGACTCCCTTCACGCGGCATATATAAATAAATAAATAATCTTCATATTCCATCTCTAACTTTATTAAAGCCGTCACGCGCCTGCAGAGTGCAGAGTGGGTCCGACCCGTCTGGCCCAAACCCAGTCCATTCACAACTAAGCGAATCCATTATCCATCCGAGGAACAAACCCAACGCAACTTTGCTCAGTTTGTCCGTTCCTTTTGGCTGTGTTGTGCACGCGCGCGCGGAGATGAGGAGGACTGCACGCGCGCACGGCACTTGTTTGTTTTCGGCGAAAACTATAACTGGCGCCGATAATTGCGGGTCCTCTAGTTGAGGGGTTCAAATCAAAGGTTTAGGTTGGAGTTATATTATATTAAACTGAGCAAAGTTTATTCCCATTGCGTGTATATGGACCCAGTTTCACGCAACCATTCAATTTGCTTTCCTAATTGTAATGTCAGTACGTCACTTTTCAAGTCATAATTGATCACACCCCTAATCTTTGCTTTACAATGCAAGAAGGAGAGATGTATTTTGCATGACCTACTGCTTCTAAATCGATGGACCCATCTGGCCTCAATCGCGCCAATTCGGGAAAAAGCCAACTAAGAAAGAAAGCAATCAAACTCATGTCGTAGGCAATTTGTCTGACATGATGAGCCAATCACCTTGTATGGATAAAGAAATTCCAAAAAATAAAAATAAAAAAGTAAGGTAAGGTAGGGCCCAATTGAATGTCAAATAGTGTGCGATCTTGGATCTGGCGATGTTGCCCACGTATTTTTATGTAGATGTAGACTAGCTAGGTTCTCAATCTTACCGCTTTATGGTTTTGGGCATATGCTAAAATTACTGTTTATGAATACGCAAACCGAATTAAATTGTGGAACGGGACATAAGAGTATGAGTCATTGTAAATGGGCTACGCCGCAAGTGCGAAGAGTCAAAGAGAACATTCGACATTGAGAAGGCCCTATCCCGACGGCTTACAAAATGGCTCGCGTAGCTAGCGCCGAGCGAAGCAAACGATGCGTTTTTGCCACGTCATTGTCTTTACGGTTTTTTTTTTTTCTGGGAGAAATTTAAAAAAAGAAGAAAAAAGAAAAAGAGAAATGTGGTTGATTTGGTGCTTTATTGCATCTGAGAGTGTTATTCTGTTTCTCCATCGACAATGGCAGTTCTGCACAAGAGCGGGCTCCGCGTTTTTCGATCACAACAGACAAGATACCATTCCATCGTATCTCCGAATTCTCGCCATTCTTAAACGACCTTCCTCGTAACTTCCCTTTCCCCCTTTTGTTTTCCCCATTCGCATTCTGGTTTTGCTAACTAACAAACTGAATAATACAACCGCCACTCTCTAATGTCGTTTCCTTTTTTGGATTTCGTGATTCGTAGCACCTTATGCTATAAGCATTTCGATCTTCTCCTTTATTTATTTGTTTATTTATTCTGTGACGCCGCGTAGATTTCGTGATTGATTCCATAGTCCCACGAGTAACTGGTGGAATAGCATTGGAATTGGGCAATATGGATTTCTCGTTAATGTGTGTTATTGTTTCATTATTTAGGATCTTGTTGTAACAGCACGATGGAGGGCTGATTAAAAAAGCGGGGGGCGTTGTTCAGCATTTTAGGTATTCAAGGTTCTTCGGGAAAATTGAGGTTGAGAACAATGTCTGCTCGTGGTGACCACCAAACGGTTCCCCTTTCGGTGCTTCTGAAGCGTGAGTTGTTGAACGAGAAGATTGAGAAACCGGAGATTGTGCACGGCCAAGCCAGCCAGAGCAAGAAAGGAGAGGATTTCACGCTCCTCAAGACCGAATGCCAAAGGGTCGTCGGAGATGGGGTCTCCACATATTCTGTTTTTGGTGTATGTTTATGATCGCATCGTGCTTTTTCGGAGTCTATCACATTGCTTTAATATTATTATTATTATTTTTTAATTCGGATCTTATGGATTATATTTATACAGAGTAACTCTTACTAAAACAGATTTTAATGTGATTGCATCAAAAGTCAATCTGTGTGATGTCTTGCCTTGCATTTGATGCTGACATGAGATGATGAATATTTGATGGTTTGATATACTTGAGCAGTTCATAGCTGATTTCGACTGTCAAAACTCAAAAAGAGTTTAGATGTCTCTGTCAAAACGGAGGACCTTATCACTGACTTTATTGTTCGGTGCCAATGCTTTTTTCCCATAGCAATGATTTCAATGTTTCTCTGATTGTTTTTGCTTGTGTGTATGTGAAAGCAACTGTGTTTTAATTTTTATTCACTCACATTGGTTGGATCACAAAAAATATCTTAGCCGTTTTTTTCACTAAATGCTTATGACCCAATAAGCTGTTCATTTTCTTAGTTTCTGTTTTTTTCTATCTTTTTCTTGTTGTGCATTTGCACTTTCTAATGTTGAAGTTTTACAGCTATTTGATGGACACAATGGATCTGCTGCTGCTATTTATGCCAAGGAGAATCTTCTAAACAATGTTTTAAGTGCAATTCCTTCAGATCTTAACAGAGATGAGTGGGTAGCAGCATTGCCTAGGGCTTTGGTTGCAGGCTTTGTGAAAACTGATAAAGACTTTCAAGAGAAAGGTCTGACTAGTTATTTCCTTGCAGTGTTTGCTCTGGCCTCTATTAATTATTTGGTTATGAGGCAATTGATGTACTGCTTCCAGCATCTTCATTTGTATTACCAAAAGAACTTGCAAATATTCCCAATTCCTGAAGTTGACAAATTAAAGAATAAAAAAGGGAAAAAGCTTACACACGCTGAACATGTTGATAATATTATGAAACCTTGGTCATATTTCTTTGACCTCTGTTGGCAGATTGATAGTAGCCCAGCTCTTTTTGAGATGTTTGATTGACCATGTCAATAAAGTTTTAAAGCGTACTTGTGTTTTCCACAGCTTGAGCTTAATATTGTCTAATGCTTACCGTACAGTGACTGAGAATGGTCTGATATTGTTTACTCATATGAACAGTAGGGTTGATTCAGCTGTTTTTTCTCATATATATACATCAATTATGGATGAAAAAAGCTTGCTTATGTTATATTTCTGATACTTTTTCTCATATATATACATCAATTATTGTCTAATGCTTACCGTACAGTGACTGAGAATGGTCTGATATTGTTTACTCATATGAACAGTAGGGTTGGTTCAGCTGTTTTTTCTCACATATATACATCAATTATGGATGAAAAAAAGCTTGCTTATGTTACTGGCTGTGACTGATGGTTGTTATATTTCTGATACTTTTTTCATTAGTTGTGTTGTTGATTTGTACATATATTATCTTCACTTATACAGCACAAACATCGGGAACAACTGTAACCTTTGTGATCATAGAAGGATGGGTTGTAACAGTTGCATCAGTCGGTGATTTGCGTTGCATACTTGAACCTTCTGAAGGTGGGATTCATTACTTGTCAGCGGATCATAGACTTGAAAGCAATGCAGAGGAGTAAGTTGTTGAATTTTTTGGCTGAACAACTGTTTAGAATTGTTCTGTTACAGCACATCTCACCCTTTATTTTCCATTCATCAGGAGGGTGCGCATAACCTGTAGCGGGGTGAGGTTGGTCGGCTAAATACAGGCGGAGGAGCAGAGGTACATTTCCTTTAATTCTTTAATTGTGAACCTTTTCAACTTAGATGGCACTGAATGCTTCAAGATGTCCAATACCAACCGCACCCCCCCAACAAAAAAACTGCCAGAAAGTTGTAAAATAGATCTGATGCCTCTACCAATACTATTACTTTTGAATGAGTCTTGAACATCCAAACCACATACTTAGAGAGGAAACTGGATCAAAAAGACCAGGGAATATAAAGTGGCAAGTTAATGATGCTAGTCATTGGATCATGTCTTCCAGTTAACAGTACTCATTGCAATTTTTATAATCTTGAGGAAACTATTGTTTACATCTTTGGTGATGTAATGACCATTTGTGACGATTTATAAACTACCTTCCTTTGTGATTCATCTCTTTAGAAGAAGTTTGTATTTTTATATGCCTGACAGAATTACTGATTTTTATAGGTTGGTCCTTTGAGATGTTGGCCCGGTGGCTTGTGTCTTTCGTGATCCATTGGTGATATGGATATTGGTGAATATATTGTCCCTGTACCACATGTAAAGCAAGTGAAGGTTGGTCATTGCTCTCCTTTGCACAAACAGCAATATTGGGCTTATTTATGCTGATTATTTATTTTTCTCTTGCTTCCCTTTTTAATTTTACCTTGGGGTATATAATGTATCACTTTTGTGTCTCATAAAGTCAGAATGAACCTTTCTTGCTTTGTTGTTGCAAATCCTTCTTGTAGTGTGTATTTTTTTTTTCTCCCTGAAATCTTTAAGTCCTGCTTTTGAGCCTCTTGTTTCTTTTGATGCAGCTGTCCACCGCTGGAGGCAGGCTCATTATCAGCAGTGATGGTGTCTGGGACGCTCTAACTCCAGAGATGGCCCTAGATTGTTGTCGTGGAATGTCAGCAGAGGCTGCAGCACCACATATTGTGAATGTATGCTTAATGCACTTCTTTTGAATAATTTTTGAAGGCCCTAGTTTCACCTGGTAAATTTTGTCATTTTGTGGTATGCATAACTTCCTATCATTTATTCCTGTCTCTTGCTACCACCTTCAGGAAGCTTTGCAAGCAAAGGGTCTACGAGATGATACAACCTGCATTGTTATTGATATATTACCCCAGGAGAAGCCACCTACTTCTGTGTCAACACAAAAGAAACCAGTAAAAGGAATGTTGAAGGCCATCTTCCGTAAAAAGTCCTCTGAATCATCTCATATTGACAAAGAATTCGTGGAGCCAGATATTGTGCGGGTGCTCTACGAGGAAGGGTCTGCTATGCTTGCAGAGAGGTTTGGTTTTGAAATAAGCATTGTTAATGTTAGCATCCTGCTCTCTAGTTGTCTCTCTTGACATGAAAACATGTTTATCTGAAATGCAGGTTAGATACAAAATACCCACTCTGCAACATGTTCAAGTTGTTTATATGTGCCGTGTGTCAAGTAGAGATTAAACCAGGGAGGGTATTTCAATACACGCGGGTAAGCCCAACCCTGGAAAATTGCGTCCTGGGACGGACCTTTCCTTTGCTTTAGTTGCCAAGAGAAAAAAGAAGCCATGGAAGGGAAGCGAACATCAGGTATTTTGAGAACTGTCCTTTCTTTCCAACTGCCTTAAGTGATACACGTCCATGATTTAATTCTCTGATTTAATCATTTCTTTCAGATAGACTTAGCAGCGGAAGTGACTAATGAATTCTCGTATATTTGGATTTTGAGAGTGAAAAGGATTGTTCATATTATGAGAGTATCAAACTTCCAAGCAACAGTTACTCCCTTGTATTGTCACGAGGGCTTCTCAGAGTGGATGTACTTGGCAATTCCACATCAAAACCCATATGGAGTTCTCTTTTTCTTCAGTGCATCAAGGTCAGGAGACTAGCTAACAATAGCAACTAGCAACTTGGTAGAATATTTCTGAATTGGAAGAGTGGAATATGAGCCACCCAAGTGTTGAGGAAGTTTTTGTTAAAAATGGTAATGCACAGCAGGATATCGGAGGTAGTTAATTTTTTTCTCCCGGATCCGTTCATTTATTTGTTCAAGGGTCTTGGAATCATGAAACCGACCTTACAAATGAGAGTGGCCGTTGTTGTTGTATTGCAATATAGTGAGTTTAATTAGACGTCATTATAGATCAATTCCACAATATAATTGACGCGTGTTTAAAGCCTTATGAGTTATGTATGGTTTCTCTTGTAACATTGGATTTCGATAATTCCGTTTACAAAACAAATCTTAACCTTTTGCATTAGAAATGTTCTAAATTTTAAGTCTCCGCACCCCTTTTCAACCTTTCACTCAGTTCCGACATACTATAATCAAGGAACAAAGGCTTGGGAAATTTTCTTCAAGATTGCCATCATTGCTTCCCCACCTGCTAACAACGATTTGTGCAGGGAAAATAAGGCATTTAAGAGGTTGCCATTTAGTTGCGCGTTTTTTAAACGAGTGACGATAACATGAATATGTTGACCTCTTAACATAAATTCATAATATGACAGCCCTCCCCTCCTAAACGAGTAGAGCGCATGATCATGGCAAAAGTGAACATTATTATACAATGGTTAATTAAAACTTTACATTATTAGCTATGTGATTGAGAACCATCCATTCCACTGTGGGACAGCTTGGGTGATACAACTGATCTGGTATACTAGCAAATCTCTGTGTAGGAATATATACAATCTAATTATTTACGTTCTGAATATGAATAATGTTCTAAATATCTCCTTGCTAATTCCGTTCATTTTTGCAAATTATTGTTAGTGTTTTCTAGTAGTGATATATGTACACGCAAAGATGAGCCCGTCGTGATGAGTCTTCTTGAGTATTCCTATCAAGATCCTAACTTCTGAGTAGTTAGTTGAAACGGAGACAAGAGAGGAAGGGAGGCTGTGAAGTAACGTGAGGCTAGCTTAATTTGATGCAAGGTTTTGTTGTTGGCGTGCTGCTTGTCCTGCGACTAGCCATGTTTAGGAAAAGGATGTAATAATATATTGAATGGCTAATATGAGAGGCAGAAAAGCAAAAGTTCTCCCAGACAAAAGGATCTCTATGTTGTTCGATGATCGTGAAGTCTCTTTGTTTTATGCTACGTTTTCATTCCCTCTTATCTCAAAAAAAAAAAAAAAAAGAAACGAGAAGTTTAGAATTCAATAATTATCTAATTATAAATATATATTAAAATTAAAAAAATTATTGACAAAATATTAATATTAGTAAAAATTAGAACTAATTTATTAAATTATCTTTATTTCTTTTCAATTCTCCAACTTCTCTCTCTTCCTTTATTAATAAATTAATAATATTTAATAAAAATATTATTAATAAAAAATAATTAATACTATCAAAACTTTTAAAATGGATAATTGTTTACAAATTTTTTAGCACAGTACATAATTTTGAGTGGTGAAAGTGGTTCGGTCCAACCAAATAATGTCTCCATGATTAAGATGTTGACCTTAACCATGCCATACAAAATTCCTTTGTGCTCGTTTTGGATGGACCACCACCCCATGCACGTGTGTGTGGGTCTGTGACCACCCCCACCACGCTACTATTTTTCTTTGCTTCTTCTTCTTCTTCTCTCTTTCCGTGTCTGTGACTATGGTCTCTGACTCTATGGCATGTATATAAATATATATATATATATACATGGCTGTGGACTTGTCGTATATATAGTGATATAGATATAAGCAGATACACTACATATAGTGTTTGCCACCGTGAGATAAGGGGGCTCACACTCACATGACTCCCTTCCTAAACGACATTGGTCCTTCTGTTTCTTTGAACTTTCGTGTTCATCAACAAAATGAATGGGTGAACTGAATCATTCCCAACAGCTGGACGGTGATGATGGCCCCTCTCACTGTCTTTTTTCCAACAAAAAATTATTTTGCATTTATTTATATGTGATTATACTTTACCATGCTTTGCATACGTACGAGATCAACTACTATTTGGGTTTTTTTAACACAAAAAAAGAGTTATGTTTTAATATTAGGATCTGTACGTACCCGATGTTTTATTTTATGCAATCAATAAAATCTTTTTAGATATGAACCTTTTATATCGGCACAGGAAAAACAAAACATTATCATGACTTCACATTAGAATAATTGTGTCCATGACAAGATAATGAAAGCGGTAAGATAGAGATTTTAGATTCGATTGTTATAATAATGAAAAACTTTGCAAAAAACGTTGATCACTCGGTTGCCATAAAATGATGTACGTTATATTAAAAGCGGGAACATTTTCATTGACAATGAAGAAAGCACATCTTCAAATATTAGCAGTGTTATTTTTGTACTTCAATTTGTACATTTATCTTATATGTACCTATTATTTTATGTGAAAAAAATAGTGAAGAGAGAGAAAAGGAAAAGTGAGTTTTCTTATAAGAAAAAAATAGCTAGCTCTGAAATAATGCTTAAAAAAATCAAGTGCACGATTAAATTTTTAATCTGTCCATTAAGCTTCTTAAATTTGGGATGCATTTTTATTTGAACATAATACTAATTCTTACTTTAATTGAGATCAAGTCTCTTGTGAAATACTAATTTCTTTAGATGCTAACATAAGGCACAATATTGAAATGTCGAGGGAGAAATCACATCTTCTTAGTTACTCGACTAATATCTTGAGTTACAACTTATATTAATTCTTTCTAGCAAATTTAGATGAAAATTTCTTTCTCCAGGGCCTTCTCACTAACTTTTTTTACCCCGAAAAAGAAGTCCACATTTCTTGATTGAAATCCGCCATGACAGTCCATCTTCCTTTGGTGGCCAAATTTGGATGTTTGTGACCTCATTTTCCAAAACCAGCACGGCAGTTGCTGTTGGCCCTGACAGGGACCTAACAAAACAAAGGACCCTTTCTTTAACACACGGGTAAAATTTGTCATCCTAACTCGTTCCATATTATCCTTCTGGATAATACTATAATGTAAGTAAAAGGAACAAATTAAAAGATCCCATTTTATAAATGCTAAATAAATAAATACGTCTCGTAAAAAGTACATATATTCACAGTTTGTCTCATGAAAAAGTTTTAAAAAGACATACCAAGCCCAACAGCGGTTTGACAAAGAATCTCTATTTCCTTTGTTTTTCCGTTTTCCTTATCCCTCCTTAAGCTTTGTTAACATCCATACAACAGAGAAAAAGATTACAACGCGTTTCTTTCTCTCCCCACTACCAGATAAACAAGAGAGTAGAGAGCGAGAATTTCAGATACTGCATCAAATTAAATCTTGCAAGTCTTCAAGACAGTCTCACTGTTATGGAAGCACATCATCAGCACCAAAAGAGCAGAGAAAACGATGTGGAGAAGCAAACTGAAGGAGGAGCTGAGTCAAGAAGGCAACAAGATAAAGATGCAAAGCAACCATCACCATCTTCCTCCCCTTCTCATGAGTTCTCCTTCACAATCTCTCTCCACTCTTCCTCCACCACAAACCCTGATAAATCCAAAACTCTTCCTTCTTCCCTTGCAGTGGATTTATCTCCTGCAGATGACATTTTCTTCCATGGTCACTTGCTTCCCCTACACCTCCTTTCTCACCTCTCTTCATCACCACGCTTTTCCACCACTTCCATGGACAGCTTCACCCTCCCCATCCGTGACCTTCTAGAAGACGAAAAACTCATCAGTAAGGAAAGTGGAAGCTGCGGCACCAGCAATAGGATGAGCAACATCACCCTGGATAGCATTAGCAATAATAACTACACAGCAGGAGACAATAGGAGAGGGACAAAAGAAGAAAATAAGCCCAAGCCTACCTTTTCATTCTTTGGTTTAACAAAAGGGCGTAAAGGGTGCCAAGTTAGCAGCGATAAGGAAGATAAAGAGAAGCAGAAGAGGAAGCTGGGATTGATGTGATCCATGCACTAAAAAGGTACTTAAGAATGGTCCAGCCACTAGTGCATTTCAGAGGGCGCATCAGAGAAAAAATTGGATTGCATGGAAAGGCTTATTCTCATTCAGGGAATTTGATGATGAGGAGGAATAAGCCGGAATTGAGGGGAAGGAGAGGAGAATATTCAGCACCGGTGTCCATGAGGACTTCTCCAACAAACAGTGGCCTCTTGCTTGCAACCACCACAGCTCCTCTTCCTCCTGCAGCCAGTGACAGCACCATGGAAGAGTTGCAAGCAGCCATTCAAGCTGCCATTGCTCATTGTAAAAATTCTATTGCAAAAGAAGAGAAACTCAAATGCTGAATAGAGACAGACACATACCATAGAATTATTTTACCTAGCTACTTGTACTTACTGTAATTGTTTTCTTCGTATTTGTTTTGTTGTGTTAACTGTTAAGTAATTAGGTATATTTATATAGAAATGTACTATTAATATATACGAGAATCAGAAACGATGGGCAACTGGAAAAATCATTTATCAGAGAAGATTACAATTTGTATCTTGAAGTGCTAGCTTGTATTGTAAGTACTCTAATGTAAATATTCATTTAAGCGTTGTATGAGCCTCTGACCTAGTCTTTAATTAAATCTTCTTCACTTCACTTAAATTTTGAGTGTAAAAAATACATATAAAATCCTGCCATCTCCAGCAAGCTTTTATTTCTATTCCCATGAGGTGATGATAAAACAAGAGTAATGTTATTTATATTTGAAAAAGTGAATATTGGGAGTGCGTACTAGGGAGAGAGAGAAAGAAAGACGCAAAGCAAAAGTAATGGATAAATCCAAAGCATTGTGTTTCTCTATAATATTTACCTTTGATATTGTATCTTACTAATATATGGATAACATTACTTTTGCGATCTTCATCGAAATTGCACTAATCTAGAGAATTAATACTGGTTAAGAAAAGGTGTATATACATTCACATGAAACTAGTTATAATTATTCTTTTTTCTTTAAAAAAAAGAAAAACCTTACTGATCTATTAGTGGAAATTCTGACATACCAATGATAAGCATATAGCATGCGGCTACAGACAGGTCCGAAATTTTCAGCTCTGAAACCGAAGCTCTCTCCGACATTCTATTTGCAGATACATAGTGACCTCAGCTAGCTGTAATTCTTTTTCTCTCATTTCCGTCTGTTATGGACTCGTGGTTAATTTTTTTTTATATATTTATTTAAGATTTCCTAAGCTTGAAAATATATATCATATATATACCCAACACTACACAAGTTCGATAGAAACATGTATGGACCAGATATGGTAGATTCCCTTGCCAAATAATCGGCTCTGCCCTGTCACAATCATGTATTGTCTGCATTATAAGAAGGAAGACTGCATTAATGGATCCGATGTGGTAAGGCTACAACTGTCAGTGACATATGAACATAGAGGGTGGGAACATGTTCTTTACACGCTTAACAGTTAGGATTAGGAAAGCTCAATCCACACCAACCAAGACCTCTACTGTGATCCCAACAAATTCAAGATCAAATTACATCATTTTTTGATCATAGTTTCAAACTCAACTAATAATAATAATACACTAGTTGGCCTGTCATGGCACCAAACAAGTGGAAATTAATAAAATCAGAAATATATCAAATAATATTTCTGGTAGCCGCCGACACATGATTGATGGCAGTGAAAAAGGGAACTGGAAGGTACGAGAATTTTCCCTTTTTATCTTAACCGCTGAACAAATTAAGTGGTCAAGGCCAAATATAATACACACAAGTTATTTATTTATTTTTTATCAAAAAAAAATAATACACAAAAAAAATTTAATGATGAGATATACTTATACCTATAGATATGGGGCAGGAATGGTCACACGGAGTGTTCTCTTTTTAAAGGACCACCACCTGCAATCGCTGTTGTACTACGATGCAACAAAATCTCATTATTAAATATCCAAGTGCATGTATTATCGTCTGTCTGACTATTCCACAAGTTAGATGACACAACAACAACATATGTAACACAACAAACTGCGTTCATGTCATCTGGTAAGTTGCTTAATAAGCTCTCTACGCCCTCTTTACTATTCGCTATGTGCATTAAGACGCACAAATCATCAACAAACTTTTTCACAAGTGCAGATACGTAACGGAAATGTAGCTTCCTAAGAATTTCATTAATTGTACGTAGAATTTGGTGGAAAAGTACTTGGAGACTAGGGTTACAGTTTACAAACTTTAGTTCAAGTTGTATCAATGACTGAACCAAGGGAATAATTTTACGGGAAATTGAACGTGAAATGATAAAAGAAAAAAAAAAAGAAGAAAATTAATAAACAAAATGAAGGTCGTTTTCGAAATAATTATGGATGATAACCAACTTGAAGTTTTCTGTTTGAGGCCTCAGTAATTTGATGAAGTTAAGCTAATTTCCAATTCATGCATTGGAAATATATTTACCATACTCTAATAAGATAAACAAGACAGGTGGTACATACACTCACACTTAATTTAAAACAGAAGTCACACTAATATTTTCAAACAACGCACTATTCATACATCTTTGATGATGATGGAGAGAGGGCAATCATCGAATCCATAAAACACACGGTGTAATGAACATCTTTTAACATCAATTGAATTAAATATTAGTCACCCATTAATAAAAGATATTAGTTGGATTTTTAACGCATATATAAAATAAAAGAGAGATGTAATTACATAGATGTCTTGGTCCTAAATTTATTACATATGTGTCCTAATTTTTTTTAATAAAAATTAATTTAAATTGACTTTACAACAGATTTGCTATAAGAGTGTTGTGAGATGTCTCTAAAATTGATTTGAGTAGACTTCTAACCTTAAGATGTTGCATGCTAGTGTATGAAGTCTACTCAAATTGACTTTACACACTACTCTAACAATGTGTTAAAAGTTTATTTAAATTGATTTTTGATGCAGTTTGATGTTGTGAAAGTGACCGTTATAGCAATGCCTTACTAAAGTTAATTTAAATTTACTTATGTGTATTTTTGAAAAGTAATTTAAAATTTAAGCTAAAGTTGAATTGACACTATTAAATAAAAATGGACATATATATATATATATATATATATATATATATATATATATATATATATATATATAACCAAATGAAATTTAGCCCATCCATGAAATTAGGTATTGTTTTAAATTTATTTACGTGAAGGTAAGAATCCTAAAATTGAACGATAAGTTGCGCATCAAATTGGAAACCTAGTACTGTGGCCCCGATTCCGGCCCAGATCCCCATAATTTGGAGGAAAGGCTTGAAAGTCGACGGTGAGGGTACACCTCATCCCAAACAATAAGCCCATGAACATAACGTGAAATTTAGGGCCATCCCCACGTAAATAACAAGCCATACCAAATTTTGTTTTTGCCATTATGTTTTGGTGCGTTGGGCTAATTACACAGCCTCTTCGTCCATGCAATCGGGCCAAACGACAGCTTTATAACGCATTCATCTGCCTCCATGTTTAGCTCCCGTTTCTTTCCAGCTTGGGCTATGGGCTAGTCTCCGCCCCTCCTACACCATGTCCTTCGTAGCTTTTGGAAAAACTAAATAAATAAGTAAACAAACTTTTAATCTACTCAAATATAAAATAAAAAAAATGATGCAGTTTACCTTGAATTTAATTTAATAAATTTCAGGACTTTTCGCCAGTTTAAGTTGGTATTGGATTAGTTCATACAAGATGTTGTGGAATATATAATAACTTTTGTTTCTGATTTCATCATTTGTATGGTAGACGCTAGGCAACAAAAAATATTGAGGATAATTTTGATATAAATTATATAAATTTAAATTAGTTAATAAATAATTAAAACAAAAGTAATAAAGACAATTCTGTTTTAAGAAAAATCTAACAAAAAAAGTCCTAAATATCTGATGTTTTCCCAATATAATGCTGTTATTTGATGTTGTAGTTACTGATGGAAACTCCTTTGTGAAAGAACAACGAGAGACGATAGTTGAGCTTGATGAAATAAAAAAATAGTACTGTTTATTATTTTCAGAAGATGTATGACCAGGCCACTGAGTTTCAAATAGGGAGAGTGAATCGTGAAGGAAGCAGGAGGGTTAGATTGATCCAACGGTCTTGGAAGAGCCAAGGAATCTGAACATGGGGCCCTACTACTATGCAATGCAAGGCGTGTGTTGTCCTGAACAGCGCCGCGAACTCAGATTACGTCACCGCGGCGATGTGGAACTGCCCTCCCTAACTTCTCCCACCTCAATTTTATGATTTAATTAAATTAAATTGAAGGAGTCAACACAACACAGCACAAGCTAGCACATTTTTAATTAAATAAATGAGAGCAAATGTTATTTTGCTAATATATCATATATTATTATATCAATATATTCTTATTATTAATAAATATATGTGAATATTAAATTAAATAAATTTTATATCCTATTTAATAATAAATAAGATTATATTAAAATTATGAATGTTAAATATAAATAATATTTCTCAATAAATAAATATCTATTTATTACAATCTTAACCATTGCTTTGTTGCCACATTCGAATCCTTTCCTTCTCTAGCCATCTAGATTTTTCATTTTTTCTTTTCTTAATCTCAAGTAAATCCCTTGATCCATGTCTGCGGGACATTCCTTTCTTCTTCCTCCTCCATCATCATAATCACGCTTTTCTTTCCCATCTCCTCCTTAATTAACATGCACACGTTACCATTCTGTGCTGTGCAGGGCTTTTCTTTTTCAATTGATTAGCCGCTTGATTAAATCATTGCAGTCGGGAACTCAGCATCGTCATTCATCGCCGTAAATAAAGCCGTGATTTCGCTCAACTCCCGAATTGATTTGATGATCATTGATCATAACTAGGAAGGAATCAACGGCGGAGGATGTGGAGGATCGGCAGCTACATAACACAGGGCGTGTACACTGTATCAGGCCCCTTCCACCCATTCGGTGGCGCCGTAGACATCGTCGTGGTGGAACAGCCAGATGGAACCTTCAAGTCCTCTCCATGGTACCTTCGATTCGGGAAATTCCAAGGTGTTCTCAAGGCAAAGGAGAAGATCGTTTACATCAATGTTAATGGCGTGGACGCTGATTTCCACATGCATCTGGATCACAAAGGGGAAGCATTCTTTCTCAGGGAAGTTGATGCAGAAGATGGAGACTCCCTTATATACCCTTCTTCTGGTGATGACGCTGATGATAACCGTTCCCGTGATAACAACAGTAACATGCAATCTCTGAAGTCAAAGAGTTGTAACTTCGATTCAGAAGAGAATGGGAAGGTTGTGGCGAGGACTAGAAGTAGTTCTCGTGGCTCTCAGATACTTGGCCTTGTGTTTGGGCGAAGGTCCGTTGGAGAAGGTGGTGGTGATGGTGTGAACATGGACAGGGTTGATTCAATGGAGCGTGCTGAGATTGTATCAGATTTGCTGGACCTCAAGTGGTCCACCGATAGTGCTCATCGACCACCTCGTTATAAGGACACTCAAAAGAATATGAAAAGTTCCTCTGAGGGTGATCACGTGGACAGTGGTTTAAACCAATTACTTGAAGTGAATGAGGAAGCTTGTTCCAATTCTGACTTTGAACATGGACAGGAGAAGACTGTTATAAGGATTGATGTTGCTCACGAGGTTGAAGGTGATCCTAATGGGAAGGAAGGTGCATATGAACCCGATTTGCCAGTTGAGTGTGTGCAGATTGGGGCAGGCATGGAGAAGCAATTGAGTGGTGAAGAGGTTGCTGCTGGTGTAAGCACTGTTGGGACAACTGAGTTGCTAACTGAGGTAATCTCGTGCAGAAGTTGACACTTGACATCAATTAGACTATTAAGGTTTTTTGCCTTTTGAGAATGAATAAATGATACCAAGTTCTTCTGTAAAAATATTTAGTGTGTTTCGTTTCAAAAAACAGTTTCCATGTTCAGTTTTACTGTATTCAGAATTTTGTAAAGGGAATACTATACTAAAAATTGGATTTTATAGTTTTCATACTTTTCAGTATCTCCTTCAAAAAATTCAGGAAAACAGGAAATGAAAACTGAAATTATTCTCTGAAACCAAACGCACCCTTACACGTCAGCTGGAATGATTAAATGAAGCAAACTTGTATTTATGCTTTGGTTGACACACGTTAATGTTCTTATTTAGGGTACAGAAACTGTGAAGGCCACTAAGATTGCTGATATTGAGTTGCCAGTGGCAGAGGTCTCTGAGTTTCATTCTCGGGCTCAGCGAGCAGATTGTTCTGATTCTTATGTTAGCGTGTATGATGTGCCGGATTCTGGAATCCTACCAACACCTCCAGAATCTCAAACTGTCAATATGGGTGTGGCACATTGTTCAACTGAGAAAGTTGAGTCAAACAATGTGACCAAACCTTCTGGTAACAGCAGCCTGGATGGCCAAACCGTAGATGAGAGTAATATAAAGAGCCAAGATGTCTCTACCACGTTATCATCTCCTCTGAAATCTCTTGGTGATTCTTTACATATAAAAGCAATTACGAGATCATCATCAGCAAGTTTAGAGGAAGAACACTTCCAATTTAGTGACCTTGATGAAAGCAGAATCAGTGAACAATTTGTTGGATCAGTACCCCTTGAATATGTAGAAAAAGAAGATCATCTTTCTTATGAGAATGTCACTGAAAAAGAAGACCGATTCGATGATGCAATTTACAATTCACATTCATATCTAGAAAATTCTACCACAGAAAACCAAAAGAATGACATTGAAAAGTTAAAAGTAATGTCCAGTCCTATGGATATCCCCAGAAGTGAGGCAGCTGGGGAGGAAGTTGGGCACATAGGATCGTTGCCCAACATTTCTTCTCATAGTGACAATCTGGGCCAACACAATGCCTCTTATCCTTTAAGTCAATCACTAGACTCAAAACCCAATTCCTTGCCATGGGCATATCCTGGAAAAGATGACTTGAAATGTCCAAAACTAGATGAAGCCAAAGAAAACCAGTTATCACATGAGAAGCCAGGTGAAAAGGGTAGTTCTGGTAAGTTTGACAGTACTGTTCTGAAGCTTTCCCTTGATAAGAGAACTTATATAACTTACCACACTAAAAGCTCCTTCGTATTTGTCAGTATGCTGGATTGAAAACAATCTATGTATTTAAATGATAACGATATGTCATATTGTT
Organism: Dalbergia oliveri; assembly: GCA_030441495.1. NCBI lineage: Eukaryota > Viridiplantae > Streptophyta > Magnoliopsida > Fabales > Fabaceae > Dalbergia > Dalbergia oliveri. The sequence continues at coordinate 4,060,751 of JAMLFY010000003.1, forward strand.
CTAGTAAGTGTATAGTACATACTATTTTCAAAGAATGATAATTGTTATACATTTTGTAGCAGCAAATTGTAATTTTCGCTAAAGATTTACAAGCAACTTCTACAGACTTAAGTCTTGAGTAAACTTGTCTCCTGTATAACATGGAAGAATTTTGTAATTGCTGTGGGTTTGAAAAATTCTTCTGAGCATTAAGCCGTAGGTAGTCACTGTATATACTGGTTATCATTTATGCAAAGAATACTCTTTGCAAACACTTATTGTCTGAAGTGATGGAAGCTGACTTTGGTTCCAAAGCATTCAATGCTGAAATATTGGTGAGTTATTATGATTTTACTTCTAGGTCATGAAACACTGAGGGACAATATACCGCTTGTTAAGATTTTCCATCATTAGTTTCCATAGTATGAGCTGCTCCTATTGTTTTAGACATAGTATCTTTGGAAGTCAACAAATATCTAAACTGAAAGGCATGATGGCTGTTGACCAACTTGATAAAAAAAAAATGCAGGTGATCCATCATTAAACAGCTCTCCCCTGATGGAAATTGGAGAATTTGGCCTTTCTCCTTGAGTAGATCAGGATCTACAAATGATGTGCTGCCTACTCAAGATGATGCCAAAGTTACTACTTTTGATCAGTCTTCAGAGAATACGATGAGCACAAATGCATACAAAAATGACCTCAATCCCAATCCAAGGAAAAAGAAGGTTAGGGAAAAAGCTCCAACTTCTGGACAGGTAGCGTCATTGAATCTGAAGGAAGGGAGTAACATTGTAACCTTCACTTTCTCTACAGCGATGCTGGGGAGGCAACAGGTCAGTAATCATGACTTTCTATAATTTATTTTAAGAATGTGAAGTTTGCATCTCCTTTTCTTTAATGCACATTTTCTTAATTTAAATATCTTGTCTATTATTTCTTATGTTATTTTTTTTTATGTTTGACTTACAGGTTGATGCTCGAATATATTTGTGGAAATGGAACAATCATGTAGTGATCTCAGATGTGGATGGGACAATTACAAAGTGAGTATATATTTTTCAGAAAATGAAACTTTTTAAAATAGCTATTTTATTCTGGCTATGTGCTGGCCGATATTTTTTCTTTAATATTTTGTTTCTTTACATTGCTAGGATGTTAATGGTTTAAATTTAAAGTTTAATGGTTTGAATGTATACATGGTTTACAATAGGACATCATACAATTGTTTTATCTATGTTGCCATCCCCATCTAGCAAGACATGGCTCAAGGCTTAGTTTGTCTGTTGTTGCCATTATTATGAATTTGATGTTTCCTACCAAATGAGGATACTTGGTGTCTGCCTAAAAATATGCTCGTCTGCAATCTTGTTTAAATCATCGAGCCAATATTTTTATCCTCCTGTTTATGGTGTGACAATGGAAATTTCTTTCTCTTGTTTCATATCTTACAGATCAGATGTTCTAGGTCAGTTCATGCCTTTGGTTGGAATTGACTGGTCACAGACAGGTGTTGCCCATTTATTTTCTGCCATCAAGGTTTGTTTATCTTCTCCATGTGTTTTGATGTTTTGAGATTACTACAATACAATATTGTGGTCAATTGTTGCATACAGGGAGTTTTTTGGGTAAGTGGGCTCAAAACAAATGATTGGTTGCTTTGTCGTTTAAGACCACTAATTGATTACTTCTATTTTAAAATTGACTAATTTTTGGGGGAGTTTTAGGATGGAAACTGTACCTGTACTCCAGCTATAACAACTATATCCTGATGCTTTTTCACATTGGTTGGGGATCTTTTGTGATATTGTCCCTTGTCTGTTTCACATTTTACAGGAGAATGGTTACCAACTGCTTTTTCTCAGTGCTCGTTCAATTTCTCAAGCCTATCTCACACGACAATTCCTATTCAACCTTAAACAGGTGATGTATAAATTTAGCAATCAGTTTCTAATCTCAACAACGGAAAAAAAGGGAAGAAAGCAATTTGCATTTTCATATTTAATTTGCATATTGCAGGATGGGAAGGCCTTACCGGATGGTCCTGTTGTTATTTCCCTGACGGTATTTTTCCATCACTATATCGAGAAGGTATCAAGTTTTCTTGTCTTTCTTTTCTGCTTCTTCTTATCACCCCCTTTCTTCTAACTTCTTGTTGGTTCTTTCCATATACTGTGCAAGTGATTAACTAGCTGCCTTGCCTGTAGGACTACTATTTTCTTTTTCTTCCAGATATGGGACACTACTCTTCTTCTGAGTTTCTCATAATGTGATTGTCAAAAAGCTTTATTAATTGATGTATAATTGTCTTTGTTGATAGTTGAACTAGATTTCAGAGAGCGAAGAACATGAAAGAGATCTTGAACATTTAGGGTATGTTTGTGAGAAGTCCTCCCCTCCCCTCCCTTCCCTTCTTCTCCAAAACCCAAACTCACAAACATACCCTTAATGTATAAATGAGAGTATGAGAGTCATCATGGCTGATTATGAATTCGTTGGAATATTTAGACTAAGACACATTGCTTTTCCTTTTCCAGTTATTAGGAGGGTTCCTCATGAATTCAAAATTGCATGCTTGGAGGTTAGTTTCCCACCATCACGTATTCACATGTTGAAAGTGGAGTAAGCCTTTTTTTAGTCCACAAAGATACAAACGTCATAACTTTGATTCTCAAAAGACTTATTGTCAAGGGTCAGTGCCTCATTATCGCAGAGAGTCATCACTTTCATCCTTCAAAAACTTTTTGCATCAATTTAGTCAGTCAATTATGTTAAGTGTAATCAACTTAGTCTCTTAATCATGCAAAATGTCATTGAATCAACCCCTAAATTCGGGTTCTGTTACATTTGTTTCTCTCACTTTGACAGAGAAGGACCAATTTGATGACACGTATATTTGAGGTACTAAATTGATGGGGTCAAACAGAAAAACTAAAGTGAAGGTGCTTGTATCTTTGGAGAAATAAAACAGGGGCTTACAAACATAGTTTTATTTTTTCAGCATGGTCATCATGTTGTTGAAGATAATTTGAATTCTGATGTCTCCAGGAAATCAAGGCACTTTTTCCTTCTGATTGCAATCCGTTCTATGCTGGTTTTGGAAATAGGGATACTGATGAAATCAGCTACCTTAAGGTTGGAATACCTATGGGAAAAATCTTCATTATTAATCCCAGGGTAAAGAAATCCTTCTTTTTTGGAAAGATTAAAAAGGTGGTAAAAGTTGTTAAAAGGCTCTGAGTTTGTCAAACTTCCTTTCTTATGTTTTAAGTTTGCAGGGAGAGATTGTTGTAAACCGGCGCCTTGACACAAAGTCATATACTTCTCTCCATGCTCTCGTGAATGGGATGTTCCCCCCTATGAATACTTCTGAGCAGGTTAGGGAGCTTTCTCTTTTATTTTGTTCTTCAAAATGTCGGTCTTGTGGATTTTGCTCCACATATTTAAGTTGTGTCTTCCCAGAATTTAAAATTCAAAGTGAAGCGTGCTGATAGTGAAGGAGAACTGGGGTGGATCTTTTTAATTTTGGCTTGTACGTGATACAAATCATGGTTACAGGGCTTTGAATCTAAGTCTCATACTATAAGGACTCCTTAGTATACTTTTTGGCTTTATTCTTGCTGAACATTGGTTGCAGGAGGATTTTAATTCATGGAATTTCTGGAAGCTACCCCCTCCTGTTATAGATATTTGAAAGGTCCCTGTGACTTTTTTGGCTCAATTATCGCAGTTTGGATATGGGTGGTTGCTGGTTCTTCAGGCTGTGCTGCTTCTGGACTTACTTGGTAAGTTCATCTTCAGATCTACATAATCTGTTCAGATTCCGGGAGATTTAGTTATTAGATACTTGATATATTTTTAGAGTTTAATTTTTATACACTATCAGTATAAAATAGTATAGTTTTACATTGACATCCAACCAGGTGCTATCATATAAGCAAAAGTAGTTAACTTTCACATTCATTATCTAAAAAAAAAAAACCACTTTTATTTATGTGTCAACACATAAAAATTAAACTCATCTTTTTAGTGGTACTATTTTTAGGTTAAGTGTTTCTTGTGTTCAGTCGGAATTTTTTAGACAATATCTATACTTTTCTAGTATAATGCTTCCAATATTTCCGCTGTAACTGCAAGTATAGAAGATATTGTTAATGTGACTAATCATGAAGAGGTGATGCAATAGAAGTTAGAGGACAATCAAGAAATTATAGATGATGAGCGAGTCCATGTCATGCTGTCCTGGACCTCTTCATAAAAGTTAAAGCGTTACGTTTGTATTTTAGGTTGGTGTATATTTGCATGGTTCTGTCTGTCCAATTGTGCGTGCTACTTCATTTTTCTAATTTTGGCTAATACAGGTGGATATGTAGCTAAGCCCGATAAGAGCTGCCTTGTTCTGTTGTTAACACGGACTGGTGGATTCATTTATCGGAACTCAATTTTGATGGATGGAATTCTTGTTAAAGAGCAGACGATCCATTTTGCTTCCTTCATGCTCCAAAATCAATTTCTTCCCTGGTTGATGCTGTAAGATCAGAGCTATTTATACGCATGTAGAGTTTAATGTGATCCTATGACTAAAGTCAGTGGAATCCCACGCACTTATCTTTTGCTTATAGATTAGTGTATATGTATGTGAATGACTCACTTGCAGTTTCATTTTCGAACACAGAGAAAAGTTTATGCTAGACCTTCAAGATTGATCAAGTTTGTCAAAGAATTCGATGTCAAAGCAGCTTTTATTGAAAACCATATATCTTTATTATGCTTCTAATTTCATGGACTATTTAAGTTAGTTAAATTTATTAAAAAATATTTGGTAATTTTGTGTATATATCCTCCAAATAAATTCAATCACCATACAAGTATATACACGAGCAAATAGTAGCAATATAAAGAAATAGGCGATGAAGTTTTACAAGTTATAAAATCAGTTTAATCACCCCGGCATCTAAATTTGAATGGTTTAGTATATTGTTACTCTTTCAGTTTTTCACAATGAGAAAATGAAATTTTTAGTACTTACAATGAGAATATGAATTTGAATCTTATAAAACTAGCTCATGAGAAAAGACAGCATAATATTTTTGTATTCAAGCAGATGATCAGAAATTAATCATGGATCAAGTTTATGAGAATATCTGGTGATCTAAGATAATACTAAATCCATTGAGATTCTTAACTGAAAAAAAGGAAGTGTGTAAATTCTAGGGGAAGCAGAAGAATGCAAACTTGAAGCTAAGTTACCACACTCATTCAGCGACTTCATTTGTAAATATAACGTCTTTTGTTAGATCCAGATTTATAAACATAACTGAATCTCAAGTTTCAACAAACATTTACTGGAGAAAATTGGAAAACTAGTGGTGAGTGTCTGTTATGCGTACTTCTGTGCTTTTCTCTTTTCTATATGTTGGTACATAAGCATAATAATGTCTTTATTCTCGTTACTATTTATAGAAAGATAAGTATACCTATACTCTCTTCCTTCATTTGGATAAAGATCCTGGAGTATGGACGGTGTGGTGGGAGAAGAAAACAATTAGAAATTTCAAAGGAGAATGACATGACTGATGCTCCATGGATGGACGAAGAATCGGAGGCTTTGGATTACTTTACTTGACGGATTCAGAGAGAGAGAGAGAGAGAAAAGAAGGGGAGCAGGTGGATTTCATGCCTAATTAATTAATCTTCATTTCAGTGCTTGTGACTTAGAGCGCTTCACTTTATGGATTGTTGCTCTAAAGTTAGGAAAAAAAACAACTTCAGGAATTAGATCCCTAACGAAAAAATAAAAATAAAAAACAGAGGAAAGAACAAGCTTTGTGAATTGCATTAACTTAACTGCGGGAAAATCTTGATTCTTGATTTTATGAAAGATGTTGCTGCATTGAGTTCAGCCACGTTATTATATATTAAACTCATGATTTATCACCTTGAATTGTTTGGGTGAGGGCTTGGGACTCGCTACGAGGCAAGAGAGCTCACCTCTCTATTCTCACTAGAAAGGGGGTGACAAGAAGAATGGGAAAAGGCCTTTCGAAAGAGGCCCTTATTCTTTGCTCTCTGTTACCTTTTTATATAAAAAGGTCTAGTGGAGAGAGAGGGAAGCGATGCTTCTCATGAAGGAAACTTTCCCCTTTCTCTCCAACATCCTTTCACATTACATCAAAGGTCAATCAAATAGTGGTATCTTGTGTTTTGTAAGGTTTTCGCTCTTTATGTGCTCTTGGGGAAGTCCTCCCCATGTTTCAATATATCCTTCTTGTGCACTCCTTCCCATGCTAAGGTGTTTGGGCATAAATCCACTCATCACCCAATCTCATTTATTTGGTCATGGTCCGCTTAGGTGAGCTGCTTGGGTTTAAACCATCTTTATCCATGGTACCCATCACTCAACTCATTTCTACTAGGGTCTTTGCCTAGAGGTCTCCTCTATGGTTGTTCAAGTTATCTCCACCCAAGGGTCTTCGCCTTTCAAGCTATCCTTGTCAACCGCTTAGGGTTTTCGCCTAAGGTTTCTCAGGGGTAGTAGTTTGAGCTATCATTAGGGTCTCCACATAAGAGTCCCGCTGGTCCCAAGGGGTCACCGCCTGGGGTTGAATGTTTTGGATGTGGTTCGATTAGTCACTACGAGCCAAAAGGATTTCTAAGCAATTCGCCTCTCCCTTCAACCTCGCCTCACCTATGTGTCTTCACTGAAGTGATCTTTGTCTTGTCTTTCTTAATTTTTTTTCTTCCAACCCACTTACCTTCTTCTCTTCTAGTATTTATATCATCTCATTTCATCCTCTTCCCGCGTCATCCGCCTATCCCTCGTGCAAATTCACTTGCTTCTTTCTTATCCCATCAAAGTGTCTTGGATCTCTCCTAGAGCTCTGCGTCTCATGGATATTCTCCACGTGTTACGCATTCATTGGGTGTAAGTGTGTAATAAGGCGAAGATTCGTTTAGCGGTGGCCGACTAGTGAACCACCCACACTTTCACTTTTCCGACGAATCTTGTCTACTTCACATCAATCTTTCACTCCTTCTCCATTCATTTAATCCACCTTACCTGGTGGCCCCACCTTGTACGGATGCACGTCCTCTCGCCCCTTGAACATTAGCCCAGTGTTTGGCAGGCATGGAAGTTGTCCGCCAGCGTTGGGCATCACCTCATATGCCAAGGGGTCATCGCCTAGGGGTGAGCCATCACTGCTAAGATCTCCTCCTCAGAGTCCTGTCTTCAGCAGTTGCTCCAAGACATTAGCCCCTGCTTAATAAGGAGGTATGGCTCTACATTGAGCATTTTCAGCCGTTTTTATCCTGTTGTGAACCATTCTATATGTTTCCATTGGTTTGTATCTTTTCTTGTCATGATTCTCTTTGGGCCAATCGAATCTTAAGCCCCCAAATGAAGTTCGCATGGTCGTGAGAGCGTCTCACGTGGTCGTAAGAGATTTTTCACGGTGGTATAGCCTTGTGCTTAACGAGGCGTAAGAAGCTTGTGTGGGCAGATAAATTTGCACCATAAGGTGGTAATGCCTCATTTGACTACGCTGTGAGAGATCGCACGGGCGGATCTCGTTCATCACCTAAGCGGTGGTATCACCAAGTGATGATATAGCCTCATCTAACTACGGGCGTAAGAGCTCGCGTGGGTGGAAAATGTTCATCACCTGACAGTGGTATCACCAAGCGATGGTATAGCCTCACCTGTTACGGCATAAAGCTCGCGGGCGGATATCATTCATCACCTTAGAATGTGGTATCACCAAGCGGTGGTATGGTCTCGCACAGAACACAACGCAGAGGCATGCGGGGCGGAAATCATTCATCACCTTAGAAGGTGGTATCACACTTTGCGTGGCTTGGCCATTGAGGCGGCATTGCCTTTTTAGGTAGCATCATGCTTTGCGAGGCTTCGCCGTTTGGCGGCATGGCCCTTTTAGGCGACATGTCTTCTCTGCATATCCTTCAAGGTGCTAAATAGTTCAATTTGCATGTCTTGAAAAAAATTTTATTGAAAAAACAAAAGGGTGTGGGAGAAAGCAATATTAGGCAGCATAGGCGTATTAGGCAGCACAAACCAATATATCATATAAGAAAGCAATATTCCAGTTTATTCAAATGGATTAAGCAAACCATATAAACTCTACAGGAGCTCATACAGAGTAATACAACCTCGTATTGCAACCAACCCATTTTCTAATGCTTATCACTTGGAAATTTGACTAGTCACAAGCACAAGTCCAGCAGAAGAGAGATGTTCCTCTCGGCATGGTCAACAACACTATGACGAGCTTCACAATAAAATATTCATATGGATATGAAAAAAATAAATGGTACAAGTCAAAGTGATAAATCACGAGTTTAACTGTAGTGTGAGTACTGAACTTCTTGAAGATTAAATGGTTGGAATCTTATTGGATGTGGCATGCTCTTCAATGAAAGCACGAACATAATAGAAGTTTCTGTAACAGTGTTTAATCCAAACAGCAACGAGTTAAATAAGATGTGGTCTCCAACAGAACACTAACAACTAACAACCCAGAAGAATTTCAATCCTGAATATAACTCAAGTGATCTATTGGAATATGAAACACTCCTATCAAGAAATCAATGCAACAACAATTATAGACAATGGCAGAAAGTATAGCTCCAATACTGAGAATTGTTGACTTCAACAATGAGCCAGCACCAGGTAGAAGAGAGGCATGCGTAACACACTCTTGCCCTTTCCTTTGTCACCTTTTTGTTTTTTCCTTACCTTCTCTTTTTAGGATATATGTTTGGTTAGAGGTGAAAATAGCTAGAAAGACAACCTTAAACTATTCTGTACGCTATCAGTTGGCCTTTTTAGTCATTGAACCCATTCACGTAAATGAAAGATGAAAGCCAGTCTCTTACTCTTTTTTTTTTCGAAAATGGATCAATGTGCAGGCCCACGAAAACTTGACCTTAGTACCTGATGGGCTCGAAAGCCCGAAAAGAAGTGGGTGACTAATTACGAAAAAATGATTCTTGACCTGAAAAAGAGGGTGATTTCGGTGATTAATTAAGGTATAATTAAAATAATTTAGAAGCTAGAGGTTAGACGCTATCCACGTCGTAGAAGATTGCAGCCAGGTTCCTTTCCGTCCGCTATACTAGTTGGACTGCTGTCATTTCAATTTCAAAGTGCGAAGATGGAGTGGTCAGGGCCTTGGGGACATTCGAACCCGGTTCTGTCATTTTCTCGGTTCATCCATCAACACTGCCACCGTCTAGGTGCCGAGCTTGCCACTCGCTTCGACGACACAAAGCAGCGACTCGCGGGGGAGGGGCAACCCTGGCATCACCTCCTCCTCCTCCTCCTCCCTTTCTGTCTCTGTTGGCCTCCCTCTCTCAACCCAGACACGCCCTCGCCGCCGCTCTCACCTCCCAGCAAGTGGCCAAGTCCCTCGCCGGCACCAAACTCTACACCGTCAGCAACTCCAACAATGAGTTCGTCCTCATCTCCGATGCTGAAGGAGCAAAGTCCATTGGATTGCTTTGCTTTCGCCAAGAGGACGCCGAATCCTTTCTTGCTCAAGTTTGTTCCTCCCTCTTCTTTTCCCTTTTATTTTTCTGCGAATCGAGGTTACGATGTTCATAATTGCAATTTCTGGGATCTAATCTCACCCTCTAAGTTGATCAGTGCTAATTTATTGGCCCTTGTTTTAGGTTCGGACGCGGAGAGAGAGCTTAAAGGCAAGCCTAGGGTTGTCCCCATAACCCTCGACCAGGTTTTTCTTCCTACATTTTCTCAAAAGTCAAACGTTTATTCCACACTCACTTGAGTTGTCCTATTGAAAGCCACTTCGGAATTATTAAGTGATAAATAAATAAATAATATTTACTCTTGAGGCTCCATAAAAGTGAATTAATCTGAAATGACATTTTTCCTCCCTTTGAATTCTTGTCAGTGTGTGTATGTGACTGTTAGCGTCAATACTTGTGTGTTTTTTAACATAGGAGCTTTACAACTATGAATCTAACCGTCCACTTCTCTTCTTAAAGAAGCAGGACAAGCCACTGACTGTAACTGAATAATTTTTTAATCACACTAGATATAGTGTTTATGCTGTACCTTTACTTATGACTATTCTTTTATTCTGCTGTAGGTATATATGTTGAAGGTTGAAGGCATTGCATTCCGATTTTTACCTGATCCAATTCAAATAAAGAATGCCTTAGAGGTTAGCATCTATTGTAACTCTTGTACACAACATATATCACTTTAAGCCACACCTGTACTTTTCATCGGTTGAGTTCAATAGGGGTGACAATATTGTATTAAGTCTGATCATTGTGAAATGTAAATAATGGGGAAAATAAGCTTCAGCTATATGCATTGTGCCCACAGTTTGGGAATTGGTTCCATGATATCAATTTACGCTAGTTGCATATAAAATCATAAGCTTGTAGTATATATATATAAGCTGAGCCGCTGGTCTATAAGATTGTTATTAATATCATTTCCATTTCATGTTAATCAGCTCAAAGCTGCCAGTAAGGGAAGTTTTGATGGAGTTCCTGTTTTTCAGGTATGTTTTCATATTTGTTACATTTTAGTAAACTCCAGTTTTTAAGATGAACTGGGCTACGTGAGAAGAGAGGAGGGGGGCGGGGGTTAGTAAAGGTATGAGTGTGTCTTTTGTGAGATGTATTTATCAGTATATCAAGGGCATTATTACTATCTATATGGACTTCAGTATGATTTATTTTCACTAAACAAAATGTCACTTAATTAACTATAGTGAACACATTGTATATAACATGTAAATATTAGAGACAAGCACCAATAAAAAAAAAAAATGCTAGAGATTGGATGATAGGTTAAAGCCATTGATTCAACTAGTTTAGTATTGCCCTGGAAGTAGTCTAATTTAATTATAAGGTATATTGATAGTCCTTGATCTTCATTCTTTCTTTAACTATGGATGATAATCATATGCTGTTACAGTCAGACCTTTTGGTTGTGAAGAAGAAGAATAGGCGTTACTGCCCTGTATACTTCTCAAAGGTTTGTTTCACTCACCGATCTTGTCATTTTTTTCACTTATGCTATTAAGACATTGCTCGGCTAACTATCATTTGTGGGTTAAATGGACAGGAGGATATTGAGCAGGAACTGTCCAAGGTTTCCAGGGCATCTAGAGGAGGTGGAGTTTCTCAGCATATAATGGTACAGAACCTACCATCTTTTGTTCTTGTTTTTGCCAGTGCATCTCAGAAGCTTTGAAGCAAGTTTCAAAACTATTCTTTTATTCCATATTTTGGGATAATTATGGATCTCGCTTAAGGTTAACCTTTATTATTCTTGACATCCCTCTCGATTGGGTAATTAGATCCCTTTCAAGATGAAATTGTGTAGGAACCATGCATTTAATGTGAGGGAGGCAGTTGTCCTTTGATATAAAAGCTAGAAGACTTTTTTGTTTATGTTCTTTGGATTTGAGTGACCACAAAATCACATGGTCCTCGTAATCTAGTTTCAATCCTGCTACTCTGCTACATATCTGGTGTTGTCAGAGTTTTTTCGATTATAAAAAGTTACTTGCTTGAGTGGATTTGTTTTGAACTTTCTTAAGTTAAATGTAACCTATCATTTATTTGAAGTTCGTTTTCGATTCTTTTCCACCCCTTAAACACAGGTTGGTAGCTTGGAGGATGTACTGAAAAAAATGGAGGTAATTAGTCTTCTTTTACAACCAATAGCTTATGAGCTGGGAAGTAGTTTGAATTTTGATAGGTTCTCTCTCTCCCTCTCTCTCTCTCTCTCTCTCTCTCTCTCTCAAATGATACAGATGAGTGAAAGGAACTCAGGATGGGAGGATTTGATCTTTATTCCACCAGGAAAAAGTCACTCGCAACACATACAAGAAATTGAAGCATGATTTCCCGGGTGCATACTTTAGCTAACCAAAGTTTTATTTGGTTTTCATGAGCAAATTGGATGTTGTTGTTGTTGCATTCTAATCAGATGGTGAGATATCAAGACCTCCGCCTTTCAATTGTTGTGCTCTTCCTTCTCCTTGTCTTCTCAGCTGAAATTCTTTATGATGCAGATACAGTTCTAAAGATTCCCAGTGGATGGAAGTTACACGTGAATGTGAGAGGACATAACCGCTAACATCCGTTTAAGAGGTCAATGGAGTACCATTTGAGTGTGTTAAATAATTATTGTACGAGAGGTGTTGTTCCTACTCATGCGTGTACAGTTTTATTTTGGCAATAGCTGTAACCCTATTCCTTGAATTCTACTTTTATGAGTTCGGGGAGAGAATGTTATTTTTGTTTTTCAACCTTTCGTTTGGAGGGAATAGCTGCGCAGTTCTCAGCGTATGGGTTGAAAGAGCATTGTCATAATTGATCCACCACCGTTTTGGGTTTCTAAGAGACATAACTAGATCGATTCACTACCATGGACCTACTGCCACCCTCTATTGCTCCGAGTTAGTCTAATCATCGAATGATGGCGTGGGGACAAAAATTTGACAGTACCACTCTTTCGGGTCGTAGCCGTTGCCCTGGTATCATTTTTGGTTATATATGTATGATATGTGGACGCGCAACCTACAAACATACTTTATATCAATTAGGAACAACATAAGTAAAACGAATTTTTCATTAGATGGTGGAGCTTCTAAATTCATGAACAAATAATTGTGATTTCTCATTGTATTTAGGAAGTCGATGGGCAACCAAATAGTTGTTGGCGAGCCGGCTCTTATCCGTTTCGGTCCCAGTCCGTTAATGTACTTATGTTTTTACTAATATATCCCTCCCACTGGTTTTGAACGGATTGGGTAACATTGTAACAACAGAATGATAGAGCGGTATATAGGTAATTCCAAACTGTCTTTGAGAATTCCAGTTGGGTGTTGACCGTCAACCTGGTATGTAAGCAAAGCAGTTTTACTCTGGTCTAATAATGTGTCCCGCACGAAAGGGAAATACAGAAACAGGGAAAGGACACGTGGAGCTACATAGTTGGTCGACTTGATTTGTGGTTTACTTTAATTCTTGAACTTCTACTTGCTTCTTATTCTTTTTGATAAAACTACTTGCCTCGTATTAATCATACTTAACCACTAACTACTACACTTTTATATTCATAAGTGGGGAGTTCATCTAGATGCTAAATATATAGATAGTCTTGAGGCAGCACCCCTGCTGTGCCATTCGAGTTTTCAGAGTATGGTGAAGAAGGCGCCACCTAAAGCTAAGGTTACTAGATTCAACTTGATCTTCCTTGCCGCCTTTCTGGTTGTTTATGCAACCTTTCTCCTCCCCATCTCCCTCTGAGTATCTTGAGAATGCAGCATACCTTGTCGGGTGCTCCCTGCGCGAATGTCATCACAAGGTAATTAATTAAGGTAAGCCTAATCCAGTGGACGTCCCTTCATATCTCTGTTTCTCCGATCAACCATTATTTATTTCTTTGATAGGCAGAAAAAAGCTTCAAAATGAAAGCAGTATTGAAGGAGGAACCTCAAGCTATATCACAGAGGCCAGTTAAGAATGCAACAACTACTAAGATAGTCGTACCTAGCTTCTTTGGTGAGATAGGGAAAGGAATGAAGATAGGAATGGTGAACATGGATGAAGATGATGTCAGTGAATTATGGAGGATGCATGGAGAAACGATACCGGTTTATTTTGAGAGGGTATCGCAGTTTTGAACTGGACCGACTTGTATCCTGAGTGGATAGACGAGGAGGAAGAGAGTGATGTGCCATCATGCCCGGAGATACCTATGCCAGAGTATGCAGAATACGAGAGCATGGACGTGATCTTGGCCAAGCTACCATGCAATAAGTATCATGAAGAGGGATGGGGGAGGGACGTTTTCCGGTTGCAGGTTCATCTTATCGCGGCGAACCTGGCGGTGAAGAAGGGGAAGAAGGATTGGAGATGGAAGGCGAGGGTGGTTTTGTGGAGCAAGTGTAGACCAATGCTGGAGCTGTTTCCATGCGACCAATTGGTTAGTCGGGAAGGTGAGTGGTGGTATTATAAAGCTGATGTGAAGAGTTTGGAGCACAAGGTTTCATTGCCTGTTGGGTCCTGCAAGTTGGCCTTGCCTCTCTGGGAACAAGGTATGGTATGCTTTTACTATTATCTTCACTTCAACATTTCGTTCACATTCATCTTTGCAAAGTAAGCACGCATAGAAGAAGGACCATCAAAAAGTTCGAAAGATAGAGACTTAGCGCGCCAGGTAGGGGTCGAACCTACGACTTTCTGCTTAGGAAACAGACGCTCTATCCACTGAGCTACAGGCGCTGGCGTGCTACAAAGTCAGCTAAATTGAGATCTCTAATATATTCTCTTTCACTGCCAGAATTTTAAAATTGCATTTTAATATTTTATACATGGAAGCGATGCAAATCTTCAACTAGTTGATATCTCACGTCAATGACAATTAAAAGTGTTTTTTAAAAAATAAGCATTAGTACCCTTTGCTAAATTGCTACTTGTAGTACACGCATGACCCATATATTTAACTATGAAAATATATCTTTCACTAAGTATAAAACAAAAAATTAGCAAGAAATTATTCATTTTTTTTATTAAAAAAAATTTAGTGGGTAGGCGTAGAAGGTCAAGGGGCAGGGCACGGCCCTTGGGCTAAATGAGTGCTTCAGGGTTTTTATGTGATTCCCATCAATAAAGGTCATAGCGACGCTTGGAATCTATCACTTTGGAATACGTAGCTTCCCCAGGTGCAGCGCTCATTGTCAGAAAGAAATTATTCATAGACATCATTATCTTTACAAACTAAAATAAAGGTACGAAACCATCGTTTCTAAAATCTTGTGAGAAAATATTATAATACATTTTGGTGTGATGACCAAATGATAAAATATTGCCCACAGATGTTACTGCCATTTTGACATGAACGTAGGACTTCCTCTTTTGGAGAATAAGTCATATCCAAAACAAATCAAGCAGATTATACATCAAGTTAAAAGTCAAAAAACATAACAGTTGTTATTTCCATCAAGTTATGTTTCTTAGAAATGAATAACTGGATGGTACAAGCAGATTATAAATTTTCTTCATGTGAATGCACAGTTGTGTCTAACAGTATGTGAGTATGAATTTATGACTTTTTACTATCTTAAAATGCAATAGTAATAGAGAAATAATCCAATGGCATAGAATAACTAACTATTAATTCTAATTTTGTTGTTTGTCCTACATTATGCTTATATAAGCTTTTCCTTGACAATGGTGGCACGGGAGGAAGACAGTCAAAATTATAGCACACGCATATTTCAATTGCGGTTAACATTCACTAACCACTCCATTTTTGCATATGATGCAAGCTAACCACTCCGTATTAGGTTAATATTACTCTTTCCTGTCATGCTTTCAAAAATTGCTTTTGCAATCCCTACTTGTCTTGTAAGAAACCTATTCTCTAGCTTCCAGGTTCAAACAAAGCAGGTAAGCAGATAGCAGCTTCCAAGTTTGACAAGCGGTGAAAAAATAAAAAATCAAAAGTGAAAAACGTTGAGTTTCGTTGACTTCATTTCAATTTTTTCTTTTCCTTCTTTTTTTTTTTTTTTGTCAGGGATCGACCAGGTGTACGACCTGTCGAAGATCGAACGAAGCGTGAAAAGCAGAGCAAGAACCAAACGCGAGGCTTTCGCCACGGTGCTCCACTCCTCAGAAGCCTACGTTTGCGGCGCAATAAC
Source organism: Dalbergia oliveri (assembly GCA_030441495.1). Lineage (NCBI taxonomy): Eukaryota > Viridiplantae > Streptophyta > Magnoliopsida > Fabales > Fabaceae > Dalbergia > Dalbergia oliveri. The sequence continues at coordinate 4,076,443 of JAMLFY010000003.1, forward strand.
ACTGGCGCAAAGCCTCCTCATCCAAACAGGCACCAAACGCGACCTTGTCCTCCTCATTGACAAGTCCATCTCCGCCCCCAAACGCCGGGCACTCGCCTCCGCGGGGTGGAAGATCCGAATCATAACCCGAATCCGAAACCCGAAGGCCCAGAAAGGAACCTACAACGAGTACAACTACAGCAAGTTCCGCCTATGGCAGCTCACGGACTACGACAAGGTCATCTTCATCGACTCCGACATCATCGTACTTCGAAACCTCGACATCCTCTTCCACTTCCCGCAAATCTCGGCCACGGGCAACGACCAGTCCATCTTCAACTCGGGGATCATGGTGATCGAGCCCTCGAACTGCACGTTCCGCACGCTGATGAGCCTCCGAGACGACATCGTTTCGTACAACGGTGGTGACCAAGGGTTTCTTAACGAGGTGTTCGTGTGGTGGCACAGGTTGCCGAGGAGGATGAACTTCCTGAAGATTTTCTGGTCGAACACGACGCGCGAGACGAGGGTGAAGAACAGGTTGTTAGGGTCTGAGCCGCCGGCGCTGTACGCGATTCACTACTTGGGTTGGAAGCCGTGGCAGTGCTACAGGGATTATGACTGCAACTGGGACGTGGAGGGACAGTGGGTTTACGCGAGTGACGTGGCGCACCGCAGGTGGTGGAGGCTTCACGACGCCATGGACGAGAGGCTGCAGAGGATGTGCAGGCTCACGAAACGGCGTCGCACTGTGCTGAATTGGGAGAGGAGGAAGGCTCGGATGAAGCGATTGCGCAATGGACATTGGAAGATCAACATCACGGATCCTAGACGATTTGGCTCTCTTTTGATGGATTAGGTAAAGAAATTGAAAGATTAATTTCTGGGTTAATTCTTGTAACTCTCTTTCTGTCCCTATCTTCGGTTAATTAATTAGTTCGTTCTTATGTTCATTCAATATTCTTATACGGGCTTAGACAAGAGGACAATCACACCTTGCACGGAGACCTATTTCGAGCTGTCGAGAGTTCATCACTGGTGAAGTTTAAATCTGTATATAATTGGATGTAAATTATTCATACCATTCACTATTAACCTAATCCTAATGATTTAAGAATTTCGTTGATTTAACAAGTAAACGAAAGTATAAAATAAAGAAATACAACAGTTGAATTATAAATGATTAAAATTAATAGCCTGAAATAATGTGTTTTTAAAAAAAAATGTGTTAGTATAAAAATTATAAATCAATATGCATAAATCACTTTTTAAGTCAGTGATTCTTATAATAAAGCATATATTACACTAAAAACTAATAAATATTAATTCAAATACTATGTAATAATATCAAACAAATAGGATCAATGAAAGATATACTAATTTTTTCGGTTCATAATTTTAAAACTCATAATCTATTCCTAACCTAAGTCGGGTCAGTTATTGATATATGAGATAGATTTTTGACACCTTCGATATTGTTAGACCAAATTTAAAACAGTGATAAACAATATTTTAAATACCAGCATTCACTTTTAAATGCTTAAACAACTTTGCCGAAATATGTCATAGAATTGATTTAGAAAACTAAAATAAAGTACAGTTTTATTGAGAGCTTATCTCTTTGTATGTTTTTTAATACTACAATTTAAAATTTACTTATTTCTAAATATACAAAAGTTTTTCACTAATTGGTAATTTGGTATGAAAAAATTCCAACAAATCCGATTGTCAAATCAAACATGTGCATAAAAACATAGTGAATTATACATAGTATTTTAGGTTGATTGGCCAGAGAGTCTAGTAGCCTTTTTCGACTATAACCGTTCTTTAAATGGGGTAGGCTCTTTAATTGTTACTCTAGGCAGCACTATCATTGTGAAACGATGCATTAATTATTCAACTAACATATTTAAAAGACTTTATATCCTATTTAACTTGTATTTAGTTTCATAACTCTCAATCAACTCTTATAAAATATTGAAAAATTGATTAGGAGGGTCATGTTCTAAGCTTAATTATAACACATCAATATCAAGAAGGCTTAGTTCATTCCAAATCACCTGTGTACCTATGCAAGTTTCATCTTCAAAGGGAAAAGACTAATTTTCCACATCAAATTATTTAATTTCCAATTCAAAACGTTAGGAGAAGTCAAGTAAGAATAATATGCTTGAGTCAAACGGAAATAATTGGTGTAGCAAAAAAATTATCCATTATAATCTTAAGGGTATATATTATGGAGAAACAAATAATGCGAAATATATATAAAAGAAATGACAGGTACATAGTTATCAACGTCTTAGATATCCTTAAATAATTAAAAATAAAGAATGAATTTTCTTCCTACATTTGATATCATTAAATGAAAGAATAAAATTGTATGCAAATAAATATAAAAATATCAATTTTAATGACACGTACATAAATATCTCTTTTTTTCCCTCTCATTTCTACCCTGAGGGGTAGGAGAGGATGTGAAAATGACAAGTACGAAAATAATATCCCTCCAAATATTTTTCTTTTCAAACTGTATACTGCATAAGGAACAAATCTGTCACTTCGGTCGCCTTTCTCTTCTCAAAATGTGTATCAAACAAATGCCAAAACAAACAAAAAGGAAAAGAAGTGCAGACAAATATCAGCAGTTTAGCACAACCTATATTTTGGCCTTAATGAAAATTTGTATTCATAAACCTCACCAAAGGAAACCATATTATAGGCAGGATCGAAGGCAGGAGTTTTGGAGAAGAGAGGCCAAATTAAATAATATAAAATAAAATAAAATAAATTATTATATAAAAAATATAAAATGAATTACTATATAGTTTTTTGTCCAAATTATTTTATCATCTATCTCTCTTTTCTCTTAATAAATTGGTTAATAGTTTTCTTCTTATATATTTTTTAAACTAAAAAATAATAATAAGAAAAAAATCTTTAAAAAGATGTTCTAGAAATATTTATATGTTTAATACTTCCATATACATATTACTATATCAAGAGATTTTTATTATTTATTATGTATATTACATGTAAAGGAAGTTATCTTTTTTGCAAGGAGACCGTAATGCTATATATATATAAAATTATATAATAAAAATAAAAAGTTTTGAGGGACCACGGTACCCTTGGTCCCCTTCCCTCTGCCAATGATTATGGGGAAAATAGTAGGAATGAGTTTATTTTTTATTTCCTTTTTGAAAAATAGAGAGGTATGTTTTGAGAAGAAGGGGGATTAAAAAATTGAGCCCATAAATCTTAAACAATAAAATCCTTTATGCTTTCTATTCCTTATGGATAGTAACTCATGCCTAAGGGTGGTTGAATGGTGATCCTTGTATGGAAAGATCGGCCGTGGTCTCTCTTATTATGATCCCTAGATTAAAATTTTATTAGATTTAACAATATTTTTTAGCAATCTAATTACAAAAGTAAAGAAGTTCATGACTAAACTATTTATACAATGTCTAGCATAAAGCCTTCCCTGACCTGGAGCTTGCATTCCCTATTTCTAATTTGGACACTTAAAGTGAGAAATATATAAAGGTTATAGGTCCATCATTTTTTTTTCTTGGAAACATTAAGGACATGTTTGGTTTGAATTTTTAATTTTTATTTTTTATTTTCAATTTTTCAGTTTTTCAAATTTTGTAAAATAAATACTGAAAATTCTGAAAATTATAAATTTCAATTTTCAATTTTCATTTTCAGTTTTTAATATTTCCTTCCAAAATCTTGAAAGTTGAAAAATTAAAAATAAAAATTAAAAACTAAATCAGTTTTCAATTTTATTTTAGTTTTTCAGATTTTATGAAGAAAATATTGAAAATTTGAAAATTGTAAATTTTAATTTTTAGTTTTAGTATTTCTTCAAAGCTTGAAATGAAACTAAAAATAAAAACTGAAAATAAACCTTACTTCTTAGCAATTTTCTTTTTTCGAATTATATTTTTAATATATCAAATTATTACATAAAAATATTATATTGATATCTATGCCTACATATAATTTTCCCTTTTTTATTTTTGATAAAAAATCTTCCGAATTTAAGTAAAATCATGTTAATTAAACGACTTTGAGAATTTTAAACCGAACTATAATAGTTTTACGTAAAGATATATCACATGTGTTGCCAACTCGATCTGCAATAAGTGAAAATCCTTGTAATAATAAGGAATTAGAAGCAAGCGCAATCATTAAATGATTGTATTAACCATTTCTTCCCTTGGATTCATCACGTTACGAACACAGCTTTTGCTTACACTCCATATATTTGCAATTTAACTTTAATCAATGATCTTTATTGTTCCCAAGTTTACCCAGTGAGCGCAACAACTCAAAAAGGAGAAGGCATGAATTCAAGACGACGGTGATGTGATGGAATTGGTTTGGTGAAAGAGCTCTCTTATTTTTACGAATAGGTGTGATGTACTGTCTTATATATCATTCATTATTAAATAAAATGTTAAACTCAATTTATTCATATTTTATTTAATAATGAATAAGGTATAGTTAATATGGTATTCATATTCATAAGTTCAAAAATATTTTCCCTAATGAAAAGATTGGTTGAACAAACCTCAGCAAAAGATTATAAAATACGACTTTTTTTTCGAAAATACTCATTATATAAGAATGTATCATCCATATAAAAAAGAAATCATAATTTAGAAGATGAAGGGTACTTAACAAAAAAGCAAGTACATTAGATAAATTGTAAGTGTTTAATTGTGTATATTTGTATGATGAATTATAACTAACTCAGAAGAACAGAAAAGAGAATAGTATGTAAACATTCACCATAACTAATATTTTTCTACCATTGTCTTTTTCTTAAAAAAAAAAAAAATCTGAACTCTCAAGAGGCCATCACATGCTTACTTAACCCCACCTAACAAAGATACTTCAGCAAAACCAAAGTTTACGCAGAACTCAACTTTAGTGACAAAAGGAACATGGACGTGGCATGATTCGGTTGGCAGTGCAGAAAAGCAAAATATAAATTAAACTTTCAGTCCCAAAACATTATTTTAATAATTACTTTCACAATAACTCATGACATTTCTTTTCACTTTAGTTTGATTATTTATATCAAACACATTGCACCACAATCACGGCTTCTGCCGTGATGACAACTTATTATATCCCTTAATTTGGGGTTTTATATTTATTCATGAGAATATAATACATTTATAATTAGTTATTTATCTCTTTTGAAGAGCTCTTTTGAAGATGGGGTTAGTTATTATTGATGATGATGGATACCTAGATTTTGATGGAAAAAAAAACACATTGCACCACATTAATTTTTTATTATCAATATTTTATTTGAGCTAAATTTTAAAATGACATAGCTAATGTAAACAAGCTTAGAAAATTAAATTCATTGGAACAACCATTTGAGCTAGGAAATAAAATGATACTAATTCCTTTTTAGAATATTTATCTATTTTTAAACAAAGTTATCTTTTAAAATATCTGTCAATTTTACATTTCAATAAAGTAGAATTTTTTTATTTCAACAATATCTCCAAGTAATTAATAATTATTAGTATAATCTTTTATTTCTAACCATTTGATATGCTCCACAATTAATGACTATTAAGATATATTAGTCCATATAGTATAATTTTATATAGAAATACTCTATTATCATATTATTTATCACTTTTTTAATATTCATATTTATCTAAATTTGATAAATATTTTATAAATGTGGGAGTAGTATAGTAGTAATTTATTTAAAACCTAAAGGCACTAGTACAAAAGATTATCGAGAATGGTGTGTTGTTCTTTTCCTCGCTTCACACCATCCCATTCGTATTGTTTCCCGTTGAAGATCTTATCTGTCGAAGCTTCAAAATCACAAATCACAATCATTGTCACATGGTATCATTCCCTGCGGCAATTACTCGATATGGACCCCATACGCTACAGCATCCAACGGATGAGAACGCGTGTCTGATTTGAATTGGACCTTTTTAACCGTTGATAGCGTTACATGCAATGCAAACCCTGCCAACCTGCCGTGATGAAGCAATTGATTAAGAGTAAAGAGCTCAAATTAATTATTATTTTTCACATGAGCAGATGGGCTCAAATTAATAATTGTGTAGCATTAAATAATAATCAACGGTGTATTAGTGTTGGTACAGTATCATGGATATCGCGCGGGGGTAATGGAATGGAACTCCATTTGCACGCTCCGCCGTACAATCTAAATATCTGTCCTTTTTTAATAATTTTATATTTTAAAATATTTTTTTGTTTTTAAAAAAATTTCATATTTTATACTATCTAGTATTTATTTTTCAAATAGTATTTCTAACTAATTTCACTTACTAATCATTAATTTTTCAAAAATATTTCATTTATTAAAATTGTATTAGTTCATTCATTGTATTTTATTTCATTTTCAATATATTTATTATCTTTCTTAATATTTATTTTTATCTAAATTAAAGTGACAGATATTTTAAAAATGAAGGAGTAATTTAGTATCGGCGGTGACTTTATTGATTATCACCTCCGAATTCTCAAGCTGCTTACACAAACAAATCCTCAGCAAATGCAAGTATTTAAGCAATACGATTTTTCGGTTCAATATTATTCCGGGCAATATTATTTAATTAATACAAGATAATAATAAGCGAAAATGGGAAGCTGCTCGTCAAAACAAAGGTAAAGAAGAAAAACCATGGCCAGAAAAAAATAATAACAATAAAAAAAAAATGCTGGACCACCTCAACCGGGTTTGCAAGGTGACATACTGGATGCTGCTATGAGGTGGGTACAAAACTATATTTTGTCTTTTTCTTTTCTTTTTTTGGGTCAGTGTCTTTTCCTTGTATTTATTTATTTTTATGAAGAACGGGGCCAAGGCCCAAACAAACTGGAACTTTTTTTTTCATCTAAGATATCTTTTTTGTAAATATAAAAATGATTTAAAAGAATTTAATTTTGATCCATACTATAAAAATATTTTCAGATTTAAAGAGTGGAGATAAATACATATTGTATAATTTTGATTTACGGATTGTAACGAATAAACATCACATCGTGAAAGGGGATTGTTTGTGAATTTGTGATTACGAAATTGGCGTAGTAGCCGACTGCCGTAGATACCGGCAGTAAACACGTATAGTATCATTGATAGAAGTGAAGACGTTAGTCTATTTCAAATATATTATTATTATAATTATAATAATAATTAATTAAATAATGACTAAAATCTCAAGTTGGCACCTTAAATTTATAATGGGGATAAATTCGTTCAAATTTTATATAAGAGGACAAGTTAGTTCTTCTGTAAAATTATCATATAAATTGTATAATGTTAACTTACTTATGGATATTGTTAATTTGTTTACATGTATTGTTAACTTTTATAGTGAATTTTAATTTGTTTCTTCTAAATGAAATTATTTAGACTTTTTTTCATCCACTTTTTCTCCTAGAAGAATAACTTTGACCTTAAGTTGATATTTATTTTATATAGAATAGAGAAATGAGGCAATTATAATTTATTGTGAAAATTAATAATATATATAAGTAAATTAAGAATGTATAGATATTTTATTAATAATTCAGATAACAATTTAAAGAAGAAACTAATTTATTCTATTTTATAAAATTTTAAAGAATTAATATGAAATTTTTTAAATCTTAAAGGTTAATTTATTTTCAATTATAAATTTAAGAGGTGAACTTGGAGTTTTATTCTTAATTAACTAATAACGGCATATAGCAGAATTTGAGATTTGAGAGAGAGAGAGAGTAGAGTAGAGAATAGAGATGGATTGGATCTAGTATGCGTGATGAGATAAGCTCCACTAACTGTGTATCTTTCTCCTAATATTTCTGTGTTCTATTTTAGCTTCACTCTTTCTCCAACCCACATTTATTTTGCAGAACCTAATTTTAATTTCCCACTTTGTTTCGTCCTCAAAAATTTCAGAGACCATTAACCATTCTCTTCAGATTTTCTGCTTATCACTCCTAATCGGGTATGTTCTTCTTCTTCCTCATCCTTCTCTTTCAATGCCCCTGCTTACTGCTTAATCTGATTTCTTCGTCTAATTCACCTCTCAATTCGATTTTTTTTTTTATGATCAAATAAATCATATGATAGTTTTTTTCTGGCACGCAAACTTTGGATTACTGTCTATGAATAAATGGAGCTGGATGCCAATGATATGTTTGTTCCCCACATCACATGCTTGCATAGTTGGAAGGAAACACAGCGTCCCAGTTTCTATTGCCTTTGCCCGCTGCCGGAATAGGAAATTTCCTTTTGTTCCACTTTGTTCTTTTGTTTTTGTTTTTCAGTTGTTCTAAATAAGAATAAGAATTTTCCAGAACCTCTCTTTACTTATATGTTTTTCCCAGTAAGCAAACCGCAAACATAAGATAGTACTAGAATCAATGACAATTGAAAAGCTGACATCTTTCCCTTCAAAAAGTTTAGCCAGTACAGAACGGAGGGTGTAATGCATAGGTCTAAATTCTTTAGCAGGAAGGGGAAAAAAAAATCAATCTGGGTTCCAAAATAGAGATGTGAATTATTTATTTTCCGTTGTAGCTATTATTTACTATCTTTTATTTCTGATTGGAAATTTCATATTTTCCATTTCAACATGAACGTGTATGAAGAGGCCAGATATTAGCTTTCATGTATATGTAGAATTCAATTCTCGATCTGTGACTTGTTTCTGGGATTAGCATCCCCTCTAAAATTTGAGAGTTTAAAATGGTAACTATAAACTTATAATTCTAATTGTCTCTTCTACAAAGCTTCTGCAGGCTATAAGTGCTTCATTTTTTACTGATTGATTTTCTTTATACTTGTTTTTTTTTTTTCAGAGTTTTGACACCATTTGCACTCCCGACTGCTCGTTCCGATGGAGGTTGTTGAAGACAAGCTGGCCCCTGACTCTTCAAAAGTTGCTGAAGAGACACTGATGGCAGAACATGTTGAAGACAAGCCACCTCCTGAATTCTCTTCAAAAATAGCTGAAGAGACACCACTAGCAGAACCCCCTGAAGAAGATAAGGAAGTAATAAACCCATCAGATAATCGATCTTCCACTGAAGGTCCAGCCATCCCGCTTAGTAATGAAAAAGTGGAATCTGGTGGCACTCATTTGTCAGCCACTGAGGTCTCTGAATTACCAACGTCACCAAATGCTTCTAACGGTCAAACTTTTATACAAGATGAATATCCTTCGATGGGCAATTCAGCTTCAACCCCAGATGCTACAGTTGTTGAAACAGAAAGAAGTCACCAGGTAACCTTGGTTGAAGATTCTGAACCAGAAGCTCTAGAAGATATCTCTGGCAAGCTTGAATTGCAGGAAGATGTAACAGAAAGAAGCCACCAGGGAACCTTGGTTGAAGATTTGAAGTCAGGACCTGTTGAAGATACCTCTTGCAAGCATGCATTCCAGGTAGATGTTACTGCTGACCGTGACGTTGATTATGAGATTTTTTTCTCAGCTCCCTCCTCTGAAACAAAAGATTTGCAGAATGATCACAATGAGGTAGATCCATCTCAAATCAATGTGGCCGATGTAACCACAGCATCATTTGACTCACCTGCTCATGCCAAGCAGGTTGATGCAAAAAGAGGCCTTATTGATCCGACAGCTCCTTTTGAATCTGTCAAGGAAGCTGTTTCCAAGTTTGGAGGAATTGTGGATTGGAAGGCTCATAGAATTCAGACTGTGGAGGTATATCTGTCCTGAATTTATTTGCATCTTTTTTTATGACCATTGTTCCCAATTTACCTCCTCCACTCTTTTGCTTAAAATTCCAAATACTCTATTACTCTTGTTTCTTTTCAAGGATAGAATTCTTTTGACTGTTCTATTTGCTTCTTAAAGCTAAACCAGATATCCATTAAAAGATAGGCAAGAAGAAAAATATGACGGCAAAATTCTTAATTGTTGTTCTTATCATTGGTGGCAGTTGTGATAGTTATGCAACAACCAGTAAGGCTTGAAGGTTGACATGGTTGCTTTGATGGCTGTTTTAATAACAATGTGAAACTTATTCTCTGTTGACTAAGGTCACATCACTATAGGGCAAATCTCCTTTCAATATAAAGAAACTGCATTGCTCATACATTTTATATGCTTGTATTGATGATTTCCCGCCTTATAGGTACTTTTTACCCAATTATGTCCTTCCCGATATCAAAAAGACTCTGATGATTATTCTTCATTGCTTTCTTCCTCCTATGCAGAACATAAAGTATTTGTACTCATGACCATGCATTTTATTCTGCCCTAGCTGCAACTAACCTTACCCTTTTCTGGACATTCAGCGACGCAATCTTGTAGAACAAGAACTTGAAAAGGCACAAGTGGAGATCCCAGAGTACAAAAAACAAGCAGAGGAGGCTGAACAGGCGAAGGTCCAAGTTCTAAAGGAGCTGGACAGCACTAAGAGACTAATTGAAGAGCTAAAACTTAACCTAGAGCGGGCACAAACAGAAGAGGGTCAAGCAAGACAGGACTCAGAACTCGCAAAGCTCAGGGTGGAAGAGATGGAGCAGGGTATTGCAGATGAATCAAGTGTTGCAGCCAAGGCACAACTTGAGGTGGCTAAAGCCAGGTATACGGCAGCTGTCTCAGATTTAGGATCTGTGAAAGAGGAGCTCGAAGCTTTGCATAAGGAGTATGCTTCCTTAGTGACTGACAAAGATGTAGCTATTAAGAAAGCAGAAGAGGCAGTTGCTGCATCAAAGGAAGTAGAGAAGTCAGTGGAAGATTTAACTATTGAGCTTATTGCTGCAAAGGAGTCATTGGAGACTGCACATGCTGCACACATGGAAGCAGAGGAACAAAGAATAGGAACAGTCATGGCAAGAGATCAGGATTCTCTCAATTGGGAGAAGGAACTTAAACAGGCAGAAGAAGAGCTCCAGAGACTGAACCAGCAAATGTTGTCTGCAAAGGACCTCAAATCTAAACTAGAAGCAGCCTCTGCTTTGCTGCTTGATTTGAAAGCTGAATTAGCTGCTTATATGGAGTCAAAGATAAAGCAGGAAGGTGATGAAGAAGGAATCTCCAAAGGAGACCCAGAGGAACCAAAGAAGAAGACGCATACTGATATAGAAGCAACAGTGGCATCAGCAAGAAAAGAACTTGATGAGGTGATGCTTAACATAGAGAAGGCAACTGCTGAGGTTAGTTGCTTGAAGGTAGCTGCTACATCATTAAAATCGGAACTTGAACAAGAAAAATCAAATCTGGCCTCCATCAGGCAGAGAGAGGGAATGGCCTCTATTGCAGTTGCATCTCTTGATGCTGAATTGGACAAGACTAGATCAGAAATCTCTTTGGTTCAGATGAAGGAGAAAGAGGCCAAAGAGAGAATGACCGAGCTTCCCAAGAAACTGCAACAAACAGCTGAAGAGGCTAATCAGGCCAACTTGCTTGCTCAAGCTGCTCGTGAAGAGCTGCAGAAAGTAAAAGCAGAAGCAGAGCAAGCCAAGGCTGGAGTAAGTACTATGCAAAGTAGATTACTTGCAGCTCAAAAAGAGATAGAGGCTGCTAAGGCTTCTGAAAAGTTGGCAATAGCAGCAATTAAAGCATTGCAAGAGAGTGAATCAACTAGAAGGAACAATGAAGTGGATCCATCTGCTGGGGTGACACTTTCTTTGGAGGAGTATTATGAGCTTAGCAGACGAGCCCATGAGGCAGAAGAGCGAGCCAATATGAGGGTTGCGGCTGCTAATTCTGAAATTGAGATGGCTAAGGAGTCTGAATTGAAATCCTTCGAGAAGTTGGATGAAGTGAATAGAGAGATAGCTGCCAGAAGGGAATCTTTGAAGATAGCAATGGATAAAGCTGAGAAGGCAAAGGAAGGAAAATTAGGTGTAGAACAAGAATTAAGAAAGTGGAGGGCTGAAAACGAGCAACGAAGAAAGACTGGGGAGTCTGGTCAAGGAGGGGTAAAGCAGACTAAAAGCCCTAGGGGTAGTTTCGAGGGAAGTAAGGAAGCAAATAGTTTTGGCCAAGCTCATGTTGCAGATAATCCTGCACGTTATATGTCTAGTCCAAAGGCGTATGAGCATGCAGACCGTGATGAAGGTGGAACATCCCCAGAATCAAAACACGGGAAAAAGAAGAAAAAGTCATTGTTCCCCAGGGTTTTGATGTTCTTTGCCAAAAGGAAAGCACATCAACACAAGTAAGGGTAATACTGAATAGAACTTGTGTGTATTGTTAGGCTGCAGTTATCTTACCTCTCATCCTTTTGGAGATCTGATAGTGACATGAAATGCTGGATTATTCGAAATTATACCAAACCTGTACATGTTGGTGATTGCTGTATGTATGGTTTGATTGGATTGCACTCATTCACTGAAGCGATGGTATATGGTCGCCTGCTCAGTGCTGTATGAGGTAAAAAATAAGTAAGTTCTTCCGTGGGGAATGAGAAAATATGATGATTTTGTATCGTGTATAGGCTTCTGATATATTGAACCTCGGCTTCTGTAAAGATTTGTTTGAGATTGATCAAATGAAAGAAAATTTTTCCCATTTTGAGATTTGGAGCACGTTGAAGGGCATGGTGCGTTTATTATTGGAAAACATCATTAAATTGAACCCGGGAAAAAGCTTCTAATTGGCTTCCAATCAAAATGTGATATTATTCTGGATCTTCTGATGCATGGAATGTATATCATACAAAGGCTAAATCTACATATCCTTAATAATTCATCCTTTGCATTCGTCAAATCTTGAGCCATTTAACGGATTCAGTTCCACTTGTTTGTGCAAGCAACATTCCAATGCTTATTATTGCAATCCCTGTTCTCAGACAAAATTTCTAGAGCGGATCTCTAGCAGCTTCACCGTTCGGGATCATTTGATGCTGCTTTAATGAGTTGTCAGTGCCAGAATTTGTTCTTTTTTCTGTTTGCATTTTTCTTTTTCTTATACATCATTCAATTTTAAAGTTTCTGGTAGATCTTTCTAATGATTCAGTTATCTACTAAGACGTACTTGTGCAACAAACACAAACACTGCGTCGTAAGAATTTTGTCCTTTGTGACCAGGAAAAATCACCTCGGTACAACAGTTTGTTTCATACGGAAGTGGCAATAATTGCTGTCACATAATTCATACAGGCACTTTAAGAACTAGAAGCGGCAAGGGTCTGAATAATAGTTTTATGCCATGGATTGGAGAGATGCTCCACAAGATTATCAATTGGTCCAACATGAGTCACCGAAGCTTGCACAAAGATCCCAAGCATTGCCACCATTGCAAGTCGCCCTGTTACCAAAAGATTCACAACAATGGAAACAAGCTTTGGAGTATAATATATTTATTGACAAAGATTAAAGAGCAGACAAAAAAGGATACCGTTCTTGATCTCTTTAAGCTTCCAATCATGAGCGTTTTTTATGTCTTTAGCGAGGCCAAGAGGATTTAACAGAGGACCGCCGGGATACCTGCTTGTTGAAACAAGAATATAGACCTCAAGGTTTATAGCTTATTACAGTAGAATCATAATGCTCAATCACAGGAATTCTCTACAATCCATGATCAGGACAATAGTTAAAAAACACACTGAGTCAGATGCAAAGTTAAGAAAGATAAGAGATAAATATGCATTAGGTATGTTTATAAAAAAATATGCATTAGGTATATTTTTTATGTTATTGAAAATACCCTGGCTCTAAGCCTTCTAGTGAAGCTTCCAATCCAAAGAAAGACCCCTCTTTAGCTTGAGATCCAGGAGTAACGTAATCCATGTACCTTTTTGTTTCAGCAAACCTGTGATGAAATCATACGTACAGGGCTGTGAATCCTCTAAAAATGCCTAATTATGAAAATATGAGAAGTCAACTCATCAAGAAAAAGTTGGTTGCCTGAGACTAAAAAGTCTAACCCCATCAAAAGTAGTTGAACAATGAAAAGTGTCTGTGTGTTGGCAATGTCGTATTTCGCTGCACCGGCTTCAAACCAAACTGGGATTTTACTAAGTCCCGTGACGCGAAGTAGCTGCACAGATTACTAAGAAAAGTTCAGGATGAAATCTAGGTAGCAAGTGGCATTATCATCCGTGAAATTCTCTTCCATTTTCACCACCAACCAAACACACTAAGTTTTTAATTTTCAAATCCTTAACAATATAAATACGTTAATGCAACCAATCTTTACTATGTTGCAAAGGACAAAAGAAAATGTACTAGTTGTGTGACTCACATCAGTCACTAGAATTCCCAAGACCCCAAGCATGGCAAAGCGAGAATGGACTAGCTCTGCCTGCACATACCACTTTAAGCTCTCAGGATCTTCTGCAAGTCCGAGAGGGTCAAACCCAAAATCTCCGGCCAGACTGTAAAAGCTTACTGTTATTATGTGTTGAAACTTGGAAATATATAACGAGAAACAAGCACTACCATTACAAGACTAATTAAGAATCAAAATGAAGAGAGGCTCTTAAGGGCTCACGTTCCATCAAGATAAGGTGGGGGATCAAGTCCTGGGAGCCATGTAGGTCGCTGTTGCGCTGCAACACAACTTCGCCTACTACGTGGACTAGTAGTGACTCCTGCTCCTGCAGAAGCAGGCCCCAACCACAAGCATCTTCCTCCTGGTAAAGGTTTATTATCTATGCTCTCACTGTTGAATAAAGAGCATGGCTGAGAAGGGAAACTTCTTCCAATTGATACGGCCATTGTTTTCTGATTATGTGCTAGTATTCGAGGACTACGAAGCTGGTGCTCAAAAATGCCACTTTGATAACAACCACATATGCATATTATTTTGTGTGTTATTATTAGTCATAGGGGTAAAATTAACAAAGGGGAATACATGGGCCCCACTTATCCACAGAGATCAGAAAGTTGGATAACGAACGTCTGCCTCTAATGCATCATCACAGTAAATACGTCCTCCAACCACTCTCCCTCCAGAAATATGGTCTCCAAATTTCTAGAATAAACGTGAGGCGCCTTTTTTTATTCAGACCTTTTCGATTCATACATTAAAAAAAAATGAAGCAAACCAAAAGTGCAGGCTGAGAGTCGCTCCTCCCATCACTGAGCTCAAGTTGAATGCTCAACTGAACTAGGGATTAAGGGATAACGAAAATGATAGAATTCAAGAACCAACTAAAATTGCCTTAAACTGAATATACTGATACAATTTGACAACAATGCCTGATTTCCCCTTCAACTGCACCTTAAACATCCTAAATACAATAGACAAGTCTTAAAATGAAACATCATTAATAAAGCAAAATGAGCTGACATTAGGTTAATGGCTGCATCCAGATCAGAGTATCATCGCCTACTGGATATGCTGAAAGAGCTAACTTTCATTGGGGTGGCAATTACCAATGGAGCCTCTGGAGAATCAGTCACTGCATACTTGTCATGCATAAATCGGCTATCAACAATGGAATCATCCCTAAGGACTATCTTGTAGCAATAGCAACTCTTTAGTCCCTGTTGGTTACGGTAACACTCATGAGAACCATCCTTGACTTGTTGGAAATTCCATATCACACTGAACTTCCCCACTGTGGCTACTATATGGCGCTCTTGCTTCCCATTCTCAGTCACCTAAGCAGCCAAGCAATTGAAGTCATAATGTATATATATTCCCATAAGAATATAGGACACTGGAAAAAGTAAGATATGTCACTGTTCAGCAAATGTGTGAACAGAATGATCATGATCTACTTCAGGGAAAAACATCATGCAAACCTACTGCAATCCCTCAAAGTTTCAGCAAACATGACATTCACTTGAAAACCAACAAACAATTAACACACTGGCATAATTTTCAAATCTTAGCACAGGATACTTTTTTTTTCATTACCATAAGTAAACTTTTAAAAGGTGTACAAAGAAGAGACCATTCAAATAGGATGCCAATATAGAATCTTCCATTCACTGTAAGATGATGTTCTTCACTAACAGATTTGAGGGCAATGCTTCGGTTCACAAAATGAAATAACAGCATGACAGCAAACTATGGAAAAGATGCAACAAAAGAAAGAAAAGTTAGTAAGAGATAGCATAGACCTTATAGCCCAACTCCTGAAACAATACATGGAGATGTGTCCTTTGATGTATCAATAGCAAATATATAAAGTGGCTAATTTTATTCGTTTTGAGTTATTTACAATACCCTTGATAAGGTAGCGTCTCCTTGTACTGTCGGCAAATAGCTCAAACGTATTACAAGCTAGCTGTTCAGGCTAACATTAAGGTGTGATATCTTCTTTGCAATACAGTTAGTCAACTAGGGTAATTGAAGAAAAAGAACAACAGAAAATAAAAGACATTTGATGCCATGACAATTCACAATTTCATAGACTCTGCTACTTAAATCCATCACAAAGGCAATAGAGGATATCACGATAAGCAAAGCAGGTATAAAAGTTTTTGTACTTACCCACGAAAACTGAGCATTGCGGAATTTGTTATTGACTCCAGCTAAATGAGAATCCAGAGGATTCAGCTTCAACAACCTAGGAGCAGCAATCTTATTCCCCATGCGACCAGCAAAACCAGTCTTTGCCTTCCCATCCTTGTCAGTGAAGACCGCACAAATAATAATCAAGTACGTGTCGGTCGTGCCCACAATCCACTTCCCATCATAGGTAACATCCACATGAGTAACAGGCGAACCAAGGCCAGGAAAAGCCGTCTTTGCCTGCCTCATAGAATTGATCGAATAGAGCCTGATCTTCCCATCCAGAGACCCAACAACAATGGAACCATCACCAGTTGTGGCAAAGCTCTGAAAATTGGTCCCCCAGAGAACTGATGCCCCTGTGCCCAATTCAACACGGGGGTGTTGGAGTCAGCGAGATTCTGAACAATCCCATTGCGGTCACGCATGTCCCACCTGCAAAGCCTGTTATCATCCAACCCAAGAAAAGTGCTTCCAGAAGGGTCCAGTTGGGCACCTTTGCTATCATTTGTGATATCCCTCATCGTGATATCAGTTCCATCCTTCCCAAACTTCCACTCAGTCACAACCTTCCCAGTCTCAATATCAAGCTGGTGGAGCCCAGTGGAGTGAAGCTTCCCACCACCCATTGGGCTCATGAGGAGCATGTTGGTCTCCGCCTTCATAAGAAGCGTCTTCTTGGGTGTGCAAAAAGACGAACCCTTATTCTGGAACCCTTCACCGAAGTTCACAAAAGCACCTTTCCCATGGATCCCATGAGCGAAATTCTTCACAACCTGAATTCCAGAGTCTCCAACCAAGAAACTGTTGTCCAATGCACCCAAAGCCAGGCTCTGTATTCCGCCATTCGCGGCTTCCTCAAACTCTTCCCTGAGATCCTGTGATGCCCTGACCGGCGTGGCGGAGGCGGGGCTCTTGGAGAAGCTGTCCTCTGCGTCTTCCCACATGGAATCGTCGGCGGCTTCGGGCTTCGCCCAGACCATGAAGTCTTTTCCGTACACCTTGAGCTTGTTCTCTTCGGTGGCTTCAACCCCGTGCGTGTTCTCGAACATGCAGTCCTGGAACTTGGCGACGAACGTGTTGTAGTCTTGGTCAGTGAAGAACTTCATGGCCCATACGGCGCGTGAGACGAAGTCCACGCGCCGCTGTTGGGCGAAGGTTTTCAGCTGCAAATCCGCGCCCACCTTGGATCGAATCTTGGAACCGACCTTCAAGACCCACCAAGACTCCCCACTTTCTTCTTGCTCCTCGTCTTCTTCGTCTTCGTCTTCGTTGTCTTCTTGTCCGATTCGGTGGGTCTTGAGGAAAGAGTAAGAGGTGAGTTTTTGGGCGGTGACCCATTTGGCTTGTGGGGTGTTGCCGCCGACGTGGAGGTAGAGTTTGACGGCGTTGGGAGGATGGTTGGTGGTTGATGAGTACTTGAGCTTGAGGGCTTTGAGCCTGGCTTCCACTTCATCGGTCGATGACGGGGTTTTGATTCTGCGCTCTGAGCTTGAATCTCCTCCTCCTCCTCCGGTGGCATCTTCGTAGCTTCCTTCTTGTTCTTCTTCTTCTTCCTCCTCTTCATCGGAAGTTTCCAGAAGCTCTCCGCGACTGTGAGAGCCGCCCATTGTTTGGCCGCTTCGGATTGAAAATTCGACGATCGGGATGAGAATGAGATGCGTAGGGCGCCAAGTTCGAAATTTGAAAACGGAGCGTTTTGTGTTTTGGCTGTTGGGCTGGCTAGGGTTTTTAAAAGACTGGACAAAAGCATGTATCCGTTGTGGAGTGCCGGCATGGGCCCATCTACTGCTAGTACTGCACATGTGTGATTCATATTTTTTATTTGTTATTTTAACACTTAAAAATAAGTGTTCATGGACGTTAATCAAATCTAAAGATAGAAAATAAAAATTTTATTTTTAGGAAAGGACTACACAAAATTTAAAGGTGATAGATTGGATATCGCATAGATATTCAAATATAGATGGTGGAAAAAATATTTACCCTTAGTTTTTTGGACCAATTAGACTATTTGGACCGATTATGGCGACATCCAAGGGGTGTGAATTCTAATGTTGAATTAAAAACAAATTAATGACAAAAGACAGATAAATTAATAGATAAACAAATTTTACAATTCAAATACATTTAAACAATAAAATGAACTTAATTGATTCATATAGTGAACATAAGATTTAGTTACTGTTGTATCATAAAATAAAATTACTTTTAGGCCAATTATATGGTGCACCATTTTAATTATGGTGTGTGGTATACTGAGTGAAAAATTAATATCTATTTTATAGTTTGTATTGATTTAATCCATTGATTATCTGTTAATGATTGAGATATTGTGAAAGACTTATATAACTATTTTAGAAGAAATAATATTTTGTGTATTACAATCTTATATCAATACTCACAATATTTTTTTGTCTTTTAGTACGTTAATATCCACTCTCGCTAGCTAAAAGACAAAAAAATTATGAGTGTTGGTGTAACATTCATGTAGACACAAATATATCATTTTATAAATGAATCTAAAAAATGAAAAAGACACTTGTTTTAAAACGAAGAGAGTAATACACCAAATATTACTCTTTTAGAAGTGACCAAAACTTAGATTCCAATTTAGAATGTGAGTAAATGTTTGCTTGACTATCGGCTTTGAAACTTGAATTATTATGGTAGTATTTAATTTTCCAATCATTAAAGGAGAGATATGAATGCCACTACTACTACTTGGGTGATTAAGAGTTGTCACATTCAATTTGAAAACATGACCGACACGTGAGAGATAAGGTCATTGTAAGCTTATAGGTAATGTGATTTATAAAATACATGAAATAACGTGATTTTCATACTTAAAATATAGTTTCATATGAATTGTTATCAATTTTTCTATTTAAATGTAATATTAAAATTCATAAAACTAAAATATTTTAACATACACAGCTTAGAGCACATCTTAATCAAATCTGCATTTGTAAAACATAAACTGTTTCATTTCATGATCTTAGCCATAATCTGAAAATCAGTTCAAAGCTTGTAACCCAAAACATAAATACATAACCCTTACAAAAACTTAAATCACAATCTACACTTCAAATCCATACTTAAGTCTGAAAACATAAATGGGTGCACATAAATTCTGAAAATAAATACATAATCTTAAATAGAATACATGATTCGATCTTGTCTGCATACTACTAGAGTCCTCTAATCTAACATTACTCTAACTAAGTCTTACTGCAACATAAAGCTCACCACTGGGCGGATGCGGACTATTGAACTAGTAGCTGAATGATGTCCTAATCTCTAATTGTAAGGAAGAAGGGAGAAGTGAGTCATTGGACTTAGTGAATGAATTCTCACCCATCACCCATATGGAACATCCAAAGGATATACATAAACATAATATACATGTAGCAAGTATAAAACCATTTTGCTATTTACATGCATAGTTATGTAAGAAAACTTTTTTAAATTCATGGTGCGATAATTCCTAAGAAACGGATCTAGATCTCTAATCATGATAAATATACGCACTAATAATAATTAATTCTCTGATCCTTGAACTGTAAAAGGGTACCTAACAAGGTCCCATAAAGCATACGCTTAACTAGGTTTCATTCTCAATACTTTGAATAAAGATTGTTTTCTAATGGACAACTTAATACCAAGGTTAACTCTCTTAAGTGTTAACCCACTCTATCTTTCTATAACTGTCTAAAAGTAGTTTGCATATAATTCAAATAATTGGAAACTCTTAAAACTTTAAAAGTTCTAAATTCATATAATTCAAACAATCTGATTTAGCATAAATGTGGTTATGAAATCCTGTCGGATTATCAGCTTGAAGACATTATGATTTTAGAAACCAACAAATTATGTATCTGACATTTGTTATAAATCATACTTAGTTCAATTCTTTCAATATTACATAGGTGAAATTCTAAAATATATTTTAAGATAGCATGGTTTCATAAATGTGGAAACTCTTAAATCATAATAACATGTCTATCCTTGGGAAATAACTCACACTCAACTCAACATTTTTAATAAAAGAATGCTGTCTTTGTAGAAGAAAAAATCTAAGGTTCCAAATTCTTGAAAACGGGGTAGTTCATCAATCCATAAGTCATGTTGAAGTTTTGGTAAACTTAACTAAATCTCATACTTTCCAATAGTCATTTTCATGGGTATAAAAACATTTTCATAGCATACAACAATTCAATCATGGTCTCATGGTTTTCTAAAACATATTTTTCATGGTATAATCAAAATCATAATTTCGCTAGGCTTGACATAACTTGTAAAACCATTTTCTATACATATCTCTACTTCTAAATTAATATCTAACAATCATAATATTTGGAAGATATTTATAATGACTGAAAATAAGGTTATGAATTCAAACCCACTCACCTTGAAAGGCCGAGTGAGAGGTATAAACATTGACTTCACCTTGGGAGCTAGGAATGACACCAACAACTACCATAGAATCACAAACAACTCATAACATACTATAATCACACTAAGACAACTCTAAAGATATTAGAGGAGTACCCAAACTTGACAACAACTAAGAACATAAACACCATAACTCATAAATGTGAAGAAAAGGAGAGAAAGGAAGCATAAATCATGAACAATCCTTTACCTTGAAACTTGAAGGAGGTAGATTGAGAGAGGATGAGTATGAAAGGTGGAAGAGAGGTTGGAAGAATACTATGGTTCAAAATGTTGAGGAAAAAATGCATATAGGGAGGGTTTATATAGAAAGAGGGGTTTTAGTGAAATTATGTCATTTTGAACCTAACGTCAGGGATTCTCATCAGCAAACTGTACTACTGCTCATTGTAGCGAGAAAACTCCTGCAATGAACTTGTCTCACCTCTTGCTTGTTGAGCGAACATGTCTGCACACAAAATGTAAACTTCAACAATCTAATGATTTTCTGCAATTGGAGGTTTAGAATACCCAAAGATTGTGTTAAGCTTAGCCAAAGATACATAAACCAGACATTGCAAGAGCAACATTGTTAATTTGAACCTAATATATGGCCATTGAATGGCAGAAAATATAATGATGTAAAAAGACGCTACTTATATTTTTGGTTGAACCTAGTTTCAAACGTTAGATAAAGTGACTAATTTCTTTAAGGTAACATGGATTTTTGTCTTTGAATATGAGACCATTTTTATACACACTATCAAGAATTAAATCGATAAATTGCTTAAGAAACATAACTAACTAACAAATGTGCTAGGCCTCATAATTAAAATACTATTTTTATAACTATATTTACATTTAAAATTGAAACTTAATGCTTTTACAAATGTTTAGAGGCGATGAGAATAGAGATTAAGGACATGAGTAAGTAGGAGTATGGCTCAAGCAAGGGGAGTAGAGATGACAATCACGATTAGTGATCATTTTATAAGTTGCAAGTGATTAATTAGAGACTAGATGTGTCCAAGTGTCCAAATTTTGTATTGTAAGGGATCTCAAGTTAAATTTATGTTTGTTACGGATAATTTGCCAATAGGTGATATTTTTAAAGACTGATTTCAAGGTTTATCAATATAAAAATTCACTATGTAAGTATGCATTTTTTTTTTTGTAGTTTTCAATTTTTTTAATTTATATTCTTTTTAAGTTTATATGAGTTAATTCTATATGCCCCTTTTATTTTAAACATAAATATTTTTATTTATAAAATACCGTGATTGGTATAATGGTGAGAGGTTTGGCTAATATATATAAGATTCTAGGTTTAAATTTTATTGCAGATATATAATGTAATTCTAGAGTATCAATTTTTTTTAAAATTTTATATTATTAGATTTAATTTTGACGCATTGAGTAAAAAAAATTTACACATCCAATCATACAATTACACTAACACATCAACAAATATGACTAACTCACATCTCCACTAATTGTCATTAAAATGGAGAGATATTATTAAATGACAGTATCATTATATCAAAATTAAATTCAATATTTTTTATATTTTTTGGATTTTACAGAAATGAAATATCTCCATAATCATAGGAGTATAGCTTTCTTTCCCTTAATTTCTAAGTATTCTATAAATTTCATGAGAATAAGAATGTATTTTTAAACAAGAAACTTCTGTCGTTAAGATGTTAGTATCTTCGTAGGATACTGTCAAAATCTTATATTTTTATTAAAAAAAAAAACCTATAACTATTATGAGATGAAATATTTAATAATATCACAAAATTACTGCATAATCAACTTTCAATCAATAGTAACTAAAATTAGAATAATCATATTTGGACATCTAAATTTAGTGAATATTTATGCTTACAATTGTCTGTTTTCTCATAGCCAATGTTTTGCTTCCGTTTAATAATACACCATGTCTTTTATATGCAAACATTCACCATTGTCCACTGCCCAGACCAAATAAGTTGGAGGTTCAAGGTTTCACAGTATAGTATAGTCTAGGAACCTTGCATATAATCCCAGGAAACTTCGTAACTCGCATTTAATGGCTACCTTGCCAATTTCTTTCTCATTTTCGATATTGTTTTTGTTACTTCTTCCTCGCTCAACAATAAGCAAACCTCCAGTTTGTGACAAGAGATACTGCGGAAGCGCCATGCAAGTTCCCATTGAGTTCCCTTTCAAGTTGAGAGAAGCCAACGACAACGAAAGCGACCGGTGTGGGTACCCAGGCTTTGAACTTTCCTGCAACAATAGAAAGCAAGCGTTGCTAACACTCCCAAATGCAGGAGAGTTCGCTGTCAAATACATATCCCTGAAGAGCCAAAGAGTTTGGATCAACGACCCTGATGAGTGCCTCCCAAGACGCTTCATGCAGAGCATAGACCTCACCAATTCACACTTCACATGGGACCGCACCTTTCATAACTTTCAAAACCTCTTTCTTCTCAACTGTTCCAAATCATCAACTGGGGATTTCACGTTTGATCCTCTGCAGCGCGTACCTTGCATGAGCGATGACAAGTATTTGATCATATATGCGTTGGGCTCACCCCTTGACCTGAGGAATTCATCGTGCTACGTGATTGGCTCTGCCTCGGTTCCAGTTAAAGATCGCTCCCAACAACCACGACTCATATCGGAGGGACTTCATTCTGATATTGTGTTGCAATGGACTGCACCTCTCTGCGGAGGTTGTGAAGTTGGCCAACAATGTGGATTCTTGTCGGATACTGGTCTCGAAGTTACTTGTTATGACAATTCCGAGAGTCCTAACCAAGGTCCTTATACATCTATATACAATAATTACGATTTTATTTGTTTTGTTGATAATAACAAAAACTATATATGATCAATGATATATCGGAGTTTATGTAGGTGGATCTATTCGAGCTAGTATAATAGCCGTGGCAATTATTTCGTTCATATTACTCGTCGGGCCTGTTGGGTCTTGTGCATATAAGAGGATAAGGGTCAGCCAGCAACAACATGCTACTGTGACAAGCACAGAGTTAGAGTCAAATACCCCCCATGGGGCTGCAGTGCCACTGGCGAAGCATGATGGATCAACGAGAGGACAGAATCAGACAAAGGTTAGTCAACGAGGACATTCGGCCTAGTCCGCCGACAACGTTCGCTTCAAGGCCTTACTGCGTATATATGAACCCGTGAAGAGTGAAGACATTAAGCAGCAATCAAGCTATTTTCACGGCGATTGCATGGATGCGTGGCTGAAGATTAATGCCGTCTGCCCCTTGTGCCGAAATCTGGCCGAGGAATCTGCTTTGATGACTCGATACAATGCAGAAATAGATTAGGAATTTAAAGACTTTACGATAGTAGTATAGATGATACTAACGTTATTTAGAAAATTTGAGGTTTTTTATTTCTAGAAATTTTGTCCTTGATACGATAAATATATTTATAGGAACAAGTATCTTATTAGAATTTTGTATTTATTTAGAATTTTGACTTCTTGAATCATAAACAATACCGTTTAATTTTTCTTTGTTATTAACATTTGATATTTTGTTTTGAATCCTGGGAATTTAGTATTTAGTTTTTGTCTTTTTCTGTAATGCGCCATTGCAGAAACAAAGAATTTATATAAAATTCATGGGGGAGTCAATCCTAACTCATTTGTTCTTAACTTTTTCACTCAACAGAAAAACACTTCATCACTTGGTTACAATTTTGTTCTACACTCCTCTTTTGTTTTGTGAGTAAGCTTTACTGCTTTCAATCACACACAATTTTTGAAACTTCTCTATGCAGCCGACATTGTCTTCCCTCTTCATTTTCTGCCTCTTATTTTTACTTCTACAGTTATTACAAATTCCCAACTCCCCCAAATTTTAGTGTGCATTTGCAAGGAGCAATTATAGGAGGGAATTTAATTTTAGAAAGGATTTAAAAGGACAGAATGATAAAATATCCTGATTTATTCAATTTATAATTTTTTAGGATTTAAAAATTTAAAATTAAGAGGAATAAATTTTAATTATAGGAATTTATGAAATTTTTTCTCTGTCACTTTCCCTAAAATTCAATTTTTATGATATAATGAAATGATTTCATTCACTTTATATTGATATATGATATACTTATTTCATATTTAGCACATCACATCAAGGAACATAAATTATTAAGGGATACAAGTACCTTATCATGATGAAGTTTCCTGTATGTTTTGGAGCCATGTGTGTGGGTGTGAGTTGTACAATTTAAAATATTTTGTTAATAAAATTTAAGATATTTATAAAATATAAACTCATGATAATTGATTTTAAATTGATTGACTTTTGATTATTAATAAAAAATCTTATTTTTTAAAAAAATTACATTATATTTCTTAAATTAAATATGTTAAAATTAAGGTAATATAATTATCTCATACAAATAAAGTATTTTATAAATGAAGGAAATGTAATTATCCATCCAAATAAAAAATTTAAAAATGAAGGGAATTTGATTAAAATACTTTAATTCCCTAACATTTTAAATTCCCTTATATTTTGAATTGAAAAATTTCATCCAAAAGTACACTTAGGTAATACTTATTCTCATAATTCAAGTCTCCTATTTGGATAGTAGACAACTGCATTTTTTTTGGGTCAGAGAAAACTTGGCAATCACTGTGTATCACGCAGTCAATATAGACACAAATGCTGCCAAGTACTTGTATTCAAATAGATTTCATTTAGGCGTAAGTTGTTATTCCTGTCAATGCGGGATGTCACTTCAATAACACTAACTCCAGAACATCCATCTCCTCCACTGTCTCTCATCATATCCCTCACCCTTGCTACATCATCCCACCTCCCAACAATAGCATAAAGATTTGACATTAATACATAAAATCCACCGTTTTTGTAATTAAAAAAAAATGATTTTTTCGCCAAGTATTCCCCAAGCTTGATTTCTTCTTGGATGCAGCAGGCACTTAACAAAGCTCCCCATACAGCAGAATCAGGTCGAATCTCCATGTTGTTAATGAACTCAATTGCTTCCTTAAACAAGCCTGCCCGGCCCAAGACTAACTATGCAAGCGTAATGCTGCAAATCTGGCATCAATCCTTGCTCTTCTGTCATTATACGGAAGTATTCTATTCCTTCACAGACAAGTCCCCCATGGGTGCATGCTGCTAGAACTCCCAAGAAGGTTATTTTATCCGGTTTTAGTCCTTGCTCTTGCAGTTTAGAATAACAACTGAAAGCTTCATGTTCGAGCCCATATAAACTATAAGCTGATATGATAGAGTTCCAAGTTGCCAAACATGGATCATTGATAGTATGAAATACCTTTTCAGCATAGTCAAATCTTCCACACTTAGTATACATATCTATTAGAGCAGTTCCGATAAAATCTTCCACTTTCACAGTGTTCCTCACGATATAGCCATGAAGTGTCTCCCCAATTCGAAGGTACCCAAGCTGGCAACACCCAGAGAGTAAACTAGCTATAGTAATGGCATCTGGATTTTGTCCACACATGGTCATTTGGTAGAACAACTCCATCGCATCACTTGATTTTCCAGCCTGCACACAGCCAGAGATCACAGAATTCCAAGTGATCAGCGGTTTTTCACTCACATCCGAAAACAAAGACAAAGAAGCTTCTATCTCATCAAATATAGAATACATGCTTATCAGCCCATTTGCAACTAAGCAGTCGGTGATCAGCCCACTTTTCAATCCATAACCATGAAAAGCACATCCAACAACAAAATGAGAAGGATTAGTAATTCCATGAAGGACACTAATCACGGCAACTGCATCTGGTTTAATGTCTAACTGTAGAGTTTGTATAAAACACTCAACTGCTGAATCTATATCACCTTTATCAGAGTAGCTAGAGACTATGGCAGTTAAGCAAATCAGGTCTTTTGAGGGAAAACACTTGTAAAGCAATTTTGCCATATCCGTGAACCCTTGCTTTGCATATAGACAAACTAGCGAAGTAACAACAGAAGCATTATTGGTCAAGCCACATTTGACAATATAACAATGGATAGCTTCTGGAACACCATTTGCCGCCAGAAGGTTCATCATTGTCACTGGACTGGGTTGCAAACCTTCCATTAGCATCTCTTTGAAGCAAAGCATCGCCTGGTCTGAGAAACCATTTTGGCCATAGGCACCAATCATGGTATTCCAAGAGACAACATTCCTCTCATCCATTTCTTCAAATAAGAGTTGGGATGCTACCAAATCATCGCATTTAGCATACATTGAGGTAAGGGCATTATTCAACTGAGGATCCGAACCAAGGCCGGCTTTGATTCCAAACCCATGAATGGATCTCCCTTGAAGAATCAGGTCATGGCGACCAAGGGAGGGTACTAAACTAGCAATGGTAGTTTGATTAGGCGTGAAACCCTGTCTAAACATGTGCACAAAGAGTTGCAGAGCATCATAAGGAAGCCCATTTGTGAATATCCACAAATCAATACGTTCCATGAAACAACATCTCTGTAAGGCATATCATCAAACAGATGGCGTGCATGAGTGGTGAATCCCAGTTTCATGCAGAAATCAAGCAGAGCGGTATTTACATAAACATATTGGTTGATACCCCGTTTCAGCAACTGGGTCTGGATCTGGACTACTTGAAGTCCCGAAGAAGATGAGCCGTGAGCATGAGAAGAAGAGGAAAGGCAAGATTTGATGAGAAAGGAGAAAGTGAGATCGTTGGGGTTGGCATTAGCC
Organism: Dalbergia oliveri; assembly: GCA_030441495.1. Classification (NCBI taxonomy): domain Eukaryota; kingdom Viridiplantae; phylum Streptophyta; class Magnoliopsida; order Fabales; family Fabaceae; genus Dalbergia; species Dalbergia oliveri. The sequence goes on from JAMLFY010000003.1 coordinate 4,104,036, forward strand.
TCTAAAAGTTGACGAAAGATAACAAGTGGGAACCTAACGTTCTCATTGTGGAGTAGAGAGTGGAAGAATGATAGATTGGGAGCAGTTCTGGTTATGCTGCACCCAACAACGTTCATGTTTCATCATATTCCGTGATACCCAACCCACTACCTCAACTCAGTGTTACAAATAAAACTTGGAGATTAATTTTGACCACACCTTACACGTAATATAAATCCGTGCGCTCTGAGCCTAGAGCGGATTAGTCACTGTGATCCTAGATTCAAAATAAAAATATGTTATACAAATTAGAGTTTCTTTATTTATACATAGTTATAAGATGTCACATCCATCCAAATATGATGTAAATATTATTTTTTCTATAAATTATACAATATCAGCTATAAAAATTTTATATTTAATATTAAAAGTTAAATTTTTTAATTACATCCAGTACATAATTAAATATTTTAAATAAATTTTTTGATAAAATGTATTAAGATTAAAATTTAAAACTTGATATTTAAGTATAGGTTTATTTTAGTTCATGAAACTATATATATATATATATATACTTCACTTAATATTTAAAATAAAAAATATCAATTTAGCCTCTAAAATTATAAAAAGCAATTTAAATTGACTCTTAGAATAATATTCATGTGGACCAACTTAAACTAATAAAAAAAATAATTTTAATAATTTTTGTAATTTCAGATATAAAACTATTAATTTTTTTAATTTAAGTGACCAAAGATCATGCAGACAAATTTCAATGAAGAATCTTTACCCTTAGCTTTATAAATTGAAAATATCAGTGAGTTGTCATTCATTTTCTAAAAATAACTTTTTAGAAAAATACTTATTTTTAAATTGAAAATAAAAAATAATAAAAGAACTATTTTTTTATTCCAATAGTAAAAAGAACTATTTAGGCCATACTTACTTTCCAAGTGTTTTTTTTTTTTTTTTAACAAGTTTTTGCGTAATAAGAAATTTGGGGTTTTAATGAAAATAAAAAGATAGATAAATGATAACAATAAACAATAAATAATATAAATAATAACGACAAATAATAATAACAATAATCCGAAACACAGGGCGGATATGGTGAGTGCGTGTCTTCTTCCCATTTGAAGTTTGTTGTGCAGCAGAGATATCGCAAAAGCGCGCTTTTGTTAATCCCATCCAACACAACAGGCTGGTGCGTGGTAACCACCCCTTCTTCCTTCTTTCCTTGTATTGTATGTCGTTGCTCTTCTGTATCTCTGTCACACTGATCCTCAAGTCAAAATGAAAGCTTACCCCTTTTGCGTGACCGTGTTTTATTTGAAAAGCAATAATAATGATCAGTTTCCAAGGTAGGAGAAAGACATCGATGTTATATTGTTTTCCCTCAAATTAACCTTCTTTTTCTCCCGTTCATTAACAGATCAAGTTACATTAGAGCTTAGGACATAGGGGTTAGGTAGTGTGAGTGTGGCCTCTCACGAGCCAAGTTAAATGGAATTCACATACATAAACACTGGTTGGTAACTGTGACTACTTATCATATGCTGTGTTGGCTTGGCTCTGGCAGTTGCCGTTTCCGCAAAATTATAGATTATAGACATGATGGTTTCTCAAGACTTGGTGATTGACTTCAAATGCTTACACAGTACTATGACTATGTCTGATTTTAGTGATTTGTTTCAGCGTCAATTTCCATTGAATCACAACCATTTATAATCTTTTTTCATTTTCCAAATAGGTCACGTGTCTTAACTTTGGACTTTGGAGATTTTGTTTATGATCACTCTAGCTTGGAAGGTAAAGTCGTTTTTGTTGTTGGTTGGTCGTTCCTTACATTTTACTCCTAAGCTAGGTGCTTGCTTATGGTACCTTAGCTTAAAATCAGATAAGTGCTCAACTCCTCAGTCCTCACCAAATGATTGAAACCCGTTAGTGCTTTCCATTACACACCTCCAGCGACCAGCTAACTTATCAAAATTTGTCTCCAAAATTCTTGATTACAAGCCATATAAAAGATGCCACAGATTGTCTATCACAGGCAGAATGTTCTCTACAGCAAGTCCTTTGCTAGTGTCAGACTAGCCTCACGGGAACCACTTGAGTCCAATATTTCCCATGTAGTTTTCAGCTTGGCTCCTAGGCACAGTCATGGCAAACTTCGTATTGGTGACACAACAATTGAACCTATAACAAAAATCAGGCACACATTCTGCCCTAGCAGTATAGGAGTTGCAGACGAATGTCAAGAAGATTTGCCCGATGAAGATGACGACCTCTGTCCCGTTGATTGTGTAAGAGAATTCACGACTGATGAAGAGTTCTGCAGAATTCTGGACAAGGCTAAAGAAACAGGATCTTTGGTCGTGGTAGATTTCTTCCGCACCTCTTGTGGAAGCTGCAAGTATATAGAGAAGGGTTTTGCAAAGTTGTGCAAGAAATCTGGTGACCATGAAGCCCCAGTAATCTTTTTAAAGCATAATGTAAGTATGTTATATGCTTAACTCCTTTCTATTTCAGTAATAATCTTTTTAAAGCATAATAAGAGACTCAAACTAGGTGGTCAATTATTAGACTGAGCATGCTAACATCTCTTTACAGAGACTTATTATTATGCCGTTCCTTGCAGGTAATTAACGAGTATGATGAGCAATCCGAGGTTGCAGAGCGACTTAGAATCAGGGTATTTCTCTTTTTCTTGATCACTGAGTATTAAAATGAAACTTTAATCTATATAATACTGGCTGCCTATTTGGGATACAGCTAAGCGTTAGGCTGATCTACATATTTTGCTGTCTTTAAATTTTTTGTGATCAGTGCCTTAATTTGCATGATTTCTCTTTGATTCATGCGATTTAACTGGTTCACAATGCCAATTTTATGATCCGTGGAATTTAAAAAAGAAAACAAACTGATGCAGGCCGTACCTCTTTTCCACTTCTACAAAGATGGAGTCCTGTTGGAAGCATTCCCGACCAGAGACAAAGAAAGGATTGTTGCAGCCATCCTCAAGTACTCATCTCTTGAACCCCAAGATATCTTGAGTTAACTTCAAGGGAAGGCATCACGGTTGTGCTGCAAAATTAGTTCTACATAAGTTCATCAAACATCATTTTGTATACCCCAAATAAAAATATTTTAGTCCTGTGAGTGTAATTCACTTAATTGGAAGCTCGCAAGATCCGGGCGAAGAGTTCAATAACCCGGATAAAACATACCTCACCTTTCCTCAAGTGGTGGGGCTTCTCATAGACCTTGTTAGAATACCTCTAATACTGGGACTCAAGTTAAATCCCAATTTTGACCTCATCACTTGCCACATCTGCAATGCATCATAAAAATTAAGAAAGGATTGGGTTTGGAGTTTTTTACTCTAATAGAAAATCTCAACTTTGATCCCACTTTTGGTCCCATATAAACAATATTATTTTTCTGTTATTAATTTTTTAACTTAAATTAAAAGTAAAAAATTTTAAGCTTTTTCTCCAAATTGGGATGACCCTTCATCAAGGGACTGGTCCCTTCTTTTGTCCCTTCTTTCTTCATTGCTCCAATGCATCACCATTGTAAAGGGACGTCCCTTCGTGAGTCCCTATGCAGCTTGGGACGCTGCTTGGCTTGCACTGGAGGTGCTCTTAGGGTTTAGTAACGACAGAATTAATAGATAAGTAAAATTTATCTATTAGACCAAAACCTTTTACTGCTTGTAGATAGTAGATACATGCTCAGGAGCCAGGCGATGCCTGTTCCTGTGAATGTGACTCAATAATTCCATTGACCATAGGTTAGTCATTGCGTGTGAAGTTAGTGGTACCGATAACATTTTTAAGTACATTAGTAGCACTATAGGTTTAATCTATATTTTCATATTAACTACCCAAATTCTTTATGGCTAGTCCATTTCTAATCACTTATTACCGACGATTTTTTTTATTTTAATCTCTAAGGCAATGTCCATTATTTAAAATCAAATTGAAAACTAATGGCTAGTTGGCAAAGGATAGTTCGGACGAGGAAGACATACCACCTTGACAAGCAGGATTACTTCCACTGAGCTGTCTGAGCATAGCAATAGTTGATATATTCATAAGTTCGTTGGTTTCATAAAATGAGGTTTATACGAGTATTACATCAACAACACGAGGTATCGTATACACGCACACTAAATGGAGTGTGCAATAACATTTTTTACTGTGACGTGTAAGTGGAAGCCACTTATTTTTGGAGAAGAAAATCATGTTAACTTAATGTCACTTTGAAGATAGTACAGAGTACATTGTAGAATTCATCTACATAAATTACAAAGATCACTAGGGACTAGAAAGAGAAATGATCGATCATTCAGCATTGAGCGGCATACAATCAAAAGCCCGCTCAATGAATGCTGAAACTGTAAATTGGACCTCAACTATGTTCAAGACAAGAAACTGATGTGCGGACCAACTACTTTATGTCTCCATATGAGTTTTCAAGGACCTGCACTTCTGGTCCATAAATCAAACGGCAACGCTCAGTAAATGAACCAACCATCCTAGAGGCTACCTCCTTGAAGAACATAGACGCAACCTGACCAACAGAAAAGGATACTTGATTAATCATACACAGAAAAATACATAATATAACAACAAATTTATAATAATAACAGGGTTCATTGTGATGGAATGGGCTGTGTTAGGGAATTGTATGAATACATTGGCAAGTCCAAAGGAGGGAAAGTCATGCTAAAGATGCTGGTAAGGTAATGCTACTGAGCAGTGTTTGATCAGCAAATAATCCTTAACACACACACCTATCCATGGATCAAGCCCTCAACAGAGAAGGAATGAAGGACATAAAAGTGAGGGCAGAACACTGGTTCCAAAGCAAGATTAAAGATAGCAAACTGGAAGTCAAGGAGAATAGATACAGAATGAAAGAATTAGAATTATACCTGTCTGTAAAGCGGAGACTGAAACTTAAAATCAACCAAGAAATAAAGATTGCAAGATCCTGGAACTGGGCCTGGATTGAATTCCCATATGTTTATCAAATGGTCAAAAAGGGTACTCTGTGACACAGTTGTCTGAAAATACAAAATATATATATATATATGTATAAGCACAACACAATAGCAATCAATAGAAACGAAGACCAAAATTCTACTCTTCCCCCCCAAAAAAAAAAAAGAGGAGCAACCACCAATAATGGAAGAGCCAAATCCATGCTCTCTCTCTCTCTCTATATATATATCTATATATATATATATATATATATATATATATATAGTGAGAGGAGTGGTTAATTGTAGGAGTGAGAGGAGTCAATTGGATCTTTTATATGAATGATCAAAATTAAAATATAAAAGTCATGTAACTTTTTTAATTGACAATGTAACCATTAATTAACTTTTAATCATGACCATTCATATATGATTATATGACCTAAATTTATTCCTCTCTCATAATAAATCATCTGTCGCAATTGATATGCCCACATATAGAGAGAGGATCGAGTGAAAAGAGTGATTAATTGTGAAAGTAAAAGAAGTAAAATTTTATATAAATTTTGTAAGGTGGCTCAATTGAAGTTTGTTCATAATTTGCCCAGGCTCACTTAGGCTTGAGCTTGATTATATGGACTAGTTACAGTAATCAGATTGACTGAGGTTAAGCTCAAATATAGGCTCATTTAATAAACAAGCTGAGTCGGTCCTGGATCTTTTATTAATCCAGCTTGGCTTGACCCACCCCTAGAAAAATGAAAAAACACATACACATAGTTACAGTTTCTCTTCCTCTAGTTTCAAAAAGTTGCATTTGGCCCTCTTCTTTTGTTTGAACAATTCTTCTATCAGAGTGGTACTGATGTATAATTGCTTATGTAGAATTGTGTCATATCTATATATACACCAATGACATATTGGCAAAGGGGCTGAACTACATCAGCATAAACAATATGCCAGGAACATTGTTAAATATTCAAAAAGCATGAATAAACATTCCCTTTTCTTTCATTGTAAACCAAAGCTACTAGTTTTCTGAACAAGATGTAAGCAAAATCAAAGGTAATATCAAACTTCAGCTAGACTATGCATACAACAGATCACGTCAATTTTGCAAATTTTGAGGCAAAAAAATCACCATGTCCTGAATGCAAGAAAAAGGCAACAACCATAGAGCAGAGAAGGTTGAATACCTTTATATGCTTTGGTCTGTCCAATTCAACATGAGAAACATAACTTTCAACAAGAAATTTAAATCCAATCTCCAGCTCAGCATCAAACGATCCATCTGGATAGTGCTTCAGTATCTCCGACCTTTGGCACCATGGGACAAAACCATGATAGAAGTCAACAGCTGCAACAACATCGAATAATTGCTCTGGAGAGTACCTAATAATCAAAAAAGTATATCAGCTTGCAAGAGCCATAACAAAGAATAAAAACTCTGCATTTAGCAGCAATGCTTACAAGGCCCATGAAATTTTTGTTAGGCAAAATTTGGGGTAAAGAAAGGATCTCCCTTCCAAGGCCCAGAATAACATGATGATTCATATGCTTTTTTTTTTTGGTGAATTTCTTATGCTTGTTATATTAATCCAAAGTGTCAAATTCATAAAAAAAAACTTAGTATAGAATTCATATTCATATATACTATAAGGCATTTATCACACACTACACTAGAGAATATTACAGAAGTCATTTATTCATAACAAAACAAACTAGGTAAAATCGACATAATAAAAACTACGCTAATAAGCAAGCACATACAAACTACAAAGAGAAGAGGAAGCGAATTCTGTTACCCCAAAACGCGCTTCTCCTCATAAGTTTTGGATAGAACGCCTTCTTCACCATCTCCACATCCGAGAAAGTGCCTGGTTTGGAGGGCAGCATTGGTGTTACTCAACGCTCCCATGAAGGGGAAGGAAGCAACGCCACAGTCAAAGGGTTGAATCTGATGGGTGGCCCTGCTGCCGGCAATGGGGGTAAGGCACCGGGACACATCCAGTTTCCCATTGCCCCTAATCAATTGAGTGACACCACTTCTGCGCGATGCTAAAGAGCGTAGCGCCTTAGAGGTAGACAAAAGTGCCGGCATTTTCAACTCCGAAAAAATTGGGATTGGGGATAAATAACGCAATTCAATACTCAGCAATTCAGGATCGTGCACCTTATTTACAATTCAAGTGCAGCTAGAATCATAGCAATAAATAAATAAATAGTACGATGGAATGGGAATAATCAGGGATTGGGATTGGAAATCGCGGGTGAAATCAGAAGAATATGAAACCCTAGAGTATGAAAAGTGGTGGATCGGAAGAGTATTAGAACGGGAGGAGACGCGGAATCGAGAAAGAAACGCGAATGAGGCGTTGAGGAGGATTAGCAGGTTTCTAGAAAAGGGAGGGAGATTTGGTGGGCTATGGTTGAATGGGACGGACCGGACTTCTTAAGCTAGCGGTTCAATTCAAGCAGAACAGAAATGAACAGGCGACGCACGCCCCCGTGCTTGTTTAGGCCGGTCCTTTTGGATATAGATCATCTAAAGTGAGAATAGAGTAAAAATGGTCCTCTAAAGCATAGTTTTTAAAATTGGATTTAATTGACTTTAATTTATAAATCATTTATAATATAACTATATATATAATATATATTTTATTAAATCATTATATAAAATATAACTATATATATATATATAATATGGCACCTTCAATATCAAAAGCTAGCCCACGTAGTAGAGGTGCTCTTTTGCATCCAAGAAGTGTTGAGTTCGATACCCTAAAGATAGAATTTTGGGTATTTATTCCACATTTCCAAAGCTTGGGCGCATGGTGCATTGACAGGAGCAAGGACATGAACGACGTTGACGGGAGCATGGGCACACGGTTTCAATGGTGACCTAGGTGGTTCAAACCTGCCTTATTTTAAAAAGTAAAATGAGTAGTTCTACTCTTATATCAATAGAATAAAAAGAATCTCATTTCTAATTTTATTAATCAAAAGTAAAATCTCCTAATTTTACTCTTAAGTAAGAGGCTCATTTTAGAGGATTCAAATCCAAATTTATTAATCCAAAAGTAAAATTATCTCACTTTACTCTCTAAAATGAGATCTCACTCTAGAGGATCCTAACCTTTTTTTCCTTCACCATTCATCACCTCACCTGATTTGAACACCATGCTACGCCCTTCCTATTATAGTATATTTTATAATAATAGTTGACCTCCACACACGTGGACTATTCGCTAACAATGAAGGGTAATATTATTTTAACGCACGTTTATAGGACGTATCGACACGTTCGTATCTACCATTGGATGGGGTGTGTGACTCAAACTAAGTGAGGTTCACGTCCAATTTAATGGTGGATGTGAGTGTCACGTGGTATCCCAAAGTGTGAGTCAAAATAACATTTCTCATACAAGAATCCTTCCTTGTCGCCCACGTCTCAAGCAAGTTCCACTTCCCCTTTTCTTTCTTGGTGGTTGTTCACATATAGTTGACGATCAATGAGTTCTTTAGTGGCCTTTAACCATATTTCTTAAATGTGATTAAACATAAATAAAAGTGTGATCAAAAGTATGCATCACTCAAACCTCTTCACTTGATCGAAAAGAATATCATAGAGAATGATGTAAATCAATAATGAGAATTGTTGAAAAGTTGTAGTTAGTTAACTTACGTTTGAGGGTCTAGCAAATGAGAGTGAAAGTGGTCTTCTTGTTTTGAATGGAGAGCCTATAGATTAGGGATTTGATGGAGACAAGGGCACGCCTCTTGGCATTTCCCTCTAAAACCATCCTTAGAACCTTTGCTGCCTCTCTCGAGCAAATACACTGACCCTTCTACTCCCTTGAACTCATTCTCTGCTTTTCTTCATCCTCCTCCTCGCTACCAATTATCAATACCCTTAACTTTAATTTATTCTTCTCTTCATCTTCTTTGGAATACGCCCCATTAAGGAGGGTTTGCTATTTGCAAGGTGACGTTTTTAGGCATAGATTTCAATGTAGTTGCAATGGAATTAGCGTTGTTGGTTGATGAAGGAAGGAGGAGTGGCTTCAAGAATGTTGGACCAAGGAGAGGAAAAATAATAGGAGCTTGAGTCTGTGTTTGGCCACATTTTTATGCACATTTAACCACGTTTAAGAAATGTGGTTAAATGTAAATGTAAACAACATTGCCCATCAACTATATATGAACAATCACCTTCTTTCTTTTCTTAAGAGAAAAATTCATTCATAAAATTCAATTATTTCCAAATTCCAATAACTTTTTTCTTTACGTGCTGCAAGATACTCAAAGATTTATTTATGTGCCAATATACACAACCTTTTACGTTTATTAAAAAAATGAGCTGTTTTTGGGGTAAACTGGGCGTTTTCAATTTCATTTTCGAGTTGCAACTACAAAAATATAAAATAAGAATAATTTGTGATATAGAAAATATATATATATATATATTAGTCAATATTATTACTTTAATCTTCTTCTGCTTTTCGTTTTTAAGCTTCAACACGTATGCTTGTTTGTGTTTGGGTTTTTAGGATGACTCGATTGTAGTTCTAGGTGATTCTCGTATCCTCCCCGAACAATGGATGAAATCACGTAGAAGACTTGGGGTTTGGATGTATTATTACTTACTTACATGAGCCTAGTCAACCCATAACCTTGTAAGCTATGCGTTTGTAAACATCTGGCCAAAAGAAAGAGCAGCACATGAAGGGATTGATGAAGAGCATCATCATATACAATACAAGGGACCGGGGAACGGCTAATTATATTATATTTTGTCTGTTGAAAAATTATCCGGCCTTCAGAGAAGGAAGTTGGTGGAGTAAGCGGTTCATCTTAAGAGGGGAAAAATACTAGGTCATATGGTTGCAATTGGATGCTGGCTTCACGGTTTTATTGGCAATTTGTGATCTCGTACGGAGCTGATGATGATTAGTAACTAGTGGCAAAGCTGCCTTAGGAAATTGTCAGGTAACTCAGAATTATTGCCTCGTAAGGCCTTGGTGACGGTGTGTTATTAGTATTACTCATGGCGCGCGCGCTGCGGATTATTGATACTCATTTTCATTCGCATGGAATATTATATATATAGTTCGTGTTTCTAAATTTGTCTACCCTCCCCATACTTGTCTGCAGATGGTGCCCGAGAAAGTGCTGGGGATTATGTTCATTGCTGAGCCATTGTTGTTTAGATTTTCCCTTCCTTCCTTCCTTTCTCAATTTTCGACCAAATGACTCTATTGAATTAGCTGCCATCATAAATCACAAACTGCTTAAAAAGCTCTCTTATATAGAAACACACGCAACATAAGCGATTGCCCTGATCAGTATTCATCGTCACTCCCTCACTAGCCACTCTACAAAACCAAGCATTCGGCGCCGACACATTAAATTAAAAGCTTCTCGTGATTCTTATCTAAAATTCGGGTTACAAGTCAATTCTAACTACATGCATGTATCTCTCACTGACTCCATCTTCTCAGCAGCAGAAACATATATATATATATATATAAGCAGATGATCTGCGGATAGAGACAAATCTGGAACAGCATTGTGAATGGACATCATATATATCAACCAATTCCAAGCACCCACCACAACTCCGAGATCCATATAGCAACTATATATATATAATTATATTTTACAAAGTGTTACCTAGCTGAGATAATTGCAGGCGGCATCAGTCATCACGTCAAAAACTTTTTAGTCTTTTCACGGCCCTTGTTTTGTTTTTCTTTTCGCCCTCCACTTCTTCATCAGCAAAGTTCTGATCGGACATCTCTGTTGTAAAAACCATATATATAGCTTTATGGGTTATAAGCAATTGAAACTCCATCACGAATCTTTGTTTATAATCGGCTTTTTATCCACTGCTAAATATTCCCAACAGAGTCACTAACTAATTTACATTCGGTCTCCATATATATTTGAAGAAGTAGATGAAGTTAAAACATATTTATGTAATCCGAAGCATGTGGAGATGAAACTCTGTACGCACCTGTATCAACCAGTGGAACTTCTAAACTTCCCGGTTTGCATAAAGATCGGTAGCGTTGAATCCACGGATTTGCCTTTAAATCATGGCACTCATTAAGTCTGCTTCTTTGTGATTGTGAATGCTCCCTCACAAAACTGTTCTTTTGCCAAATGCCACCTCGACGGAACTTGAACTGTTATTATATATATTAGAACAAAAAATGTATATCTAATGGTAATGTTATGCTCTAATTTGAATAACTACGGGTGCTGGGGAAAAGAGAAATAGTCTTTTTGCTCTGTTTATTAGGAATGGAATGGCAAATGTGAGATTCATTTATTGGATAGCACAGCATAAGCTGATGCAAAACAAGAAATTAACTACATACTTATTTATCGATGTGGTTGCATCTAAATAATATTAATTGAATTTTGTTGGGTCCAATTAATTACATAATATAGACGAAACCTGGCCAGAAGCGGATGCAGAGTCTGAGGAAGTTTTAACACGGGAAGAACAGCCAAAAGTTTGCTTCAAATCATATAATTGGTCAACAAAAGATGCCTCTATAGACTTGAGATACATGCTGTGTTTCTCGTCTGTCCACTCTACCGTAGGCACGGATTCCTGTCCCTGATGTAATACCTGAAATCAAATTGGGCCAAGCAAGTAAGCAACCAATAAAGCTACTAACATTGGACTAGTGAGGAGAGATTTGAGACGTTGATTAGTTCACTATGAAGTTATAGGTTTAAATTCGCATCTTAGATGTATAAAACAAAAAAAAAAGAACTTTTTGTTGAATATATAATTCCGACTCTTTAATCTATTCCCCAATCTCTTATAAATTAAAAAAATAAAAAGAAAATCATTAAGCTGAAAAAAAATTGTCTAATGTGTACTTAAATATCACATTTTTTTCCATACAATTTCGGTGGATATACAATTTTTTTCCTCCTTTGCATGTCCAAAGTCTACTTGAGTAACTATTCAAGCTATGTTTGATTGGGGATAAAAATGGAGTAAAAATTTTTTTGAACAAACTTTAAATATTTTTATATAAAAAACTTATCCATAAAAACCTTCAACCAAAAACACTCTTGGCTTGTGGTCATGGTACTCTAGTGCTCTTCTGCGTTTTATTCAACAAACACGTGAGTAATATCAATAAAAACAATGTAATATATTATATTGTTAGTAGAAATTGTTTTATATTTTCACTGATTACATCGGATTATATAATGTGCTTTTTTTTAAAATATTAATAATCTAACAATACACGATTAAGTAATAGTAATAAAATTTATAAATTAATAATATATTAAAATTAAATTATAAAAAATCTACTCAAATTTGCATTCTTGTAAGTGTTATGTTTGGAGCTATTGGTGTATTTTAAGAGTCTTCGGATCCTACATTGCTAAGAGCAATAAACTCCAACATGTTTATTGATTCTGTTCCTAAATAAGTCTCCACAATTTTATTTTTTATAAATAATTATTTATTTAAAATATTAGATAATATTAATTATTTTTTTCAACTATACCTGTATTGGATGAAAAACTAAGGAAGAGAGAGAAAAAGTGAGAATAATTTAGTAAAATATACTTAAATTATCTTAATATTAGCAACAAAAAAATTATTCTAATATTAAGATTTTGCTAATAATTTTCTTAACTTATGTGTATATTTAAAACTAAATACTTATTTAAGTACAGTGCTAGTATATAACATTTATGTTTGTGAGTTGAGATTTTAGAGAAAAGGAGATGAGAATGAAAGATTTATAATATAATTTTATACTATAAACTTTCTTTTCCTTTCTTGATCTCCTCTCAAAATCTCAACCCACAAATATACCTGATAGGCTTTGTAGCCAACAACTTCTATCTCACACCTTTTGCCTAAAATTCTCAAGAACTGATCAAAACCAAAATATCAATGGTCCAAGATACAACCATGAACAAATATTTTGCATTTTAACAGATGGAAAACGCCATTTGAAGTATCTAAATAATAACAAACATCAGCACGACTTATTTGAAAATTTAGCGCTACATAAGTGAAAATATTTTCAATACGTCTAACAAAAGCAATCAGTAAATGCTCTATACCTATTTAAGAGTTATTATCTTAGGCAGTTCATACGTAGCCTTCGCATCAAACTACCGAAACAAAAACATAAGCTTCGCATAAGCTGACGAAATTACAGGCAACATGAGTTAATACACAATTTGTTTTAGTTTTTATTGATTATGAGTTTTATGGGTTGCTTTCTTCATTGTGTCATGGCAATTGTGAACAAATGAATTAATAGCAGAGTTTGAAATTAAGAAGAGAAGATTATTATAGTTAAGAAGTAACCTGGAGAAAGGGAATTAAGCTACCTGCTGCTTCTGCTGGGGTGGCAAAATGAAATCATTGGATTCATTATCGAGGGTGGGTGAAGTCATCCTAGTTTCTTCTCTTATTCTGAAATAATTCTTCATTTGCAACAGAATGTAATGGAAGACAGGTGAATAAGAAGGTGAAGGAGGTAAAGAAAGCGGGGTTGTGTTGAGTAACGAAAAGAAAGAATGAAAGAAAATCACAGTTGTCAGCGCTTTTACATGTGTCGTGGGACCATCGCATCGCCACGTCAACCGTGGGGGTTGATGATAAGTAATGAGGCCAAGGGACAAGACACTGCTCTTGATATTTTCCAAGGCCATGCAAAATATCTCTATTCTCCCTTATCATTTAATTTACTTTTCATTTTATATTTTCATCTTTGTTGTCAATGGCCTAGTATTTCATGTATCTATATCTTAAGTGTGATGGCATGATTTGTATTTTCATTTGATATTTTAATATTATATTTTAGTTTTATTCTCTTAACTTCTTATCCAAAACTTAGGATTCAAAGGCTTTTTTTTTTTCTTTTTTGGTAAAAGAGAAAACAAACATATTAGTATGATGGAACTGAAGTTTTACCATTTTTTGGGCCTCAACATTCACTTTCATATCCGATAATAATTGTGAGGTTTCATTAATGAATTTTCTAAGAATACTTTTCAAAAAATTAAAAGTGAACAATTTTTAAAATCTATAATGTATTGGAAATTTGAAGATTTTCCTTTTCTATAAAAGAACTTTTAACTTTAAGATCATTAAAAAATATCTTTAGGACACTTGTTAGTAAAATTTAAATTGTAATTCATATTAGTACTCTTTTTTTAAAGAAAAATTAACCTCAAATCACATGATTTGGTAATTATTTCAGGATATGAAGGAAGATATAATATATTTTAATTTTTGTCGACATATAACTTTGCCCATATACTTTGCTTTTTTCATATATATTTAGTTGATAATTCCATAAAATGAAATAAATTTTTATATTATAAATCTCTTATATGTATTTGGTTTTGGTTTGGCTTTTCAGTATAAATTTTTAGCTCTACCTATCTACAATGGTGTAACCATTTTGTATTGTACAATATAAAAAACAAAGTGAATAAATCTTAAAAAAAAACGGAAAATTATCAATGCATTGAATTCCTGCAATGAAGTTTTTCTTTTTTTCAATTCCTGTAATATTTTTTTTTCCTATAAGCAATTCCTGTAATAGTTTTTTTTCCTATAAGCAATTCCTGTAATAAGTTTGAACCCACCTATCACGACAATAATCGAATCTGTTGGCCGGGTATTAAGCTACTAAAACAAACGGCGGAGACACAAACATTTTATTTGAAGCATCCTACTCTATTTTTTGGATGGCGATGCATCTTACTTTTTTAAATTATTAGTAGGGCTTCTAGTTAGACATTATCCTTTCATGTCGCTTATAAACATCTTATTGAATAATTTATATATAAAATTATTATATAAAAAACAATATAGTTCATTTAATCTCATTATCCAGCATACATTTAATGCTAAATAAATTATTTTCAGTAAAATAGCTGGAGACAAAACCCATATTTATAAGCTCTACTTCTTGAAAGCATTACACACTATTTTTGCAGTGAGAATGCTAGGTTTACCTAAAAAAATTACTTTTTTTATTTATTATATTTTTGGCCTTTTTTTTTTGGTTTGTGGGCGGTGGGGATGAGGGGCTCTGCCGCTAGAGTCCAATTTGCAACTCCCAACCCAAGTCCCCTATGTGTGGCCTTCCTTGAGGCAAATTGCATCATCATATGTGCTCGCCTCAATCCAGACTCTTTTTTATTTGGTCATCAGTAAGAATTACTTAAAAACATGCCTACCAATATAAGGCAACTTGTTTTTGGTCAGAGGCAGATTCAAGCGCATTAAGAAAGGCCTGCAACGAAAATGCATGGGGCTTAGGCTCAACTTACAAACATGAAACTTGTGGTTCCCAGAGTTATTAGCCCAGCTACTATTGGGCCATTTCGTCTCAAATTCCCAAACAATAAAAAACAAAGAAATGGTGAAAGGCATAGGCAAAGGTTTAATGAAGGAGAAGGCCAGTAGGGTGCGTTGTTACGATTAGTACACCGTTCCGTATTGATCTGGATGAAGGAGAACATGACACATGGAGTATTTGATCATAGTGTTGATTTTGATTAAAAAAATATATAAAACTCAAATATATTTTATTTTACTATTTTGCCATTCTTTATTTTATTCTTGGTGCTTGTTTTGGTACCCCTAGAAAATGTGGGTGTACCACACACCAGAATGATCAATGGTCACAACATAATGGTGTATCAATATATCTATTATTGCTAAATCACAGCAAATTTCGACAACCCCTTCTCTAAGCTATCTCTGTTGGTTTCTCTCTCCTCCCAATCATCTTTGGCGACTCTCTCTCCCCTCTCCGCCACCAATTGCCACCGTCCACCACATTTTTATGCCTGCCTACACCACCACCATCAATCCCCACTTCCTCCACTCATTCATTGCAAGTGACCAAGCATTATTGGGGATTGGATTTCTATGGGACGTAGTTAACTGTTGGTGATTGATGAGTTTGGTCCTGATTTTTAGTTTAGCCATTTTCTCTTTATTATATGTTATGTGGTTCAATTTTAAGCTTGATTTAATGTTGTCGTTTGGTTTGAAGCTATTTGGCATTGGATCTACTTGTGTCGGTGGTTGATGTACAGAAATATAAGCAATTGTGTTTCTCCACTTAGTTCTAGATCTACTTACAATACTTCATTACGACGGGTATGAGTGATCAACTCATCAACCTATAGTCATAAAAGTTTATCATCTTCATCTCATCTCTAGCATATTGCATACATATGTTAGATCTGATTCTTCTAACCTCTTTTTCGGGGTATGTGCTATGTGATGGTTCATCAAGTCGTGTTGCTTTAAAATTTGTAATCTTAGTATAATGGTCTACAGGTATTGGTATTGGCTTGGTTCCGAAATAAGAACATATGTTTGTTTCAATTCCACAAACGTGACAACTTTGAATGTGGTTTGGGGCAATGATCGAGAGAAGGTGGAGCCGGTGGTGGTAGCCAGTGTGTGTGTTGCAACCATGAGTAGTGAAATAGAAGAGTGCTCAGAAATAGGTAAAAAAAATTTCACTTTATTTTTTCATTTTTAAATCTTGATAAAAAAATGAAATGAAAAATTTAAAGAAGTTTTAGGAAGCATTTGACAAAGGAAGAGCAAGAAAGTGATGTACATGGGAGAAGGAGAAGAGGAGAGAGAAAGAGGGGCATTTGATTAAAACAATTTGATATATAAAAGTGAGGGAGGATAGAAGAGTAAATGAAAATATATTTATGTTTTGTATTTTTTGTAATCAAGTTAACACTACAATCAAATACTGTAGGATAACTTTTTTTTTTCTGGTCTCTAGACACACATATATAAATATTAGAGATATAAATTTAATAGAAACAAAAATATAGTATAAATAGAAAAATATAAAATTTTTATACCTTTAAAATCTATAAACAACAAAAATAAAATATAAATATAAAAATTTAATATATTTTTTTAATAATATTTTTATATATATTTAATATTTATGTCTATATTTTATTATTTGGACTGTGGCTGAATTTCTATCACGGTACCATACCAAATGTTACCTGTTTGTCGTATTGTCCTCCATCCGGCTTAGTGCGGAACGGTGCATTAATTATTGTCTGATGTACCGTAGAACGCACCACTCTGCTTACGCAGGATAGTAAACAACCCACCCGCTTGTACCCAAAAAACAATAATAATAACCCAGAGTTTGCTGGTGGAGAGAGCTCCACCTAGACCATTCCCCCAACTTCCTACTTTCCTAACTCACACTCGCAGAAACAAAAACAAAAACAAAAACAAAAACACACCAAAGCACCAAAGCATGTTCAATAGTTGACAGTTACTTACGCAGTTTGATTTGAGCTTCTTCTACTAAATGGCTATGGCGTCGCTGTCATTATCCAAAACTGCACCGCGTGTTCCCCACCCCACCACCAACCCCATCTTCTTCCACTCCCCTCCCCTCCTTCTCTCTTTCCCTTTCTACCCTCGTCTCCCTCCCCTCAAAGCAGCAGCTGCTGCTTCCTCTTCCGACGGCGATCACTTGCTCAGGAAGCCCCTCGTCCCCCGGGGAACAATGACCTCGCCGGAATTTTGGGCGAAAATGGTGATACCCATAGAAACACGGGCTATGCGTACAATGAAGTGGAAGCGGAGGAGGAAGAAGAAGAAGAAGAGGAGGAGAGATGGGTTGATTGGGAAGACCAGATTTTGGAGGACACCGTTCCCTTGGTTGGCTTTGTCAGGATGCTTCTTCATTCTGGACAGTATGTCTCTTCTCTTCTTTTCTCCATTTCTAATTTTCACCCCTTTATGTTATAATAATACTTCTTGAGTATTCAGCAAAACGTGACTTTCTTATTTCTTAATTCCTCAAGTATGGTTTTATAACTAATTAACTATATATTGATATTGATATTGAATTGACAAGCAATAATACAAGTTTGAAAACAATACTTTATGCTAAATATACAAGACATGGTCTCTAAGCAAGTTGGGATTCTTCAGTTTCATTCAAATTTGGTTGTGTGGACTCATGGGACATGCATTATCGGTATTGCTACAAACTACAGACTGGGATGGTGGGAATGCCCTCTCTTTGGTGAGGGCCTAGTGAGTCCTACTGATGTTATGCTGAGAGCCTAAATGTTGAGGTTGCTCTTAAGTGCTCTGCCGTTTTCATTATTTTCCGGGTTGCGTGTGCAATACCTGGGCAATATGAAAACTTGCAACGCAAGAGGGGGTTTGTTGGTTGGTCCAAACCCCATTACCATGGGCAAATTGCCAATTAAGGCAACCCTTTTTCTATGGTCATATGGAGGTCTGATTGCCCGGGATTTCAATAGATGTGTGCAAGAGGGGACTAAAACGAATGCTAATTACTAGTGATCTTTGAAGCATGGGTATGCCATTTTCTGGGCCGTACGAGGACTGGGTATGGTTAGGCCTACTCTGTGGCTTTCTGCACTTGTCCTTAGCCATTTAGCAATTTTTCCTCCCTCTTTAAGCTTTCTCTATGTTGACTGTAGCCATTTTTCCTCCCTCTTTAAAGCTTTCTCTATATTGACTTAGTTTCTCTGCCATCTTAGCCCCAAAGATCTCCCTAATCCCTGTTGCTTTGTCCTAGCTTTTTGACATGTGATGCCTGTGGGTTGCAGTCTCTTGACTATTCTTTCTCTCTGATGTATCCTAACCTTATCCCTTTGTCACTAGCAACTTGCTGTAGTGCTGTTACAGATATGTGAGTGGCACAGAAGTATATATTAACTTCACCTTCCTCTTGAATTGTAGAGATTTGCTTGCCTATAAT
Organism: Dalbergia oliveri; assembly: GCA_030441495.1. Classification (NCBI taxonomy): domain Eukaryota; kingdom Viridiplantae; phylum Streptophyta; class Magnoliopsida; order Fabales; family Fabaceae; genus Dalbergia; species Dalbergia oliveri. The sequence continues at coordinate 4,122,813 of JAMLFY010000003.1, forward strand.
GTGGTTAGGCCACATAGACTTTGCCTTTCTTGTTCCTAACCCATGAATATTCTATTTTTCTCAAAATTATTGTTATAGTTGTTTGGTTCACATGAAATATGTGTGTGTGTGTGTGCGCGTATCAAGTGAGAGGGGTGTTTTCATATTACATTCATATAATATATATTGTACCTGGACCTTAATTATTTTAAATACATTACCTCATACCTATACCTATACTAGGTACCCATAACATACCTATGCCCATATAACTTAGCTAGTAATCATTCTCCTTGTGAAAAAGGCATCTGACACTTGTGATCAAAATAAAATTGATGTGCATATTCTGTTTTCATTCCTCTTGGAAATCTAATAATACCTTGTTCTGAATTCATGCCACAGATATCAAAGTGGAGATAGACTGAGTGCAGAGCATGAGAAAACCATTCTTGAGAAGCTGCTTCCCTTTCATCCGAATTTGAGAAAAAGATCGGATGTGGAGTCGAATATATCACGGTACCTTCCTCTTCCTCTCTCTTACACACACAGCACATGCACCAGTTTTGTTGACAAAAAGACTTCTTTCCCAATATTACCATTCTCTTGTTGAATCCAGTAGGTAAAAATATTTTAGGTTTAGCAATGACATGACATCTATTTTACCCTTCATCATTCTTACATTGTCTCTGGAGGATGATCCAACCCACTAATAGTAGGATTTGCATCCTCTAAAGTGCAGGGTTCACTTTACCGATTAAAGTGCAAGTGTTAGCTATTGATGAGGAAATCAAGAGAGTTAGCTTTTGTTAATTCATGGAGTGCTATCTGGCTGCTTTTATTCTAAGCCATTGATTTGTTCATCAACAGGGATCCATTCCACCCTTTACTTAGCAAAGTGTACCTTGCATTTTAGAGGACCCTAATCCTTGGTAATAGCAATCTTATTAGGTAACCACCTGATTTGCTAATAAATTAATTTTGTATGTTGCCCAGCTTTGCAATTCATTATGAGTCTCTGGTAAAAGTAGTTTCTTTCAGTATTTTCGTCTTGAAGTTGTCTTTATCTTGTTCATTCTTGTAGATTGATTCATTTGTTGTTCCAATTCCAACTGATTTGCATGACCTTTTTCTCATCACATTGTAGTTATGAATTCACCAAATACATGCATTTAGCTATGTTATACCCTGGTAATGTCTTATGCAGCTAGCCAAATACGGCTTTTGGCCATGGTGTTACCTTTTTGTGTTACTATCTTAGCTGCTGATAAGGCTGTGATTATGTGACATGATTGGACCCTACTTTTCCCTTGTGAGGCTAAAGAAAGATCAGTGCTAATATTGCCTACTTTTTCTGAAATAAGCAAGTACTGCAATAGTTGTCTCTTAAACACTATCCAATCTGATTTCTCTTGGATGACCTTAAAACTTGGTTTGTAATCTTTGTGTTGCTAAAAATTTTATTCTCTTTTTCCTGTGGCAGATTGGATATCATCCTAATTTTCAACGCTCTAGGTGTTTGTTTATAGCACGGAAAGATGGAGAGCTAGTTGACTTTTCATACTGGAAATGCATAAAAGGTTTGATCAGAAAGAATTATCCATTATATGCAGACAGTTTCATTCTCAGACATTTCAGGAAGCGCAGCCGTAATTTGTGAGGTTAGTAGCACTGTCTTTATGCTGGTTGTATCATTTTATAATGGAACTTGCTTTTTTCTTCTTTCTTATTTTTCTTTTTAAGTCCTTTTTTTATGTATTTTCCATGTTCTCCTTTTACTGGTAGCATGCCATTTCAATGGTCTGTTAAAAAACGAATATAGAAATTTCTGGAGTTCAGAAGAGTGGTAGCACTTTGAGAGACTCTACAAAATATCCCCATCAAAGCAGGAAAGTGACTCCATTCTATTATTGACAATGGTCTTGGTGATTTGAAAACATGGCATTGTAGAATTGTAGATTATGTATATAGACCTTGATAAATTCAATTCACTTTAAATTTGAAGGATTTGAAGTTCGATTCCGAAGTTTTCTTTATATACATGTCATTGCCATTTCCCAGATGTTGACGACTTGATGACGCGGAATGAATAATTGGTCTCTGAAATGGTTTTGTTATAATGTTATTAGAGTGTTATGGCTGGGGTGGCAGTAATTGATTTTAAATTAGGTCAAGCTTCTTTTTATTTATGGTAAACCAAATTTAAAGTTGTAACAGGAAAGAGAAGGGAGTTTCTTCTCTTAATTGGGAGTTTTATAATAATAAATAGTAAGGGAAGGGAAGGGAATTCATGGCTAATAATTTTTTCTTCTCTCTCCTCAAAAGCTAATTTTTTTCCCCTCAAAATTGGGATAAAATGTGGGGATCTAAAAATTTGTGAACTTAATAATTATTTGTTACGTTTCATTCTTTTATCATGTAACTTCTAAATATGATTAATAAATTTAGGACAAATTAGAGGGACATTTTCTGAGGTCCTTCATAATTACATATACCTCTAAATAGATTTTAAAAATTCTCTTACCTTCATTTCTTTCTAACAGTGTTAAGATCCGTTAACTTACAAAATAAAAGGACACAAATACCCCTAGAATAATAAAACCCTCATCAGCCCCAACCACCATTGTATCCTCTTCATCAACCAAAAGCTCAAATCCTTATCACCAATTTCTAAACAGAACAACAGAATCATATCTTCATTGCAAAACCAACACCATGAGCTTCACCATGCACCATAGGAATCGCATGAAATTAAGGCACAAGGTTTGCGCTAATAGAAGCAATGATAGAGGACTTCGACGGAGGGGTTGGCGGTGGCTTGTGGTGGCTAACATCTATGATGGGCGCAACTGTAACGTAGCAATGGGCGCAGCTGAGGCGCACTGACACAACAAAGAAGCGGATATGAGGTAGTGGAACGCAACCGTGACATTTCTCGGCCACGTGCTGATGCCGTCCCTGTTCGTCTTGAGCCACCGCTCCCTTGGTAGCAGTCACCTTGTCATGTCTCCTTTCATCTGTGGTTAGATGTGTGGGTGGTTAGTGGAGACGAATGTGGGTGGGGGAGGCTGTGGCTGTGATTGAGCGTTGGTGGTGGTCACTGCACTGTGGGTGGGGTGATTATGGTATTTCATTTAGAAAAAAAATCACTGGTCTCTCGTGGCCGTCAACGGACAATTAACGATAGGGGTGTAACTGTAATGCTTTTAAATCAATTAGCAGGGGAGTTGAATAATTTATTAAAATCTAGATGGGAATAAATATAATTATGAAAGACCTTAGAGGAGGTCCCTTTAATTTGTCTTTTTTTTCTCTAATATTTTACTATTTTTGATCCATTTCATTAATGAAATACTCAATCACAATGTTAGACTCAAACAATGTAATAGACTTCACTACTTCAGTCATGGCTTAACAATGTTTATAAACTGCCTATAATTGGAAGTCAAAAGTCATGATGGTTTTTGTTTTTGTATTGTTTGATTTTTTTGGCGTTCTTTATTTTCATAATTTTATAGAGAAAATAATAAAAATAATGGAATTTTATTTTCTGTTTTATTTTTATCTTTACTAATTTTTCATAAAATTCTAAAATTGAAAAACATAGAAAATAAAAATAGACACTAAACAAACTCTGCTGAGTGAAGTGTTTTGGTTTATACAAGTCGAATTAAGTAATTAACTATCCACAAATTTACCGAACTTTGCTCCTGTATTTTTTGAGAGTATCCTATATATCGTTTAAAAATTATTCGTCGGCATAAACGAAATATAGTTATGGTATTATAAATTAACACACTAGTAATAGTGCACAGTATATTTGTAACATTTTGGATGATGAGAGCTGAGAATTTGATATAAGAGTTATTACGTAGTATATCTGTAACGTTTAAGATGTAACGGATAAGGATGACAATTGATATGCTATCCATGAGACAGGTGCTCTGTCCAAATCACTCAGATCGACTTTTAAACCCAACCTTGAGGTGTGTTCAGATTGTAGGACAGATTAGGATTTAGAACCCGTACTTACCCACCACACATCCCACGTGATATATATATATATATATATATATATATATATATATATATATATATATATATATGTATTATAAGGATTGTTAATCTCCACATTTTCATGTATAGGTTAGCAATTTTATGGAAGAGAAAATCAGACTGACGAGTCAAACCAGATTAATCAGAAACCAGTTATTTGATCACTCTGGCTAAGCTTTTGAACCAAGGGAGTTCAAAACCAGAAAAATTGGCTAATCCAATCGATTTGACCAGTTTGGAACTTTTAATTTTTAAAAACTTAAATATTGACGTCTTACAGTCATCGAGCGAAAGCAAAAAAAATAGAATAAAAGAAAGGAACTAATAAAGATTGATAAGTAGTTATTTTTCTCTCTGTCATTAAGGATCATCATAAACTCGTTACTAACAAATATTATTTTCAAATGCTTTGTGATTGTGTTGTGAGCTAAGACTAGAGAAATTTTATATGGATTATGTTTATTTTTATATATATATCTTTGTGTTAATTATATTAATGTTAATGATTTAATATATTTTATTATATTTCAGTTGAATTTCGATTAAATCGATTAACGTCTAAATCTTTGAATCAATAACTTGATCGATTTGATACATAGTTTGATTTTCTCCTCCTTAAACATCCTCCACATTTTACTTTGAATAAAAAAAAATCACGATTCTTTCAAATGGAACACATTTATTAATGGGATAAAATTGTAAATTTGTTCTACTATAATTAATGGATAAACTATCCTTTTGCTGTACACTCTCTCTCCTCCCACTCTCCTACACGCTCTCCCCGTTATTCCTTTCTGGTTGGCTTTTGTGTTTATTGTACCTGGTCATGAAAGGTTTTCTTTTCCTCAATGTTAATATCAAATCCATGAAACAACCGATTTTAACTATGTAGACTTTCCACTTAAATATCAAAAAGCTAGCCATTAACGCTCACATATAAACGCCCTTAATTTGCAACAACTATATTATTCGACTTAAAAAAAAAAAAAGCAAAGAAGGGGAAAAAACTACACTGTTACCCTAATGATGAAAAAAAGATTGAGAAAGTAGTCCGGTGGGGCTTAAAACTAAAATCTTCCTATTCAACTTCCCAAAAGCATTAATGAATTTCAAAGCAGTGTATTTAGTCCTTACCAAAAAAAAGCACTGTATTTAGCACTCTTACAATTAGGTAATGAAGGGTTCTCACAATGGCTTTGAAAGAGTAAGCTATTTGATTTGGGTTTCACTTTCAGTCTTTATTTTTCAGTATTTTAAAATTTGTTAAGGAACAGTTAAAAATTCTGAAAATTATAAATTTTAATTTTCAGAATTTTCAATTTTTTTTTCATAAATTTTAAAAAATTGAAAAATTGAATCAGACCGCCCTTAAGTGTCAGAGAAAGTGAATAAATTGTATTCCCTACGAATAGGCAGCAATTATAGTGAGAGTCCAAAAAAAAAAAAGAAGGCCATGATATTTGAACATACAAATAGGCAGCAATTATAGTGAGAGTCCAAAAAAAAAAAGAAGGCCATGATATTTGAATATACAAATTGGACGCATAAGGGGACGCACACGCACATACACAAGGATAAGGATATAGTACATGTGTCTGCATACAATAATTTTTACAGGTTTCTTCTTTTTTATCCTATGCATCGTGAGGAGCGCATATGAAAATCATTTTCCAAAAAAAAAATGACAGTGAGTAAGAGATGAATAGGCGTGAACCAAAAAAATGCAAACCAAAGACCAATTATCAATGAGAGCGCGTGGAAGAGGGAGGAGAGAGAGTGTGCAGTAAAAAGGATGATTTATCCATTAATTATAGTAGAACAAATTTATAATTTTATCCGGCTAATAAATATGTTCCATTTGAAAGAATGGTGACTTTTTTGTCCAAAGTAAAATGTGGAGGATGCTAATCTACACATAAATATGTGAATATTAGCAATTTCCTATATATATATTTCAAAAGTTGAAATCCTAATACCCTAAGTGTATATACTTCATTATTTCTTGTTTTGTTATTCACACCACTATCTCCTTCTTGGTTTGTTGTTTTCTTGTTATTGTGGTTATTCACGTACCAAATAAATATTAACATTTATTATATTTTAGTTGATATTATTTGCCTTATTTATTATTTTCTTGAAACTCTAATTCTTCTGTATGTTTATTATGTTTTACAATAATTTTATAGGTGTTTGAAAAGAACAGCAGATAAGGATGGGTACTTGTGAACGCGGGTAGGGTGCAAGTTTCAATTTTTAAGTCTTGTGAATAGTTGCGGAACAAGGTTGGATTGAGCTAATATCCATCCCAACCCACTCCATTAACATTCCTCATAATTAATATTTATAACATGGTAAATTTCATAGCCTTTTTTTTTAATAAATTCAGGGTATCCACTATAAAAAAAAATAATAATTAATTTTCTTAAAATATAGAATTTATAATCATGAATTTTGCCTCTAATAAGAATCGAACCCGGACCAACTGAAATGAATTTGGTACCCTTTTTAAGCCGGAATATCCTCCTTCCAAAAATCGAGAAACGAAGTAGCCTCCATCTCCATGTTTCTAGCAGAACTCCTAGACCCATGGTAGGCCGCAGTTCTGACATTCTACAAAGTGGTTCTCATCATCTCCCCATTCATGTGCTTCGCTCTTAACATGTTACTTTTTTCTGCTTCCTAGTTAGTTTCTGCTCAGACTTCGTTCGTCTCTTTGGAAAATGGAAGTGTCAGCTACGCATTGGTCCTTAACTTTCCACACCCAATAATTATAATAAGATATATTTATTTGTTAATGTATTAAAATTGTATGCAAATATTGACATGAAATGAACAGAATATTTAATTAATTAATATACAAAAATAATAATGAATGCAACGGTACTCAAGTGATGAAGTGCTGACGGCGAGGGGCAAACAAAACTATTGATAGTACGGAGAGGTTGGTTGTGGTGAGTGCATGTGGCGCGCACTTTTGGGCTCTGTTAGCGAGGTGTGTGCGCTGGACACTCAAGCACTTGGACACATGCTCGTGTCCTCCTCAATTGTTGGCCCCAACATCTACGTAATGGTACTGTCGTGAGTAATTCTTAGGTTTTGATGATGATGCCTTTGTGCAATGGTAATGGAAAATGGGCTCGATTCGATAGCGGCTGCCTCTCCCTTGTCTTTTCGACACCTGTTCTCCCCAAGAACTCCAGTTATTATCTTTTCTCTCCATTGGTGGACAATGTGCTGAGCTGTGCTAACATCTTAGGATAGCGTTACCACTGATAGTGGCTTAGTGAGCAGGTAACTTGACGCACAATGCCCGATTCTGCTCTTTTGCACAAAATTTATTTGATTTGATGCGAGATCAGCTCGCTTTTCCCACTTTTCTCTTTCCCTCGGTTTTGGTACATACATATCTATCTCTCTTTTACATGCAAGCATTACAATAACCAGATTCAACCTGAAAATTGGACTTTACGATCAAAAGATAATACCAATGCTTTTCAAAATAATAAAAAAAACAATTAGGATTTTTTTTAACCGTTGCCGCACTGGTTAATGACTAAAAAAAAAAAAAAAAGCTTCGTATAATGATTGATGGCTAATTCTACTGTGCACGCGATAATAAATGGCGTGCAGTGCACCTGATTAAAATAAAAGGATAAAATATACTTACTTTTATTGAGGTATCAAGAAATGATATTCCACTCAATTTATTTAAAAAATTGACACTCTATCTCATTTTACTAAGAGTGTGTTTAATATTTTTTCCTTTATAATTTATTTTTTATAGATTATATACTAAATAATAAAAATAAATATAAAATAAGTAATAAATTTAATTTCTATACACTAATAATATAAACTAAAATATTAACAGATACCTTTTTACCAAATTTGATACTTTTTTTGAATTTTTATTGGTTCACGGTAAATATTATTTTATATTATCAATTTATAGAAACTAAATTCATAAATAAAATTAAGAATTATATTAAAATTTAATAATTATTATTTTATTAAAAACTTAATAAGAATTTAAAATAAAGAAGATATAAAAATTAAATAAAAATTTGTAGTAATATTAAAATATATAAACAAATATGAATTATTTTGAAAAAATAAATAATATGTGATAAATAATATTATTAATAAATAATATCAATATAAAATATAATTATATGAATGAGATTAAAAAATATTAAAAATAATTTTTATAAATGAATAATTTAATTATCATAGTTAATAGTTAGTTACCTAGCATGATTTGATACTATTTTAAATTTTTATTAATTTAAGTGTAAAATATGATTTTACAATTAATGTACACTAATAAAAATTCAATGAATTGTCAAATCATGATCAGTAGTTATCATAATAGGCATTTACCTGATATGATTTGACACTTTTTTGAATTACTATTACTTGATTTGTTTTACAATTATTATTTTTGTGAATTCAATTTTGATGAATTGATAATATAAAAGTTTTTTATATTGTTATCTAATCAATCATTTCATTTAAATAACTTTTCAAGTAGTGGATATAGAAATAAATCACTTTGACTATGAGACAATATATGCTTGAATACATTATAAAACTCATTTATACTATTAGTATATCAAAATTAAATTCATTAAAATAATAATTGTAAAACAAATCAACCAAATGTAACAAAAAAAATAATCAATCAATAGAAATGCTTATTATTAATTTTTTAATCAAAATAATAATTATTATATAATTCTTAATATTGGTTATAAATTTAGTTTCTATAACTGAAGTATAAAATAATTTTAACTATGAACGATAAAAATTCAAGAAAGTGTTAAATTTGGTAAAAAATTATCTGTCAATATTTTAGTTTATACTATCAGTGTATAGAAATTAAATTTTTTAATTATTTTATAATTAATTTTATTATTTAGTATATAATTTATAAAAAATAAATCATTAAATAAAATACAGCAAATATACCCTTAGAAGAATGGGGTGGAGTGTAAGTTTTTCAAATAAATAGAGTGAAGTGTCATTTAATGATACCTCAAAGAAGGTAAGTGTATTTTACTTAAAATAAAATGTTCTACCGTGTGTCTAGATCTGATCCAAACCGAATGTTGAAGTTTAGTAGTATTGGATGGTGGGGATTTAAAGAGGTGACCGGTGGAGCACTTGGTAATTTCAGAGGAGTTTTTTTTTTCAAACAAAAAAAATACATATCACGAACCATGCAATTAGGAAAAGAGCCTCACCGCAATGCTGGTCGGAGTGGGAATAAGGCACCACGCCTCCGCCACTGAGGAGGAGTGCGTGATGTTGGAATTTTTTTGTATGGACTACAATTAATTATGAATTTTATTTTGTGAAAATTAGGTTGATATGATTTTAATTGTAGACAACGCATAAGTTCAATTAATTATAATTGATCCATGTTTGTTGTACATCTATTATTAAAAGTTAGTGTGGTTAGATAGGCATATTATACCCATTATCTTAAGCCCATAAAGGTTATTTTCTAGGAACTCTTTATGATGAGAGCTATTAAGATTATAAATATGCACTTCTTTCTACCACTCACTGATAAGCGTTTTGCTTGTCCCATTGACAGCAATCACCTAGTGAAAGAGTGGATAGGAAAAAAGATCTGTAAGAGGAACATTCTTTATCTAAATTGTCAGACTCTCATGGCTAATTCAGGTACGCCTTTTATTTAATTTGATAATGGTATCTTGGATTTATACGGTGAAAATTTATTTTACACGTGAAGCCCGCGAGTTGAAGAAGAGAGTAGTAGGGAAGGAGCGGATGGAGAAAAGATTGTTTGCTATGTTGCCAGCTACCTGCGAGTTGTCTGTGAGGATGATTTATATTAGTTTTGATCTCTTCTTTGCACAGAATAGAGCGGCCACCCTTTGCCTTTGTTTATGCGATTGTTGCTCCTTGATTTTAAGGGTTATACTCTCTTGGCATCTATTGAGTGCCTATGAGAGAATTGAGATAAAGCCTTTCTGTGAGTTTCAAGTAGTAGGCCTCGCAGCTAAAGATTCTATTTGGTATAAGGAGATGAGATCCTAATGGTTACTTACTACTTGGTAGCTACCACAACAGTAATTTTCAATCATATCTGTTTGTTAGAATCATATATTCTTGATGAATCAATTTAGCCAATATTCTTTTTTATTCATTTAACTTTTAACTGGAACACAAAGTTGAACTTGAGAAGGTCTAGTATCCAAATCCTAGTGATTGGTATCCTATTAACGATATACGTGCTGGGAAATTGCGGCTCAAGATGAAGTGCTCGCTTGTTGAGTCGCTGGTAGTCGAGAATGACGGCGATGGTGGGGGTCTTCCGGTTGCTGGAGGAGTGACGTAGAACGCGGAAACAATACAAGAATGAAGACAATAGAAAGGAGAAAAAATTTAAAGTGGTTTGGTATTTACTGTATACAATCACGACTCCAATAAGGAGTTTTAAATTTTTTATCATTTGTAACTTTTAAACCGTTGAAATTATAAATCATCTCTATAAATATTTTATCATTTGGATAACTTAAAGGCTATCCATATGAATCACTCACACTTTTAAAGGATCTTTAACCCAAACAACCAAAACATATATCTATAAGCTAATAGGCTAGCAAAACTTCTACATCTTACCAATATGGGTTTTTGGGGTAAATTCTAACAATCCTTCCCTCAATCTAAAGTTCTGATAAACTGGTTGCAACAACTCTCCAAACATTTATCTCGCAAAACTTGTATTGCCACTACACACGAAATATGCGCTTGGACTTCATATTGTCAAGAAGACTTTCGACACAGCGACCTCACACATGGATCCACAAACTATCATTCTTAACTGACCCAAACCATTGGTTCAACCTTAAATGTCTTCATGACCCTAATAAGGAGTTTTAAAATATGAAATTTTTAAATGCATGAAGTTGTAAATTATCCTTACAAATATTTCATCACATTAACAGATCTTAAAAACTACTCATATAGATCACTTCAAATTTTGGAGGATATCTAAATCAAGTAACCAAAGGCTCTATTTACAAGCCAAAACATTTGCAAGACTTTTAATTCTACTCAATTTGAGACCTTGGATTAAAGCCTAACAAATTCTCCCCTTAATTCAAAGTCCTGCCAAAAGTTGATTGCTACGATTGTCTCCACAAACATTCTTATTGCAAAAACTTTTATTTCTTGATTATTAAATGGTGTAAACAAGAGACATATATATTCTATTCACTTATACCATCGCAACACACGGAATATGTCACTTGACTTTCATAATGCTAGAAAGACTTTTGACATAATAAACTCATAGATCCAAAAGCTATCATATGCTTGATTAGTTCTAATAGAGAGAGATATGTCGTGCACTAATATACTATAAAATTTTTTTCACTTAAAAAGAAAAAATGCTTTATGGGGTAACTCTGGAAATTGGCAACCAAGCCTCTAATTGAAAGTATTGTTAAGCGGTGTGCCACACGCCAAACTTCATAAGGCGTTTAGCAGAATTCGCCATGATTGATATATAAATAAGGAGGAGTGATACATATCCACCATCACATTTACATAATATACTTACATCAAGTTAAAAGTTATAAATTAGTGTGTAAAAAATTATAAATTAGTTTATAAAAAGTTGTAAATTAATATGTAAAAAAGTTGTAAAAAAGTATGTAAAAATTTTTACATATTGGTTTATAACTTTTATATGGTTACAACTTTTAACTTAGTGTAAGTGTACGGTGTAAATGTGAGGGTGATCATTTATTATTTTTCATAAATAAGAGTGATGCCTTTGATGTCCTATTGCATTGTTCAAACAACACTATTTAGTTAAGGGTGAACCCGTTTTGTTTTTCAAATTTTGAAAAGAGTTAAACGTACTTTTTGAAAGAAATAACAATTTTGTTACTTAAAAAAAATTGAAAAACTTTTTTTTTGGGGGTTCATTTTGCTAAGGACACAATGTAATTCAAACAAGCATTTATTTAGCTACAAAACAATTTGTCTTACTTTATTTGGAGGAATTAACAAATACTTCAACTTTCATGTGAATGTGCACGCCTCACACTCCTGAAATTCACGGCCAAAAGATGCCCTGTTTCTGTGTGAATTCCTTTTAAGAACAAGGGGAATGCCACAGTAATCAACGGCAACTCTGTTTCCTTTGTAGTGTTCAAGTACTCATGTAATGATTGAAGTGTAAGAATAAATTTAGAAAATTCTAACACGAAGAGCCGATAGCTGTCAAGGAACCCGCTCCAAATGTCATAAAAATGGAATGATGTAGATTGATTGCAACATCATGTATCATTTTTATTAAGCACTATTTACTAGAAGGAAGAAAGCTAAAAAATTAATGTGTTTTTATCAATATATTTTAACTTTATGTATACACACAAATAATAAAAAACCAAACAGAATAGATTTTTCCTGTAAGTTTCATACTATCTTAGTTTATTGTTATGTTTTGAAATGATGAAAACTTTGAACAAATGATGTCTAATTCAAATTTATTATGTTTTGTTTAAGATGCTTGTGTCTATTTGTTTATAATTAAATATGTTTGATAACACATTATTTTCAAAGAAGTAATATTTTTTTAGTTGACTCAATAAATATTTATTATAAAATATTTAGGCTTAAATATATTTTTAATCACCGTAAATATAAATTGTTTTGGTTTTGATCCCTCTTTTTTTCATTATTATGTTTATGATCCATTTTGTATTGATTTGATATTAACTGGTGATATATATAATGGTTAAAAGAATATTCTTAAAATATTTTTTAGAACAAAATTAGCATGTTCAATATTGAGAATGACCAAATGCATATTCTAACATACTGATATGGACCATAATATCCAGTGATAGAGACCAAAATCAAATAAAATGAACAAAGAGGGAGCAAAAATAAAATCTAGAGAGACTGAAACTAAAATGTCTGATATTTATACGAAGTAAAAACCTATTTATGAAAAATATTTAAACCAAGTTAAACCAAAACAAGTTTATATTCTCCGCGGAGCCTTTCCGGCAGCAATCGTTGTGATTTTTTTTCTTCTCTGTTTTGAGTGTGAATCAGGAGTTTATTACTAGTTGATGAGAAATTGAGTGAGACCATCATATCATAAGCAACGCCAGTGCATGCCGGGAGCCTAATATAGGTAGGTGATGTGTTAGTGCCCTTGACAGACATCCCTTGCTTCACGCGGAAATAGCAAAGTGCTTGTCTTTTCGCAAAGGCAGCTTCATCTCATAGCAAGAAAACCCCACTACCCTGTAAGCATGCACTTCTAAAATTGGAAGATTGCGATCTATTTTATTTTCAAGAAGATAAAGATTACTACAAACCCCTTTCAATTTTTCTCATCTTCGGTTGAAAACGACGGGGTCTTGTCCTATCGCATAGGTTTTGGCGTGGTTATGTAATTATATAGTCCAAGTTATTTAACACTGAGCCATGGCAACAATGCTGTTTGTACATATTAATAATTCCTGGGCTACCTTTTTTAAATTAACAAGAAATTTTTTTTTCTCTTATAAAAATACGAGTAAAAAAAATATGTGGAAAAAACTAGTGTGCGAAAATTATTTCGCTTTAGCATTTGGCAGTGGCACATCCAAAATAAACTGAAAAGAAAGTCGCTTAGTTTAATTATCATGAGATATTTATGTCTTTAATTGCATTAGTGTGTAGGCAGTGTTTGGTTATCGGAGAAAACTTATACCTGGTTTATATCAGTCTTTCAAGAACTTAAAAGGGTCTGAAAAAAGGTCTTCGAAAGATAAAGAATTTTCATTTGATTACATCAAATGTCTAAGCAAGACTGCAAGAGTTATAAATTGAGAATTTGGAGACGTGAGAAGCTAAAACACATCTCCAGCATATCCTATTTGCGAGTGGACTAGCAAGGGAAATGGATATAAAATTTGTGCGGCTGAGGTTCTTGCCCTAAATGGGATCGTAACTTTGTTAATTTATTTGACTCCATCAATCAGGGAATCCTTATCGTATTGATTCAAATGATAGGTGAGAAGTAGGTGTGTTGGACTTTTATTGCTATTATACTAATTATAATTTATTATCATGTTAGATAGGGTGTTTGAGGTTTTGCAAGAGTTCACATTTCAAGACACTCATAATAACACTTTAACTGACTCTGATTAAAGGCAAAGGATTATCAAGATTTAGTATATTGATCTTAGTTTTTCATAACACTCTCCACTTTGTACCTAAGATTTTGAGGATTTTCGCATATCGTTCTCCGTTACGTGAAAAATTCCTATACCATTTTACAAGAGAGGGAAAGGAAAAAAAAAAGAAAGTATTGAAAGGGAGGGAATAATTTATTTGCTTTTTAACAAGGTAATAATATGTTTAATATAGATGAATTAGGAATAGTGGCACAAAGTTCATCTCGTGATTCTCAGCACAGGATACTGTTAAAGTTGAAAGATGCACTATACCAGCGCTTAGGAATATTAAAGTAATCGTAGCTGTTTATAAATGAAAACAAAAATATAAACATCATTATTTAATATTAGGTAAACCCCAATTAATGTGTTGCTAGTCGTCACTTTGTTTAATTAATGTTTGTAATGTTAAAAACTATAATTCATTGCACAATAGGGACAGTGGGGGAAGTAGACAAGTGTGGACAATGAGACTGTGTTGGTCGGGATCAGCATCAACTGGAAGTAATAGGTACTGAAATAAAAGGCTTCCCCAATAAATTGGTTACATATAATAAGAACGGCCCAAATTATATGCAGAAGGTCAGAAAACCGTTGCACTAAATAGATAGTTGGCCACTCACTTTTCATTTTATTCTTAAGTTTGGATTAGATCTAACTCCGACAAGTAGCCACAAACATAATTTACACGCATTACCAAGGGGATCCGCATATCATTTTCAGATTTGCATTTCAATTAAAAATCATTTGAACTGAAGAAAATAATCGTAGAAGTTCGAAATTTGTAGATTATCATTATGAAAAAAATAGTTTCATATAAAATAAAAGTGGTACAACTAAATTACACCAAACATAACATAATAGGGTATGATAATATATAAATATCAGGAAGAGAATTAAACTTGACATTTACCCTTAAAGGTATTGGTTAAAGGTTAAAGGTCTAACTAAGATTAAATTTGAATATAATATATATATTCATAGGTCTATAAAAATAAACATAATCCATATAAATTTTTTTAGTCTAAACCTCACAATACAATCATAAAACATCTGAAAATAATATTTGTTGGTAAGACGAGGTTTATGGTGAATAGCAATGATGAAGAAAGGAGAAAACACAACAATCTTTGTTAGCGTTCTTTGATTTCCTTTTTTTTCATTTTTACTTTTCACAAGATTCAGTATTTAAGCTTTGAAAAAAAAATTAAAAGTTCCAAACCGGCTAGACCTTCAGTTGCCAATTTTTCCTATTTCCCAGTTTTGACTTTCCTCTATTTTGGTTAACCAACCAGGTGACCAACTCCAATTTTCTCTTTCATGATAAATATGCACTCAGATTAATTTTTAAAACCAATAGGAGTATTACTATAATACAATATTTCAACATCTATCTATCTTAAATACTTAAATATCCTACACACAAAACACATGAGATTTACTATTTATTTTTTCATTTAATTTTTTTTTCTTTATCACTTCTCTCATATTATTATGTTGGTGTTATACCCATTTTAAGTGTTGAGAGAATATTTTTTGATATAGTAAAATATCAATCTTTCTTGTCGGTCCCCAACAATCACAAAGCTTGTTTTGCCTTTTCCCTGTTTTTATTTTTTAAAAAATAAATATTGGTTTGATAAAAAAAAGCAGTCACGTGCAGCGAAGGGGAGACATGGGCATTTGGACCAACATGTGCACAGCCTTACATTTACGGCCCTTACCTAGCTTTTCGGTCATTCCATTTTTTTTTTAATTTATTTCCCTAATTTTGAGTGGGGAGGCACTATTTAATGAATGGAGCAGGAATTGCTGACCATTCCTTTAACAGAAACGTGTACGGGTCTGATTTTCCCAGAAAGCAGAATGTTATTGGCTGCTGTCACATCATATCTGTCACTCTTTTTCATTGGTACACGTCTCGAAGTCGGCAGTGTCCTACTTTCCACTATTATGTCCTTCTAATATTTTATAGTATAATATTCAACTCAATGCTCCCAAATCACGTTCTGATTGCTCTATGTTCGTATTTTTTTGGTTACATGCTCCGTGTTCGTATGTAGTGTTAAGATATAAACATTACTTTTTGATGTAAAAGTTTCACATTGTTATTTGATTAAATACTTTAATTTGTAAAATTTTTAAAGAAATAAATAATTAAGTCAAATATTTTTATTAATATAATAATATATAATTAGTTATTTGTATTTTTTTTTTGCATAACAAGTGCATATAAATTAAAAATGTGTTTCCTTCTTCCGTTATTTATAATTTTCCTTTCAGAAAACACTGTGTGGTTTGAACTTATCCTTTATTTAAAAGAGATTCCCTTCACTTCAATAACAGTGTTAAAAAATTATATTATTATTTTTTTATAATAAAAATTTATATTATTATCTACTTATACATTATATATATATATATATATGAGATTTTAAAAGTAGTAGATATAATAATAATATTAAAATAGTTTTTATTAGCAGCGCACTAAAATTAAATCTTATTTACAATATGAAATTAATTCAAATATATTATTAATATAAAAAATTATATTATCATTTAATCATATATTGTTACATATAAATTACTCTTGCATTAATAGGTGTAAGAGTCAAAATTCATAAGTGATCAAGTGATGGCGTAGAAGAATTATATATTAACAATATATTAAATTAAATCATTAAAATATTTAAAAAGTTTTAATTACTTTTCTTAATTTTATCATTATATGTATTGTTTCAGCTAAATTTAATAAACATAATTAATGAAGAAAGCGAAAAAACAATTCAATCATGTTACAGCATGTATTTATTTATGCTTGAGTTCATTTAATAATTACCAGTAGTATTTTCAATGTTCATATAAAAAATCTTAAATGGCATTAATTAACACTGTGTTGTTTGCTGAGTGCTTATCTTTATCTTCATTAAAAACTGAAAACAGACATTAAAACGTGTTTGTTTGGATTTCCATTTCCATAACACAACATTAGTTTACGGGACCAAAGCTGAAACGAACAAAAAGTCATTTTCATTATTTGCAAAAGCAACAGGTTAATGCGTTTGTTAAACTCTTAATTTTCATAAAATAATAATGAAATCGATAAAAAGAAAGAAAGGAAATAATTTTGTCAAAGCAAACATTAGAATACAATGATGGGATTCGGATGGCATTGTTGGGTTGTGTTAGGGTGTAGAAATTTTTACATGTTATTGAACCACATTTAATAGGTGCTCAAGAAACAATTATAACTACATATTTTTTATTTTTATATAAATTTTAAATATTTTAAATTAAAATTAAACTATTATAATTATTTCTAAAACATATTTAAGATTTAGGATTTAGAGTAAGGAGTATGTAAATATTTCTGAACAGGGTGAGCGATGTCTTCAAAAAGCGAAAACGTAATGGGAGTGTGAACGGACGTTGGACACTTGGCGCATCCACCACGCTCTTCTAATTGTAAAACCCAGCACCACCAGCAAGGAGCGAGGAAGAAAGAAAGAAAGAACGCAGCAGCCGACCAAACCAACCACACACCCCAAAACATACCAAATCAGGAATAACCCAAAACAACCATAAAAACCCAAAAATTAAATATCCACAGGTAAGCTAAGCTAAGCTAAAATGCACTCTCTTTCCTGCTCTTCACTTTAATTCCTCCTTCATTTCTTAGCAGTTAGCACTTCAATTCAATTCTATCTTTTTTGTTTTTTTCCCCCTTTTTCCTCCGTTTATCCCTCTCTTGTTTTTTGTTGTTTAATTAATAATAAATACTATTCTCGTATTATTGTTCCAGTTATTCTGATTCTTTTTGATATTTTTCTTAGAATAAACGAAAATGTAAATTTATTTAGCAACGCTAGCTGTGGGTTTTCTTAGTTGAATGCAATCGTGTTGTTATAGCTAGCTATCATGTTGCATGTTATCCGAATCAGAATTTGTTGGTGCGTGCAGGATCACCACAGAAATGTCTAGTTCATCATGCACTCCAAGTGCGCCACGCTCACAGATTCAACCCCTCTTTGGTTTTTGACTTTTTTTTTCTACTTTTTGTTTTTAATCCCTCTCCTTTCTTGATGGTTCATGCAAGCTCAGCACAGTTTAGCACTCCTCCTCTCTGATTTTTTATTTTATTTTTGTTTTTGAAAAAAAAAACCCATTTCTGATGTATATTGAATAGTGAATAATTTATCAGTTTATTTGTAGATAATATAAATAAATATTTTAATTAGTTTTGTTCCGAAGATCGATAGATTTGAGGGTGGGGGATTCAGATTTGTGTTCCGTAGCAGATTGGATCAATTTTTCTGATTGTGTTTTCCTTCAGATTTCGCTGAATCGCCACCTGACACACGAACATGAACTTCAAGAACTTCGGTGACGACGCGGGCGCCGGCGGAGGTGGGAGGCCGCCGGCGAATTTCCCCCTGACACGGCAGCCGTCGGTGTACTCTTTGACGTTCGACGAGTTCGTGAACACCATGGGAGGTTCAGGGAAGGACTTTGGCTCTATGAACATGGACGAGTTGCTCAAGAACATTTGGACAGCCGAAGAGGTTCAAACGATGGCATCCGCCACCGCCGCAACTACCGCCGGCGAACAGGGTTCCGGCGCCCTTGGCGGCGGCGGCGGCGCTGGCGTCAGCCATTTGCAGAGGCAAGGATCCTTAACGCTGCCTAGGACCCTTAGCCAGAAGACAGTGGATGAGGTTTGGAAGGACATCTCCAAGGAATATGGCGGCGCCGGGGGCGGTCCCAATTTGGCGCAGACGACGAGGCAGCCGACGTTGGGAGAGATGACTTTGGAGGAGTTCTTGGTGAGAGCTGGTGTTGTTAGGGAAGACGTGCAATTGGGTGGGAAGCCAAACGACAGCGTTTTTATTGATTTGGCTCGTGCTGGTGGGAATAGCAGTGGTTTGGGAATGGGGTTTCAGCAGTTGAATAAGATGAGTGGAATGATGGGTGACAGCAGGGTTGGTGTGAACAATGATCCTCTGATGGGTCTTCAGTCTCCCACCAATTTGCCTTTGAATGTTAATGGGGTTAGATCTTCTAATCAGCAGCAGATGCAGAATTCATCACATTCCCCTCAGAATCAGCATCAGCAGCAGATACTTCCCAAACAGGCTGCTATGAGCTATGCAATGCCTTTGACTGGTGGTCTTGTGCAAGGTGGAGGGATGGGGATGGTTGGTTTGTCCCCTGTTCATGTGGCTACTGGCTCACCGGCTAGCCAGATTTCGGGTGATAATATGGGAAAGAGCAATGGCAATACTTCTTCGGTGTCGCCGGTGCCGTATGTGTTTAATGGTGGTATGAGGGGCAGGAAGAGCAGTGGAGCAGTTGAGAAGGTGATTGAGAGGAGGCAGAGGAGAATGATCAAGAATAGAGAGTCGGCTGCTAGGTCGCGGGCTCGCAAGCAGGTGAAATTTTGTTACACAACCTCATTGCTGTAATTTTCATTATTTCTTGAGTTTGGCTATCACAGATCTGCATTTGCTTATTTTAGGGAACACTTGCTTGAATGCAAAAACACTAATCATAAGAAAATTAAATGATGGATACAGCTGTGTTTACTTTGTACGGGTTCCCTACTCCCCTTATTGCTAAGGTGGATGAAAACTCGGGTTTGTTTCTTAAACCTTTATATTACAAAATACACCTGGTAATTTGACTAATTTCATATTATTAGGATGTAGTGGCTTATGGAATCATCTAAAAAATAAAAAAGAATTTGATAAAGATTTGATTTGGGTCATGTTCTTGCTTTACCAATAGTAATACTACCAAGAAATTAGCATTCTGTTCTGCTTTTATTCTTTGTGAACATGCTCTCTCTCCCTCTCTCTCTCTCTACACACACACACACACACACACACACACACACACACACACACCATGAAAGATAATGCAACAGAATGTTAGTATGATAGACCTGAGAAACATTGAAAATTTTGAGAAGTTGCAGTCATGAGAACTGAAGTTGCAAAGATCCAGTTTATTACAAGGTAATGGAACAGTTGATTTAGGGAATAAAGCGACAGTTGCATCATAATAAAATCCATGAAAGCAAATATTAAGCAATTATGTTTTCGCTTGTAAGTAGAATTTGATTGGGAACATATAAGTGGTAAGGAAGCACTGATGGAAATCTCGTAAAATCTACTTAGATATCTGCTGTAAATTCATTATCATTTTTATTTTTCTCATTGTTATTTTCACCTATTTCAGGCTTATACCATGGAATTGGAAGCAGAAGTTCAAAAGTTAAAAGAGGAGAACCAAGAACTTAGGAAAAAGCAGGTAATTTTGGCTATTGCCGCATGCAGGAACATACGTGCACATAAATTTAGGGCTTCGGTTTACTTAGGTTGAATTTTTCCCTGATCGACTGTTATTTGGATACTGCAGGCAGAAATCTTGGAAGTTCAGAAAAATCAAGTAAGTTTAGCAATAACCACTGACACATTTTCTTATTGTCAAGAAAACATGAGATAGTTACCCTTAAAATGGACATTCCCCTGTCATTTCATCCTACTTGGCATAAATTTGTTAGTGCATCATATGCTATTCTTGAGCTCATCGAATTTTTAATTTGTACATAGACCAGTTCCTATAATGCTGCCCCATTTTTATTTTTATTTTTTTGTTGAGACTAACCTGTTACTAGCTGGGATTGCTTTTTACGTTTTTTTATTCCCTGGTAAATTTTGGTTATTTGTCTTTTTGGTTCTTTGTTAAATATAACTGGTTTGTGGATGAAGGTTTCCAGAATTTCCGTAACTTAGAATTCTCTGTTTTCGCTTCTCTACTCTCTCTGTAAAAAGTTGTTACTGTAATATGGTTGGCCTAACTCTCTCTCTCTTGGCTTCCCTTTGTATGTGATGGTGGGTTCAAAGTATTTCATGTAAGGGGTTAGAAATTGATGCCACCACAGTAATTAATAGTCTGGCATTTGATAATGTCACAGGTTATGGAAATGATGAATTTGCAACGAGAAGTCAAGAGAAGATGCCTAAGACGAACACAAACTGGTCCATGGTAGAGTGAAGATTGGATTATGTTATTACAGTTTAAATCTATGTATATACATATAAAATTCTGCTGTAGATTGAGGCTCTTGTAGGTTTAGATTAGCACTTGAAAAGTTTGATCTATTGTTTCTCTTTTGAACACCATGTGTAGTTAGGGAGGGTGAGCACAATACCATGAGGACTTGCTTCAGCATGCGTCCAATTTCATGCCACCATTGGATATATTAAAAATGGTTTGAACCAGTAGCTTAGGAGATATGAGAGCGCCAATTTTGACGTTTACATCGATGCCTAACCAAGTAATCATACTTTCACGACAAATTTAAGTAATCAAATGTTTTGTTCGCAAGGAATCGGACTCCTAGTCTTTTATTCAATTCTCAAGTCTCGCGGAGTATAAATCACATGAATATTTGTTATGAAAACCAAATGAAAAATTGAAAATTTGATTGATTTATTTTTGCCCATTTCTAGCCTATACGAAACTAACTTCCGGAAAAGTCAGATTTTTTATCATGTTACTGAATACCATGCAAATCTCTTACCAATATAGTTTGATGAACTTCACGTAATACAACAATACACTGTAAATCAACCAGAGAGAAGTTACAGGTCTCGTACTACAAGAAAAAACTAGTACACTGAAAAATGTGATAAAGATTATGATAGTGTTATTTATCTTACAGTTTGTTGACAATGTGAATATATTTTCATTTATCATTGAATGAGATATGAGTTCAAATTAAGTAACATTCACATTCAATAGTAGATAAGGTTTGTTCACATAATGATAAGTCCAAATAACATTTCTCAAAGATTATCTATCAGATTACCGGGCCCCACTCCCCACTCAATCCCCCCACTCCCTCGACCAAAAACAAACAGAAAGAATATTACACACAATACCCAAAAATGTATTATTCGACATGAACCAAAAAAGGAAAAGAAAGATGTATTTAACAAAGAATAACAGATCAATACAACCAACTAGTTGCAATAATGCTCTCCTTTCTTTGAAATTCCTGTAACAGGAAAAAAATCTCATCCTTACCGGAGAATCTTGGATTATGATTGGACAGAACAAAGTATAATAACCAATAAAATAAATAAATGTTGCAGCCACTGTCAGAGAGCTCAGGAACGTAAATTCCTTGATGAATTCCACTCGTGGTGGCTGAACCAAAACTCGTGAGGCTGCACTTTGCTTGTCAGTCAATCACAAATATAAATCATCAACAGCGGAAAGGAGGACCTTCAAAATCGACCATAGTATTTTGCGGTTGCTAAGTCAATTACAATGATATCCCATGGTGGGCTGAATGCATACTGCAGCAGTACAATATCCTAATCTTTACAATATTAGTCTACACAAGGACCACATTCTGCAGCATCCATTTCTCACCTGCAGCGCCAGCAGTCTACACGGGACAGTTGGGAGGAGGTTTCATGTCTTTCAGAAGATCATATCCTGCAATCCCTTCCTCTAGACGATCACGCCAGGAACCTACATCTACTAGGGACCACTGGAAGTGAATTGCATGTCCTTCCAGGAGATCATCTTCCTGCGATCCCTTCCTCTAAAAGATCTAGCCAGGAACCTACCACTGACAGGCTTGCAGAAGCCAACATCAACCACAGAAGTACAATTAGTCCTCTCAGATGACAGGGATGCCTCATCCAAATAATAGTCGAACAACATAGCAAGACAACGCACTTGATGAGCCAACACGTAATTTTGCTGATCGATAGGTAGCATCTTTAGCATGTGAAGATTGACCTACAATTTATATAGAAAATAAACAAGTAAAAAAATAGGTAATACTAGGAGGATATATTAGGGTTTCCTTCTCATTTCTATCTTATTTTCAACTACTCTTCTTGTTGGGTCACGGATTTGTCTCAAGAATATGTCATGGCCTGTAAGAAGCTAAATTATTGCTATGCATAGTGATTTTATTGCAGCAACGCTAACATCTTGAGGCATAAGTTACTCACCTCTGCTTCCATAGCACGAAGTTCATTGTACCACTCCAATCCATCACTCTCAAAACGATTTTCCCCAGAAGATATACGGCAAAGACTCAATGCAAAAAGAGGAGGCCTTAGAGGATATTCCATACTGATCTTGATCTGTCAAACAAAGAAGTTGAAAAGCCAACTCATCTCTGAATGCAATTCAGTAGATAAAAGGGCAGGCTTCTTTACCTTGGCTTCTAAAACATTCGACTCATCTGCACTGATTTTTCTGCTAAAAACGAGGGAAAATTCCTTGACCCCATATTCCATCCATGAGACAGACTTGCCACAGTGATTGGATACTATATTTTCATGTTCTTCAATTTGTGCTTGCTCATCAAGATCACTTTCAGTATCAAGCAAGATATCAGAATTATTGTCAAAATTTTTGAAACTTAGTGACCTAACTTTATTCAGTGGAGGCATGACACTTTTTGAAATTAAGGTTAGTTGCTTGAAGTGCTCTAACTTAGACATGTTAGGAAGCTCCCCATCTTCTGTTATACTCTCCAGTTCTTGCTTTGTGGCACCAGAACTATCAATTGCATCAACATCCATTGGATCCTGAACATGCTCCTCTTTATCTATGGCAGCTGCAGATGAAGCCTCGCTAGGTACAGGTAGGGCTCTTATAGGAGACCAACCATCCAAATTGCACAAAGGTGTGTGCAAAGCCCATGGAACACCTTTGCTGGATAGAAGAGGCCACTCAAGCTTTGTAAGAGATTCTAGCTGTTCCCTGTAAACCAATCAATGAAATCCACAAATTTTAAATTTCAAATGCCCAACCTCATAGACAAACGAGATAAAATAGATCATAAAAAATATAATGGAATGTCACTAAATGAACTGAAAACAATAATCTTATACAAAGGAAACACATTGCAAGAATTCACAAAAACACAACCAAAACAAAAACCCTGAAAGCAAACTTCCATTTGATCAAATTATTGTATTTATCTTCATTGAATATCAATAACAGTTCTTCATATTCTAAAACAGTAAAACTGTAAAGATACCAGAGCAGCAACTCACAGAAGAGCCAGCTGAGCTTTTCTCCTTGAGCGGATTCTCTGCAGAACTGTCTGTACTCGGTTCTGCCGGCGATATAATGAAAGACCAGATACAACATCTCCATTCTTGGATGCTCCACCGTTGTCTGAAGTTTCATGAACAGTACGAAGCAAGGGAGACACCTCAGGCAAGAAGTCAATTCCTGCCAGGTGCTGAGCCCATTTGTAAGGACGCACAGTTCTTTGACTATTGAATGTGGCAGCATCCCCAACAAAGAGCTTGGCTGACTGTATCAGCATTCAAAAAAAAGAAATGGCCTAAGAATAAAAAGGAATCAATGTGAAATGCAGATATATAAACGGAAAAAAAAAATGCCAATAATGTGTAAAGAAGACAGCAAGACCTGGTGAGGAAGCTCGAGTCCTGTATCATTGGGGAATAAATTGCATAAGATATCATTTTCAGGACCATCATTAGACCCTTCTATTCCAACATATACAATATTCAACTTCACCAAGTACTCAAACTTCAGAGTAATGAGTTTTGCAGACTTAGGTTCAGAAGCCTCATCATCATACACATGAATAGTTATTTTAAGTGGGTGAGCTTGAAATATTCCTGCCTGGTCAAGGCTATCCTTGGCTTGAACCCTCCTTGGTCTTTTTCTCCGTCTCTGACCATCTTCATCTTCATCAGGGGCATCATCTTCCAATTTGGAACTCTCCACAATGGAGGAAATGCCTACATTAATAGAACCCCATTATAGTGAATCCCTAAATATCCTATTTTGGGAAATAACAAATATGAATTTGAAGAGGGCTTTGGGATTAGAATATTCAAAATGCTCAACAAATTAAAAAGCTATGTGAGGTGCCGTAAAAAGATGGCAAATGTTAAATCATCCATTTAACTATGCCAAGGAAACATAACTGAAGAAAATTAATAAACATGGCACTCAATACAGTACTTCAATCCTGGTAATAAACTCCCTTTCCTTTTCTTGTTATCCTGCTGTTAGCATTAAAACTATGTATAATTTTTACCAGCATAGTCCTGAATAATATCATTGAAGTGATGGCCTGGTCTGAAGTAATCAGGAGGGAAAAAAAAATGTATAGTTCATAATCTTGTGCCAGTAGATAAACTCCAAGCTGTAATAGCACTGATAACATTGATTCAATGCCAAAAAAAATTAAGATAAAATACATATTAACTCCCAATTACCAGTGTCCTTGTTGTGCGCTTGATGACGAGCAAAAGCTTGAGCATCTTTCAGGCTTCCTATAATCTCCAGATCAATGGGTTCCCCAAAGGCTTCCTTTTGAGCTAACAGCTGTGAGTAAATAACATAAAGAGCAGGTGGAAGCAACTCTGCTGAATGATGCTGCTTTAGCATCTTAGTATGCAGAATTCCTAGTTGGTTTTGTACAGGCAAGGATGCTTTCTTAAGAGACTTGAGATGGGAAGGGAGACTTGTCAGGAACTTCCTTCTGTTTGCAATTGTCTCCAAAAGGCTTTTCTTTTTTGTTCCAGCTTCTCATGAAGTTTGCAGAGTTCTTTTCGCTGATACAAAATTGCAAATACGAACTATAAGCTTCTCCATTGCTATTCACAAGAAAACTCAGAAGGAAGATCTCTAATAAGATCCCAAAAGGCAAATGTAGAAGAGAAAGAGAATACAACTTTAACAAAGTACATCTAGAATTTGGCCAAATTCATTCAACAGGTTAGCATAGTACATAAGTTGCACTCCGTAGCTTCATCAGCAAAAATATCTAGTTAAGTAACTCCAATACATAGAAAATCAAATGCTAATGCTTCCAAAGAGTCAAACTGACAAACACAACCTATTATCCAATTAGCCAGAAACTTCTGCTGAGGGCAGAGGCACACTATAAAACATTTGATAAAAATATGACAACTATCAACCTAGCGTGCTGTCTTAAAAAATCAAAAGAAGAAATTATCAATCACGCTTCATTGTCTTTTATTTTCATAATTTTTTTTTATACACCTTACTGCTGCAAATAGCGAAATACATAGAGAAGTATATGGTATTTGACCTGGAAGAGCTCAAAATTGAGCCTCTGGAGCATGAGATTATGGGAAGCGTCATTTGACAAGACGGATTCCTTGATATCTTTGGGAGCGTGACGGTGAAATTCTTGCTCGGGGACGAGGTCAATGTCGGGATATTTAGACTTGAAGTCTTTGCAAGCCTTGATTGCCTTCACATAGTGACTCTTCTCGTACATCAGGTTGTGAAGCTGCAGCGTTGTCAAGTCCACCGGTGCCTTCGCGCGTTCCGTTTCCGTTTTCACGCGGTCCTCCTCCAGCAAGATAGACCGATTCGCCTGAAATCAGAACACATCAACGCCATGAATCTCATTATTCATTTTTTCTTTCAATTCAATTCCGACTTTGCATAAAAAAAATGGGAAAAAACAAACCCTAGGGCTGAGAAAATAGATGGGGACCTGGCGAAGAGTGACGGAGTGGAGGAACATCTGAGTAACGAGCTCTCGGAGGAGCTGCTTGGGTTTGCCGCCTTTCTTAATAGAGAGAATGTCGGCGACGATGTTCTCGACGGAGGCCTTGCTGTTACGAAGCAATTCGTAGGGGGATTCGTCGGGCTTGCGGTTCTCTGAGGAATGTGAAAAGCCTTGATCGTCTTCTTCCTCTGCCGCATGGACTGACCCTTCCTCAATCTCACCGTCTTCCATGCTCGCTCTTTTCTCTTCACTTTCTCTGTTCACGCAAGAGCAACCAACCAAACCACAAACTAATTTCTTCTTCACTACTTATTTCCCCTAAACCCTCCCCATCCCATCCCCAGGTAAGCAAAATGGGCGTGAACTCATAAAATAATTAGTTTTTGGAAACATTACAACAATAATTTCCTGTTACTTATTTTTAGCTGAGGTCTCAAAGTGTAACTGGGCTTGAGGCCCTGAAAACCTAATGCATTCTTTAATGTCATGCCCAAAAACTACACAGCCTGGCCCACTTACCACTAACAGGCCTCTCTCCTTTCCATCATCGCCCTGATCCACTTGCCATCCATCGATCGACCCAAAAAAAGATGATCCAAATCCGTGACCAAAAGAAAATAAAAAATCCAAATCAATATTTCGTTTTCCTGCTTTCTGGTCAATTTTTTTATTATTGAAAATTTTTAATGAGATGAAATTAAATTGAATTCTTATATTTGGAATGAGTTAATAAATTAAGGAATTGAATTCAATTCCTTGATTTGAAATGGGTCTAAAAATGAATTAATTTAATTATTTTTACTATTTTATCCTTCATTAATAGGTTATGAACAAAACATTATATTTAAGTTAGGTTATTTTGATATTTTTATTTGTTGGAATTCCATTCATACACCAAATACACCCATTTGAGTTTGATTTCAATTCCTTAGTTTTATTGAATTTTAATTTTCATGGAAATTCAATTTCTTCACTTAGTTGCTTTCAAAATATAAAATTCAATTCAATTCATTGATAGAATTGAATTTTAGGGTTTCCAAATGCCTGTGAATAAATTCAACCTCTTAATGAGTTTATTGTAGAGAGTTTTAGTTCATCAAAATATGCTTTTTTCTGAAGACTTGATGCTGGATGATTATCGCCACAATAGTATTATCTATTATGTGAAGCTCACTAACGTTTAGTTATTGTTTGAATAAACTAATTTATTCTTTAGTGCTACATTACTTAGGTGTCCTTGTTCGTTTGCAAAGCTCACTAACAGATTGGTGTTTGTTTTTTCGGCTTTTGTGTCATCAGTGTTTTTGTTGTTAACTTATTCTGTACTGGTTCCTTGCTAAATTTACCCTTATTAACTAATTGGTGTTCAAGTGGAGAGAGCATATTTAAATGGAAAACTGAAGGCAATCATTGCTCAAATGGCGTTTAACTGCTCCCATGTGGCTTAAACTAAAAGACATTTTTATTTACCCATGCGAAGAGCATAGTTCCCCCTGCTCACGAGAAAACTACTATTAACCATCTTTTCTGGTCTGGCAAATGGAATCATTAGTGCACCATATATGAAGCTATTTTCCATCCGGGGAATTCATCATCGGGGGACCAGACCAACCTAATATGTATTGCTAACTAGATCGTCGTCTACCTACGTCAAATAAATCGAGTGTGGTCTAACTGTGTCAACTAAATTGACAGTTCGACGTGTAGGCAGTTTGTGCATTAATTGAGCAAATGCTATTTGAAAATCGAAAAATTTTATACAAATATAATTTCAGAAGAAGTTTGTGAATAAATATATGCAAAAAAAAAAAAATTGTACTATATACAACTATTAAATATTAATGCATATTTTTTAGGGTGCAGTTGTAAAGTCTCCAGTTTTTTCAAAAAAATCTCCGTAAGTCGCTTCTTAACAATTAACACCAAATATTTTCTTTCAAAGGATTATAAATATGACAAAGCTGAATTCCATTTCCCTGAAAAAAAAAAAAAACAGGGTGCAGAATCACATGCGCAACGCATCTTCTTGTATACAAATGCTTAAAAAATAAGGAGCAAATTATTATTATTAGTAGTAGTAGTAGGTATTTTACAATTTAAGAAAAAGCGAAATTGAAAGCGGGATGGCAATTTTGGCGGGACGGATGTATCTGGTCCGTACTCGTCCTCTGTTAGCCATTCAACACCACAACACAACACAACTTGAGTCTTGAGTTAGACGCGTCAGTCCAGCTAATGAGTTATGACGGGACTGATGCACTCAGTGCTTGTTTCGCTACCAGTCAAATTCACGGGTAAAGAAACAATGTCGTCTCCTTTTTTACTTATTTTAATATTTTGCATGGGTTCAGCAATGTAATAATTATTATGACTATTTAATTTAATTATTTATTTACCGTGAAAAGAAGCACAAGCCCTGACCCGGAATGGCATGGCATGGCATGGCATGGCATGGCGCAGATTATTAACGGAAAACAAACAACTTCTACGGTTCTACTAGTTGGCTTAAAAAGTTAAAATAAAGCCGAAAAATATAAAATACTGGTCCCCTTTTTCCGAGGTCCTTGAGCGTATTATGTACGTTTTCGGTCCCTTGAATGGAAATGGTTGCTGCTTAATTAGCATTGGCCACAATGAGAATGGCACAAAACCATCTTCTGCATTCTTTCTTTTATTTTTTATTCCTGGCGTATATATTGGGACGGTCTTCTTGTGCTTAGTGACAATATCTTATGTAGTCCCACTCAGCTAAGTGCTCTCGGCAACGTCAGTTAATGTGAGGAACAAGAAGATAGGCTAGTTTGAGAATATGGAGAAGAAAGGGTTCAAAGAACGAAGCTCGTGGAGGAGTATCGGTTTAAGAGGTCGTGATAGCAGCCCTGACTCCGTCGTCTTCACTCTTGAATCCAACTTGAGCCTCTTCTCCTCTGCTTCCGCCAGCGTTGATCGATGTTCATTTGCATCCGACACTCACGATCACGATTCTTTACTCTCTGAAATCTCCCTCGTCCGTACACTCTCGTCCTTACCCTCTCATCACAATAAGTTTTTAACTGTTCCTCTTTTGTTTGCCTTACTATCATAATAATAATGTGGATAATTAAATCATTGTGCGGTTAATTGATGATACGATAACGAAAATTAATAACTAAAGGAGGGAAAAAAAATGAAAAGAAAACGGAGTGTACGTTCTTATCTGTGTTTAGGATGTCGCATGCCTGAATGGTGCATGGAATCTAAGCTGAAAATGATTTAAGTTGAGTTGAGGTTGGTTTCAGGTGGTAGCTGGTGTGTTACTAATTGTGAAAACCCTTCTCTGGAACGTGTTGCAGCGTTTGGCAGGGCATGAGGGTGATGTTGGCGCTCGCGACGATAGCTGGAGTGGTCCAGATCCAGTTCCAAACAGACATGCAGTACGCAACAAGAACAAACACAGTCGTTTCGCCAGAAAAGGAGAAGAAGAAAAGTCACAAGGTACACACCACCTCACTTTGTTTTTTTCCTTTTTTTTCATGAAAAACAAAAAAGTTTAAAAGAAGCTACAAACTCGCCACGAGGGAATCCCCCCGTAACGTATCCACATATCACATCGCAGTCCAAAACGACGACGACGGCGATGCTGACACTGAAGACGGGAAACACCACCTGGAATTGGATTCAGCAAGAAATTCTTTCTCTCTAGCACTTAAAGGTATTAATTAGTATACCAATTGAAAAGCCCCTTTTTCATCGCTCATTTTTAATCCCTAGGATTTACTTTAATTCATTTCACTTTATTTTCTTTGTGCATGAATTAAGAATGTAAAGATAGGAGATCAAGATCTGGAGCCTTGTTGAAGAAGCGTGATAGGCGAAGGCCTGCTTCGTTAGATCTGAACAGTGACACTGGATCTTCGCCGCGTCTTCGAACGCTGAACAAGAGCGCGCTGATCTCTACTCGAAGGTCGGGCATTGGCGCTGGCACTTTCACCAGCCCAGGAACGCCGACTTATCGTCAAGTTGGTGTTGCAATGCAAAAGGGTTGGAGCTCAGAGCGAGTTCCTCTGCATGCAAATGCTCCCCGGAAGCAGGTGGGTGGGGCCATGTTACCTTTCAATAACGGAAGAACGTTGCCTTCTAAATGGGAAGATGCTGAGAGGTGGATTCTGAGCCCTGTTTCTGGGGATGGCGTAGGGAGGGCTTTGGTTCCCCCGCCCCAGAGGAGGCCAAAGTCGAAGAGTGGTCCACTTGGGCCCCCTGGTGTTGCTTATTATTCAGTGTATTCCCCGGCATTGGCACCGTTTGAAGCAAGGAATGGAGAGAATTTTGGGGTGGCTTCTCCGTTTTCAGCTGGTGTCATTTCAGCTGATGCAATGACAATCCGTTCAGGCGGCCATGATGGTGTGATTTCGGCGAGAACCAAACCTTCCATGGCCCGCTCAGCTAGTGTCCATGGATGCTCTGAGATGCAGAGCCAGCCATCAATGCCCTTCCAAGGTTTGGACTTATCCTCCATATACAATTTCTACATATACATCTACTGACTCTTGCCTAAAATTGTTATTAAAGGGTGTTCTCGAGGGATTGCCTTGGATAAAATTTAAATTGAACTGCAATTGCCTGAAAATGTTATTATGTATTTGATCCTTGTAACAATGTCGTATGGATGGAACAAACGTTTTCCTTAGGAACAAATGACAGGTCAATAGTTGAAATTATGTGAGGTTAGAAACAATTTCATGCATAATTGGTGCCGTTACAACTACAGATGATTATTTTCTTATGTGATTATGAAATTATGCTTCAATGCTTTTATTTTATGCGTCTAATCTTGCATTTTTTATGTTGGTTCTAACTCAGAGGATAAGTTTGATCGCTTCAAAGATGCTGGCACCAGTGTATCTTGTGCTGTTTCAAGGAGGGACATGGCAACCCAGATGAGCCCCCAGGGAAGCCCATGCTCCTCTTCCAATTTGAGGCCTTCTTTCTCTGCCTCTACTCCATCTGCCTTGCATGTTACAGAATGGCGCAGTCTTGCATCCTCTAAAATGGATATAAGGGATGTGCAGGTTGATGAACATGTCACCATGAAAAGGTGGTCCAAGAAACATAGGGCCCTATTTTCTGGCAGAGGCTCGGAAAATGTTGAAAGTAGGCCAAGGAAAGAAATAAGCACTCGATCTACAGCTTGGGACATTTCTGAATTGCCAAAAACTTTGTCAAAGTATGTTTACTTTGGTATTGTATCAATTCAGTTCAATTTATCTGGCAAATTAAGGAGAAACTGATTCAAGACAACTATGCACTGAATCTGAAACTAATGGGTGTTGCCAAGAAATTGGCGTTAAGTAGTGAGATATTCTCTTTAAAGTCTAACTCTCTGCCCCTTTCTGAATGCTATGAGCTATACAGAAAATGAAACAATCCTTTCTGCATCCCAAGGCAACAATGGTAGCTGTCTATGAAATTTATTGCAAATCTGTGATGGATGTAAATTACTAAATGAAATTTGTGTTATTGACCTTGAAATGATTCAATTAAAATGCCAAGTGAGCAGGAGTTGTCAGTAATCTCTCTTTATTAATCTTCAACTAGCATTCAAGTTGCGCATCCTAAACAATTAAAATAAGGAAGTTGAAAAGTTTAAAGTGTATAGATCTGGCAATTTTATATCTGAGCAAACTCTTACAACTTTCTGGCAGGGAAATCTTTGCACAAACTTTATATTGTTTCTGAATGCCAGCTATTTTTGTTTTCCAGGGCAAAAAGGGAGGAAGCCAAAATCAATGCATGGGAGAACCTGCAAAAGGCAAAAGCTGAGGCAGCCATACGGACACTAGAGGTTACTTCCTAGTGATTTATTCCTTCTTAGAATTCCGGACAAGGAACTTGTTAAAAATATTTACTATGAAGCAAAATAACCATTTTAATAATCCTAGTGCTTAATGTCCTTTTATCATAAGTATTTTCCATCGGAGTTCCATTCCTGGAATTCCCCTTTGTTTCTTTACCCTCAGCTCAGGCTCCTGAAATGTTTTTTCTCTTTTCCTCAGTATTGTTTTGGTTATCTCAGCCAGCCATATGCCTACTACGGTGCCTTAAAGGATTCCTCTTACTTTTACATGTGTAGAACAAAGCTTTTTGCTCAATTAAGATGCACAAATAAGGCATCATGTGGATTATGCAATTGTTATGCACGTTACTTAATGCATGCATTAAAGATTACGTTGTATTTGGAGCAAAGATGTACAGAAGTTCATATATAAAAAGCTAGTAGAAGATGGTCATTGTAACTTTCTCTATTTCAGATGAACCTAGAAAGAAGAGAGCATCCTCTATGGATAAGATTATGAACAAGCTTAGAATGGCTCAGAAAAAAGCTCAGGAAATGCGAAGTTCAGTTTTACTCAATGAAGCTGATCAAGTTGTCAGAACGTCCCACAAGGCTAAATCATTTCTTAGAATCAGCCAGATCGGTTCATTGAGTGGTTGTTTCACTTGCCATGCCTTTTAAGCATTCCTTTCTGTGTTTGAGTTATACTGGGTAAGTTTCTCTGTAAACCGTGTCCTAGTTTAGAACTAAGTCTGGGATTAATTTTGTTAAAATTTTTAAATTATCATTCTCTTGAATGTTAATTGTCTACTTATTGTGGATTTTGAAAAGTTCTGCTATGTCATGCATACACGATTTTTGGCAAGTAAATAGGTTTGATAGCTAGTTATTAGAAACCACTTTGTTTGACTCTTTTTTTACACGGATATATGCCTTTGCTTCTTTCTCAAACTTCTAAGCTCTAGCTTTTGTGCCTTGAGTTTTGATAGGCTGGGAGTTTTATTCCCTCAGCTACTTACTAAGGGAGTTAGCACTAGTTACACTACTTATATGCTTCTTTATTTTATTCATTTTGATAAAAGAATGTTGCATCCCTGACCAGGTTTCAGAAGGATTTGAATATGCCACGTTATTGAAATGAAAAGTCCACAATAGTGAGCAGCTCAGTGTTGACACTAAGTGCTTGTTTGTTTAAAATTCTTTCCAATGGAAAAGAAGCATTTGGCTTCTTGAGGCATTTTTGGTAGAAGTAACTAGAGAGTTGCACCTATAAAAATGACTTCTCAGGAAGCCAAATGCCCAAATTCTTCCTTTATATTGAGAAAATTTAAAACAACCAGGCCCTAAATTGGTGTCCTCGCGGTTTTGCAATTCACGAAATACCAATGCCTTTGAACGTCTCGGATAAAATCTTAGCATCTTGCTCTGTCACCCTGGATGGCATTCAATGATCAATAATATATGTCAGTAGGCCAAGCTTTTAGAATAATCTTTTTGTATCACCACCCAAAAAAAAAGTCAACACCACATGACAGTATGCTGTCTATCTGAGGAGATATGATAGAAGTAACTACAGTATTCTGTCCTCAAAATTTGCGTGAACAATTCAATTTTGTTTCTCCTTCATTTTATGTAATTTTTCCTTTCCTATCACTTGCTATTTTTGCCCCACTGATAATTGCTTCCGTTTGTAATGTGCACCTGCTGCTATTTTATTTGCTGAGTTACTGTGCTGTACTAGATGGATGCATGGGTCAGGTAAAAGCATACCATAAGCTGCTATTTGCTTCTCTCAAATTCCTAAGTTCTTAACTAAACTGTCGTTCACAACAATTAACCGTGAAAAATGAGCATTTCATGGACTGAATTGACTAATCAAGTCCTACTGATAATTATTCCCCGGGAATGGAGCAAGTACATTGTTGAACCAAAGAGTCAATGTATATGCGTTCGAAATCTAGTGCTCTTCGGAATCGTCTTGAGCCAAAGTTCTCTGAAGAGCTGATCACTAACGAATTGGATAAGGAGTTTCCATATGGTAATAAGGATATATATATATTGGTCGAGTAATAAGGATTTATCTGACCAATGTGTTTGAAGATCTTGGGCACGGCCCACAAGGGCCATAAACTGCAGATGTAATTCTAGTTTAGTTCCAACTCCATAACCAGGATTAATCAGACGTTGGCATTTGAATACAAAGATCATTTCACATGTTATCGATCCCAAGGACCATACATCACGTACACCATATTGAGCATACTGCTTTGCTGTTTGCACTATTTCTTGTAGGCTTAGCACTGTTGTATTTGAGTGTTGTTATAGGAACACATGACCCTGACGCATTACCTCGACATATTGAGCAATACACCATTCAAAGTAATTTATTTTTCTTAAAATATTTATAAAATATTTCTTCCATGTAATCTAATGGTTTTTGCGTTGTGTGTTGCCACACTGGATATACAATCATTTCGAAAAAGAAATGTCTACAGGCAGCGAATCAATGATATTCTAATTGTTTATTGAATTTAATTTGATTAAGCTCTTGAATATAATTTGTGATTATTAGAATTAAAGTGCCACTAGATGTAGAGGTTATTGACTAGTCGGGAATCATCTGCGCCAGTTGAAATACCTTTTTGAGTCGACGCCTGCTGTTCATACTTGAGTCAAACCAAACACAATGTTATTGCCAATGACATTTGGGCTTTCAATTTTTTGTTCATATTCGGGTCCACCATTTGGAATCCAAGACCATCCTGATGGGCTTATCGTGTCATTGCTAGTTTAGTTTGTTTGTTGCCATAAATATGATTGGTCAACCATTGTATTTTCCGACCAAGAAAAAAAAAACCATTGTATTGTTATTTTATCAACCTTTCAATGGTATGGACCAAAACCTCGCAGATTTATCTTATTAAATCCATTTCTATGTATAGGTTCGGGTTTGCTTAGTTCTAATTTTTCAAAAACAAGTAAAATGGAATAAGTATGTTTAAATTATCAATGACATTTTGTGTTTGCTGGAGTGGATTCAATAATGTCATGCACTGGGAATTAAAGCCATATACATGGATATAAAAATGGACCACTTATCTTATCATCTGATCCAGACAGAAGTCAATGAAGGAAGGGTGACAATCCCATAGTCGGACATTGTGTTAATACCGTGATTTAGCAGAAGAAATTATCATGTAAATAAATAATTTTTATAGTGTAGTTATACGAAAGTGCTGCTAAATTGATAGATTTTAACGCACGCGTTTAAATGTTGGTTTGGAACTTCTGAACATTTTTCTTATAGTCCGGTATGCACGAGAGAATAAGCTTAGTCTATTAATATTTTAATATTATAGAGTGATCGGTATGATATTC
The DNA here is from genome assembly GCA_030441495.1 of Dalbergia oliveri. NCBI lineage: Eukaryota > Viridiplantae > Streptophyta > Magnoliopsida > Fabales > Fabaceae > Dalbergia > Dalbergia oliveri. The sequence continues at coordinate 4,158,811 of JAMLFY010000003.1, forward strand.
TATAAAATCTCACTGTCACAAATAATTCTGTCATCCAAACACAGTGTAAAAGGATTTGGACAAATTTTTCCACAATTTGTTTTCGTCCCACAGCATTGAATTCTTCATCGATTTAGAGAGAGAAATTTGACAACTGTTTTGAGTCTAGAATACATATTTCACATCGATCGGACGAGACAGAGCAAGAATGAACATTTGGACAAAAAGATTAGATTGTGTCAATGTGTCATGTCCTTCTTCCCAAGATACGGTACATTATCTAATCCATCCAACCAACAAATATACTTATTTTTATGTGCGCTTGTTTTGTTCGTACGTGCTATATCATTTACTTTTGGTTTGGGCATATCCTCTTCACACATCATTATTATCATATGCAATTTTTCATCCCCGATCCCTTAATACCAGTTGAGGGAAACAACTGAAAAATTACAATGATTTTGACTGCAGAAGTAAACCACATGAGAGCAATTACTGTAACGATCACGGAAAAATAAATCTATCTGTTTGGAATATGAATTTACTTCAGGTTCAAATAATTCAAGTGCTTGTTTCATGAGCACATAGATATATTGGAGAAATCTTATTTCGCATGGAGTGAAAAAGGTAATTGGGCATGACTTCTGTACGGGTCAAATGAGACTGCGTCCAATAAATCAAACGGTGCAGAATACAGAGATCCGAGTGTTTATTTCACGTGGTATATTGGATAGGCAAATATTATTTTAACAACCAAATGTGGATATCCAATCAGATCCACTTATCATCATTGAATATATAGTGGTCTATTTTTTTCATCAATCATCACATCAAATCCTCTATTGGTTATTTAAAGACATGTATAAGTGATAACAAGAATTGATACCTTATGAAAGTAAATTTCTGTCTTCTTCTCTCACTCCTGTCCTTCAATAAAATTCTAACACATTTATAATGATGATATTGCCTATGGTCTTTTATCTAACCAATATTTTTTAACTATTTATAATTTGGATACATTACAAAAGATTTGATTGAAAAAACATAGAATGAGACAATAAGTGGCAACATGAGAATTTGATCCGTTACCTTATGCCCTAGAATTACAGACAACTTGGCCTCCCATTAAGCAAACCCAACCTTACAAGATGAGGGATGTTGGCTTCTCAGCAGGACGGGCACGTGGGTATCCTGATAGCTTTCTTTGACCATTTGGTGGAAATTCAAGATTTTCAATTACGGGTTGCGGTAGCGATTAAAATTGGAAGAAAACGTTGTTGATACTGTCGCAATGTCACCGTAATACTGTTGCAGAGGGTGCCACGGTCGCAATTGTGGTTGTGGATCCGCAATTTGGAACCTTGGATGGCATATATACTTTAAATTTATAGACTGTTGCTGTACACCGGTATCAAGTTTAATTGTGGTACCACATGCAATTTAGCAAGTCACAAAACAAAAGAATAATTAATCATGACCTTTCTTTTTTTGTGGCGAGAAGAGATGCGGCCATATGCCTCTAATAAATACGGTGCACCTAGTAGCACCTCTATATGCATGTGTTTTGTTATTTCAACACTTTAAAAGTAGATGTTTAGTGGGACATCATTTTATTATCGTTGAATGTGATAATGATCTTATTTGATTTCCCATTCCATCTAATAATAATATAAACACCTACTTTTGGATGTTGAAATAGTAAAACTCCCGTCCAATATATATTGCTGGCATACTGTGATGTAAAACATGATCCTATACTCTCATCTCATGGAGAGGTCGATCAAATGCATATAGAAACATTAGCAGTGAAGTTACCTTAAACAAATTGAAAAAGGCAAGGAGGAACCTGACAACGGGCTGTACAACCAGAGGGTCTTAGTTCTAATAGGCCTAGCCTAGCACGAACAAAGAATATCGACTTAATTAGAAGCAAAGGATTTAAGGAAACGAAACAGAGCACACAGGAAAAGAGAATAAACCATGGACGATGAAGATAAAATAAGTAAAACTTGAAATAGAAAGAAATTAAAGAAAAAAAATTGACAAATTAAAAAAATTGCTTTTTCTAATTAGTGTCTGTGCATTTATATATCCTTTGCACTGAAATTATTGCGAGTTGGGGATCGCTCAGCAGGCTTCGTGGAATAACCTTTACCGAAAAAGAGCAAAAAAAAAAAAGTGTGCTGAATTAAGGTCTCCATCTGACTATCTAAAAACTTTCTCCATGTTCTTTAAACATTAGAAGTGCAAAAAATGTAGCAGAATGACACTTTAGAATCGATGACATTAGTAGATTAGCAACTAAAAGAGCCAAGATACAGTTTTGGATGCTTCTCCACCCCCATCTATGAATCCTTTCGATCGGCTCTGGGTAGAATCGTTATAAAGGGAAGACTAGCTAGCTCCCTCCTCTGATTATTAATGCTTGATTTAATCTCGGTTGGTACTAAGGACACCCTATTTAATTTGATTTACCCAGTTGAAATCTCATTCATTTCCACTTTTTCTTGCAATTTTGATCTTGAACTTCTTTTTATTACGGCCATCAACATAATAATAAAGATATATATATATATATATATATATATATAGAGAGAGAGAGAGAGAGAGAGAGCGAGAACGATTTAAAGGAAGAGGCATTGAATTTCCGACGTGTAGGACAACTTTAGGTGATGTGGTTGACCAAGCATATGGAAATCACGTGTCAGGATGTTGACGAGGGACGACGTCATCACGGTGCCTGATCGTAGACGCAACCACCGCAATCTGTCAGATCATCACGTGGATTTCTCATGCATACTCTATCATCACTCTCCTCTGCTCTTCTTCCTACTTGCTACCCTCACACACAAGTCTATGCACTCAACAACAGCAACAACAACGCAGAGACACCTCACATTCACACCTTCCTCGGGAAGTTAGTATTTGCATTGCGAATAAATAATGTTAGAATATATATTAAGATAATTAAAGCAAATAAAAATTTAAAAAAATTGGTTTATCGTTATTTATTTTAATGTAATTTTTTTATAAGAAGGTGTTTGATATATAATTTTATAAATGAAGATTTATATACATGATAGAAATAATGTTTCTGCATAATTTACCTAAGTTAAGTTTGCATCAACAGCTGCAAGCTAATAAGGCTACCCCTTGCAGCTCGTAACACTCTCGTTTACAACTATATCCACCGTGTGCAGCATTTGTCGTCTTCAACTTTTTCAGTCTCGGAAAACCAGACCAGCGAGTCTCTGCCTCTCTCTCTCTCTCTCTCATTTTGGCCGTACATATGTCCCGAATAGCAGGAGCATGAAATTTTCGTGCATCATCTTCTGCAATAAACACTCTAAAATCAAAATATAACATGTGTAATTAAATTTAGTTTAAATGTGTCATTAACTTAATTTTATAATCAAATTCAATCACTAGATATACACGCCACCCTTGCTAAGAATATATTAAAAAAGCGTCCCCTCCTACTCAATATTCGATCAAATTAATTGATATCAACATGATATGGAGCTATTTTCTATTTCCTTCTATCCTTACTCTGATCTCTTCAGATTTCTATTTTTTTTCGAGTCTATCATAGCCTACATTTGCTACCTTATTCATACTTGGAAAATCTGCAAATTGCCTCAGATCAAAATAAAGGCAGAACTCGGCCAAGATTTCATTGCCCTTGAAATGAGTGTGAAATTGGACAAACAACATATTACACTTTAGTGGAGGATGGAGAATATTAGAGATTCCATTCCAAGTGCAGTAGTAGTTAGAAAAAACTGAAACTTCTCCTGCCATAATTATTATTTTCTACTATTGATTGATACCGAATTCATACAACCGGGATTTCATACTGCAAGCCTGAATTAAGATGAACAGGGTCAATGAATGATAGCCATGCATGTTGGACTTAATTGGACAGCATAAACATAATAAGTGGCAATTTGGCACCAATATCATGTAATCCAAATTGGCTAATAGGAGTATTAAATTAATTAATTAGCCAGCTAGAGCTAGTAATACTACATGCTAAACCTTAGCCATATCTTGTCATGCATCTCCATAATGCTCAACATTTCGAGCTTGGTAAGGTTTGGGCAGAGAAAGATAATTAGGGGTGGCGGTGGCAGTAGCACTCCTACTACTAGACATTGCAACTGGGAACCCTATCCCTGCACCTGCCGCAGCAGCTAGTGGCCTTGTTGGTGTGTCGTTGGCTGCAGCACGTTCGAGTGACTGAACCTGTGTCTTGAGAAACTTGACGTAGTGAATGGCTTCATCCAACATGGAAGCAGTGTCCATCTTAGTCCCTCCAGGGACCAGTCTCTGCAGTATCCTTATCCTCTCGCTTATCCTTTCTCTGCGGTGCCGAGCCGCCACGCTCTGAGGATCCTTCGAGATCTTCACGTTCCTCCGCTTCGGTGGCTTCACTGAATCAGGATCTATGTGTATTGGCTGCAAGGCCGCGATCCTGAATATCATCTCCCTCATGGCAGCCATCGAGTTCCGCCTCTCTGATGAGTTCACCGCACCGTAAGGGCTTGCACCCTCATCAGTGGTGCCTCGCCAGCTTTCCTTTCCTGAATTTGCAAACAAAGAAGCTGATGGGGCATGTTCTTGTTGATGAAGCACTTGTGTGGGGGAAGGGCTGTTAGAGAAAGAGATTGTGGTGGAAGAACTGGATGGTAAGTGATTAGTGAATAATGAAGACCAATACATAGTAGAAGGACGGTTATCAATTGAGTCAGATAGCGGCATAGTACTCGTGCGTGTGCTGCTGCTAGAACCGCCGTAAAACTCCGGCGGTGGAAACCCTGGACGGTGATGCCGTCGCCGTAAGATGCAGAGAATTCAGGGAGCTGCATCATCATCATCATCATCATGTCCATTTGATCCTCCACCGACGGTGACGATTTCAACTGGTCAATATTGTCCATTTGTATATGCTACTCAAGCAAAAAGGAAAACAAATATATAATAATAATAGGGGCCGAGATAGTAGAGAGGAAGGCGAAGTAAAGTTGAAATGAGAGAAACAAAACTATAAGGGAGAAAAGGATCGGATGGACAAGTATTTAAAGGGTGAACTGAAAAGCGTGAGAAGGTTAGCAGATGGACAGAGAGGGATGGAAAGGAAAAAGAGAAAAGAGCATAGTAGTAGTGGAATAGGAGTTCTATGATCAGAATGTGCAGTGTTGAGAAAGGCCAATTAGACTGCTGGGAGAGAAGCAATGGTACTGAAAAACCACTAAAATAGTGATATGGGGAACAGACTACGGCAAAATTAAAGCATCAATGTAGGCGGTGACTCTCGTATATATTAGAAGTGGCTCAATTAATTAATAGCGTTTCATATTAGGAGAAGATTGAGGTGTTATATTTGTTGGTTCTTTGATGAGAGATTTTCTAAAGCCGGGATTATTAATTATGAGATAAGGGAAATAATTAATCATTGTTAGACCAATAGCTTGCATTGTGTGTAACTTCTATCAAATGATTTAAGAATAATTAATTTTTATTTATTTTTTACTTTACAATTATCCTTGTTTTACAGAAATCAAATCTCTATTTTATACTAACAATTATTCTTATTTTCTATATAGTATTCTAAGTGAAGCTTCAGGACTTGTATATCCTTTATCATAACAAAGTTATTGAGCTTTTAAATCTTGCTGGTTTGCACATTTCATTTCCTATTTAGGAAAGAATATTCCAGAGTTGAAATTAAAAGGAAAATTAGGTATATGGTTTTGAATGATGACTAATATGTTAAAGGCCATTTTGCAGGATGCTATGCGCCATTGAACTTGAAGGCCCTTTCTTTGATTGATAAGAGTATGTGTCAACAATAAGATATCCAATAATTATCTTTGATCTACATATATTACGAGTAAATATTTATGTTGGCCTCTATGTATTTTACTTTGGTCTATAAAATTAAAAATATATTATTTTAGTCTTTAAAATTATAAAAAATAATTTAAATTAGTCATTTTAATAATTCAAATTAGTCTCACAAATCTACTATATTTTGAACCACTTTTTATAAATTTATGAACTAAATTGATATTTTCTTAATATGATAGACTAAAGTGAATATTTACTCTATATATTACATCATAAGTTAAATGGCTGCACCAACCATCTCTGATTAATTCAAGCAAAATATTTTCATTTCAACTAACAAAATTTAATTTATAAAAATTTAATTCTTAATAATAACCCAATGATGTAGTATAATTATCATTAATTTCCGTAAAAAAATTATAATAATTATCATTAATTTATGTAAAACAATGACAATAATTTCAAGCAATTTTGTTCAATAATTATCATTAATTTCTGTAAGAAAATTCTAATAATATTTTACTAATAGTATAACATTGTTAAAAAAGGTGCTGAATAAGGATCTTATAATATATAATATTTATAATATGTTAGGATCTTAAATAATGTTTATAATAATTTATTTTTAAAGTAGTTAAAGTAGACATCCAATGAGAAATATTAAATAGTCGTTTATAAGTGTCCTCAAGACTAATTGGAAAATTCCAAAAACAATCAATTCCTAGCAAAAATATTGTTGTGAGGCCTACCGAAAAAATAATATTATCATTATGGAGAATGATTGCTTAGAGAAATAACGTGTCTTCACAAGGGTTCAAGTGTAAGAATTTGGGTTATGACATTTAAGAGGCTCCACCCTTGAGGGGTTCAGATGCTGCACCCAGAACAGAGCATTGAAAGAGTAGCTAGGATAACCGCTTTTCTCTGGTGCATGAATCATTTTCCTGTACAATTTTTTTAAGGTTAAAATACGCTGAGTGGAAGCGTGAGAGTGCTGCCGTGCCCTCTATTTACCTTTTTGTTTTTTTAATTTAAAACCTTGAAGCCCCACGCACGTGCCATATGTCAGAAATCTTACCGTACCCTTTTGAATGACTAGGCAAGCTTCCCAGTTGGCGGTGGGGGTTTCCTTGCCGTCAGATGCAAATAAGTAGAACAGGTGGCCTCCATCAAGTGAGAACAAGATGATACAAGATTAGATGAAATCTATCCTTAAAATTGTATTCGTAATTTATTTTAATTTTTTAAATTAAAAAAATATTATTTTAATTTTTAAAATTATAAAAAATAATTTAATTTAATTTTTTGATAATTTAAATTAATTTTTTAAAAAATAAAAAAATTAATTTAAATAACTTTTTATAATTTCATAGGTTAGGGTAATATATTCTTAATTTCAGATACTATAATAAATAGCATGTGTAATTTCAGGTACGAAATTTACTCTGAAGTCTATTATCTACAGGCAAGATCTATCCTTGCTACCCCCTCATCTAATTGAAAACGGAACACTTTTCGAGATGGATCATGCTCTGATGGAACTTGCTTCGTGTGCTGGATGTGTTAACGAACTTACCATGCTGCAACTCTGAACTACCTTGTTTTATTTTGCGACCCGGCCCTCCCCTCAGCGGGAGGGGGACACTGTTACTGTGAAATGAATGGTTTTCACTTCTCCCGATTCACCAACTTCGTTCACCGTTGTCATTTTGTATTTTCACAAAATAGATTGGTATATGTGAATTTTTTTGTTCCGGTCAATCGAGTCACATCGTAAAGTTTCCCTTGGATATGATATCAATTCTCAAAGCCTCCTTCCATATATAAAATCAAGATTCTCTAGCATCTAGAATTTAATAATACTTCTTGCCACTGAGATTGATGATATAATTTAGCATTTGCTCATTCAGTCCAGTTATAAATATCTTTTTAAAGAAGAAAAAAGAAATCGTCAAATATAATATGTAATTTGAGAATTTTAATAAAATATTAATTTTTTTTTCACTCTTACCATTGCACATATTCTCTCACATGCATGCACCAACTTCTCATAATAATTATTGCATAATTTCTGAAAAGAACAATTTTATTGGCATAATTATTTTTGTTGTGTTCGTGCATTTTTCAATAATTTCTTATTCTATGTTAAAATCTTAAAAGACACTTATAACCGAACAAATGAAGAACTTAATAGGATAAAAAGATTATAAGTAATAATATTGCAAAGATTCACCAAGTGGAAGAGAAAATAAGAGTTATGTTTGGAATTGTTTGGATTTAATCTAAAATCTCATATCGTGTAGAATTAAAAGTTTATAAATACTTTGGTTTATAAATAGAGTCTTTAATTGCTTAATTTAGACATCTTTCAAAACTAGAAGTGATTTATATGAATAATTTTTAAGAACTATCTATATAATAATAAAATATTTATAAAGATAATTTCATAATTTTACATATTCAAAAGTCATATATAGTAAAAAAATTTAAAACTTGTTATTAAAGTTGTGAATATAGGCGGAGCCATGCTACTGCCCAACAAAAACACTGTACCCAATTACAACCTATTTATGTCGGTATAATATCTCATGTATGTTATGTACCGATAACATGTTTTGGAAATCAATAATACATGAACGAGCATTCGCGTGTTTCAATTTTGGATTTGTTTTTTATCATTATTTGGGCTCCAACCCCGTATATGTGGACCACGCGGCACATAATGATGTGATCTGGACATTGGTAAGGGGACAAGTTGAGGCTAGTGTAATCAGCCAGGGAGGGACCCGATTCAATATGGTACGAGACACTCTTGTCATTGGTTTGGCAAGCCTTCGTATTAGTACTTTTGTGGCAAATTTTCTTATTTTTATCACAACAAATCTTCTTAGCTATATTCCATAATGTTCTATACCTTTACGATTTTTTCCTTAAACAATGAGTACGATTGGAGTCTCCAGACAAATTCCTTTCCTTTTTAGAGAATAGAGAGTTCTACGCAAAATTTAAATATTCTCAACTAATTAGTTTCGGGTGACTGGATAGTTAGTAGTGGTCATTTTAATCTTCTACTTGTGTATTGAAGCATGTGAGATTTTTCGATCTCGCTAGAGATTATACCTGATGTTATTATATATTAATAAAAGACAGACTCAACTTAAAGACAAAAAAATGTAAAATCTATACCTAAATAGACAAAAATGGAGGTATTTATAGTGGTTGGACTTGTCCCATTTAAAAAATGCTATGTGAGGCAAGTACGTAATAATTCATAATTCATAACAGTGTGGTTAATAAGATTTCGTGGCAAACTTTAGTTACAAGGTCATATGATACATATGGCGGGCAAATAATCTATTTATACAGACAACTTTAAGGCAATGGTTCCAAAAGTTTTCATCAGCCTTATTGAAACTTAGTTTCATTCAATCCAAATTGCATTACTCTCTATTCCAAAAGTTCTTGAAATTCATTGGTTTTCCTTTTAGTTTATGTAGATGATATATCATCATCTTGGGTCCTAATCCTCAGGATATCTTCCGTCAGTAGAAATTAGAGTCCCTCTTAAACTCAAAATTCTTGGAAACCTCAAATATTTCCTTGGTCTTGAGATAGCAAAGTCTACAAAGGGAATTGCTTGTCACAAACGAAATAAGCATTATCTTTACTTGAATACACATTGGTTTCATTCACCACAAAAAAAATTTGTAAATTGTGGCAGTTGAATTAGGGCGACTCCTTTAAAATCGCCACAATATACGTGAATTAAGGCGATTTTGTTAACCGCCACAATCTTAGTGAAAAAATGGGGGTTGGAGGGTATATAATGACGGGTTGCCATTTCAACCCTTTCAATAAATTAAAACTTAAAAAACAACAAAAGGGGGATTAGGGATTCTCTCACTCTCAAACCTCACTTTCCCTTCACATTTCTCATCTCATCTTCTCCCAAAGGCCGCAGCGATTACATGAGCACCACTGCCGTCCACCTCCACGACGCGCTGGCCTTGCTCTCCGACGCCTCGCTTCTACCGACAATGTCTTTGCTCCATGCTCGGCGACGCCTTTGCTCCTGACTCGCGATGCCTCTACTTTGTGCTCCCTTCGCCTCTAGCAGCGAGCTTGCCAGCAGTGCGCCCAGGAGTTCGTCATCCGCCTCCTCAGCCCCTTCCCCTTTCCCTTCCCCTCTACCCCAAGTGCCCCAAGCTCGACAACAACAATGGTGTCCCTCCTTCTTCCTTTGATTCCCCTGTAAATTAACACTTCCTTTTTTTTTGTTTGCTTCACCTACTACCTCTAGGGTTTTGGTTGCTTTTGAATTGTGTGATGTGATATTTCTATTTCCTGATTCGTGCTTCCTTTGGTTTCTCAATGATATCTCTCTGGTTTCTACTTCACACTCAAGCTCTTACTCCTCAAGACAAATTCAAACCTTATCTCTTCTTGCGCGCTTAATCTCTTCTCGTTTTTCAACTGATTCTAATTCATTTGATTCGTGATTTTAAGTTCTTGCTTAAATTTGATTTGTAAACCCTAACTTTTAGTCACATTGGACAAGCTGGAATTTAGGTTGGGAACTCATGTTGGGAGCTATATTGCCTTGAGCCTAAAATTCAACCTAATGGCTTGATGCCCAGGTTTATTTCGCTCTAAATTTCTACCTCGTGCGTTTTCATGATCAATGACTTGCTCATATGAAATTATGAATAGTGTCTTGCTATGATCAACTTTTATATGAACTTGTATCATTATAGAATTGGTTGTTTTTTAGCTCTTCTGCGTTATTTTTGTGATCAATTAGTTTGATCTATTTTCAACTTGATGCATTAATTGTCAGTTATATGCAATTCTTAAACTTAGCATGTCTTTGTTGACTTATTTTGAGTTGAAAACAATTTATAATAAAATATAGCTTATGGAATAAAAAAATTGCTTTGTGAGTACTTTTTTTTCTCAACCATTCCAAAAGTATTGCCATCACTAATGAAATGATAAAAACATAAGTGGATTTGGATTGCTTGTGTTATGATGTTTATAGGCATGTAGTTGATATATCGAAATCATGGTTAAGTTTATAGTTCCAATTCAAGTAAGGGATTTCATTAGCTCCACTTCTTGAGTAAAATAATAAAAGCTAGAGAGGAAGGGGAAAAATAGGAAGAATATTTACTTGATATTTTGGTCATGCTAACAAAAACATAGTTTGCCATATGTGTTGTACCCCACTACCAAAAAGTCAAAAATTTTATGATGGCATGAAATTTTACTTTTGATAGCTCCTGTGTTATTGATTATCCAGGACTATTGCTCTTGTGTTATTGATTAACTTTTAATAACAAAATTACTATTGCTTTTGGAAAGGGATTAGATTTCTAAGGTCACAAGCGACTTGATTATCTTACAGTTTTAGCTTTTACTTCTATTAGTAGGTAAGATGGGTCCAAAACCAATGAACAAAACCTTTTGTAAGTTGATATGTACTTGTGTTTGTTCTTACTATCCATTGTGCTTTAGTATAAAAAGTTGATTTTCTTATTAGATTTATTTAAAAAAGAACACACTATAGCTAGTTTTACTCCCCTCTTCCCGCAACATGATGATTTTACATAGATAGATTAAAATATGATGCCAATAAACATGAAAGCAAGAAATTAAAAATCGAACATGTTAAATTGTTTAAAAGATATAATTTTTTGGAAGTGTTTTTATGGTAAATTATTGAAGCTTTGAATTATATCCTTTGTGAATGGTCATTAGTTGTTAAGTTGTTGCTCTATGTATAACCTGTTTTATCTGTCATGGCATGAGTAGCTCAAGTTAATTATTAAAATAAAAGGTGATCTTTTAATCTTATTTGTACTGAAATTGTCATTGTAGGTGGATGAAAAGCGAAAATAGTTCTACTTTCTAAGCAGGGTTACAAAGATGTTGAAGAAATTTTAGTTGTCAAGATTTATATGATAGCTAAGTTTTCTAGATTTTAGCTTAATAAAGAATAGTTCTACTTTCTAAGTTTTATATGACAACTTATTTTAGCTAAACAAAAAATAGTTCTACTTTTTGAGTTTTCTAGATTCTTTTAAACCTTTGATGCTTTTTTACCTTCCTGGATTCTTAATATCCAACCTTCATGTTGCAGTTCTAATAAACTATTATCAATTTGTGACTATTACAAATACTTTCTAAATGCCACTTTGCATTTGTTGTTCTATTGCTCATCTGAATAGGAACTATCTTAGCATTATCACAATAATCCTAGTGATTCCCTAGTGATTACAAAAGTTCTCAACTCCAGATGATTATATTATCAGCAGGATGGCAAGGAATTAGTTCTCTCATATTTTCACTAGTGATTCCCTAACTTAGCTCATATTCCTCCCCACTTTTTTAACCTATCTAAATTTCATCCAAAAAGTTAGAACTTGCAATGATACTTTGGTTTGCTCATTAAATGATAATTGTTTTCTAGGTAAGAATCCTATAGTAAAAATTCAGCACAAAACTAGTGCAGCCAAAATTGGTAAAAAGGATAGTAGAAATTTGAAAATCCAAAGAGAAACTCATAAACTATCTTGGCCTCCTGCTTTCCTCTTTAGCCTCTTGTAATTTTATATGTTGGTCTCCTAAATAAGGTCTTGGGTAGGCTATATTGAAAGCTATATTATATAATGATAGTTTCAAAACAACTCATTCTCTTAATAGATTAACATACTATTTTAATTTTGGGTTGGGAGTGGAAGTACAGAAATCTTTACATTATTGGTTAACTTTTCCGCCCTATTTATACTTGGTCTTGATGCATTATCTCTTCTAAATTTGTTGCAATAATTTATGCTGATAGTTAGTTATATACATTATGAATAAAATGTTTGAACGTATTCAATCATTGGCTTTTGTAAAGCTACTCATTTAATCTGTTTGTTAATATATATATATATATACACTTTTTTTTTGTTTGGAATAAGCTTTTTTTTTTCTCCTATTTTATGTAGCGCATAATCACTTACGTTGTTGAACTATGTCTAATAGTTTATCTTTATTTTTTTTTTATTTGTTGAAATTTTTCCCTTTAAAAAAATTATGGTTTAGTTGTTTATTTACGAATTATGAGGCCTGTGTTTGATTTTGTCTTGAATACTGGAGGCAATAGCTCATATTGAGAAGAGTTCAGTTTTTTTTTTCGATGTTTGATTTATTTGTCTATGATTTGATGTTTTACCATTGTTTATTCTTTCAGGAAAACCTTGCTTAAGTTACAATTCCTCTCATAAAGTTGCTAAGAAACTAGAGAGATTCAATTAAGGAATATGCAGGATTTACATTGCCAACCTACTTGAGACTGGTCAAGAAGCCACAGCTTGCATCGAGCTATGCCTCAAATCTTTTTTCACTTTAAACCAATGACCCATGACACATGGAAAGTCTTTCCTATATATCTTTTGTATTGTTGATGATGTGTCCTAACATGATGGCTACTCAAGAGATCATTAAATTGTTTTGTGAACTTATTGCTATCCAACTTCTGATAATTGAAGCTCAAAGGTATTCTAGTTTACCTTTTGCTTTGAAATTATGTGACATCACTGACATCCCAGGATGATGTATTACAATCAAGCTAGCCATCTATAGAACAAACATTTGTAAAATTGAAGATATGTGATATTGAAAATATTCTTTTGGTAGAGCCCATTGTATTTGATTGGTTCCTTGTTGCCAACCTCTGTTAATGGGTTGAGCGTTGGTTGTTGTCAAACTTGACGTGATTTTTAACTATTGTCAATGTTTCTGTCTTCAGGATTTTTAATTATATGAACTTTCATCCTATTATGATTAACAAATAATATATTTTATCAACAACCACACCTCCAACCAAAAGAATTGATAGTTCAATCATTTGATAAGAATGTAGATTTGATAAGAATATCTTATACTCTAATGCATCTATGTGATTGCTTTATCCATTTTTGCTTATAGAAGAGACGGTGAACTTGTGGGTTTAAGTTTATGGTAGCACATTTTGCTTAGAAATAAAAAATTACCAAAAATTGAGTGAAGGTTCATTTTAATATATTTATTTTAGTGTTTGATTCACTAAAATTGACTTAGGAAATATGATTCACTAAACTATTTTGCATGATTAGCAATTGCTGTGGTTTCAAACCGCCATAATTAATTTTAAAAAAAACTTACTGCAAATTGCGGTGGTTTTTCAAACCGCGATAATTATTTTTAAAAAATATGTCGTTGAAAATTGCGGCGGTTAATAGAGTGATTGTGGCGGATTTTTTGAACTGAATTTACCGAATGACGTTAATAATTACGCGGTTCCTTGAACTGCCATTCTTGACAAAAAGGGTGGTTAAAACGCCACAATTTACTATTTTTTTTAAGTGATTTATGCAAACCCAGGATCTATTCCTATGGAATTTGGCCAAAAATTGCAAGCGCTACAGGTGAACGAGTTGCTATCCTACTTTTTACAGAAGAATTATAGGAAGACTAATGTATTTGATTATATCCAGAACTTATATTACCTTTGCTGTGACAAAACTGAGCCAATACATATCTAACCCTCACATTCCTCATGAACAAGCACTCCACCACCTACTAAGATACATAAGTCCAGCCCGAGGTCAAGGGATTTTATTCTCTATTTTTTCTAGAATCATCTTGCATGCTTTTGCTGATGCATATTAAGAGAGTTGTTTAGATACTAGGAGATCAACTATTGGTTTCTTAGTTTTTCTAGGTGACTCTTCATCTCATGGAAGATTAAGAAACAACCTACTATGAGTAAATCATCTACAAAGGCTGAATACAGATCCTTATCGACTTTATCTAGTGAACTTACTTGGGTATCATCCATTCTCAAAGAGTTTGAAATTATCCAAGACCAACAATGGTGTATTGTGATAATCAGGCTTGATACATCTTTCTCAAATCCCACCTTTCATGAGAGATCAAAACACATAGAAATAAAATGTCACTTCATTCGTGAGAAAATTGATCAAGGTCTCATCAAATTGCTGAATCATATCAAAACTCAACATCAACTTGCAGATCTCTTAATCAAGCCCTTACCCTCTACACAATTTCAAGTTCTTAGATCCAAGTTGGGTGTCATTAACATATACAATCCAACTTGAACGCGGGTATTAGAGTATTAATCATTACTTAATGTGTTAGTTAGTAACTCCAACTCTGGAATAAACTCAAGTTAGTTATTTGTAACTGTCCTTTGTATATAAACCACTTGATCATTAATGAAATACACTTTGCATTGTTCTCTCCCAAGTGTAATAGTCCGTTAGAAATATATATGGAATCATATATAAAATAGTGACTCAATTAAACAACATAAAGTAGAAATTGACTATCAGCGAGCAGACATATTTTAGCCCTGGAACTGTAAACCAAACCATGATTTTTTTTCTGTAATGAAATGAAACCATGATTTGAGTATACTTTATATTTGAATTGTTCATGCATGTGCTAACGATATGATATTAGAAAAATTGGACCCACCAGTGGGAAGCTTAAGTCAAACAATGCGCCCCCCAAAAAAAATCAAAAATTTTATACATATATGTATATATGTGTATGAGAATGAGACATACATACATGGTACTAGTTTAAGTGTGACAAATATGGCAATATATAGATATGCATTTAATTTTATATAGTTGATTTGCATTTGATTTTATTGTAAATGTCTTGGCCCCCAAAGAATTTTTTTTAAGCTCTGCCACTGGTCCCCACATAACACTTGTTTTCAGAGATTCTATTAACACTTGTTTTCAATTTGATCCCTTTCCTTCACAGTAGCTTTATACCAAACTTAAGGTATAATAACGACGACAATAGACTACAGTGAACGAAGCAATTGAAAATGAATATGTATAGAGACCAAATTTACTTTTTGTATGAAAAATAAGATCCAAATTAAAAAGGAGTATTATGTACAAGGACGAAAATAGTTTTAAAGTATAAATAGAGAGTAAATGGAGGAAGTTCTTTATAATTGTATGATGGAGGAAGATACCGCAAGAGCTTGAGACCAGCTAAATTAAGTATCATTCATTATATTAGTGTTATTCAATTTGATTTTCAGGATTTCAAACTATTAAGTATTAGTTGCATTCTTGTTAAACATGAAGTACGAAAGCATTTTATTCTATACTATTCAAATTTAATTTAATTCTTAAAAAGACTCGGAATCTAATTTAGTTTTAATTATAAGTTTTGGAGTATAGTTAAGCAAAATTTCAGTAAACCCGGAAACGCAGAAAGCTAGCAGCTCTTCCAACATCTCGACTTTAAAAAGTTTAGTTTGTCTACACTCTCAATTGGTGACAGCAACTATCGTTATTTAATTTGCCCTTTTCTAATCCCATCTGAACTGGTAATAAGCGAAGTTTTTTCTTTCTCTTAATATAGATGATTTTTTTATAGAATGATATCAGGGATATCTTTTCTTTATGAATACAATAAGTGAAGGGAGACAATCTCTGCCAGAATACGTTCGATAGGATAAAAAGAATCCAGGGGAAAGATTTTGTTGTTGGTGTGTGCTATATATTTTTACTTCCCAATTAGTTGCATCATATTATCGCCCCGTCGCCACCTTATCTTCTCTCCCCACATCCCATTTGTTTTTTACAATGATTCTACCAGCTGGATTTATCATTATTATTATTTTCATTCTAAAGCAAAAGTTATTTTATACAGATTCAACCATTTGAACCATATATAAGAACGAATACTTGTTTGATTATATGAGGGAAAAAGATTGCGTAACCTCTACATAAAAGTTGTTCTTAAAATTTGAATTCGCCTCCTAATTCAATAATTTTAACTAGATGGTTAAGGATATTTATATCCTCAACAAACTGTTGGTAAGAATAGGATTACTATTGAAAGACATTATTCGAATAAATTATGATTCATATTAAACATCTCTGACCTTTATTTTTTCATTATTTAATTTTTGTCACACTTAATTCCCTGGCTCGCCGCCCCATCGAGAAACGCAAGCAGAGGCAGGCTCCCAGCAGACTATATCCTTCCCTTATAGTATTTAATATTCGAAAGTGGGAAAAGAAAGCACAAATGATATGGTTACTAACTGTAATGGTCCCAGGACTGCCTCTCCGCGTAAAACAGTGTGCCTGCTGCAACAGCAAGCATACGCATGCGTTTGTGGGTGCCTGATTTTCATCACTCGCAAGTTGGATCATTTTCTGGTTTCCCAATTACGCAAATCATACACTCCAACAATCCAACCAGTTGTTTGGATTCAACATTCTCTTAGCTCATTTTCATGGCACTCCAGTACTACTACTGCAAGGGAGAAAAAAAGATAAAGTGCATTTACATAGGGTGGAGTTTGCTAGAGCAGAGTATTACTATCTTTCGCATGTGTATGTTGGTTTGCGTCATAATGTCATGCTGATCTCACAAACCGGTTGTTGCCAGAAATTCCCCATTCCCCACTTCAGCATCTTTCTTCTTGAAGCTGCAACTAGCTCAAATTGACTTCCTTACTCGATTACTTCGAGAATTTTAAATTAGGGTAGCATCATTGACCACTGTCCATTGGTTTGATCCAATTCCAAGCAACCAATGGTAACTTTAGTGTTCCCGTCCTCTCCATAATTGTGTGAATTAAATTAGTAATGTTCAAAACACAAAAGGGGCAAACAGTGGTCCACCTGATTCCTGATCCTGCTTCCCCCTCTTTAATTTCTTTCTGTTTTTTTTGCTGCGAGTCCAAAATTGCTTTATTGCTGAGCCATTATACTGGAGCATTGTTTAGTTCTTTGGTCGTAACATTCGCTTCGAAGAGTGCCTCAAGCCAAATGCATTAGTCTGATCGGATCACGTGCCCTAATTGAATTATATTGGATACCGTACATTGAAGATTTAAAACCAGTAGTGTGCTGCCTAAAATTTAAGCAGGTGGGTTATACGGTTGTGCCATTGGATATGCATCAAAGGAATGGAACGGAATACAATAGAATGGAGTGCAATGCAATAGGATTGATATTTCATTCCATTAGATATTTAAATATGGAGTGAAGTAAAGTTGCCATTTCATTGCATTGATATCAAACTAGAAAGGATTAAATGAATAAGAATAAATTAATGCAACATGTTATTATTTTATATCAATCGGCTAGTGCCTACTATACCCCTTTTTATATACATTAATATGATGAATAACTTAATCTAGACTTAGGTTATAAGATAAGGTAAAAGATATGCTCTATTTTTTTTTTTTGTATAAAATAGGGTTTTCCTCATCCTAGACTTTTCAATTTTTTTGGTCGCAAGACTTTTCATGTAATTTTGTTTTGGTCGAGATTTTTAAAAAAATTATTGTGGACACGGAGTATAGATATTAAACAATGTTAAAAAAACTAATTGTGGCAACAAATTGGGTATGCTAGATATAATGGACATGGAGTATAGAGGCCCAACTTTTCATGCTGTGAGTGTCCAGTTTTTGATCCATTGGTACTTTGGCAGAGAGATCATTGGGTTTTAACTTTTTCGGAGTTTGGGCTTTCCTTTGTCAGCGGTCAAGGAGAGTCTGTAAAGTGGAACTCATACTGGTGCTTGTATGAGGCCCAATACTCCATGACAATTTCTTCAATAAATTAAAGCAGAAAGAACTGGCCTGAACTTTGATGATAATTCTTGGCCCATGTAAATGTTTTTGTCTAGAAGATTTTGGTACTTTTTCAGTTATAAAATCACAAAGCATGAGGTCCCACGGCGGCGAGGAGGCAAGAAAAGGTAAAGCGGAACTGAACGTGTGTAATTATTTTCACCCCTTACCACAAATGTTCTTTTCAGTTTTATATATGTTTTTCCGATCGGAGTCTAACAAATAATAATGCTCTGGAAACTCCTTTTAGTGAGTGGTTGGATACGGCTGTTTAGCATATTCTGCAACAACTTACTCTTGAATCACTAAGAAGCTGTTGCACAAATGATAAGCAACTTAATTCTCGTTAAGAATGAGAACACAAGTTTAAATCCCAAGAAATATGCTTGTTGGGAGGGGAATAATCATAAATGATTCCTCCCGAAATTTATCTATCAAGAAACTTAATGACTTTAACCGCTTGATCGGCATTATCCATTTTTGAATCCATTACTCATTTTTTCTCTTCTCCAAACTCTCTCCATCTCACTATTCTTTAATCCGCATTCTCTAGTCGCCCCGGGCATTTGGACCCGATGAACCTTGTCTGACATTCCACTCCCAGCTGCTTCTACACGTGCAAACACTTATCACGTGTGACGCTCATCCAATAAGAACCAAAACAAATAAAATTAAAGATACAAGGAAATGTAGACTTGCCTAAACTAGCTAGGGTTAGGGCTTTGTTCTTTTTAATTTAGTCTTTTTATTTTTACACTTTTCGTTCGTATGACTTTTGAGACGAAATTATCCCACCTTTATATTATTTATTTATATTCCTGTTAACTTTAACCATCTTTATTCCTCTAGAGACCCAAAATAGATCTTTCTTATCTTGCTTTCTCTGATGTCCTTCATAGTTTCTCTGTTTGAAATTTTAAAGCTCCGTAGTTGGCAGGTCAAGGAAAGCAAATGCAATAGCCAGTGAGAATGCATAGACAATTAGTTTTCTGGGCACTTTACCCGTATAGGGATGTAGGACTAGGACAATGCGATGACCAGAAAAGAACGACTCAACTCAAAAGAGAAAGAATCATGAACTTCAGCGCACAGACGCATATATTGTTCGGTGTTCACCAACCGCTCAAGCCACTCTCTCGCTCGTGTTCTTAATTGTATCTGCAAGAAGCAAAATATACAGTGGGGGAAGTGGTGAAAAATGAGAAGACCCTGGCCTGGAGTGAGTTGGGGGTGGGGGCAATAGAAGAGGATGGAATCCGAAGAGTGCTGTGAAAACGGTATTCAGATGACTAGTTAAAGTGGGAAAAGGCAAAGGTTTCTGGTCCTTAGAAGAAGTATAGAAGAAGCCTTGATGGAAACATTTCAAACAACATTTTAAGTCAGTTTCCCTCACATTTCGCTTTCATCGAATAATTCACATCCTTGTTGTTTTCTTCAAAATCTTCAAAACTATATATTTATTCCTATTGTATTATATGCATCTTTCTTTAGTTCTCCTTTGGACTTTGGTTCTTATGGGGGTAGCGGATTGGGGGTTTCCTTCTCTGCCCTACTGACAATTCTTAAATACAAGTAGAATTAGTGTACATTTGGCTTGATATCAAAGGGTGTAACCGTAACTTATTTCAACATATTTACAAAATTAAGTTGCATAAATTAAGATTAAGTCTTAGTTAAAAAATTTGTTACATTGTATTATAATTATTAGATCATAGTTTGCAGGCCACAAACAAAACCCACTGTTAATTATAAGGACAACCTTCGCTCAGTGAAAAGCCATAATAGCCTTCTTTTTCCAGAAATCATAGTACTATGCTATACATATCCTCAATAAGAAAAAGTAAAATAATAATAATAACAATAATAATTAATAAATAATAATTACTACACATTATTTAATTATATGACGACTAAACACAAATCATACTTCTAATAATGGGATTTTTTATGAACGAATCTGTCATTTGCTGTCAGCTCCTTTATAGTATGGATATGTTGTAATATCAATCGTCTTTTCATCATCGGTTTTTGTATTGATGAGATGCAAAGTATTTTGTGTTCTTTGCTTCGTACATGGACACCATTGATGGGGCTTCGTCAAGAAAGCCTTGGAAGTTTTTGTCTTTAGGCCAGCCTGTTACATTCTCAGTTCTCATCAGTTCTCAGCTTTTTACCCAATAAAACTGTAAGGAAAGGCTTCATCATTTAATTCTCTCTTTCTCTCTTGCGCTTGCATTAATGAAACTGAAGCATGCAGAGATCAAAATCAGCAAAAGAGATAATGAACAGGACGGAAGGAAAATGATCACACACAATATATCCAGGGCAATAAATTGCACCAGTGATGAAGACGGGAAAAACCACTCGACCAGAGAGGAGTTGAACATTTAAAGTTTGCTTTAATTTGGTCTTTAATCTAACCAAAACCCACCTACACCAATAGATGATGGATGGATGGGGAAACAAAGATAATATCGGCACTAAGTTATATGTACACAGAATCACAAACAGTCATCACTCGCACGCACACACACGTTTCCATCAATATCATCTGCCTTCTAGGGGACTCAAAACTGAAGAATTTGAAAATTAAAAAACAAAAAGAAAAAAGAAAAGAAAAGAAAATAAATCAAGCAAGTAAAAGAAAGTAGCTATGGCTGGCTAGCTTAGGATTTTTGAGAGATAATCAGTGGAAACTAACAAGTGGAAGGAGGCATGAGATTCAAGCCCAGATCATCCTTTCCAAGACCAAACGAGCCTTGTTGGTCTCCGAATTAGCGAGATTAGATCCGTACTCAGGGTGCACCCTTTTCTTGGACTGCAGCGAGACCCCAAAAAGCTTGGTCTTGTAGCTGTTACTGCTTGGCCCTTCAACAATCGTTACGGAGCTCCTTGATGTGTTGCTGGGAGAGTTGTTCACTACATGTGCGTGAGGGTACTGATAAGAGGCTTGTTTAGGGTTACTCGAATAATACCCCAGGAGCTGGTTCATTGGCCTTTGCACCATCGAAACATTACTAGCACTACTCAAGGGGGTGGCAGCGGAAGCTTGTGGTGTATTGCAAAGAAGCAAAGAAGAAGAGTAGGTGTTGCTTGGAGGCACAGGCTTGACATGGTTCTGAACGAAGTAGATTATGTCGTTGTAGAGCTTCTTCATGTGAGCGAGCTCGGACATGAGTATGGTGTTGCTTCGCCTGAGTCTTTCGTTGTCCTCGGAGAGCGCAGTGACGGAACTGTTGTAGCAGCTGGCACCGTTCAAAACTGACGAGGCGGGGGCTACTCTTGGGGAAGTGTTGAGTGGCGGAGAGTCACACCAATTGGCTTGCTCGTCGGAGTCATTTGGCGGCGAGATGCTGACTCTGCTGGAAAAGGGGAAGAAAGTGGGAAAATTGACTCCCAGTGGAGAATGAGGATGTTGTTGTTGGTGGTGATTCATAGCCACTTGCGGTGGCTGTGCCGTCTTTCTTCTATGGATCTCGCACAGCAACTGCTTCTCTCCCTTCTTGAAGAATTCATTCGCAAACTCCCATCTGTCCGGAACAATCTTTCTGAAACCCTAGTTTTTGTTTGAAAGAGCAAAACAAAGTTAGAAGAAACAAGCATATACGTGGAAAAAGATAACAACTTCACGAATGTAAATAGACATAAAATTTCATGGTGAAGTGAGAGAAGAAGAGATAGAAATGAGGGTAGGTGTGTGTATGTATAGTGAGTAAGTACATAAGTGTTGAGCTGGCGAACGAAGCTTGAGAAGTTGTTGTGCTTGAAGTAGTTGGGGAGAAGATCCCTAGCGAACTCGGGAGGGCGCCAAACGACGAAGGTGGTGTCGTCTTCGCCCCAAGAGACTATGTGATCGGTGGCGGGATCGTCCACTAGTTGGTACGTCTTGGTCAGGAACGGTGCCGGCACCGATTTGTGCGAGTCTAAAGACAGCAAAATGCTTTCACAGTTGTCCAGTAGAAGAGCCATTGGACGATCTCAGATAACACTGCTGCAAACTGGTAAGTAGCTAGAGCAAGAGAGAGAGAGAGTGATTTGTGAGTGTTTAGGTGTGTGAGTGAGAATGAGAATGGTGCGGGATAAAAATGTGTGAAGGAGAGGAGAGAGAGAGATAGAAAGGAATAGAATGAGCAGTAGTATGGAAGTGTAGTTACTGTATAATGCGGTTTGGTTATGTCTTTTTCTTTATTAATTTTCCTCTTATACTACTTTGTTTACTTTAAATATTAATGTTGTTTTGGGCGGAGCATTATATTTTTGTTTCCCTCATCGGTTATGTAGTGAGAGAATATGTGTCTGTCTGTCGTCTAGGACTGTGAAATAAGGGCCTTTCAAGACAAACCCGTGACTCTCTCTTTCTACGTGTGTGTGCGTATGTGTTTTGTGATACAGAGGGGGTTCTGAGTTCTGACATTGATCCCGCGCACACCCACTTAAAATCACGCACAAGAGGAAGAAGGTGCAGAACAATGCAATGCTGCCAGCTTTTACGAATTGACCATTGCACCCCTTCCTCAACTCACCCCTTTCTCCCATTATTTCTATTCCATTAGTAGTAATCAGTCAAAGACTTCCCATGTTACAGTCTTTTTCCTTAATCATTTTTCCCATGAATTTTTTACCTTCATGGGCAGACTAAAAAGTTTAATTTCAAGATTTTAGTGTAACGGCTCTAAATATTGATCTAATAATTGCGATCGCATCTCTCTGTGGATAATATACTACAAAGTGGGCAGCGATTATTAGATTGGAATCAATAATTATATGATCAAGAGTATTTCCAATTCCAAAGATAAAGGCAATCTAGTAAGAAGGGATAATTCTGATTACTTAGAAACAATAAGGAGGGCTTATGGATATCGACGTTATATCTTTCTTCTCAGAATAAATTATTGGAATCTACTAGTAACAAGGGTTTCACTTCACGTCAAACGAGTGATGTCCTCTTTTTCACTTTGTAGCTTTCCTTTTGTTGTTTAATGTCACCAACCAAACACAGTCTCAAATTTCGAATCCCTATCAATTTTTCTATTGCACATCTCTAGCTAGCAGATATAAGGCAAAGGATGCATCGAACAACGTGATGGGAATTAAAGACTGTTTCTGGGTTACGACACTGCTGCTTCCCTTCTCAACCTTTTCTTTTCTTCTTCTTCTCCCCTCTTTTTCTCCTATTGATAAAAACATTTTCAAACTTACTTGAATAATCAATTCAAATATCATGTGTGCTAGAGATAGACGTATGCTCTCTGGCCGCTAGCACCTTTTACCCACTAGCTTACAAATTACAGTAGCTAGCTCTAGCTACCCCTGCTTCTGTTAGCTTTCCCTCCTATATATTTATTTATATTTTACAATTACGTTGAGCCTCAAACTTTGGCTCTTCCACGGCTCGGCTTCAATTCCTTCTGCTGATGTGTCCAGTCCAGGTGATTGAATTATTAACCCAAAAGTTCCCATGAATAACTGGGGAAATTTTTGCACAGCTTTTCCACCTGCCTTTGTATAATGCGCCCCCTCCAAAACACCACAAAAACAAAATATTTCTTTTACTTTCTCTCCTTTTCCTTTCTCCATCACACCCCAAACCATGCATAAGATGCTCTCATGCATCAACCCTTTGACCTTTCCAGGTAAATGAAACTAGCTCGAATCCGATATGATAAGCAAAATACTATGAAAGAGCAAAGCTATCTAATCAACAAATTAAAATACCTACAATAATGTTTTTTTGTAAATTATATATACAGCCTCCTGCACTGTCACAGTTTCACATGAATAATACAAAAAAACTTGAAAAACTGCACAACAACAATTTGCTTAATTACATAAACTTTACAATGATTCTTTATTGGGTTCTTAATTAGTCTCTTTCATTAACTTTAATTGTTTTCTACTTTTATTGGTGGGTCGGATTGTGTTTATATACTAAGCTATAGAGGTTTCATAATTTGAAAGAAAAGAGGAGGTAACAAAAGTTGCTTGAAAACCAGAGTGTAATAAGTGGCTAGTGAGGATCCAAATAATTAAAATCAGAATTTAGAAGCGCATTCATTTTGTGATAATAAGTGAAAGTAAAAGAGTAGGGACACAGAAGTAGATAGAGGGCCAAAGCAAAACAATGGGAAAATGATGGCTAATTATTTCGGATAGATACCACAACTGATTATTTTGATAATGTCTATGATTCTCATTATTGGAAAAACAAAGCTAAACTGTCCCTGTTCCCCACCTAGATAGTAATTATTTCTCGCTTTACAATTTTCTTCGCTTTTCTCATAGTATTCAATGTGAAAAATTGTTACTGAAAATAATATCTCGAAAGTTTCACTCAACACCCACATCAAGCTTACTAGAGAAGCTGGATTGTTTCACCCCAATCAACCAAAAAGCAGAAGCAATTATAGTACGAAGCAAAGAAATGCATGTACCAGAAAAAAAAAATGGAAGCTGGTGTATAAAAAAGGGATTATGATGGGATTTGGGAATTGAATTATGTTATTAGGACTCAGCCTTTTGCATCAGTATTGCTACGTGAAACACTGAGCGTGCTGAATCTCACTAACTCTCTTACTCGCTATATGGTTAAGAAATAAGAATATAAAAATGGATCATCCTTTTTGATTGAAATAAAACGAAATCCCGTTGAAAAATAAAGAGGGAATGAATGAGTTGCACATTTGAATATTCAACAAAGAATAAGGAGGGGTAAGATTAGTGCTAAAAATAAAACGGCCTTTCTAATTAAGCTCCAGCCTTTTTTCTCAAATGGCAAGATGCTAATAATTCTCATGATTGAAAAAACAGGCCCGAGCTTACTTATTATAGATCATAAATAATAGAAAATATAATTAAGTAGAATATTTAGAGTCTGTTTGATTATTTTATTTTGTTTTATATATTTTCTATTTTCAGAAAGTTATAAAGAAAGTTGAAAAAACAGAAAATAATATTTTGCTGTTTTATTTTTACATTTTTTTAAAAAATAGATAATTAAACAAACCTTTAAATTTAAATTATCACTTTTCAGTCATGTACCTAAATTTACATCCTATATATTTTTTTCTCATCAAAAACTAACTTGCAAAGCATGGGAAAAAATAATAAATAACACACCACAACATCAAATAATTTAGTATTCCTATGATGTCTATATATATATATTATCAGAAAATAGGACAACTTTTTTTCTAAAATTTTTGTAATAACAAATTATTCTGTAGACACTTCAAATGCTCAAAATATCTTTTTTTAGTCATATTTGGTCTTAAAAAATTAAAATTAATATATTGCCTGTAAAAATATTTTATATCACCACTCAATATTATGCTAACATATCAATATAAAAGAGTTTGATTTCATGAGTAATAGTAATAAAAACTATACTCTTTTAATAACTTCAAAATATACATTACAGAATGGAAATGTCAAAAAAAAAAATTGGATTGGCATCATAATAAAATTAAATCCATAAAAATAAATTTTAAAAAAGACATATTAATCAGTATTGAAAAATAAATTTCTTCTCCAACATTCAGATAATGTCACCATTTGAAGGCAGAGATATTTACATGTAATATCAATATGAAGACTATAACTGTCAACATATTACAAGTCTCACGTATTTTAAAACCAAATGAATCAATGCTAATATAAGTGAACTGTGGCTAGAGGGACACATATTTTGTATAAAAACACATTCTAGCCGTCAACTCTCATTTATTCAAACTAAAGAATATATTTTTATTTTTATCCCAGATAACTTTAATATGATTTTTAAGCATTTATAAGTTTCAGGTTCTTACATAAAAATTTATTGGGTTCGGGAGCTAAATTATTTTAAATAGAATTTGTTGATAGCTAGAAATTATGCTCCAATTTTAAGTATCAAAATGATGTGATATAATTATTAATTTTTGAATGAAAATTTGGTCATATCTCTTCAGACATGATTTCTATAAAAAAAAATTTGTTAATATTTTTTCTAGGTGTATTATATTGCTCCCTGAAAAATTCATATACTTAATTTATGTTGATACATAATCACTAAATTACTAAAGTCTAAAACAATACTGTAATACATAAACTCACATGATTTTGTATGTACCAAAAAATCATATTATCCTATTGATATTGCAATCAGATAGTCACATAAGAAAAATATATTGTCATCAAATAGAAAATTTAGGGTATATTTAGTTTCAATTTTCACTTTTTCAGTTTTTTAATTTTTTAAATTTTATAAAGGAA
This sequence comes from Dalbergia oliveri, assembly GCA_030441495.1. Classification (NCBI taxonomy): domain Eukaryota; kingdom Viridiplantae; phylum Streptophyta; class Magnoliopsida; order Fabales; family Fabaceae; genus Dalbergia; species Dalbergia oliveri. The sequence goes on from JAMLFY010000003.1 coordinate 4,185,560, forward strand.
ATATAAAAAACTATAAAAAAATATAAAATTTAGTTTTTTAATATTTTTTTATAAAATTTTAAATACTAAAACATTGAAAATAAAAATTAAAAACTAAAATAAAACAAGCCTTTTTTTTATCTTTCCTGAAATTCTTATTATTAAAAGTCACAAGGACAAACACAGGTGAACTCTAAATCTTGAGAGATCAGTCACTGTTGCCTGAAAGAAATTGTTATTTTTTATATAGAATATATACCAATTTATCTGCTGCTGACTGCATACGTATTAAGTACAAATTACAGTGACAACAAATTATTATATTATATTTCATTAATTCTATGTCAATAAGTAAACTATATTATTATTTTTTTTCCCCACCGAAGAAAATTATGTAAAAAAAAGCGAGAGTTGGAAATGTTAAAGCAGAAAATGCATGCATCAGCATTCAGCATTCAGCAGGAGCTAACAACGCCGGCAGCTTCAAGTCCCGATAATCAAATGAGAAGGGGAATGGACGCATTCTAGTTCTTCCGCTAGTCTATAGTCTAGTAGCGTGACATGTGAACGAAGCAAGAAGGGACCAAAGTGATATACATAACTATCTGGTAAGTTCTAAACAATCATGCTCTTGTTTCTTGCTTCCGTTTCTTTTTGCTTCTTCTTCTGTGCGCTTCTACTTCCTAACCTTTTTCTTATTCCCAATTCCCAGTTCACACCCCCCTCCCTCTGACCCTTTTGCTGTACTCTTCTGCACCATTGCAGCGGCTGACATGGAGACAGTATATTGTCCTTTTTATTTTGATTCATCTGTGAGTATTACTAGTCTCGTGATTCTTATTTTGTTTTTTTCCCTCTTAGAACATATATTTATTACCACTACCTTGTTCACTTGTTCATGTTACATACATATTTATGGGAAAATGTTGAGAGGTTTTTAATTTTTTTTATCCCTAGCTTGCTGAAGCATCCATCTTTTTTTCACTTTTTTCTTTTTTTCCCTCTTTGTACAAATATCAAATTTGACGTCATCACAGTGTGGAGTACTATACCCCTATTTCATTCTGTCTTCTCTCTATTTTGATTCGGTTTCTTATTGAATTGAAGAATCTGATGATCTTAAGAACAGGAGCGGGTAAATTAAGAATTTCACGGACATAGAAAGTTTTCCTTGTTGTCATGTTGTCACAGTCAATTGTATCTATCCGATTCAAACTTGTTCAAGAATTATGTCCGGTTGATTTGCCTTGACCAGAACAGAAATTAGACCCAATTATGTGATTATGAAGGGATGATAAACCTGAGGTTCGGTGGTGGGTCAATCTACGAGGGATGGTGTGGGGCCCTTAAATTGTTTCTTTTAATGGTACTAATTTAGTATGAGAAACGTTTGATGATGAGGAATTATGCAAGTAATTAAGTACCTGAATCATGATCAAACACCTAATTTTATTTATCACACACAGTTCTTGGACGACTTTATATAATTTGATGGAAAAATAGAGTAACGAGACTAGTACTTCTCGTAGGAGTATTCTTCTTCGTATTCTAATTAGGATGATTATGATAATTAAGATTGGGACAAAAGATAAGTGATACACGTAATCACATACACGTATGTGAGCAAGAAATTATAGAGAGAGGCGGCCCCACAAAGTAAGGAAATCTAGAAAAGAAAGGCTGATTTTCGCTCAAGTTGTCAGCAACTGAGACAGATCCTACCGAGCCCACCACCATCACTACCCAAATTCACCCAACAAACAAATAAACCCACACCCCTCTCTCTTCACACTTCACACTTCACACTTCACACACACACACTCTCTCTCTCTACACGTTGAAGAGCCAAGAAGATTCTATTCTAATTTCTAAAACGCAGTGAAAGTGAACCAACCCCACCTCCTATCACATGACCACCGCCGGTACCTTTCAATAAAATCATATTTGTTATTATTGGACAAAACTCGAATGGGAATTTCAAGGAGAGACAACTTAAAAACACAGACCGAATACGGATAAACGAAAAATATATATTTTTTTTTTGGAAAAAAAGAAGAAGCCATCATATTTTAGTTTTTAATTCAATGCACACTAACGTTGATATGTATCGGATGTAGGCCTAAGCTAGATTCCCAACATGTTGTGCCTATGGGGACGAATATAGATATGCATATATACACCCTTCTTCTTGTTAAAACTTTGATCCTCCTAAAGCGTAAGAATTAAAAAACCTGTATAATCTAAACGACAAAGCTACTAAGGTTCTTCTTCTGTCTCTTTTGGCACTCTCTTGTCTGTTTCACTGACCCGTCTTCGATTTCCGTAAAAACACACATCATCTTTAAATTATAATATACACTACGTACATGCAACTTCAAATTAGAAAAAGAAGAGAGGAAAGAGCAACACATAGCTTGTCAGAGTCCCATATCAACCAGAGATGTGGCCTGGATAGTTCTTGTAAATACTTGGACATTTCATTTTTCTTGAACTAATTATTGGGACGCAGTTAAATCCACAATTGTAAGATGATATTAGAGCCTATACTTTATGTTTTATGTTCGAATATTGCGGGGCACTTAAATTATGAGACGTTTCTAGTTGAAATTCGAACCATGGTTCGTCACGTTGTGGTGGACTTATCTTTTGCCGCCAGACCAAGCCTCAGTAATAGCTTGCACATTTTGTTAGTAGTTGATAACGTGGTTATGCCATGTATATATACGAAAAAATATAGGGTGGGTCAAACAAGTTCAATTCAAAGTTCCTTTAAAGGTCCTATTTCCATAGGACATTACTTAAATGGAGGGTCACGAGGGGCTATGAAATATGAATCCCACGAGGAAATCGCACTCTGATAATAATGTACAAGACAAGATGCCCGTTTGTCTTTACACTGCCAATTACTTTTATATATAAACATATATAGTGTACCTCATCGGGAGGCTCTTGTTGCTCTCTTCCCGTGTGTGCGCGCGCCAAGGTGTGGTATAGATCATTCGTCGGCATCTCTCGTCCCTTCTAGATCACACCAACGCATAAATTTCGTGGATAATTAAGAAGAGGTTGCGCTTTCTGTATTGGACGGATCATCGATATTGTTCTCTACATTATCAGCTTATAATGGTACTACTATATACTAAAAGAAATTACTAATCTAATCGTTGTCAATTATTCAAGAACTGGTTAGATTTTTTTGATAATTATTAAAATACTCAAACATCGATGTGAAAGAGTGGATTAAGGAGAAAGCAAAAGCAAACTACAGCCACGTCTAAATCTACATAACTAAGTAATACACCTAATTTGAAAATTGAGATCCTCTTCATCTCTTGACATTGCCTAAGAATGAAAAAAACCATCTAAAGTCACAGCTCCTAATTAAACTATTCAACTTAAAAAGTCTTTACTTATTGTCTCTGTAAAGAACTAGTTAGATGTCCGCACTAAACCATGAACTCAATTATGAATCCATGCCAAAGCACTGCAATAAATTAATATTCCAGTTTCGTTAATATGAATTCGATGCAGATAGGCCTTACAAATATTATCTGAAAAAATAAAAAAGAAAACCCTCAAACATATTATAACATACATTTCTATAAATGTACATAATTTCAACTAGAGTATTTAAAATAATTAAGAGTAAACTATGCTCTCCTCCTTTATGCTTAAATTACCTTTGTCTTCCAATCTGTTTTAAAACCTACACTCTCCGTCTACATTTTATTCAATTTTTGGTAATCAATTCTCTTAGCATGGGTGAGCATATGTGAACGTACAAGCCTCCCATATATTGTTATTTTACAATTTTTTTTGGGTCATAAATTGTCATTTTATATGCATCTTAATCCAGAATAGTGAATACACGTACACCTCACTAATAAAGAGGAAAAACACATGGCATTCAACAAGACTCAAATCTTTGCAAGCGTGGCTGCAGTGCTAATTATTGTTAGAGTTTTTTTTTTCTCCTGAAGTATTCACTTTCATTTTATATTTTTGTTTAGGTATACATAAATTAGTTTTATTTACTTTTTTATTTTATTTTCTTATAGACAGATTTGGAGTTTTGTGTTACCTTCTCAACTCCAAGGAGAAGCCGACATACTTATAAGAGTATTTTTGGTATGGGATAAAAATAGAAAAAAAATTATGAATAAATTTAATGTGTAAAATTATATGTGGAACTTATTTATAAAAATTTTCTTCTTATTTTTACTATTAATTTAAGCATACTCTTACTCTTAGTAGTAGAACCTCATGATATTCCGTAAAATACAATGATTTTACTTTGGAGTTTGAGGGAGACTTGTTAGCTATAGTGATTATATTGAGTCAATTAATTTGATAGATCACACAACTGTAGAAATTAATTGTGAGATCATTGTATTTTACGGAATATATGCTGTTCTATTACATAACACACGTATATGCAGTACATAATTTTCAAACAAAAAAGTTACATAAAGGCGATAGAGAAAAGAGTATGTACATGGAGGATTGGCTTGCATGCAAAAGTTAAATTGTCATGAAAAAAGACGTTGTAAAGCAGCTTCCTGGAAGAATATTAATATCTCTATAATCACTGTATTAGACATGCATGTCATATTGCTACTTCTCATCAACAAAATAAAGCTCATTTTAACATACTTTCGAGTTACATTAAAAGGAGAGAACAACAAGAGAGGTCTTTTCTCCTCTACCTTTCACCCTTTCTTTTCCTTTTCTCCCTCTTTTCCTTTCCCTTTATTTTTTCTTTCTTTCCATCTTTCGTTCTTAAAGTCATCCATACGACTTCTACGTGAAGAAAAATAGATCCTTCTATATATTTTTGTGATACTTTGCCACGTACCGCCGAATAAGAATAGAACGGGTAGTATATTCATGTCCTAGCCCTACCATCTAACTGATCGGACACCAAACATTATTTAAACATCTTTTTCCCCTAATTCAATCAAAAGAAAAGATAAAAAAAAAGTAAGATAATCCATCGGTATGATGTGATGTAATTGGGGCTAATAACTTGGCAATTTGAAACAAGCTTTTAATTTGATGATTGATCAAGCACACATTGGCATGCATGCATGCATGGCCGACCTCGCATGTCTATAGTGGGACCCGAATTATGTTTTCAGTACAATTAAGGTTTAAACGTGTATGCTTGACCTAAACATGATTAACCAAAAAAGTCCAAGACACCAAATGTCAAAAAAGACAGAGATCGAAGCAACGGTTTGTGATTCATTTGGTTTAGAAATAGTGAGGAAGAAGAAAGAAGATGTAGCTAGCTAGAGATAGGAGGGTAACGGGGAACATAAAGTCTGTTGGATCACATGCACATCACATTCTTTTTCTCCTTCTCCTTCTCCTTCTCTTCTTTTTATACTGTGGCTGATGAATGTTTAAGAGGAAAAAACAAAAATAAAGGTGATTACTAACCAACAAAAAAAGAAGAAAGAAAGAGAGAGAAGGAAAAAAAGGGGGGGGGATGGTTAATTCCACATCTACATTCCATATTCCACAGTTTGAAGGCTGCTGCTACATCCTCCTCAATCCAAGGGATTTGGTGACATGATGAAGGTAGCTCCTTCAATTCCCTTCTGGTTACGGGTCCCCACGTCATCATTTCATGCATATAGTTGAAAGACCCACCTCCCTCACACGTCCATAACTTTGTAAAGCATGCATTTGCTTAAAGTAGCATTTTTTTCTGATGCCAGCCAATAATGCATGACTGCATGTTTATCAAAATGGCAGCCCGACCACCCCGCTGAACACATCCCCTTCTCCACCTCACTCACCAGTCACTCCATTATATATCCCATCATCGATTTTCGGTAAAGAACCAAATATAACTGAATCACAAATTGATCTGGTTTTATTATTATGTTTTCATCAGAAAATCATTTGCCTTGTTTGATAGATTCGAGCAGTCCAGTTTCCCGAATCTTTAACTTAATTTTTTTTTATCCTTTCAAAATATAACGTATACTATATATATACATATGTAAATACATATAATATTTCCATATATATAATTCTAGAAATATAGTTGCCACCTAATTTTCCACTAAACTAGAGCCCTTTTGGCTGACTGATCAATCATGCATGTCTGATATAAAGTTCTTTTTGCTAAGTGATCTGATAGCGATGCGAGTCTCATTCGATCAACCAGGGAACGGAATTGAGGTTTTGCCTCAAATGCTAGTGCTCCTTCCAAGTGCTGTTTCACCCTTTAATTAATTATAAGTTAAATACATAAACGCGTGAAGCAAATTAATTCATTAACTAGACGTTTAATTTCTCATTATGGATTAACGTAGGTAGCATATTCCAACTCGAGCTGTTAGCTTGAGATGACAACAATGAAGAATGACTTCATTTCATGCACATGGACTAAACCAAGGTACAACTCAATAAATGTTCCAGTAAGACAGATTGGAAGACAAGTCAGTTAGAACTGGTGGGTTTAAGCAATAAGCACAAGGAATATATGTGGAAAGAGTTTTTAAAATGGTTTCAGGTGAGTTTTTGAATTGATGTTAGCTAGTAGTACCTAACAACAAGGACCGCTTCACTGTTGCCAAAAGTGGAACCAACATCCTATTATGGCCCGGAGCTTCTTTGGTGTTGGCTTTATTTACAGAACAATAGTGAAGCTGTTTTCACGTCCCACCCAAAAAAGTAAAGGGTAAGCACCAAGCTTTGTAGATATGAGGGAAAGAGCAGATGCGTACAACAGTGTAAGACAAAGCGTACGTCCTAGCTAGCTAGTTTCAATTCGACGGTGGAGACCAGCTACAGATGCATGGTGAGTATTGATTAAGGTGCTCACGAGCTTCAACATCCAAATCAAAGAATATACATAAAGCCTTCTTTTTTGTTTTTTGTTTTTTTAAATTTGGATACGTAGACATATAAGAAACCAGGGATTGGCCATAGGATTTTAAAACAAATAATATATATAAAGCTGCTGACTGCTTTTGGTACCAGGTTATTTAAGTAGAAGATTTGTACCATCCGCATAAATTGGGGTTGTATTAGAATATTCTTCTTGTTATTTAAGCATCTTGTTTATTTGTTCACCAAAATTAGCGAGGTTACTTGAAGAGTACTCCCCCTTAACAATATTTGTCTTCCTTACAATTTCACATTTCAAAATATTTATCATCTTTTAGATAATTTCATATTTTAATATAATATTTATTTATTTTTTTAATAGTACTCCTAATAAGTCATTTCACTCCATAATTATTAGTTTTCCAAAAACATTTCATTTAATAGGACTATATAATTAAGTTCATTCATTATATTTTACTTTATTTCTAATATATTAATTATCTTTCTTAATATTTGAACTTATCTAAAAGTTATAGATATTTTTGAAAGGGAGGGAGTAGTATATATTTGGCTTAGATGTAGTAATTAAAGACATGATTAATGATATGGTTTAATGATGTTGTTTTTATTCACCTAATCAATCTCATACTCAATTGTTGTTGATGATGAAGAGGTAGCATTTGGATTTGTGCTCATTCTAGAATTAAGGTCGCAAATAAGGAAAATATAGGACAAGAGCAGCCATGTATTTTTGTATTTAAAATGTCCTAGTTGTTCTTGCGTGCAACTTCTCCTGATACGAAGCAAATAGCTACTTGAAGATCGAAGTGACATTTGGATTGGTGCTCATACTAAAGAATAAGGACGGGAATAAGAAAAATACTATCTTTATTTCTTATTATTAGTAGTGATAGGAAATCATGCCATTTTAATATATTGAAAAATCAATATATCAAAATTATTTGTGATTAAATACATTAATTTTTTAATATATAAAAAATATATGATTTCCCATCATGGCTAATATTAATAAAAAATAGAGGGCGTAAAGGACATGGGTAGGCATGTATGTATACTCCAGGTACCATTTATGCGTAATCCCACAAGGGTACCATAAAGCCACTCACCTCCGAAAAGTCCAACACAGTAAGGTAAAGAATATTGGGTTTTACAACTGGGAAAAAGAACAAACAAATGTTCCATTTACGTGCGGGGAAGGCTTTGCATCAGAGCGCAATATCCATCAAAAGCAGGGAGCAGTGGGCATAAGTAGCTACATGGTTCAGCTTAAAGAAGGAATAACTTTGACTGCAAAAGAAACAGAGATATTGGAGTCCCAAATTAAATTCACTAATGCGTATGATATCAGTGAGTAAAAAAGAAAAGAAAAGGAAGCATATAGTGATACAAAGTGGAAGGAAGCAGGCCTAGAGAAGGCTGGACACCAGACCCCACAAAGAGAAAGAGGAAAAAGAAAGTGTAAAAACAGCTTTATGGGGAATAAGGATGGGGTTCCATGATTGAACTGAAGTAAGCACTCTCACTCTTCTCCATCTAAAATTTACAACAGTCTTTTGATATGTATGTACACAAATGCATACACACTTTAATTCTATGTCTACGATCTAGATGAAGATGACTAGTGACTACTTTACTTTAAAGAGAGAGAAGGAAGGAAAGGAAAAAAGGCAAAGAAGAAAGAGAGAATGAGAGAGAAAGAGGATAGCTTAAAAAAAAAAGGCAAAGGGGCATGAGTACGACAGGACTAAGAGCTGGAGTTTGCGGTGGGAGGGTGGTGGAAGTGGAGGAGGTGGTGGGAATAATTATAATAACAATAATAGATTGCAAGATAGATAGTTATAATCATGGGCGAAGCATATTCACTTTCCTCTTTGTCATCACTTTCTAAGGCATGATTAGAAAAAAGTTCACCAATCTTCTCCACCTCCCTCATTCAAAGAAAAGCAGTCTCTTCCTTCGTCCTTTCTCCCCTTCCTCCCTACCCCCTTTATGATGCCAACTCTATCACACCAAACTTTGGGGAAAAAAAATAAAACTTACATCACAAGTATAAAGGAAAAAACAACAAACAAACAAACTAAAGCCATGCTTTTCAAGTTTTTTTTTTTTTGGTCATAATGGCTTCCAAGTATTTGACTGGTATATTAAATAGCGAGAAAAGTTTGAGCTAATGGTCAGTATTAACTAGTAACCATAAAAATTATTTGTCTCTTGCTTTCACGTTCAAAATTTTTTTTTCTTGGTCAGGTCATGTTCAAAAGTTTTTTTTTTTTATTTGGTTTTGGTCAACATGTTAAAAAGTTTGAACACCTTTTGCTTGGGTCTAGATGTCATACGTTAGCAAATGTGTTCTCGAAGTTTGTTTTTATTTTGGTAAAGGAGAGGTGTGCTGATATAGTTTCCTGATACTCCTAACTGGACCAGTCCAATGGGGTTGGACACCGACAAGGCCCAAAAAATCTTTTATAAGCCCTCCTACAACCTCTTAATATGATCACTTAATTGACCCAAAAAATATATCATCACTTCCCCGACCAAAATGACATGACCTCTTAAAGTTGACAAAGAAAAATACCCCTTAAACTGTTAAACACCCCCTAAATAGCTACCTAAAATAATGGATCCGCTTATTCTTTATGATTAAAACAGTCAACTAGCAGCTCCTATAAGAACTTATCTATGGTGTTAGGTGGGACATGAGCTCTCTTATTTGCTTCACACTCTCCTGCCTAAAGATCTTAAAGATTGATCGACGGAAAATTTGCATATAGTTCATGGAATAAATAATTCTTTTTCCTCCACAACATACATCCACCATCAAATCTTCTCTCAGTCTTATTTTCTCTCTCTTTCACATCAAAAATCAAGAGCCAAGATGCTCCGGAGAAAGAAATTTTTTCTCCATGGAGTACGGAAGAATGACTCTTGATTGTACCTTAGGTACCAAACGTCTAAGATGGAGGCAGGAATAGAAGATAATGTTTTATCCTTGATTTTTGTTTATTGTAAATTTTTAATTCGTCAAACTGAATTAGTGACACGTTTTTTAAATCCTTAAGCCACATTTTGTTGGAAGTAATGCATATGATGGGTAAATAACTAGTGTTGAGGTCGGAATAGGTATGGTTGGGAGTTACAATGTAGGCGTTTCTAATTTCTTTTGTTAGCTTCAATCAAAATGTTTTAAGCTCGAAGCTTGATCAAAGGATAATGCTTTAACAATTCTATATCCTCCTAGAATGGACAGGTTGTTTCGCTTAGCTCTTTTCTATTGTTTTGATCATGAACACACCTCTCCTTTCGTCATAACAAAAAGGGTTTTTTTCCCAAATGTACTCGGAGAGTTTCACTTAGCTGAACTAGTAGTATCAGCGGTTGGAATTGGGCCACAATACAAGAGCCAGAGGATGCTTAATGTTATTGATGGGCCGATAGATGGCAAGCATTCAACAACAACAAATAGCATAATATGAAGCCCAAGCCCATCTGAAATTTGGAACCTATCTCCGAGTACGTTTTAGGGGGAACAAAAATTCTATTTTTATGACAAAAGGAAAGGTGTATTCTGCACAAAGAATTTTTAAATATTTTTAAAATTCTTTTTAAAAGAATTTTTTCAAAAAAAACCGAGCGGACTTCACAGTAAATGCTCTACAAGTATTAACTTGATGAGAATTAATTTGATTTTTAAATTTATTTTCATAAATTAATCATTCTATCCCCGTTAAATTGTATTTAATAAAAATAAAATGAAACAATTTTATATTTTATTAGTTCCAAACGTAATATTTAAATTCTAATTCAATATAAAATATAAAATCTTATTTTTAATTCTAGATTCAAAACATAAACTTTGACTTGAACATAAAGTCAAATAATTTCACACACTTTAAGATTCCAAACAAAATCTTAGCTAGTGAATGGGTTTCATAACTGGAAGTCAGGATCGTTGGGACTCGCATTTCATATTGGCCTCCTCAAAGCTTCTTCGTGCAGACTGCAGAATATACCTACGGATCACTCAATGTAGTTTTGAAATGTTTTCCAATGTGGGTCTTTCCTGAAAGAAAAAGGCTCTGTAGCTTGTGTTTTGGAATCTATCATGCCTACACTACATGGTTCTTTCATTTCTTCACTATTCTCATTCGCCATACTAGTTTGCAGTTTCCACACAACACAGCGCACTCCATTGCTGAGTTACCAGGAGCAGGAAGTGCGAATGGGACCTATGTATTTTAAAGGACGGTGCTACCAATGATTACGCTTCCCTTAAATGCTGGGGTTTCTAAGTTGGAGAAACCATGGGATCCACGCCTTTCTGAGGTGAAAAAGTTAAAAGGACTCGCTAATAAATTTCTGTGCTCCTTTTCTTTGCATTATAACCCCTGGCCCTGTGGTATCTTTGGCAGGTAGGTTACTAGATTACACGATATATCTCTTGCCTTGCCTGTACTTATTTCTAGCTATCACATGACGTCACATGCGCATTCAAAAAAGATGGGCATACCCATGTCGACCGAACCAAGATGGGTAATTAAGATCACCTAGAACTAGAAGGCTATCAAGCAAAGATTGCATATAAACAAACCTACGGTAGTTGAGCCCTTGGCAAAGTGGTAGAATTGTTGCCTTATAATCCCAAATAACCAGGGGTCGATTCCCATCTAATTCCACTCCCCTAGACCCCAAAAAGGGAAGAAGATAGAAAGAAATCTGCCATATGCTCTGGTGAAATGCAAGCAAATTGAATACAGCTATAATTCTTCATGCATACTGTAACCTCAAAACTAACAGATGCAACTCCTCCCAGGTTACCAATATTTGGTTACTTACTAATCAGATTCTAACACAGTTGAACGTTTCAAAATCTAACTATAGCTCTCAATAACTGATATTCATTATATAAGAAAGCATCTTAATGCGTTTCAAGGTGACATGGTATACGAGTTTCCTTTTTAACATAGGATGGAGATACAAGCTTGAGGTTAAACATAATTTTAATCAGTAACAAAAGGACTCATAATTTTAATGTAAAATTAGAGATTTCACATGTAAGATTATCCCGTTACATATAGACCTCCATGCCAATAAATTTAGAGGATTGACACATAGGACAAAAACTCAGCTTACTTTCACAATCTTTACAGAGGCAGAGATGCTTACATGGTAATAAAAGCATGGTCACCTTATTGACTCTGCAGGCCTTACATGTCATCATCTCTTTCATGTTGTCCTCTCTGGAGAGCAGATGAAAATCAATTGGACGGCCATTGAAGCATGAAGCTGTATCATCCACCTCACTGTCACCACATCCTTCTTTACTGTCTCTGCTTTGGACATATACTTGCTGAAGGTTAAACTTCAAAGCAGCAATCATATTCTCATTGTGTCTGGCTCGCTGTTGCCAGACATCTGCTTCAGCAGTCAACTGCTCAATTCGCTCCTCAAGTTCTATATTCTTCTTATTGATGCTTTCTACCTCAGCTTCTTTCTCACGAAGTTTCTGAAGGACTTTGTCTTCAATGATGGAAAGTGTCTGAAGTTGTGTTGCCTGAACTTTCCTTAGAATGGCTTCCCGCAATCGCTCGCCCTATTAGAAAGGAGAGATTAATTATTGTTAAGTTCTTCAGATAGGCATAGCTTTATACACATGTCTACAGATGTCAAAACAGGTTATAGTGCAAAGTTCCCATAGTAGTCAATCCCGGATAGCGGCATGGAGCGGCCAGCTCCAAAGGGATAGCGCATAGCGGGATAGCCGCTATTTTAAAAAATATAGAAAAACATTATGTAAGTTACTACATACATATATATACTGAAAAATAAGAATATTACCAAAAATTTTACCCATATTTATTATTGATAATCAAAAGTTATTGTCAAATATATTTAACACAATTATCATTGATTTACTGCATAAATAACAAGTGAATAAATAAAAGCGTAGTGCATAACCGAAATGAAAAACAATAAAAGCGTAGCGGTATTTTTTTTTTGGTTGGGATGATAAGTTTAGTAGTATATTAGAGGAATTAAATAAAACAGCATCATACTCAGGAACTTACGCCTCTAAGACTTAAAGGCCCAACAATTCTTTTTATAAAAGAAGAGAAAAAATTATCAGCCCAAATGGAAGTAAGCCCAATAAAGGTTTCAGCACATTAAAAAACCCTAAACTAGGTAGACAAAAGGAAAAAACCCTAAACAAGAGAGGTCTGTTGCACCGTCAGGAAAGACTAGAACAAGGGAAAGGGTTCATCGGGATGGGAAGCCGAAGAAGAAGGGAATTCTATCTGAAAAACTCTCCATTTCAAGGCGTCTCTTCAATCGCGTCTGCTATTCCACGATTTGGCCTGCGATCCGCCACGACTAGAGCCAGCGAAGGCCGCGATCTCCATACGCGACGTGGTGGCTTCCTTGTAGCGGCAGAGGGCTGCGACGCGACACCACGGCATGAAAGCGCCGCTTTCGCGCTATTGAGAACAGAGAAAGTTCCTTTGAGTAAGGTAAGCCATTTGAATTTTGAAGCAAATTACTAACAAGAGGAGCAGTTTATTGCTAGAACCATGATGCAGAAAAAGGAATGGTGATGAAGCTAGATCCCATCATTACCAGCCCAATGACAGCAAGAGACAATGAAAAGGCAGATGACTCTCCAGCACCAAAGTGCATTAAAAAAAAAAAAGAAGCATTTCACATATGCAAGCTACACCTGCTATTTGACATCGTGAACCTTACTGAGCATAACACATGCTATAACACATAACCGGAACACTCGCTGTCCCTTCAACCAACAAGACAACACAAAAAACTTTTGGGATGAACAAACAAGGTTTCTTTCCAAACCATGAACATAGATGAAGAAAAGGGTCACACAGTAGTTAAATACATGGAAGGAGATTAAACTAAACCTATTCCTTTAAGTCGTCTACATGATCAAATATGTTATTTGAAAGGCCAAATATGCTAACCCTGAACAACCAGTGAGTAATATAACCTTAGCATATACAATTTTAGAAAGAAACTTTTGACAACAAACCAATCACCGATGATTCTTTATAGCATTGATGCAGAAAAGGATGAATAATTTGATCAACTTTACAGAAATAGAACTTCATAAGCAATCTCAGCATTCAGCAAGTTGCACATGAATGGAAAATAGACCTGGTCACTTTGGCAGATGAAAACCCTAACCAGACATGAAAACCTGAAACTAACCTGGATTCTTAGAAAACTATCAATCTCAGCATCCTGCTGCAGTAACTCTCGGTCAATGTCGTCGTGAATGAGCGAGAACAAAGTGGAATCTCCGGTAGAATACATGCGGGTATTGTCAAGTGACAAACCCAATCCAGTGGAAACCGATCGAAGTTGCATGAAATCCACACAAGACACCTGAGAATTCTCCAGAAAATCATGTTCTTTCAGTCTTTTTCTCTCGTGCTCCAAACCGTAACCCCATTGCAAATCAGCACCACCGCCATCGCCGCCATCAGCGGGAGCAAGCCCAACAACATGAACTAGACACAAAAAAATGAAAAATAGAAACAACAACAACAAAATCAACTATAGTTAGAAATGGAGCCCCAACAAAATGTTGAGGAAATTTCGAAGTTAAAAAAGAAATCTTTGAAACTGGGTTGAGGCAAGTTGCTTCCTTTTTTGCAGGGTATGAAAGATAAGTAGCTGAAAGAAAACAAAAGGGAAATGAAAAAAAAAAAAAAAAAGGAAAAGTAAAAATGGATAATTTGACATACAGGGTGGATGCTGCAATTCGTTGGGATTGAAATAGGAGATGGGCTGTTGCGACATCAGACCATCAAAATCAATTGTGTGTAAATTTCTGCAAAAGAAGAAGCAGATATTAGCATTTCGATGGAAATAAAATGTTAGGGTTTTAGAAATTTCAATAAAGTCTAGAAATGGGAGAATAATTACATGAAAGGTTTCGATTTTGACGGTTGTGGTTGTGATTGTGGTTGGGGTTGGTAGTGTGGTTGGAGGTGGTGCTCAGGAAGCGCCATGAATATGGATGAACACAACACGTAGGAGAACACCCAACCGGAGATTTCTCATAATTTCGACTTGCTCCTCCCTATCGGCCCCCAAATAAAAAAAAAAAAAACACGCAGTTTTTCTATTACCGTTATCTTTTACGAAGACATTAAGCTAGAGTTGGGTAACGGGATAGGGATAAATACAGGAATAATAAAGATAGAAGATAATATAATAAAATATTGTTTTGATATTGTATTTGTTTAATATAAGATATAATAACTGTCTTCATATTTCATTTGAAATAGAATAATATAACAAATATACGATAAAAGATATAAATACCCCTGCTGGACGTGTTGACGTTGGCCGAGTTACTGGATTAACTGCCATTGGACCGCCAATGCACCATTGCCTTTTATGATGACACATTAAGAAATAATAAATATGTATAGAGATATTATTGAAAGAAAATATTAAATTTCTATCTCTATATCAATCTCATTATTCGCACTTTTAAGGTATAGAAATTTTGTATTTTTTATTCCATACATCACTAAACAAGTTTGCGTTTCCCGTCTCTATATTTATATCACTATCACTAACCAAACGTTACCTAAGGTGTATTTGGATTGATGAAGGTGTATGGAATAGAGTAGAATTGAGTGAAATTTTATGGGTGGAGTGGAATGGAGATGAATTGAGTTTATTCCATCTAACTCCACTATCATCTTTTATTTCTCTGCCCCTAAAATTGGATAGAATTAGATAGAATAAGTTATTTTTTCAATAAAATTACTAATTACCTCTATTACTAATATTACATTTATTCAAATTTAAGGCCATTGTAGAAATAAAAAGTTTATAATACTCAATTCATTTCATTGCTATATCCAAACAAGGGAGCTTGTCGGAGAGGAAGTTGAACATATGACCTTCAATCAAAGGTATAAAAGATAACCACAAGAATAGGGTCCTAGACTCAACCACAACAAACATTTTAATTTGTATACCACTTAAAAAGAATTTACACAAACATTGTTGTATTAGCATAAATCTTTGCCTCAATTACTCATTATTTTAAAAATCTTATAAATAGAATGTATTAAATAATAGTATAAAATTATTTTATGATGGCTGTCTATCAAAATTAATGCTATAAATAAATTGCTTCTCTATTATTTTTCTATTTTAATTTCTATGAATTAAAAATGTAAAATATCTTTACGCGATATCCAATAATATATTATCACATTTACATAGGTGGTTGGATCTCACACCTACCACTTAAAAAGTAATGCAAATGGGAGGATCTGATTGGTTGAAGTTTGACAATATCAGTAAATCAAAATTAAACTCTTTTTTTCATAGTCCATGACAAATTTGAATAATTTTAGAGTTTAATTTTTATGCACTAGAATATAAAATAATTTTATATTGTTAACAAGCAAAAATTCAAGATAATGTTGAATTAAGGTGGGCAGTTATCATAGTGGGCAATCACCTAGCATGATTTGAGATTTTTTTAATTTATTTTAATTGACACTGTAAGTACATAAAAAAAATTATATTTTTTATTTTGATACATTAATGATATAAAAAAATACTATCATTTTGTGAAATATTATCATAGCAGTTATAATAATTAATTCTTGATTTATCAAAAAAAAAAATTAATTCCTGATACGATATTTACAAATCATACAAATAAAAAAATTATTGAATGACAATACAATTTTTTTATATATTAGTACGACATCAAAACTAAATTCAAAGTAGATACTATTTGATTTAAAAACTTAGTAAATAATATAATATGTTAGTTTAAATATATTAATATGCGTATAGAAACCAATTTTGATGCATCAGTATAAATTTTGTATTAGTTTTTTAAATTTTAATTTTGACATGTTAATAAAATAATTATACTGTTATATAATAATATATTAGAATGTAAAAGTTTACATTAATAGTAAATTAAATGAACTTCCTACCAAAAAAATTTAAAATTGAACATTTTTTCTTTTACTAAATTTTCAATTCAATCCCTAGATTTATAGCGGGTGATAAATTATTCTTTCAGATTTGAAAAATCTCATCCTAATCCCTCAAATTTCACAAATGGGGTCTTTTCATCAATTGTTGTATAATCGTTCACAGAAATGTCCACATGTTCTATTTAGGTGTACTGTTAATTTTCACGTGGATCTAACTTACCTCACTTCTTGCTTTACGAATAAATGATAACTTAAAGTCAAAATATTTATTCTGAGCAAAGAGCTATGGTGAGAAAGAAGATAAAGAAGAAGTCTAAACGACTTTGCTTAGATGAGTGAGGCAAGTTATACCTACTATGAAAATTAACAGGACACGTAAACAAGTTAATATTACATGTAAGTAAATTAACAGGACATAGACCATATGGTAATTTATAGAGGGACTAATTTATCCTCATTTATGAAATTTGATGAACTAGTATGAGATTTTCTAATTTTGAAGGACTAATTTATCTCCCATTATAAATTGAGGGACTAAGTTTGGGTTTTAGTCCTATTTTTTTTTTTTAATCAAAATGATCTTATATGTTAGGTTTTTGTATCAAGAGCAAGCAGTCTGAAATTCAACAAGGGATCTTCTAGCCTCGTGCTATCCTTGACACAAGGCACAAGAAAAGTAGCCACAGTAAGTATTAGTGTGGAACAAAGCTAGACTTTAATCAGGTAAACCTTGAAGTAATAATGTGGGTTCAGATAGTCTAAATGCATGAGTTTGAAAAAAATGATATATCCTCCTACTTTATCTTCTTACAAATATTTCTAAATACTAAATAAAATAAATTTTAGTTACTTTTTAAGATTTCAAGATATGAATTCAATATATCTTTATTACTTCATTTTGTATGTAAAAAAATTTATAAAAAAATGTGTAGGAGAGTATACCATTACTCTCATTGTAATTGTTAATTGAATATGAAGACTGCACATCATTTCGTCTTCGTTTCAGTCTTCTGAGACTGCAGACTACACTACTCATCAGCATTTTCTGCTTCCCCTTGTTTGTAAGTGTACAGCTACCTAGTTAAGGGAACTCCCCGCCAACTCGTATTCACACACATCCGCAAAAGAAATACACCAAGCTAAGGAGTCGCAGTTGCATTGCAGGAGTATAACATAACATCCAAATATGCAAATCCAATACCCAATATTCTTACATTTTATTAAAATATATTCTTCTACCTATTTTATCCTCCATAGGTTCAAAACCATAAATCGAATCCAAGAACTAAAAGCAATGTAATTTTTTTTTTTTGTCATGCATGTAAACCAAGGCTTGTCTATTGGGAGTAACGAAATGCTCCTACATCCACACCAATCATCTGTCACCTCAACCGGGGAGAAAGATCACTGGCCAAGATAAATAAACAAAATGCAATGATAAGAAATTCGAGAGAAGGAAAGGAAGGCCTTGGTAAGCTAAGGCTTCAAGAGTAATTTAATTTAATAGGTTACAGATAGAAAACAACAAGGTATGACATGGTGGCAAATCACCGCACGATTCAGCTTCAATTAACCAGACTTTCCTGGGTAAATTGTGCCATTTTGCTTCATCTTCATCACATTTGTCTGGGAATCAAGAGACAAATCTCTCATGTTGCCAAGCCAGTTGTCTTACAAATGGGACACAGATTTTTATGCATTAGCCACTGTTTAATACAGTTGCTATGGAAATCATGGCCACAATCAAGCGTTCCAATATCATCTCCATCACCACAATCCTCCTGCACACAACATAATTCAAGTGATAAGACACCAGTGCACATGCACGTAGGGGCATAGAGAGAGAGAGGTTAGCAAGTCATACACTACTAGTCAGGTTTACCTGACAAACACAACAGGGTTCTGCATCAAGCTGAGATCCTGTTTCACTTGAATGCTTTTTCTGTTTCAAAAGTTTCAATATGGTTTCCTCACTCAATCCAGTACTCACATTTCCTATGCGCTCCTCCAGAGCCAATAACTCCTATTATAGTCATAAAAGTTACACAATAAGAAACTCAATAAATTGAGGCATCAACTTGAAGTATAAGCAAAAGATAAATGACACTAACGTGTACGGATAAATATATGCCTAACTGTGGAGATGAGCTTTTACCTCATAAGACATGTTATCAACATCAAGTCTCATATCCCTGTGCCGATCATGAATATCAGCCATTCCAGAAATTACTGATTGGTCAAGGATCATAACATCCTGTCACAAAATGAAAGAACAGGTCATACATCATGGTTCACGAGCTTAGTGCGTGTGTCTATATATATATATATATATTAAGTCTTTTGTTAACCCTTAAGTGTGGAATTGGTAGCAGAGGCAGTTTCCCAAATCCACAGAGTAGTGTTAGAGCTCTCTCTCTCTCTCTCTCTCTCTCTCTCTCTCTCTCTCTCTCTCTCTCACAAAGCATTTGCAGTTTTAAGCACATTTCAGACTAGTACGAACAGGGCCATAGATAGGTTATATGTAAAATAGTTTGGATCTATCTTGCTCATGTTGAGAGTTTTGCAGGAAAATTTGATACAGATTCAATGACTAATAACTTTTATGATTCAGAGAAATGCCATGCCCAACTTTGATGGAAGTACAGTGAATTAACCTTTCAGTTTTAAATCCTTTTTTTATCCTTTTGGCCCCGGATAAATTCTTCCAGGTTCCTTCCTGTTCTCATCTTTAATAATATCCAAGGATACATACAACTCACCATTTTAGGTAGACAAGACATTATATACCAATAGTTCGAGCAAAATGTCCATCCACTTTTTACCTCAAATACTGCATCAGATTCTCAATAATTATTCCTATGTTTGACGGATATGAACAGAATCTACCTTTGGGAATCCGAGCATAAGTCCAATCAGAATTACAAATAAATCAACATCATTGGTAGGCCATCAGGGCCAGGTTAACAACTCAAACCTTACTGCTAAACAGCAAGACCAGTAATCATACATTTGCACTAGAACTGAATCAAAATTGAACCGACTTTGAAGCCATTTATCACTACTGATAAATCAAAGGAAAATGAAAGCTTTTCTCAACTCGACATCTGTACTTTGTCAATATAAAGCATTAGTTTTGAATAACTAACCTCAAATCGCAGGTTCCCACCCCTGCGCATAAGGCCCAAAACATTGCGGAGCTGCACCCAAAAAAGTGTAATTCCAAGAGAACAGTCATTCATGGAGGGAAATAAGATAATGCAACATTCCAGAGTATTACAATAAACAGAGATCTCAGGTATTATCTGGGCAAAGCAGCACAAGGACATTGCCTTAAAGATTAAAACAAAACTAAAATTGCCTTTTTCTTCATGGGCCGACATCAATTATGTTACTGTTAAGTTGTATATAGTGGTTTATTAGGTACTCAAATATTTCTTTCTTTAATCATGCTATTAGGAGTATTTTTAGTATTTCACCATAAGTGAGGGAAGGTTTTGGACTGGTTTTATAATATTTGGATATCTATGGACCTTGTTTCATTATCTAGATTTCAATTATAGGCTAAGTTATTTAGGTTCAATACCCTTGAAGGATTGGGACTAGTAGATTGTCAGAGCCAAAGTGGTGCAACCAAATCTACTGACGATTGAGCAAAAGCAACTAACCATAAGAGTGAAAGTCTAATCCTATTTGTTCCTAGACTTATTTTGTTTGCCAGAAATCAATATTAACACTTATTTTCCAAAACTCTACCTCATCTATCCAGGAGTTTGCGGTAAATAAAGTTCAGGCAAGGTTCCACAATAATCACTAAGTCCAAACTCACTGGAATCACATATGGCATAAAGTGTTGGAACTGAAACTAAAATCAGTTTCTACTAAAACAATTTCTGAGAAAAAGAGGCAGATCACCCTTCACCAGATGCCTCCATACACTTGAATACAATCACTAAAGCACCAATCTTTTCCATCAGTAAAAACTAATATTTGTCTTGAAATGCAAAAGACACCATAGCTAAATACTGACCTCAGATACAAGCCTACTACTTCCTTCACTTGCGCCAGCCAAAGTTCGCAATGAATAAGGAATTCCAATGTCACTATCACCTTGCCTCTCCAACCATGAAGATGATCTTGGGTGTGCCCCGGATGATAACACCCTTGATTCAGATGCAGAGGGACCAGAGCGCAATGAAGAATAGTTATTGCTTGGGCTGCCAGTAGCATCAGGGCCAGCAGAAAACAAGGAACGACGGACATATTCAGATAACCTCCGGGGATGCTGTGGAGGATTAGGACGAGAAACCCAAGTTGCAGAAGATGAAGGATTGGTAGCTGAATTTGATCCAGTTTGGGACGAAGAAGCAACATTTCCTGGAATACTCAAATTTGCACTACTTGAACTTGAAGCCCTAAATGCTGGATTTTGAACTAAACTTCTTAAATCATTTCCAGGTACCAAAAGGGGTGTTCTAAAATATTTGAAGACATGGTTCTTGAGCTTGCTTCCTCACGCTGTAGATTATCCCTGTCTGCAGATATAATTGAGTTTGATGGACGGATAATTCTTGAGTTAGAACCACTACTCCATCTGAATGATTGTCTGTTCCTTGGCAAAGGAGGAACATTGACTACAAGTGGCTGGCTTTGAGAAATTGTATTATCTATAGGTGGTGCTGACCTCAAGTTGAGAGAATTATCAACAGGATGAGTACTTTGAGGGATAGGAGTGGATGAAGAAACACCAGAATGCCTAATCACATTCCCGGTTGAGAACACAGTGGGAGGAACAGCACTTGGTTCGTTTGAAGGATTTATCCTCAAACGGGAATTCCTATGGAAGCTTTCTGAGCTTCCAGCAACATTTGAATCAGAAGCACTATTAGATGCTTCATTCCCCAAACCCAGGCCAAGAATTGAGTTTATCTGTTCTGAGGAAATAGATCTGCTTAAACTGCTCCTGGAATTATCCTGAGCAGGAAGAGTGTGCCAAGCACTGCCATCTGTATGCTGAGTGTAGCTACAACTTCCACCATCTGAAGGTTGTCCAGCATTTCCTTCAACAGCCTTCCTTTTACAAGATACACGGCGAGTATCCCGAGAACAACCTGGCCTACCATCAGTATCTTCTACCAAGAAACCATTATTTTCAGAAGGAAGCAGAAAAGAATCAGAGCCAATGTCAGGTGGAATACACTCATTTGATGATCCACTAGACTTGTGCAAGTTAGGGCGCTCTGATTGCTGACTATTATCTCCATCACTGTCTGCTAAACCTGCATTGAAGTTGAGATTTTGGGATGTCGAATGAGAGTTGAAGCTGTGGATATACATAGGACCTGTATTGACATTGTCCAGTGAAAGAGCATTGGTTGGTTCAAGGCGCCTTTCTTCGAGTCTTGGACCTGCTAAGCCACCAACACTTACAGATGATGACCATCCAAGTTCTCTTTTCTGCTCGTTATTGTCAATCTCGTTTGGTGTACTACTGGAACTTGGCTCGCCTAAGCTCCATCCACTCAAATTTTGCCATTCATGGCTTATGGAATTCACATAAGATGTGTTTATATCACCAGGAGATAGTAAGTATTCAGGTGTTTCATTTTCCCCAGGATTCCGCATATTAGTCCAGCAAATCTGCTGATCCACAGTAGTATTACTTGATGTAGATCCGGTCAAATTCTAAGGTTTCAGGCATGGAACCAATTGTACCTCTGTGCCCTTGCATTGAGTGAATCTATGATTTTCCCTACTCAATACAGATATATTAAAGGAATTCCTCAGTAAAGCAGCAAGCCATGCACTAAATTTGGAGTCTGTTCAACACAACATAAAGAAAATGCTCATTAGGTATTGCTAATTGACAAGTAAGAAAACTTTTACTATGAAGCTATACGTAATAATAACATCAAATAGTGATCTTTATGTTCTCATGCACTTCACTGTGCCAATAAAACTGTGAAGAGAATTATAATCACATTCAATACATAGACAGAAGTCTGGCTCCGGCATAAGGTAGCTTATCTGCTAATGTGTTTTCGACAGACAACTTCTAGAATTATGCAACAAAGTTATCAAATAAAAATTCTTTAACACGAGTCAACAGTATTTATAAAGTCAATGTGGATGCTTCCTGCGCCATAAACTTAGGGTTTAGCATGTACAATAGGTATACACTGCTCACCACAGCAACTCAAGCCTCTTTCATCAACTAAAGAATCTTGCATTACAAATCCCACTAATGCAGCATTGTCAATTGATTGAGCTGCAGAAATTTGTGGACTCCCTTAGATAAAGAGACGCACCTCACAAATAAAGTCAGCTCCTTTATACAGAAGATAATGAATAATGAACTGAAAAAACAAAAAGGAATGAAATTTTTTAACAAGATCAGTGCTAACAGCATCAAATTGGGTTTCAATCTATACTAGACCAAGCTGAATTAAGCGATTCAACAGCCAACAAAAACCAGCATAGCTCAACTCCAATCCAAAATAAAATAAAACCATGAAAAATTCAAACTTGAAAAAAAAAATGAATCATAGCAAATCGCCGATTAATCAAAACAGAACTGATTTTTGTTTTTTGGGGAAAAAAAGTAGGTTTAAGTATTAGAAACTTACCCATGAAACGAAAAGGCCGATCTAATTGGAGAATCAAAGGATGAGTGACCCAGAGAATATATAGACGAGAAGCACCCGAGTTGTTTGGGGTGTTAGCTTTGATGCTGGGGAGAAAATAAAGAACACACAGTGAGGAAGGGGATGAAGAGGAGGCAGTAGAGAGAGGAGACGGTGTTGGTGTTGGTGTTGGATGGTGGATGATATCAAAATCAGACACAGAAATGAAAAATCAGACAAACCAAGAAAAATATAGAGAGAAAAGTAAAGAGAAAATAAAGACAAATATAATAACTGAAAAATCCTAATATTTTATAAGTATGGTAATTGGAATATTGTTTTTTAGTTGCATGGTAATGGGAATTTACCTGATGAGAAAGAGACCAAAGAGGGTGCCCTGTTTGGCTGCATACCAAATGGGGATGTGAGCTTTGTGTATTTGTTTATAAGAAGAAATTCATTCCCATATCTGACCCCAAACACAGCAATATAACAATAATGCTAATATGTAGCAAAAAACAAAAACAATAATGCTAATAAATGACCAGCCTTGCAAATTGCAATAGCCCGCCCAATGGAGTCCCCACTTCTCCCTTTTGTGTGTACCTAGTAGCATGTTAGCATCAACTCCACGCCAAGCACTCCTCCCCTCCTCTCTTTCTCTTTTTTTTTCTCTCTTACCATCTAAATCTTATTCACTTTCACATGCTGGTTTCTTTATTATTATTATTATTATTATTTAAGTTAGGTATAATTTATACTCTAACCTTTTAAAATATGTGTTATAACATCATAAACTTTTTAAACAGTATAAAACACTAATTTTTTAAATAGTACAAAATTTTAGATTATAACAGGTGTAAGGTTTAAAAAAAAATTTGGGTCAAATGCACATATATGAGAATTCACGAATAAGAGGTTACACAAATTAAAAATATCATAAGGTTAAATGCGTATAAATTATATATTCACAAATTCAAAATTATACTAAGAAATATTTTGTCCTTTGAAAATTTTATGATATTGCAATATATATTTTAAAAAGTTGAAATGTAAACCGCATATTATCTAAAATTGAGGAGTAAAATGCATTTTACCTAATTATTTTCCTCATATGATTGTAGTATTGTACACATGGTTTTTTTTAATATACATAACATGGGAAAAGTCTTTGCCCATATTATATTATACTACTTAAATTAAAATGTATCAAGTTATATTGTATAAATCTATAAGATATTGAATTTAAAATAAAATATTATTGAATTAAATATGGATGAATGTGAAATTATTAAAAATATTACTCTTTTCAAGTGAATATAGAATATCTACCACCAAAAGTAGTGACTAATCCTCTTAGCTACTTGCTTCTCTCTTGTATTGTGCCCAAAATCACAGTTCTTGAGTTTGTAGTAACTACTAATGGACATTTTCCTTTTGTCCCTCATTTTTCATCTATTCTCAGTTGGATTTTAAAAAGAAATTTTGTAACAAAAATAGCAAATAAAATTGACATATGAAACGACATTTTTTTTGGGTCAAGCATGAAACCTTAGAGTCGCTAAATATCATGTGGGTACAATTTTGGGCTATAGTTAACCAAACAGTATGCATGCTGCTACCTGGTGGGTATGGGTGGCAATGAAGAGCTTGCTTGCATCTTTTGGGTCATTGAGATACAGGTAATTTATCTATTGATGTATCCTTTCTATAAAGAGGTGTGAATACGTGAACAAGAGTTCCCAGGCACCTTTACAATGATAAGATAAGCTCCACCGAAACTCCTTTTCTTTCTCTTCTATTTATTTTCTTGTCCTACCTTGAATAGATAGGGGTGAGAGAGGAGAAAGCCTGATTCAATTCAACCAACTATTGCATTTCAAACTTCTTTAAACAGGGTGTGCTACCGCTCGTGGCTATTTTTATTGTTCTTCACTTCTTGTACTTGGGTCATATTTGTGCTTTCTTTTTTACTTTTTTACTTATATTTCTTCTCCAACCTTCCAAACGGGGTGTTCATCTGTCACCACTAGGTTTTTTCTTTTTTCTTTTTAAAAAAAAAAGATATATGCTTTTGGCTATATGTGCCATTTGGTTGCTTGAATGCACAACTTATTGCGTGTTATCTCTCCGTAAAAAATAATAGACACATTAAAAATTCTGAAATGTTTGGAATAATAGATCTCCCAAAGCGAATATACTAAGTTTTCTATGCCTCCAACATCATTTATAGACACCTTATGTATGCCATGACAACATACCATACGGTAAGAAGATTAATATATATTTATACATGCATTTTGTATAATATAATGCTGTAGGTTCTTTTTCTTCTGAATTATTATTTGAATACTGGCTGGTAGCAGAACCAACGATAAATCAAGTGAACACCTTCCTAAAGGTCAAAGAGGGGAAAATAAAAGAACTATAAACATGTTCTGGCAAATGGGCAATGCATACACTGAAAGGGAGCTTGAGCTTGTGACATGATGATGGGACTGGTGAATAATGGACCACCAAAACGGACTTTGCAAACAGATGGACCACTTGGGCTGTGTACATCTGAGTATTGAATTCAATGATTATGCACATTTTTAAGTCTTTCTATTTTATTTCATGCCAGCAAGCCTCTGGCCCTTCGATACATCCCTATCAACGGCCAACGAAAACAGAGGAAGTGTTCACTTTCTTTTTGATATTTTATGGTAAAGAGTTACGTGCATAGAAGAGACAATGAGACTTTGAGAGAGCTTATAATAGCGTACAGGAAATAGAAAGATTAAAACCATTAGAGAGAATAAGATTGATTTGCTTTACTATCTCACAACCTATTGACTTGGCAAGATGCATGTTTTGCTCAAATTGTAGCATAATGCACCGAATAAACAAAAATGCATTCAACAATAGGACGACTTTTCCTTTGAAAGAAACCTGCCACCACTAATTGGCACCAATTGGTCAAAATTAATATCGTCATTGTAATTTGTAAGAATTGTAAACCCCCAGATAACACGCCTGAAAATCAATTCACGTGAGACAGTATGCAGTATGCACTAATCAACTTCGCCAGAAAGAACGTCCCTGTGTGTAATAATTCACAGGTTTAACTATAAAATATAATCCATGATGGAATATTATAACATCAACAAAATTGAGAAGGTAAATTAGACAATCCTACTTGCAAGCAACATGACACACAAGCAGCAATAAAATTGATTGCCAAGAGCTGAGTAGCGATATCACACCGGTAGCAATAAAGTTATACAAAATGCACAAGAAATAGAAAAATGAAGTAGGCGGGTAGTAAAATAATTTTCCTTTCTTATTCACAATTTCTAAGCATAACATGAGTAAACCAAATGATGAAATCTGTTGTTAAACAAACACACTCTTTGATAGAACTAGTACCACATCCACATCATGCAAAGGCCATAACCCCCGTTGTCAATCTTAACATAAACTACACAAGCCCAAATGTCAAATCCACTTCAAATTGTTGATAATAATATCTACTGTCCCAAAGAATATAGAATAAATATCTAATTCAATCCCTCATATTTATAATAGGTAGAAATTAGCCCTCAATTTTAAAAATCTCATATTAATCTCTCAAATTTTATAAATGGGGACAATTTAGCCTCTGCAATTATGGTATGAATTGTTAACAAAATGTTACATATTCTTAACTTACTTATGTATATTATTAATTTTCACAGTAGGTCGTAACTCGTTTTACTCCTCTATTATGCACAGAACAAATGACAACTTAAAGTCAAAATATTTCTTCTTAGGAGAGAGTTATGGTGAGATAGAAGATGAAAAGGAGATCTAAACGACTTTATTTAAAGGAGTGCAAGTTAAACCCACTATGAAAATTAATAGTACACATAAATAAATTAACAATACACGTAAATAAGTTAACAGAACATTGCCAGACGATAATTTTACATAACTAACTTGCCTTATTTATGAAATTTAGAACTAGGATTAGATTTTTAAAATCTAGGCAACTAAGTTAGGGTTTTACTCAAGAACATAAAATAACTTGGCTCAACTGAAGAAGTAATACCAAGAAAGTTAAGGAAACTCATCAGCTATCATTGTTTTAAAAGGCTTGAAAGTGAAAACCAAATTTGCAGCATGAACAGGGGAAAATACGAAAAAGAAAGTGAAACGGACAGATAAGCCATCGACAGATAGAATTTTCTAAATTCAAACTATCCCTGTGAGTGCTAGAAAAGTTGAAAGACACTACCAAAGGAGCAATGGCAGCATGAAGTAAAGTGAAGTTACCATACTAGCGTAAATTGCATGCTGCTATTATTACTATTGCTAATATAAAATCTCTAACCGTAATCCTCTGGAGCCAAGTGCCTTTCATTAGGTACAGGAGAAAATTCTGAATGCCCAAACCAAAGTAGCGAATGGTGAGAGAGAAAATGCTATGTACCCCACTACTTTTGTGTCGAATATGTCTATACTATGTCAGCCTAGTTATGTAAAAATAACATGCCTCTACACTAGGATAAGCATTCTCATACGACTTAAACAATTCAAGCAAAATAATCTAACACTATACTATAAAACCCTGCTCTAGAATCGAAAGTAAATCTTGTTGAGAATGAGATGCTACAACTTCGACCAGGAAGTCAGGAAAAATTGATGCTTGACATGTTTCATCCAATTAATAGTAAAACTGATATGAGTAACAATGCTTCGCAGATTAACTTACTTAAATTTAAGTAAGTTAACAGTGAATATTATAAATTGCAGCTTAAATGTAAAGTGGTGAATGAAATTAGCAAATATAATCAACCCTCACACACATGAAGGTCGCAGTAATTCCTTATTCAACACAGTGAGTGAAATGCAGGGTACATAAGCAAGCAAACAAACTAGAAGATGGGATTGGACACAGAAACTGCGGTCATGAACTCGTGGTCTGATTCCAGCGCGGTCATTGTATCTGGAAAAAGGCACGTCTCCAAGTCTATGCTTCCCCCTCCTTCACGGCCTGGGTAAGACGTCACTTTACCATCAAATTTGTTGGCATACCCGCTCAGAACCGCCACAGCTTTCCCCACTCCAAACTCATTCCCATACATGTTGAACCTAGGTGAACTACCCATCATCACGCAATACGGGTCAAAAAACCGACCAATTTGATAGACAAAAGGAGATTGTAACCACTCTTTGACCCACTCCAACACCACTCTGTTGTCATGGTCTGCAACAGCAAGGTGCAACTTCCAAGCAGCCCATCCAAGATCATGTTCAAGCAACTCCCCTGCCGTTGCCGCTCCACTCACAGCATGAATTGAGTTTCCAAAGTATTCATGAGGCAGAGGCGGTTCCATTCTTGATCGGTTGTTTGTGGCCAACTTGCAAGAGGTCCTCTGATCATGAGGCAAGCCGCGCGCACGTGTTATGCATCTCCAGACAAGTGCTGACAAGGATTGGAACGAAGAGATTTCGGTGGTGTTGGACTCTTTGTTGGCCTTGGCTTTCATTTTGGCGATGGACTCTGCTGAAAAGTGGAAGATTCTCTCCCTCAGCTTTGGTGCTTCGAATCTACTAACAAACTCGTCGTGGTGTTTGAAGGGAAAATTGATTGGTTGACCGCAACCCTCTGGAAACCAGCGTTTGACAACGGGCTGGTGTGAAATGGGAACATCGTTGCCAAGCCCTTTAGCTTGAGCTTGAAAAATCTCAGACCATGTGTTGAAGAAACTCCAATAAGCAGTGCCATCAGCGAGACAGTGGTTCATGGAACAGCCAATGAAAACAGCGTCCATAAGTTCGGTGACTTGGATGGACACCAAAGGCATGGTGTGGCCATCATGGTTGACTGCTCTGTCGTGGTCAAAGAATGACTGGACAATGGGAGGGACGTCAACGGGGAGAGGATATCGGATACTTTCAGGTCTAGAGTAGCATAGATGAATCTAGCTCCTGGACTGTTGACGCAATCAACAGAAACAGCATAGGAGGGAGGGTCTTGGGTTTTGTGGGTGACAAGGCGACCAGCCAAAGGATAGAAATGGAAAAGGGCAAGAGAGAGGGAGTGCTTGAGATTGTCCAAGAGAGTGTGGATGAAATCTTGTTGGTTGTTATTGTGTGGCGGCTTCTTGAAGAGGAGGCCCTTCTGGATGTAATGAGCAGACAACATGGCAATATCCCAAGGTGTTAAGTAGCATACTTGGGCTGACTCTGCCGTGGCGGAGCGCTGTGGCTTGATGAAGCA
Source organism: Dalbergia oliveri (assembly GCA_030441495.1). Lineage (NCBI taxonomy): Eukaryota > Viridiplantae > Streptophyta > Magnoliopsida > Fabales > Fabaceae > Dalbergia > Dalbergia oliveri. The sequence continues at coordinate 4,215,259 of JAMLFY010000003.1, forward strand.
TTCTGAAACACGTCGAACGCCTGGGGTACTCATCATCATACAATACAAGTAATCACAGGATTCACAATTTGGTTGAAGAGAGATTCGATGTTTATTTCTAATTTTCTGACATGGTTTGATTTGGTCACCGCTTTTTAGTTCTGCTCCAATGGAAGCGGTGTGGTCCGACTCCGAGTAATATAATTCATTCAATTTTTGCGATTGAGAAATGCCGTTTCTCTTTGTGAAATCAGATGAGCGGTCGGGGCGTAGATGATGAGTATCCTGCTTCAAGACAACCAAGAGAATCCGTACACGATTATCTTTGACTAAAACCTCGAAGTATGTGAAATTTAAAATATGTGAAACCAGAATAAATGTATGTGAAATTTAAAGTCTATGAAAATATATTAAACATATATGAAATTTAAAATTTGTGAAAACAGAGTAAATGTTTGTGAAATTTAAAATATGTGAAAGTAGAGTAAATATTTGTGAAATTTATATCTAAAATTTAAAAAATATCATATTAATCTTTCAAATTTTATAAAAAGAAACAAGTTAATTCTTTCATCAAATTATTATCTTAACTATTAATAAAAATATCCATATATTTGTTAACTTAGCATCTAATACTAATTTTCACATTGAGTTCTAACTTACCTACTCTTTTATTTTCAGAATAAATGTCAACTTAAAGTCAAAATTTTTTTGAGAGCTATGGTGAGATAATAATAAGAGAAAGGTCTAAACTACTTTGTTTAGAAGAGTGAGGTAAGTTAGAATCTACCATAAAAGTTAACAGGACATATAAGTAAATTAACAAGATACAACTTAGACGATAATTTTATATAAAGACTAATTGTCCCATTTTGGAATTTGAAGGACTCATATGAAATTTTTAAATCTAAGAACTAATTTGTCTCCCACTATAAATCTAAGGGACTAATTTAAGGTTTTAGTCTTATCTTTATTGGTAAAAAAGGAAAATAACACATGAACATACATTAGGGTATACAAAAGGGACGAATTGAGAGTTAAATCAAATCCAAATAGATTTGATTTTTTGATTTGGTCAATTTTTAGAACTAGAACTCGATTCAAGAATGACCCAACTAGTTACCGTAATATCCCTAATTTCCTCTTATATTAATTACCTTATGTTTATGAGTTATTAGAATAAATAAATAGATAAATAATTATTAATTAATAAATAAGCAAAAGCTTAGTTAATTAGAAAAAATCAATAGAAAAGTCAATCCAATTAAGTAAAGGATAAAAAGATAGTTTAAATATTTAATAAATTTATTATTTTCAAAAATTAAAATTAAAAATAAGATTTTAAATGATTGATAGCACCTCACAATCAACTAACATTTAAATTAGGAGAGAATATGTAAAATTTAAATTTTAGATAATAGCTAGAAATGATTTTTGTACAAATCCTTATAAATTATGATCACACTAATTATAAGATATAATTTCTCTGAAAATCCCTATTTTTAGGTAACAAACAAATAAGAGATTCAAAACTTTAATCGGTCTATATCATATATATATATATATAAAGTATAATAATAACAATAATAAAAAAAATTGCAATGGAAATAGAAAAATAACAAAAAAAAAGGAGATAAAGGAGACAGACACTAATCCTAATCACACTAACTATATAAAGGAAAGTTACCACATTTCATATCTAATTTATCACCAAAGTCATGGCATCTCTTCCCATATTCCTCATCTCCATCATGTGTGCATCTTCTTCCTCTCTTCTTTATCATCACATCTTCCAAAACTTTGCCACCATAGCCAAAACCCACACACTAATTGAAAAAGAGCCATCTCTTTTGATTTATACGCGCCACAAAGATCAACACCCAAGTATCATTGGAATAAAAATACTCCTTCCTATCTTTAGAGAGGCACATGCGATTTCATAAAGAGAAAAGGAAAGGGATTTTCATTATTCTCCAATTCTAGAGTATTAAAGAGTCATTTCCAAGGCATCACACTAGGTAGGGTTTTTGTGTTCAAACTTTCTATTTTTATTACTGTTTGGAATCTCAGGGTTTGAGGCTTTTGCCCAAAAATGAATTCTTATTGAAATCAATGGTGGAACATTACTATGTTGATGATTGTTTGCACTATTTTGATGGTAGCTAATAATTATTGCGCAACTTTAGTATTTTAATTGAGCTGGAGACCCCGCGTTGTTCGCCTCTATTTTAAAATACTAAATTGTCCGTCATATACAAGTTCCTTTTCGTTTGTTCACACGCTCAACTTGGCTGTTCATGTGAACTTTTCAACTAAAAATATATGTTTGTATTGTTCGAAATTGAAAAGCGCTCAGAGTTTTTAGAAAAATAATATTTCTTATAAAATATTCAAGAATTCTTACCCAATAACGACATTCCAGTGGGTTAAACTGATAATGATTCCATTGTCGTTTTAAGTTCTTTTATTATACTAGCTTGATATATTTGCCTTTAAGCTATGTTGACATGTTATTATAACTCTTTAGTTTTATAATATTTTGATAGAACATGAATTATCTGTTATTGTTTGTTTTATGATCACATTTTATTTAAGCATCCTTTGAAGACTTCAAAAAGTTAATTAATTAGTTGAATTAATTTCATCAGATCATGTTTATTTTGACTGTGTTGCGACCTTTTTAACATGATTGAAATGTTAGCCATTATTGGGACAAGCATTTCTAAAGTTCTCTTTGATATATTGTGCAAACTTGATTCTTATGTTATGAATGAGCATATTGTGATGTTGTACATGAACCATTAAGTGGATGGTGAAATGTATATTATGTATGTTTTTATTATGTGTACCTACGATAAAAAAAAATATATATATATATATATATATATATATATATATATATATTAAGTTATATACATGAAAAGACACTGGACACAATCCCTATTAATAAATTAATAATGTAATATGAAAAAATATTGGACTTAGTCCTCACTAATAAAGTATTAATTTGAATGTTAAAGATGTTGTACTTTGTCTCCACTAATAAAATATTAATGTGATATGAAATATTGAAGAATAGTTTTCTAATCCCACTGATTTGGAAATCCTCGATAGAAAGAGGCAATTCACATTGTCCAACACCCTATTTATCCACACTATATTTGTCAATGACGATTGGCTTTTGGTGTAAGCTTATTACCCAACTGATTGGATAAACTGGATGATGGGGGTACTTCCTTATTTTATTTGGATCCAAATAGGTGGTATTTCTTATTTACATTTATGTTTTAAAGTTAATGAAGAATAAAATAAATGAGGACATTAACTTAAAATTAAAAAATATAAATAAGTGAATTTGAGATAACCCATGTCAAATGACCCAGAGGTCATAGTGTGGGAAACAAGATGATTTTGGGGTTCGAGGATCGAGCAGGACCAATGTAATACCAAGTGTACATGTCAGGAGACAAGTTCTATACGGCCTAAGATTCCTAAACCCACCAAGGTGTTGGACCTGAATTTCACTAAGTTTAGATCCTACACCTCCTTGGAAAGCTATATGTTAGAGCTACATTCTTGGGATCAAAAGTTATGGTAATTGTTCCCAAAAGGAAAACAAGTTAAAGAACGATTTTTAACGAATTTTATGAAACTTTAAATGTTTTGTTTTTTGTTCACAAGTTTAGAAAATCTTGAAGATTTTCCATATTTGAACTAAAACCCAAAATTTGGATTTTGATTGGTTAGAATTTTATTTTTTCTAATATTTTATTTGAATCCAAATTAGGGTATTTCCTTATTTATATTTATATTTTAAAGTTAATAGAGAGTAAAATAAATAAGGACAATGTAAATAAGTGAGTGTTGAGGTGACCCAGATGCCAGGATGACAGGGGGATGCAATTTAGATGCTGACTTGGAGAATTCTGTAGAACATCCTTGCTGAGTGAGTTATGTTCGTGAAGCAAACAAAGCTCGCTGCACGAGTGTCTAATGTCAACACAATGCAAAACAACCCAGTTTGATAAGTGAGACCCATTCCCCTTTAAAACCTCCAAATCAGGCTCCCTTTAGAACCCAAAAACCCTTTTTCCCTCCCACATTTCTCTATTCTTCTCCCATTTATGATCAATCTTCATCTTCTAAGGATCAAATGTAAGAGTTTTTATGGGTTTTGTCACCTCCTTCCTCTCCTTTTCATGTTCCATAGTTTGGGTTTGTTGTTTTCCCATTATTATCAAGTGAGTGCTCCCCCAATATTGTTAAGCGTTTTAGATTGTATAGAGATAAATAGAGTTTAATCATGGGTCAATGTTGCTCTATAGTAGTTGTTGGTGTCATTCCAAGCTTTCTAGATCAAGTTGGTGGTACCCAAATATTTCGGCTTCAATCGGTGAGTGGATTCAAACTCATGGCCTTACTTTTAAGCATTATGAGTATGTTTATGCATGATGTTTGTTAAATATGAAACTAGAAATGAAAGTATGATTATATATTGTATGATTTTGCAATTATGGCAAGCTAGCCAAAGATTATGATTTTGAGTATAGTATGAAAATGTGTTTAGAAAACCATGAGATCATGATTGATATATTGCATGTTATGGAAATATTTTATATGCAAGCCTAAGAGATTTACTACAATAATATATGATTTAATAAGCTGTTATTTTATCAAACATGTTTTTATAGTTTATGATATCTTTATGCTTCAAGACTTGAGATTTTAAATATATTTTAGAGTACCAGTTAAGATGTTTTTGCAAGAATGTCAAACAGAGTATGACTTAGTTTCATAAATAGATATGTTATTATAATATCAAAGTTTTTATGATTATGAACCTTTCTATTTCAAAGTATGATATTAGAACTATTAAGTTATGAAAAGATGTTATCTTGAGAAATGAGATTTTGGAAATCAAGTTTTATGATACTCAGAAGTATGGAATTCAATATGTTCGTGACACTTCCAGATACATATTTTGTGGACTTGAAATCGGAATGCCTGAAGCGGTGATCATTGGATATGATTTCACAGTCAAGTTATGCTAAAACCAGGTTGTTAGAGTTATATGAGTCCAAAGCTTTCAGAGTTTCAAAAGTTTTCATGTTTATATATATATATATATCCAGAGATTTTGTGATTTTAAGAGTAGAGTAATTATATAATAGAATTTTAAACCCGAGAAGTGTCTAGAACAAAGTTTTAGAGAAATAATTAGTTTTTATGATTTAGAGACTAAACGGTAGCTAGAGAAAACAAAAGCAAAAGTTGGAAAAATGATTGTTAACCTTGGTACCAAGTTGTCCTTAGCAATATCAGAGTAGAAATAGAACCTAATTAGGTGTCCAATTTAGATCCTTGTGGGATCATAGAGTAGATAATTTGTTATGTCATGGTTGACATGCATAACTGGAATGTATATTGTTACAATGTATAACTAGAGATCCATATTTCTCTATTAAGGTCCTGGTATTTATGTTTTTGGAATTTTTTATGCTTTAAGAGGATATTTGATTTAAGAGCTATTGTGTATATATATGGAAAATGATTTCCCATTAGAGTAAGAATTTAGAGATATCTTTTCTATATAATTACGTATATAAATATCAAATGGTTTATGATTGTTGCATGTATATTGCATATTGTATATTCCTTGATTGTCCCATAGAGGTGATGGTGAAGACTCACTAAGTCCGTTGATTACCTTCTCCCTTCCTCTCATAGTTGCAGGTACATGTTCAGTTTCAACCTCCTATTTGGGAGACGTAGTTGTTCTTAGTGGTGTGTCTTACTTTGGAATAAGGCTTAGTTTAAAGTCTTGTTAAAGTATATTACTCCAGGAGATGTGCAAGAGAATCCAAGTCATGCATTATTTTCAGATTATGTATTAAATTTTAGTATTTAGAAGTTATGTATATGGTTTCAGTTACAAGTAAGGATTTCAAGTTGTATAGTTTGATTAAAATTTCGTACAAGCTAAAGATGAATTTATGATTCAGTTCACATGTTAAATTGATTTTCATAGTATAATTAAGATATTTTAGAGTTTCATATATCAAGTATTTTAATTTTATGATTCCAGATATGAAGTTTAAATAAAGATTTAGATGAAGTTATGATTTCAAAATGAAAAGTATGTTATTTTATGCATATAGAGAGACTCAGAGGTCACGAGGCTTTGTAGGAATAGGATTCTCATGTGCCTTTCATATTCCTTAATCGGGTCGTGACAACCAATATAGCGGTCATAAGTGGTCAGGGGGGCACGATATGCCTTATTATAGCGATCCCCTGGAGCATGAACAGTGCCAAGTGGCGTTCCATTTACGAACCCCTCCCTTTTATATAAACCCTTTCCCACTCTCTTTTTCTCCCATTTTAAACTAGAACCCTTCCCCCCATCACCATTCTCCTAAACCCTAAACCCACTCAAATCTAGGGATTTTGTCTCCGTTCTTTCCCATTCTTTCATGTTCTTAATATGGATTATTATTTCTCTCATTGTTGTCAAGTGGGGACCCCAACATTGTTAGGGTTATAGTAGAGTTATATAGAGCTTATTAGAGATTAATCTAGAGTTTATGATTGCTCTATGGTAGTTGTTAATGTCATTCCAAGCTTTCCAAGTCAAGTTGGTGGTGCCCATATATCTCGACTCCAAACGGTGAGTGAGTTCAAATTTATAACCTTAGTTGCATCATTATAATTGTGTTTTATGCATTATACTTGTTATGTGTGAAATTTGAGATGAGAAAAAGGTATAGAACATGATTTTACATGATTATGTCAAACTAGAAAAATTATGATTTATGATGATAGCATGAAAGAATGATTTTTACAAAACCATGGGACCATGAATCAAATTGATGCATGTTATGGAAATGTTTTATATGCTCATGGAAAGATCATTAGAAAAATATATTATTTAACAATGTTTATGAAAGTTGTTAGATATATTTTCTAGATCTATAATACTACCATGCTTTTAAGATTTGGAATCTCAGTTTATGTTTTTAGAATATTAAGTTAAGTATATTGGATAAATATTGAACAAAAGTGTCATTATGATTTCAGAGTTTTTATGATTATGAACCATTTTAGTTTTAAAGTTTAATACTAGAATTACCAAGTTTATGAAAATATGTTAGCTTAAGATATGAGTTTAACTTCAGCTTTATGGTACCAAGAGATACGAAATTCAGGATGATCCGTAGCAACTGCCAAATACATATTCTTGGCTTAAAGAATGCCTACAAGTAGGTGATCCCTTGGGCTTGATTTTCACAGCCACAATTATGTTAAAGTTAGATTGTTAGAGTTATATGAATCCAAAACTCTTAGAGTACTAAGTATTTAGGGGGTTGTTCGCAAAGGTTTAGCTCACTCCCAGTTATGTTTTTTTGTTAAACTAGTTTAGTCGATAGAGATAAAAGATAGACTACGAGTTAACGATAGTTATTCCACCATGGGAAATTATCCTTATTCAAATTAGTCCGCTGAGGAGGCGGTCCGCCAGGGACTATTAAGATACCAGACTAGCGCTCATGGTGGGATCGAGGCCCCGAATGATTTTATATTCATACCATTTGGTGTTTTCACAATTAATATTATATGTGTATTTATCATGTTCAACAAATATTATTTTCCGATGTCACCATATTAGTTAAAATGATTTCATTATTGATTATGATTTAGAAATGCTTATTTATAACTACACGAAATGAAAAGCTTTTTCTTAGCTAGCTATTTAGATATCAAATGTATTTATAATTGTTGCATGCATATTGCATTATATATACTTCTTTGGTTCCCATGTTGATAGTGAGAATTTACTCACTCAGACGTTGACTCAACCTCTCCCTTCCTCTCATAGTTCCAGGACAAGTTTATTTTCGGCCTGGGTCGATTCTTCAGATTGTGAGCCTTATTTTGAGTAAGGCTTAGTTTAGGTTAATGTTAGTATCAGATCCAGGAGATGTGTATGTAATTCTAGCCATGTATTTATTTCGAGATATTGTATTTATTTTCAAAGATTATGTATTTCCTTATATATTTCCAAGGTTCAATATGTATTTTGAAACGTAGATATGCCTTGAGATTTTTGTTTTTGAACCCATGTATTTATGTTTCAACATTCAAGAATTTAAATTGATTTTCAGTGACTAGGATTAGAGATAGAACTCGTTACCCTTTTTGATAACAAATCAAAATGCTTTTAGAGTTTGTATTTTAAATACCTCATTATGAATTTGAATATTATGTTCAAATAGAGAAATGTTTGTTGATTTAGAAAGAAGTCATATTTTAAATTATAATATTGTGATAAATTATGCATCTAGAAAGAGATCACGAGGCTACGTGAGGATGATCTTTTGCATTTTGATTAATGTTTCAAGTCCCAATTTTGAGTTTTCACTAAACCTCATTGCTTTTAGTCCATCGGTTGTTCTTCCAACCAAAAGGTAAGTGTAATACCTTAGGTACAAGTGTTCGTAGAATCTAATCTTTTTTGGACTTACCCATGTAGCCGGGACCCCAATTGTAAAACCATGTTGCAGCTACATGTTTTGTAATTATACAAAACAGTTCTTTAAGGTTTACTTGTTGCAGCAATAGCTCCATATCATAGGAGAAAATTAGTTTGATAAATGAGCCACCCATCTTTAAAAACCATTCCCCTTTGGGTTTCCCATCAAATGATTTCTCCATTTCTTTCATGTTCTAAGATTGTGCATTATTATTTTCTTATTTTTATCAAGTAGAAGTGTCTCTAATGTTGTTAGAGTTGTTTTAGAGTAATCTAGAGGTACCCAAAGATCATTATGCGTTTTATGGTTGTTATGATAGACATTGATGACATCTATACTCCCATAGCTCCACAGTTGGTCATTCACATTCCACCTTTCCAGGTGAATGAGTTTATCTCATGGCCTTAAATTGATCATTGTATCTTATTTTCTAATAATGTAAAGTATTTAGAAATTAAAAATCAAGTTTTCACATGATAGGATATTATGCAAAATATGCAAGAACTAAAAATGTGTTCTTAACTACTCATGAAAATCTATGATTTCCAAAATGCATTACCATGTTTATATGTAGTTGCTATGGTATGATTTATGCCATGATTTTAAATTTGAATTATTATAAGTAAATGTTATCTTTTATTTATAAGGTGCAAGAGTTGTTAAACTTACAAAGTATAGAATCCCCTTTTTATGACTTTAAAATGATTTATTAGAGAATTAAGAGAAAGATAGCTTTAGTTAACGGAAATTTTAATTTGGTATACCAAAACCCGTAAGGGACATTTATCCATATGTTAGATTAGTCCCCGAAGGATTCGATTAGCAGGGACTATTAAGATTTTAGTTAGGTGCTATTGTTCACAAGGAACTGAGACGCCTTAAAATTAGGAAGTCTTTTGTAATTGCTTGAGAAATAAAGATAGCTTATGTTATCTGCAAGCTTCCGATTTCTTATTATTATGTATATTATAAATGAAATGATTTTGATGCTTCATTATTATTGATGTATATTTATTTCTTGTCCCATGTATAGTTATGGGTGAGGATTTATTATTAAGTTTTGTGATAAAACTATTTTTCTCACAAATACAACATTAGCTTTAGGGGAAAATAAATTATTAGAGTTATTTTAATATTGCACAATAAACTTTGAGTAACCATCATAAGATGGATGTATTAGGGGTGTAGTGTAATTAAGTTTCTGCCCTTCCCTAATCATAATTAATTCCGAACCCAATTGTTTTAAAAAGACCAGCTTTGCCAAATTGAAAGTTTTCCAATTTTTCCTTAAATAAAATTGGTAGCGACTCCATTGACCTATTAAAAATTAAAATATTTTTCTTGTCGCAGTGCCTTCAGGGACGTTATGACAATTTACCATGATTCGTTTTGTATTAAAATGATATAGCAATCATGATTTTCTTTGTAAATGAGCAACTCAGGATATTTTGTATCCCAGCTATAGTTTCAGTCTTGATTTATGATGAAAAGGTTATTTATATAATACTTGGTGTACACATGTCAGTGGGTAAGTTCCGTACCACTCCAAGGTCCCCAGGGACCCACCCTTGTTGTTAGATCCTAAATTTCACTAAGTTTGGATCATATGCATTTTTGAGGGCTATATAATAAAACCACATTTTGGGATCAAAAGTCTCTGGTAATTGTTCCTCAAAGGAAAATAAGTCAAAGAGCAATTTTTAATGATTTTTATGAAACCTTTAAACATTTCGTTTTAAGCCAATAAGTTTAGAAAATCTTGAAGATTCTGGATTTGAACTAAAATCCAAAATTTGAATTTGATTTGTTAGGATTTTTATTTTTATGATATTTTATTTGAATCCAAATAGAGGGTATTTCCTTATTTACATTTATGTTTTAAATTTAATAGAGAATAAAATAAATGAGGACATTGAAATATAAATAAGTGAATGTTAAGACAATTAGATACCTTGATGAAGGAAGATGTAGTTTAGGTGTTGTTGCTCAGAATTTTGGAGAAGACCTCACTAGCGAGTTGTTGTTTTTCCAGGTTTGCTAAGTGAGCATGTTCAATGTCATAATACAAAATGACACCTTCATTTAATGAGCCCAAACGTTATAAAACACCCACACTCCGGTTTTAGACCCCAAAACCAAGACCTGTCCTTTCCAAACCATCTTCCCTTCTCCCCCACTCACTCACTCCATTCCTTCTCCTCCCAAAGAGATCAACGTAAGATTTTATGGGTTTTGTCATTCCTTTCCTCTCCATTCCATGTTCTTTGGTTAATATTGTTGTTAGTCTCCATTGTTGTCAAGTGGGGGTATTCTCCCAATATTGTTAGAGTTATGTTTAAGCAATCTAGAAGTTGTTAGAGTCTAATGTGAGTTTTGTGGCTTCAATGGCAGATGTTGGTGTCATCCCTTCTCCCTAGGGCTCCGTTGGTATTGACATCATCACTTCCTTCCCTTCAAGTGAGTAGGTTTAAATATTATGACCTTTATGTTGGTCATTAGAGCTATTTTCTTTAAACTATAATATTATTGCATGGTTTTAGAGAATATTTTAAGATTTAGAGATTATGGTTGACTTTACTAAGTGTATGAAAATGATGATTTTCAACTAGAGCATGAAAATATGTTTTGACATTAACTCATGGGACCATTATTGTTAAAGTGATTTTTATTAAAGAGCTAGAGTATGATTATGACTAGATTGGAGATTTTATGAATTAGCATGATGACTTTAAGAGTAAAGTGATTACATATCATAGAGTTTTATGCCCAGAGAAATGCTACAGAGTTTTAGAAAAAATATGTTTCATGAATTAGGGACTAGACGGTAACTATGGAGAAATAGGGTGAGTTAATGGCTGAACCCCGATCGTTAACCTTGGTACCAAGTTGTCCCGAGAGGACAATCTCACATAGCAGAGAACGGAACCTAGTTAGGTATCCAATTTAGATCATAAGGGATCATAGAGAGAACCGTTATGCCATGGTTGACATGCATAACTAGAGAATATATTATATTGTTATGGAATGCATCATTAGAGATCCCTGTTTCTCTAGTATAGTACTATTATTTATGTTTTCACCGAGGTTAGCAGGATTATTGCCAATATGTTTATAAATAGTATGGATATGATTTCAGAGCTATTGTATTAACCAGTTTGATGATGTATGTTTATATGTGTGTGTGTGTGTTAATCTTTGTTATTGTCCCATAAGAGGGTTATGAGTGAGGACCTACTTACTGAGTTTTAGATAAAACTCACCCCTTTCTTTTTCCATTACATGTTCAATAGTTGCTGCTCTCCTCTTCCTCCTCCTCCCCAGGAGACATTCCAGTTAGTGAGCTTCACTTTGGAGTAAAGTACTCTTTGCATTTTGTATTGTGATAGAGTGCTCCAGTATACATTATGGATAGGTCTCAAACCATAGATGTATTATTTTGCATTTTGCACCATGATTTAGAGTATTTTGCATTTTTACATGATTATAGTTTTCATGGTTTATTTTATATAGAGAGCAACTCATATATAATATGGTGATTACAGATTCCATAGTTTGATTATGAAATGATTTTTGACTTGAGAGATTACCAATGATGATTATGTTTTCAAAGAGTTAAAGATTTATCAGAGATGAATTTACATTATAATAAATGGATTGTAATACCCAGTGTACACGTGTCAGTAGATGAGTCCATTTGGCCTTAGGGTCCTCTGGGACCCACCGTCGGGTCCTGATTTTCGCTAAGTTTGGACCCTACACCTCCTTGAAGGGCTATATGTTAGAGTCACATTCTTGGGATCAAAAGTTCAGTAATTGTTCCCAAGAGGGAAACAAGTTAAAGAATTATTTTTAATGATTTTTATGGAACCTTTAAATGTTTCATTTTTGACCAGAAGTTTAGAAAACTGTGATGATTTTCATATTTGAAGTAAAACCCAAAATTTAGATTTTGATTGGTTGGGGTTTTGATTTTTTTTATATTTTATTTGAATTCAAATGAGGTATTTCCTTATTTACATTTATGTTTGAAAGAAAATAGGAAGTAAAATAAATTATTCTAAAGTTATGGGAAGTAAAATAAGTGAGCGTTGAGACAACCTAGATGCGATTAGGTGCTGTTGCCTAAGATTCTGGAGAATACTCGCTGAATGAGTTATGCTTGCTGAGTAGGTAAGGCAAGAGTCTCGCTACAGAGATATATTCACTATGAGTGATTGTGCTCCAGTTCGCCTAGCGAAATTTACTCGTCAGCTGAATGTGTCTAATATCAGCAAGTGCAAAACAACGTTGTTTTGATAAATGATCCCCCAACCCTTTAAAACACCCCAAGCTCTGGGAAAACCCCATTTCCAAACCCTACCCCCAAAATCCCTCTTTCTCCTTCCTCACTCTCATCCTCTCCCAATCTAGCTTCCATCCAAGCTTTAAGGTGGGTTTGATTGTTGGTTTATGCTTCCTTTTCTCTCCTTGCTTCCATGTTCTATTGTATAGGCTTTGTTGTCCTCCATTGTTGTCAAGTGGTAATGCTCTCCCAATGTTGTTAGAGTTAGATTAGAGCTCTCTAGAGGTGATTAGAGTTTAATCTAGAGTTTGTGGCTGTTCTAAGCAGTTGATGGTGCCATCCCCACTCAATGGAGCTATATTGGTGTTGACGTCATTCTTTCCTCCTCTAGGTGAGTGGGTTTGATCTCATAACCTTAGTTTTATCATTATGAGTATATTATTGTATTATAGTTGTTAAACATGAGATTTGAGATGAGAAAAGTATAGAAAATGATTTTACATGATTATGTTTAGCTAGAAAAATAATGATTTATGTTGATGGCATAAAAGAAATATGTTTTACAAAACTATGGGACCATGATTGCTATATTGTATGTTATGGAAAATGTTTCACATATTTGAGAAATGATTTATTAAGAAAATATGTATATAGCAAGATGGCTATTTTACCGAATGTGTTTTTATGGGTTTTTTGATATCACCATGTATCTGAGTTTTAAGATTTCAAGCTATGTTTCTGAAAATTTAGTTAAAATATTTATATATATTAGAGAAATGTGAAGCAAAGTATGAACCCCATTGTTTAAAATTATGGTTTTACATTTATCAAGAATATGAAAAGTTATGTTAGCTTAAGATTTGAATTTAGAACTTCATTTTATGGTACCAAGAGGTACGAAATTCAGTATGATTGAACCTGCGATACATATTCTGTGGGCTTGAAATTGAAATGCCTACAAGCGGTGATCCCTTAGGCATGATTTTCACAGCTACAATTATGCTAAAATCAGATTATTAGAGTTATATAAATCTAAAACTCTAGTGTACTAAGAATTTAGTGGTTCTGCTTTGCCAGGGAAGTACCCATTTTCAGCTATGGTTTTCTTTTTTTGTCAAACTAGTTTAGATGGTAGCTATGGAGAAACAAACAATGAGTTAATGGCTGGGAAAAACAATCGTTGACCTTGGTACCAAGTTGTCCTTAGGCAATTTCAGAGAACATAAACACGTGTTCTTCCCTATGTCCGTGTTGGGGGAAGTACGTGTTCTTCCCTGTGCTCCTGCCCGGGGGAAGTAACAAAGCCTCGAAGGTGAAGCTCGTGTTTGGCACCTATAGAGGATTGCTTATGTCATGGTTGACATGCATAACTGGAGGATATATTATGATATGATTAGTAAGCATATATCCACGTTTAATTTCTCTATTAGACTCTGTTATTTTTATTTTTAGAGATTATTGATTTTTTAAGAGAATATTTGATTTAAGAGCCATTATGTGTATGAAAAAAAGGTTTCCTATTGGAGTAAAAATCTAGAGATGTTTTTCTATGAATTTATAAATATAGAGATATCTTTTCTGTAAAATTTCACATATGAATATCTCATGGTTTATGATTGCTGCATGTATATTGTATATTTCTTGGTTGTCCCATGTGGGTGATGGGTGAGAGCTTACTCAACGTGTCCATTGACTTACCATTCTCCATTCCTCCTCATAGTTGTAGGTACAATGTTGCTTAGCCTTCAGTTTGGCAAACAATTTTTTCAGTGATGAGTCTTACTTTGGAGTAAGGTTTAGTTTAGAGTCCTGTTAGAGTAGAGTGCTCCAGGAGATATGCAGGGTAGGATCAGCCATGCATAGATTTCAAATTATTTGAATTGAAATTGAAATTGTAGAGTTTGATTAAAAATACGTGTAAGCTAGAGATGAAATTATGATTTAGTTCATAAGTTAAATTGATTTTCAGAGTATGATTGATATGCTATCAGAGCTTCATATATCAAGTATGTCTGTTATATGATTTAGATATAATGTTTAAATAGAGATTTAGATGAAACCATAATTTAGAATAAAAAAGTATATTATTTTATGCATATAGAAGGACTTAGAGGTCACGAGACTTATGTGGGATAAGATTCCTCACGTGGTCACATTCCCTGGTTGGTCATGACAATTTTAATATTAAATTAAACATATAGAAAGACTAGAGGTCATGAGGCTTACGTGGGATGAGATTCCTCACGTGCAAGTCACATTCCCAAGTCAGGTCATGACAATTTATGATTATTATGGTTCAGGATATGTGTATTTGGTTAATGATTTGAAATGGATTTATGAATAAAATATGCATATAGTATGACTTGCAATTACGAGGCTTACATAGAGACAGAGTTTTCCATTTGCAATTATTGAAATCGGATCGTGACATTGGAGATTCTCGTAACACTTTTTAAAAGATTAAATACACATATTTTAGTCTTTAAAACATTTCATAACAATGGTGTAAATAGGATGGTTTGGATTAAATTTGTAGAGTAAACATGTCCAAACCAATCAACTTTTAGTTGGTTTGGATTCAAGAAATTATTTTGTCAAAATTCAAACCAAATCAAATTGATTTAAACGGGGATTGGATTACCTATTTACCTATTCTCATTTTTAGCAATTTTTGCCTAAAGAGTTCAATAAGGTTTTTTGTTGGGGACTACATTGAGTTATTTGTACTGCAAATTCAAAAAGAAAGAATGAGGGAAAAGTTTGGTTTAGGTCGAGTATTGGTTTCGACACGTGAAATTTGATGACCAAACCAAACATAATAGCTGTCAAAAGGGTCGTTCTCACTAAATCCTGACTTTTGCATCAAGGCCTTGGCAACGCAGATATGTCTGGAACCCTAGGCCGTCATCGGCCAGTCTAGAGACATATGGACTTGAGGTATTACAACTTACTAAAACCAAAATTTAGAGCACTATGACAAAAAAATAATATTAAAAAGGGGTCAAGCAAAAAAACAAATAGAGGAATTTAAGACTTGACTAAATATCTCTTTTATTTAAAGTTATAATTATAAGTTTCATCACTATATGATAAAAATAAAATATTTTATTCAACCAATATATTAAATGTTATCAAAATATTACAATTTTATCATTAATAATTTATATATATATATATATATATATATATAATGTTACTTAAATTAATGAATCAGTATTTATAGTGAAAGCAACGTAATCTTAGTGAAACTCAATGATATAAATCATAATCCATGGTTGAATATGATAACTTCCGTTCATACATAACGGTATTCTTTCTGACATGCAGTGTGAACAAATTTTATAAGTTCAATCATATGATATTAATAAATTTATATATTTGAAAGAGTAAATTACCAATTTTATAAGTTCAATTGGATAATATCAATAAATTTATATATTTGAAAAAGTAATAGTACATTTATTTTAGATTTTGAAAAAGGTGATTAGGTAACTTAAATTTTATATTTAATTAAAAAAATTGAAAATTGATTTTTTTCAAAAACTACTCTTTTAACTTTTACAAAAAAACTAAAAATTAATTTTTTTATTAAACTCAGATTATTTTTTAAAAATTATTCAACTATATAAAAAGTGATTTTTTTAGTAAAAAAAGTAATTTTGGGGCTCCATAATCCCAGATAATTGCACCCTAAATTAGACAATCCTACTTGTAAGTAACATAACACATAACCCACAATCAATAGCACATATAGATGTTAAGAGCTTGCAGCAATTGAATACAAACACATACTTCAAAGTTCAAACAGCAAAAAAAATATAAAATAGATTGCCAAGAGCTGAGTAGGCGGGTAGGAAAATAATTTTCCTTTCTTATTCACAATGTCAAAGCACAACATGAGTAACACGGTACAAATGATGAGGTCTGGTGAATGAAATTAGCATATGTAATCATCCCTCACAAACATGAAGGTCGCACATATTCCTTATTCAACGCAGCGAAATGCAGGGTACATAAGCAAGGAAGCAAACTAGTAGATGGGAGTGGACACAGAAACTGCAGTCATGAACTCGTGATCTGATTCCAGCGCGGTCATTGTATCTGGAAAAAGACACATCTCCAAGTCTATGCTTCCCCCTGCTTCACGGCCTGGGTAACATGTCACTTTCCCATCAAATTTGTTGGCAGACCCGCTCAGAACCGCCACAGCTTTCCCCATTCCAAACTCATTCCCATACATGTTGAACCTCGGTGAACTACTCACCATCACGCAGCAGGGGTCATATAACCGACCAAATTGATAGACTACAGGAGAATGTAGCCACTCTTTGACCCGCTCCAACACCACTCTGTTGTCATGGTTTGCAACAGTGAGGTGCAACTTCCATGCAGCCCAACCCAGATCATGTTCGAGCAATTCCCCTGCCGTTGCCGCTCCACTCAAAACATTGATTGAGTTTCCGAAGTATCCCTGAGGCAGAGGCCGTTCCATTCTTGATCGGTTGTTCGCGGACATCTTGCAAGAGGTCCTCTGATAATGAGGCAAAGCGCGCGCACGTGTTATGCATCTCCAAACAAGCGCGGACAAGGATTGGAACGAAGAGATGCTGGTGGTGTTGGATTCTTTGTTGGCCTTGGCTTTCAGTCTGGCGATGGACTCCGCGGAGAAGTGGAAGATTCTCTCTCAGCTGTGGTGCTTCAAGTCTACTAACAAACTCGTCATGGTGTTTGAAGGGAAGATTGATTGGTTGACCGCAACCCTCTAGAAACCAGCGTGTGTGAACTGGTTGGTGTGAAATGGGAACATCGTTGTCAAGCCCTTTTACTTGAGCTTGAAAAATCTCAGACAGTGTGTTGAAGAAGCTCCAATAAGCAGTGCCATCAGCGAGAGAGTGGTTCATGGAACAGCCTATGAAAACAGCGTCTATAAGTTCGGTGACTTGGATGGACAACAAAGGCATGGTGTGGCCATCATGGTTGACTGCTCTGTCGTGGTCAAAGAATGACTGGACAATGGGAGGGACGTCAACGGGGGAGAGGATATCGGATACCGTCAGATCAAGAGTTGCATAGATGAATCTAGCTCCGGGACCGTTGATGCAGTCAACGGAAACAGTATAAGAGGGAGGGTCTTGGGTTTTGTGGGTGACAAGGCGGCCAGCTAAAGGATAGAAATGGAAAAGGGCAAGAGAGAGGGAGTGCTTCAGATTATCCAAGAGAGTGTGTGTGAAACCTGGTTGGTTGTTATTATGTGGCTTCTTGAAGAGGAGGCCCTTCTGGATATAATGAACAGACAACATGGCAATATCCCAGGGTGTTAAGTAGCATACTTGTTGGGTTGAGTCTTCGGTGGGGGAGCGCTGTGGCTTGATGTAGCATTCTGAAACGCGTCGAACACATGTGGTGCTCATCATACACTACAAGTAATTAGTAATCACAGGATTCACTATTTGGCTGTCGAGAGATTAGATGTTAATTTCTAATTTCCTGACCTGGCTTGATTTGGGATGGTAGTGCTTAATATATTTGATGAGTTTTTTGCTGTTCAAGACAACCAAGAAAATTTGAACAAGATTACCTTTATTGTTAAAAAAATAGGGAATAGCAAATGGACATAAATAAAACAATAAATACAGGCGGCTTTGTTTACCCAGCATTGAGTATTGTGGAAAATGGAAACGAATTCCAACACCAAGACAGTTGGCGAAGGACAAAACGGATTTGTGATCCAGATTCCACCATGTTTCACGGAGGTGGAAAATGTTTGCCTGCAGAAGCAGAAGAAGAAGGTGGGTAAGTAATTTTCCGAGCCTTGCTGAGTTAGCTCAATTGAAAAAGAAGAATAATGTGATTTTGTACATGCAACAAGACAGAAATAGCTAATTTATAAGAGAGTAAGATTTGGTTGGGCATTGTTGTAGGACATTGTTGTTGCTGCTAAGCTCTTTGCACTCTTAGAGTATGTATGATTGGGAAGTAAAATTAAGGATAATTTTTTTATGATTGACCTTCATGTGTAATTTTATATATGAAATTCAATTAATAAAAATTTACCCTCATTTTTACCTTCCAACCAAACATACCCTTGAGAAGATAATATTGTTTGGTAAAATAATCCAAAAGTTGTTATTGATAAACAGAAGTCATAATAATAGTATTTGATAACTATGCTCCAAATATTCAAAATAAAAATAATAGATATAGATATTAAAGAGTTTAATTTCTATATTTATTTTCCTTAGTTAAATTAAAGTCATATTAATCTTTTAAATTTCATAAAACAAAAATCAACTCTAAAAAACACCTATGAGGTAGTTTTTAAAAATCAGGAGCAAAAACACCTCAACGTTTACCAAAAGAAAAAATCAACTTATGATTTTCATAAGTCAAAGTACGCTCCGAAGAGGATGAACAAACCCACCCAAATTAGTACTTTAATTTGACAAAATTTTTATTTTAACATTTTATTTGTTGAAAAAAAATTAAACACCTATATTTTAGTCTTCAAAATATTTCATATTGTAACTTCAATATTTCATATTATAACAAAAAACTTTCAAGTCTTGAAAAATATTTAATAAACTTAGAAGAAAATTTAAAGGTGAAATATATAAAATATTTACAAAATAAAATAAAAAATAAAAATATTCATGATTAAGATTAAGCTAGAATATTGATTAATAATTATGTAAATTATTATAAGATGAAAATACCTGTGTCAAGAATTGTTCAGAATATGAAAGCAAAATAAAATTGATAATTGTCTGGCTTTGACAATGGTGTTATTTATACACGCCATATCAAACAATGGTGTATGGCTTTGACAATGATGATTATCTACCAATATATGGAATTGAAGTTGTGTGGCTTTGATTGTTAAGAAAAGGATTGTCTCAAGATGTAAATTTAAAAATCAATGTAATTTAAGAGAAAAGGGTTGTCCTATTATCAATGAAAAGACTCGAATAGTCGGATGTAATTTTAAAAATCTAGAAATGATCAAGCATAATATTAGCAACTTACTAAAAGTGGGTCTCAGGAAAATTCAATATTGTTTCCCCTAAATATTAATATTATGCGTTTGGTTCTCGCTACGAGAGAGAAGAGAATCTACTCCTGTTATGGTAAAAACTAAAAAGATAACAGAAGTTAATCTCATTATAATTTTCCATATTTCCCTAAAATGTTAATATCACCATTTCACTCGCGATGCTTCCATACGGCTACAGTGCCATTGACCCGGCAGCTACCATGGCACTGCCATTGCAAAGTCGTCATAACATTCCACCAACGACATTTGATAATAATGAGTGTGGACGAGTCTTCAAATTAATCCTTAAAATTCTACATGAGTCATTTTGATACTAAAATTTTAAAATTAATTTTTTTATCCCTAACATTATAAAATGTAAATCACATTAGTTCCTGATTCTATTTCTGTTATTTTTATCAATTTCTGATGTTTCACACTAATTGACATGTCTATGATATTCTATTTGGCCATTGCAAATGAAATTGCAAGGAGATAAATATAATTCAAGATTATAATATGAATTTAGCTTATAAATAACATTGTTAACATATTTTATATATACTAACCGTTTAAATCTATTATTCAATTATATCATTTCTAAGGTCAAGTAGAATATAGTTTATCACAAATATATCATTTAACATGATAAAATGTGAAGGTAAAGTAAAAATAAAATGAAGTCTGGAATAACTTCAATTTTGTAATGTTAGGACTAAAAAGTTAATTAATCCGAAAAATTAAAATGACTTACAGGACTAACTTGAGTATTCACTGAGTTTAAATATATACCATGGTGCTAGGACAATCCATCAAGAGGGGAAAAAAAAAGCCAACCATCATAAATTCAAATTAACTGGATAAATTTCATAGAAGTTATAAGGAATTTAAAAAAAAAAAAAAACCACCATCAAACAATCAAACGGCATTAAGAGAAAATAAAGCAAAATGTAAAGCAAAAAACTAATCCAAGGAGTGTCGCTAATCCTACAAGAAATCTGAAACACAAAATTGTGAAGCTCTGAGATCATGAGAGTTGCAGTGAACTGACATACAGAATCTACGACACCAGATTGTCATTCAGTGAGAGTGAAGCCAGTTGATCGGCTGGGGCTTGCTGCTGAGCAACATTTTTCAATACATCCATGGCCTCGGCAACTTTTGCCTTGAGAGCATCTGGTGACTCAATCAGATGCAATACTTCAGGCTGGTCCATCTCCAAAAGCTTGCCTGTAGCCTTTGCTGCTGCATCATGTTCCAGCTTATCAACAAGTGGGTATAAAGCTTCACCAAGCATCTGCCAAACCATTCAAGAGAAAGTCAGTATGACAAATTTTTAGTGCACATGAAACAATTGGTAACTCAGCTCAAATGTGCTGAAACAAAAGCAGGTAACAGGTCTTACAGTCCTCTGCTGTCCAGGAGGAGCATTTGCAAGGGCTGTAGCCAAATGGGCATTGGCTGTCCCATGGCATCCCGGATGGGCAGCGCACCCATGTCATAATTGACTGTCAGCATTGGAGCATCCTGCATGTTGCGACCAGATGGGTAACGATAGCCACGTCCCTTGGAAGCATCTGTAAAAACACAGCACAAGGCATCCCACCATCAGGCTTTAACAGCAAAGACATGAAAAAATTGGAAAAAGAAAACAGAAACCACAGAGGTCATGCATTAGCAGACCTGCTGCTGCATCAACGGCACCGGTTGCACAGGACCTGTTCCTCGGCGTCCACCTGGGCGCTGTCCTTGTTGACCCTGCTGAACCACTGGAACAAAGAAGCTCGGCATTGGAGCACCTGGCCTCATCCCAGGAACAAGTTGCTGCTGGTAACCAAATCCAACCTGTAAATATTATTGGAGGGATGATTACTGTATTTGTGTAAATACAAATTCAATAAATGAGAATCAATTTGAAAATAAATTTTTCATCTAATATTGCAAAGCAAGGAAAGGTTATTTGTTTATATGACAACTAACCACTACAACACGAGCAAGAAATAATGTTTTGGGGGGGGGGGGAGTGTACAATTTCACTGCTAATAAAAACTTTGGCAGAGGTATTAAAACCAACTGAAATGGAAAGAATTGATTAGCCAATATAAAAGTTGAATTTCAAATATTTTTCCACAAAAATACCACCAAAACTAAAAATTGAAAAACAAGGTAAATAAAATCTTTGTAATTACTTGAGGAATGACGGCTGGAGGTGCTTGCCCATACATAAAGGGATGCCTAAGACCCAGGGCACTAGGAGGATACAGTGGCAGATGAGGTGCAACAGAAGGAGCCATTGAAACATTCGTCATTTGTGAAAATTGTGCCTGTATGAAATAAATAATCATGCTGGGTGAAAATAATTAGACACTGCACATATAAATGAATGAATAAGGAAAGACCTCTTCATTCATGTCAATCATTAACAGACTAACAGCCTACAATATCCCCAAATCTTATAAATCATGACCATAATTTTCTCCTGATTCTAAGTGAAACTACGGCTTTATTTTGCTTTCCTTACATTATCTAACAGGGCCAGATAGTATTGCCTCCTTTTTCATTTTCACTTCCTCACTAATCTTTCCACTTTCACATTGACAGGGGTCTAAATTATTATTCTCAATCAAGCAATTCCAAAGCTTCCAATTCCATGTATGCAAATGAGTAGTGTTGGAGAATTGTAATTGTTCTATGCATTTCTGTGAGTGCATACCAGCCGTATCTTATCCTCTAGCTTTTAGAAATTGTCATATCCCTGTATCCACATCGTGCTATAATGTATTTGACATCATATTGGAAATTCAACAGCAACATAATCGTTGCTATTCTACTGTCAATGACGGACACAATGCAGGAATTTCTGCTCCTAAAATTTATCACAATGTGTTCATAAAGAATATAATTAAATGCTGACCCAGTTGGGCATCGTCCATGCCTTGCACTGCTGCATGGGCCTGGCGCACCCCACCGAAAAAAAATGCTGACCCAGTGTTGTGCAGTATTACCTGCAACTTTGCTCTCCTCTCTTCTTTTCTCTCTGCAAGGGCAACATAGAGAGGTTTGCCAGCAATAATTTTACCTTTCACCTCACCGAGCTACAAGTTCCAATAGAATTGAATATTAGCAATAAAGTTCATTGTCAATCATTAAGGAATAGTCACTGACATTTCTATACGTACAGCTCGAGCTGCTTCCTCAGGAGTTGAAAGTGCAACAAATCCAGATCCTCGACTAACTCCATGTGGATCACGCATAACCTGCAGGTCAGGCAAAAAGAAAATATATTTCACAAAATTGAAGACTTTGACAGTGCAGATACTAAAAAAAAAGAAGAACCATATTTTCCCACCTTGCATGTAGTTATTCATGCAAGTTCCCTGACCTGCAGCAAAAAGTTCCAAACTCAGCAAAAAGTTCCCTGAGCTTTTCATCACAGATGCTATCATCCAAGTTCTTGAGGTACATGTGAGCACCTTGATATTTGTCAGCAGCTTCCTTCATACTCTGCTCAAAGCACTCTTTCAGCTCATTCTCTCTTTCAGATTTTTTCTGGGCTTTTCCAACATTCCACTCCTTAGCTTTTTTATATGAGCAGAAGTCTAATATCTCATTTTTATACACACCTACAATAAAATTGGTGGAATCTCTAAATAAGTAAGAAATCTTAAATAAAGTTGGTGGGATCTATTTTTTATTGTGAGTGCATGTAAAAATGAGTTGTTAAACTTGTTCGCGTGCAAAACTTCTCGAAACTAAATAGCTTTCAGACAAAACAAAACAAACAAAAAAAGAAGAAGAAAACAATCAATAGCACATAGATGTTTAAAGCTTACAGCAACAGAACACATACACATACTTCTAAGTTCTAAGAGCAATAAAACAGATTGCCAAGAGCTGAGTCGGCGGGTAGGAAAATAATTTTCCTTTCTTATTCACAATGTCAAAGCACAACATGAGTAACACGGTACAAATGATGAGGTCTGGTGAATGAAATTAGCATATGTAATCATCCCTCACAAACATGAAGGTCGCACAAATTCCTTATTCAACGCAGCGAAATGCAGGGTACATAAGCAAGGAAGCAAACTAGTAGATGGGAGTGGACACGGAAACTGCAGTCATGAACTCGTGGTCTGATTCCAGCGCGGTCATTGTATGTGGAAAAAGACACATCTCCAAGTCTATGCTTCCCCCTCCTTCACGGCCTGGGTAACATGTCACTTTCCCATCAAATTTGTTGGCATACCCGCTCAGAACCGCCACAGCTTTCCCCATTCCAAACTCATTCCCATACATGTTGAACCTCGGTGAACTACCCATCATCACGCAGTACGGGTCATATAACCGACCAAATTGATAGACTACAGGAGAATGTAGCCACTCTTTGACCCACTCCAACACCACTCTGTTGTCATGGTTTGCAACAGTGAGGTGCAACTTCCATGCAGCCCAACCCAGATCATGTTCAAGCAATTCCCCTGCCGTTGCTGCTCCACTCACCACATGAATTGAGTTTCCGAAGTATTCCTGAGGCAGAGGCGGTTCCATTCTTGATCGGTTGTTTGTGGCCAACTTGCAAGAGGTCCTCTGATCATGAGGCAAGCCGCGCGCACGTGTTATGCATCTCCAAACAAGTGCTGACAAGGATTGGAACGAAGAGATTTTGGTGGTGTTGGACTCTTTGTTGGCCTTGGCTTTCAGTTTGGCGATGGACTCTGCTGAAAAGTGGAAGATTCTCTCCCTCAGCATTGGTGCTTCGAATCTACTAACAAACTCGTCATGGTTTTTGAAGGGAAGATTGATTGGTTGACCGCAACCCTCAGGAAACCAGCGTTTGACAACGGGTTGGTGTGAAATGGGAACATCGTTGCCAAACCCTTTAGCTTGAGCTTGAAAAATCTGAGACCATGTGTTGAAGAAACTCCAATAAGTAGTGCCATCAGCGAGAGAGTGGTTCATGGAACAGCCTATGAAAACAGCGTCTATTAGTTCGGTGACTTGGATGGACAACAAAGGCATGGTGTGGCCATCATGGTTGACTGCTCTGTCGTGGTCAAAGAATGACTGCACAATGGGTGGGACGTCAACGGGGGCGAGGATATCGGATACCGTCAGATCAAGAGTTGCATAGATGAATCTAGCTCCGGGACCGTTGATGCAGTCAACGGAAACAGTATAAGAGGGAGGGTCTTGGGTTTTGTGGGTGACAAGGCGGCCAGCCAAAGGATAGAAATGGAAAAGGGCAAGAGAAAGAGAGTGCTTCAGATTATCCAAGAGAGTGTGTGTGAAACCTGGTTGGTTGTTGTTATGTGGCTTCTTGAAGAGGAGGCCCTTCTGGATATAATGAACAGACAACATGGCAATATCCCAGGGTGTTAAGTAGCATACTTGTTGGGTTGAGTCTTCGGTGGGGGAGCACTGTGGCTTGATGAAGCATTCTGAAACGCGTCGAACACGTGTGGTGCTCATCATACACTACAAGTAATTAGTAATCACAGGATTCACTATTTGGCTGTAGAGAGTTTAGATGTTAATTTCTAATTTCCTGACCTGGCTTGATTTGGGATGGTAGTGCTTAATATATTTGATGAGTTTCTTGCTGTTCAAGACAACCAAGAAAAGTTGAACAAGATTTGGTAGAATAGCACATGGACATAAATAAAACAATAAATAACTGCGGCTTTGTTTACCCTGCATTGAGTATTGTGGAAGGGTGCGTTCTATGGTGCAGACCTTACTCACATGGGTTGAGGGCAATTTTATATGTGTAATAGTTGACCAAGTTTCGAGGTGCAGACCTTACTTACATGAGGGCAATTTAGCATGTGTAATAGTTGACCAAGTTTCGAAATCTTTGCTGAATGATGATTAGAAAAATCAACATTTAATGCACAATAACCATGGTGCTTTCTCTTTAAGAGAAGCATGTCTTGTTTAGTATTTTCCTCTTTTAAATTAGTACTTAACACAGTCCAACCCCTTTCCATTGTTGACTATAGCAGCTCCTACATGTCCATTTTCATCGGCGCATCGAGCTCTTCTCTGTCATCATCATAGCATTCCCTGTCGCCACCTTTACCCTCCAGGTTGCAGCACTTCCTTGCCCTCTGGTCCATCATCATCAGCAACCCCACCACCGTTCAACACATCTTGAAGACCCACTTGTATATTACATGTTTTAGTTTCCATTTGAATTTGTCTAACGGTGCAAAACCACACAACACATCTTGAAGATCCAAATGGAATAACACCATGCATATTATCCTATTGACCAAATGATATGGCATCTTATTGTTCAAATGGTATAAGACAAATTCAAGAGGAAACTACAAGATGTTGACCCATGTTAGATTTGAGTTTGGTCTTCAACTAGGTACTATTGGGAGCTTGGCTATGGAGTTCATTGACAGCAAAGGGGTTTACAATTTTTTTTTTAGGGAAATCCTTCTATTATTTAGGAGATAGACATTTCCTTTTCTGACCTTTTTAATTTTTTAACACAAAAAAATTGACCGTAAGCAAAGTAACCATTAAAAGAGAAGGCCAAAACTAACATACGGCGACCTACCACACAAGACTTTAAACCAGTGACACGTGTCTTTATCTTAACGTGCCACATTATTACTTCACTATTCCTTATAGAATGTTTTCAAGGAAACACTTAAATCCTCATACAATTTTTTTGATGGATAAATTGATCCTAATAATTGTAAATACCCACATTGGTCCCTTATAATTGTTAAAATAGGACATTATAAGTTCTTTAAGGTCAATGTTAAGACTAGAAGGCAGAAATGACATAAGAGCTCGGTTTGAGAAGGCAAACTAGTCTAGAGAAAATATACCTCTGGAATAAGAAGAGCTCAACTAGGACTAGACAAAGTTCGGTATATGTTAGGCTGATAATCATGGGACGAAGCCAAGTCACCTGTCATTCGAGCTCAACCCCTTAGCTAAGCTCTCCTATCCGCTAAACTCTATTTCTCAAAAGCTTCATCTTCTCACAGTCGAAGCTTGCAGTCGATTAAGGACCTATGCCTATTTTTATAATTATGAAGGATCAATTTGAGGATTTACAATTGTTATGAATTAATTTATCTATAAAAGAAATTGTTATTGAGCAATTTGAATGTTTGCTCAATGTTTCCTGCACGATAGAAGGCACCATTGTGGAAAATGCAAACGAATTCCAAGACCAAGAAAGTTGGCGAAGGACAAAACGGAGGCTCTTTCTAACATGGGCTTGGACCTTGATGGTCCTTTAACTTTAGGCTTTAAAGCTTGTATATTCAAGGCATTTGTAAATTTATGGAAATTGCACAAATGATCCAAGACGAAAAGAATAAAAATTATGAAATTACATTTGACTCCAATTTTAGTTTCTCAATTAGTGGGTCATAATTATACTCTACCCATTTAATTTATTTATAAGTACCTTCTAAGAAAAAAAATTATTCAACATTATCTGTCATAGATTTTTAAAGAAATATTAATTATCTTTTTTCACTTTTACCTTTACACATATCTCTTACGCATAAACTTCTCATAATAATAATTACTTTCTAAATCCTAATAATTTGTAGTCACATACATGAAATTTTAATGTACAAAATTGACACTATTAATAAGAAATAAAAGAAGTATTATACATTTTTTTTAAAAAAGGCAATTTTGTCACCAAAAGCTTTTTAATGTGTGTTTATACATTTTTAATGATTTCTTAATTTATGTGCTAAAATCTTAAAAGATGTTTATTGAAAAACAAAGGGAGTAGTTGAATGGTTTTAGCATAATGGAAAATTTCATGAATGAACTCAATATGTAAAATTTTACTTGAAATTTATCCATAAAATTTTTTACCATATTTTTAACCCCCTACCTAAACATAATCCTACTGTATCTTTTTTCTCTGATGATGGATATGGTCAATTGGTTATTGGTTAAGGTATATGGGATTTCTTCACGCATGCACCATAGGCATGACCTTGGTATTATTAGTGTGGCCAAAAAAAAAAAAAAAAAACAACCGTTACTACTGATACCTCGACATGCATTTAATTGTTTTGGATAAATAACACCAAATTTTCACCAGAAAAAGGAAAAAAAATATCTCATTGAATATAGAATTAGAGTTTAAAATTGGATAGGCCAATTTCAATTTTTAAATTTTTTTTAGTAACGTATAGAGTTAAATTATAATTTCATGATCTAGTTTTATGGAATTAAAAAATAGTCAAAATGGATCAGATTCTTCTTAATATTCTTAATTAATAGCCTATGGATCATCCTAATTTAAATTTGAATAAGGAATAAAAATTATTATTTTACTATATTTTCATTTTTATATAATATATAACTACAACTAATAAATGTTTAAATAATAATATCAATTTTGAAATTTATAAATATAAAAAATATTTATAATTTTTTATTAAATATTTATATAAGATTAGAATTATTTGAAATAATGAGAGGAAAATAGTATATCATATAGTATAACATATTATATATTGTCATATAAAAACTTGTATAATATTAAAATGTTGACGTACCTTATACTATCAATACTTATCATATAGATGTTTTTATATTATAAATAATTGTAATGTTAAGTAAATGCTTAACTAAAAAGTAAAATTAGAATAAAATAAAAATAATTGCTTTTTTGATAATTTTTTCACAGTTATGTATAAGGCCGTAATTTTCATTATATACTAATTTTAAAAATAAAATAATGTTAACAAATTAGTTTGTATTAGTTATATAAATTTTACGGGAAGCAATAACAGTCTTTTTTTTTTTTACTTTTTATTTTAAAAATGGAAACTATGTTTGAGTTTCTATTTAATAATTCCTTTACAATCGCATAATATCCTGGAAACACGATAGCAAACTCTAACTACAGTTCCAAAAAAAAAAACTCTAAATAGAACTAATAACGTCTTTTCCCTTAATTATAAAATTGCCTTACAGCTTTATAAAATACTAAAACACCACCTGGACCATTATAGTCCACAACTCCACCCTCCCCATCTTAGAATCCTTCCAAAAGGGCTTAATGGTCCAGATCCCCATGTTTCACGGAGGTAGGAAACGTTTGGCTGCAGAAGCAGAAGTTGGTAAGAAAGTACTTTTCCGAGCCTTGCTGAGTTAGCTCAATTGGAAAAGAAGAATCATGTGATTTTGTACATGTAATATGATAGAAATAGCTAATTTATAAGAGAGTAAGGCTTGGTTGGAAATTGTTGTTGGGCATTGTTGTAGCTGTTAAGCTCTTTGAATTCTTAAGAAGATAATATTATTTGGTAAAATAACACAAAAGTTGTTATTAATAAGCAGAAGTCATGATAATAGCATTTGGTAACTATACTCCAAATATTCAAAATAACAATAATAGATATAGATATTAAAGAGTTTAATTTCTATATTTATTCTTAATTAAATTAATATCATATTAATTTTTAAAATTTCATAGGACAGAAGCTAACTTTAAAAAACACCTCATGAAAGTAGTTTTTAAAATCATGAGCAAAAACATCTCAGTTTTTTGACTTACCAAAAGAAAAAATCGACTTATAATTTCAATAAGTTAAAGTACACCTCAAAAGAGGATTAACAAACTCACCCAAATTAATACTTTAATTTGTGAAAGATTTTTTATTTTAACATTTTATTTGTTGAAAAAATTAAACACCTATATTTTAGTCTTCAAAATATTTCATATTATAACTTCAATATTTCATATTATAACAAAAAAACTTTCAAGTCTTGAAAAATATTTAATAAAGTTTGAAGAAAATTTAAAGGTAAAAAATATAAAAGATTTACAAAATAAAATCAAAAATAGAAATATTCCTGATTCAGATTAATCTAGAATATTGATTAATAATTATATAAATTACTATAAGATGAAAATAGCTGTGTTAAGAATTGTTCAGAATATGAAAGAAAAATAAAATTGAGAATTGTCTGGATTTGACAATGGGGTTATTTATACATGCCATATCAAACAATGGTGTATGGCTTTGACAATGATGATTATCTACCAATATGTGGAATTGAAGTTGGATGGCTTTGATTGTTGTCCTAAGAGAAAAGGATCGTGTCAAGATTTAAATTTAAAAATCAATGTAGTTTAAGAGAAAAGGGTTGTCCTATTATCAATGAAAAGGCTCAGATGTAATTTTAAAACTCTCAGAAATGGTCAAGTATAATATTAGTAACTTACTAATAGTAAGTCTCAGGAAAATTCAATATTGTTCCCCTAAATATTAATATTATGCGTTTGGTTCTCGCTACGAGAGAAGAGAATCAACTCCTGTTATGGCAAAAACTAAAAAGATAACAGACGTTAACCTCAAAATAATTTTCTATATTTCCCTAAAATGTTAATATCACCATTTCACTCGCTATGCTTCCATATGGCTACAGTGCCATTGACCGGGCAGCTACCATGGCACTGCCATTGCAAACTCGTCATAACATTCCATCAACGACATTTGATAATACTGAGTGTACACGAGTCTTCAAATTAATCCTTAAAATTCTACATGCGAGTCATTTTCATCCTAAAATTTAATAACATTGTAAAATACAAATCACATTAGTTCCTGATTCTATTTCTATTATTTTTATCATTTTCTGATGTTCCACACTAATTGACATGTCTATAATGTTCTATTTGGCCATTGCAAATGAAAGTGCATGAAGATAAATATAATTCAATATTATAATATAAATTTAGCATATAAATAACATTATTAATATATTTGATATATGCTAAGTTTAAATCTATTACTCAATCATATCACTTTAGAAGCCAAGTAGAGTATAGTTTATCCCAGATATATCATTTAACATGATAAAACGTGAAGGTAAAGTAAAAATAAAATGAAATCTGAGACTAACTTCAATTTTGCAATGTCGGAACTAAAAAGTTAGTTTTTAACCTGAAAAACCAAGAGTCTGTTTGGTTTTAAATTTCTAGTTTTCGGGATTTTGTAAAGGAAATCCTGGAAATTGAAATTGAAAATTGAAAATTTTAAAACATATTTGGTTTGAGTTTCAGTTTTCATTTTCAATTTTTCAGATTTTGTGAAGGAAATGGTGAAACTGTTTGCTTTGCTGAAACAGTTTTCAGTTTTTCCTTCACAAATCTGTAAAATTGAAAGTGAAAATTATTTTCAGCAAAACAAACAGCCATTAAAATTTACAGTTTTCAAAATTTTCAATATTTTCTTTACAAAATCTGGAAAACTGAAAACTGGAAACTAGAATGAAACAGGCCTTTAGAATTTTCAATAATTCCTTCACAAAATCTAAAAACTGAAAAACTAAAAATGAAAACTGAAAATTAAAAAATAAATCCAAACACGCCCTACCCACAGGACTAACTTGAGTATTCACTCGAGTTTAAATATATACCATGGCGCTGGGACAATCCACCAAGAGGAAAAAAAATAAAAGCCAACCATCATAAATTCAAATTAACTGGATAAATTTCATAGAAGTTATAAGGAATTTAAAAAAAAAAAAACCACCATCAAACAATCAAACGGCATTAAGAGGAAATAAAGCAAAATGTAAAGCAAAAAACTAATCCAAGGAGTGTCGCTAATCCTACAAGAAATATGAAACACAAAATTGTGAAGTTCTGAGATCATGAGAGTTGCAGAGAACTGACATACAGAATCTACGACACCAGATTGTCATTCAGTGAGAGTGAAGCCAGTTGATCGGCTGGGGCTTGCTGCTGAGCAACATTTTTCAATACATCCATGGCCTCGGCAACTTTTGCCTTGAGAGCATCTGGTGACTCAATCAGATGCAATACTTCAGGCTGGTCCATCTCCAAAAGCATGCCTGTAACCTTTGCTGCTGCATCATGTTCCAGCTTATCAACAAGTGGGTATAAAGCTTCACCAAGCATCTGCCAAACCATTCAAGAGAGAGTCAGTATGAAAAAATTTTAGTGTACATGAAACAATTGGTAACTCAGCTCAAATGGGAAACAAAAGCAGGTAACAGGTCTTACAGTCCTCTGCTGTCCAGGAGGAGCATTTGCAAGGGCTGTAGCCAAGGCCTGAATGGGCATTGGCTGTCCCATGGCATCCCGGATGGGCAGCGCACCCATCTCATAATTGACTGTCAGCATTGGAGCATCCTGCATGTTGCGACCAGATGGGTAACGATAGCCACGTCCCCTTGGAAGCATCTGTAAAAACACAGCAGAAGGCATCCCACTATCAGGCTTTAACAGCAAAGACATGAAAAAAATGGAAAAAGAAAACAGAAACCACAGAGGTCATGCATTAGCAGACCTGCTGCTGCATCATCGGCACCGGCTGCTGGGGTTGTTGCACAGGACCTGTTCCTCGGCGTCCACCTGGGCGCTGTCCTTGTTGACCCTGCTGAACCACTGGAACAAAGAAGCTTGGCATTGGAGCACCTGGCCTCATCCCAGGAACAAGTTGCTGCTGGTAACCAAATCCAGCCTGTAAATATTATTGGAGGATGATTACTGTATTTGTGTAAATATAAATTCAATAAATGAGAATCAATTTGAAAATAAATTTTTCATCTAATATTGCAAAGCAAGGAAAGGTTATTTGTTTATATGACAACTAACCACTACAACACGAGCAAGAAATAATGTGGGGAGAATGTACAATTTCACTGCTAATAAAAACTTTAGTCAAGGTATTAAAACCAACCGAAATGGGAAGAATTGATTAGCCAATATAAAAGTTGAATTTCAAATATTTATCCACAAAAATGCCACCAAAACTAAAATTTGAAAAACAAGGTAAATAAAATCTTTGTAATTACTTGAGGAATGACGGCTGGAGGTGCTTGCCCATACATAAAGGGATGCCCAAGACCCAGGGCCCTAGGAGGATAGAGTGGCAGATGAGGTGCAACAGAAGAAGCCATTGAAACAGTCGTCATTTGTGAAAATTTTGCCTGTATGAAATAAATAATCATGTTGGGTGAAAATAATTAACCACTGGACATATAAATGAAAGAACAAGGAAAGACCCCTTCATTCATGTCAATCATTAACAGGCTAACAGCCTACAATATCCCCAAATCTTATAAATCATGACCATATTTTTCTCCTGATTCTAAGTGTAGCTGCAGCTTTATTTTGCTTTCCTTCCATCATATTATCTAACAGGGCCAGCTAGTATGGCCTCCTTTTCATTTTCACTTCCTCACTAATCTTTCCACTTTCACATTGACAGGGGTCTAAATTATTATTCTCAATCAAGCAATTCCAACACTTCCAATTCCATGTATGCAAATGAGTAGTGTTTGAGAAAACAGAGTATATTAGTTTTGGGATTGTGAACTTGATATACTTTATAGTTTCAAATATTGAAGCATCAATGTACAAATAGTAATTCTGTAATTGTTCTATGCATTTCTGTGAGTGCATACCAGCCATATCTTATCCTCTAGCTTTTATAAATTGTCATATCCCTGCATCCATATTGTGCCATAATGTATTTTACATCATATTGGAAATTCAACAGCGACATAATTGTTGCTATTCTACTGTAAATGACGGACACAATGCAGGAATTTCTGCTCCTAAAAAAGATCAAAATGTGTTTATAAAGAATATAATTGAATGCTGACCCAGTGTTGTGCAGTATTACCTGCAACTTTGCTCTCCTATCTTCTTTTCTCTCTGCAAGGGCAACATAGAGAGGTTTGCCAGCAATCATTTTACCTTTCATCTCACCGAGCTACAAGTTTCAATAGAATTGAATATTAGCAATAAAGTTCATTGTCAATCATTAAGGAATAGTCACTGACATTTTTATACTTACAGCTCGAGCTGCTTCCTCAGGAGTTGAAAATGCTACAAATCCAGATCCTCGACTAATTCCATGTGGATCACGCATAACCTGCAGGTCAGGCAAAAAGAAAATATATTTCACAAAATTGAAGACTTTGACAGTGCAGATGCAAACAAAAAGAAGAACCATATTTTCCCACCTTGCATGAAGTTATGGTTCCAAACTCAGCAAAAAGTTCCCTAAGCTTTTCATCACCGATGCTATCATCCAAGTTCTTGAGGTACAAGTTAGCACCTTGATATTTGTCAGCAGCTTCCTTCATATTCTGCTCAAAGCGCTCTTTCAACTCATTCTCTCTTTCAGATTTTTTCTGGGCTTTTCCGACATACCACTCCTTATCATCCAATTTCTTTCCATTAAGTGCCTCAACAGCTTTAGCAGCATCATCAGCATTTTCAAAATTGACAAAACCAAAACATTTGGATCTACCATCTGCATCTCTCATCACTACAGCACTAGTAATGGTCCCATACTCTCCAAAAATTTTCTTCAAGTCATCGTCCGTCGTCGCCTCCGACAGGTTTTTCACATAAACATTACTATATTTTGTGTTAGCGTTCAAAACACTCTCTCTATCCTGCCTTTTAAGGAAATGACCTACATAGACCTGTTTATCATTCAAAAACACTCCATTTAACTTGTCAATTGCACTCTGTGCGGACTCTTCCTTCTCAAATTGTACAAAACCAAATCCTTTGGACTGGCCAGAAGCATCCGTTGCTATCTTGCAAGAAAGAATAGTGCCATAAGACGAAAAAGTATCATGCAGAGATTTGTGATCAATCGACTTATCCAAATTCTGCACCACCAACAACATCAAGAAGCACAATATTCAATAATAACCGAATTGAAAAGCCGAACGAGAAAGGTTCAACAATCACGCGGAGAGGCACCTTGATAAAAATATTAGCATGGCCACTATTGCGGCCGCTAGGGTCCCGATGAGAATACATGATCCTAATGGGCTTGTTGTTCAGCTGAGTGAAATTCAGCTCCTCCAAGGCTCTTGCCGCTGTGATGTGAGTGACAGCCACAGAATCACAATCAAGATTCCAATCAAAGAACATTCAAGATTGACCGAATCAATTAAAAATAAAATAAAGAGGAAGAAAATTCAAGAACTAACCGTCTTCAGGGTTACTGAAATTGACGTAGCCGTAACCGAGGGATTGCTGGGTGGCCAAGTCCCTGCAGACGCGAGCGGAGACGACCTGGCCGATCCGGTTGAAGAGATCGTAGAGCTGCGCATCATTGATGTTGCAGTCAAGATCCCCAACGTAAAGCGACGTCATCACCGACTGGTTCGCGCTCACAGCAGCAAAAGGTGCGGCCTCACCGTTCGCATTAGGGCTCACTTGAACTTGCGCCATCGCCGTCTCTCTCTCTCTCTCCAAGATTCAACACGATAACCGTTGCAACCTCTGAAGAAGAAGAATGCGCGACCCTAAACGGCAAAACTAAACCCTAATGAGAAGAAAGATAGTACACTGCGATTGTTTTTTGGGATAAAGCCGCCGGATTGCAAACGGAAGCTGAAACCGAATTTATTTATTTATTTATTTATTTTTTTGGGGTAAGGAGGCAGATCGAAATGCTCCGCGCTCGCTTGTACGGAAGGGTGACACTTATATCGTTGTTTTGTGAGAGTGACAGACCCAAACTTCTCTCGCACATAATATATTTAATATTCATTTTATTCCTGATTTTTCGTGAATCATTTTAATTTTTAATTTTTAAAATGAATTAAATTAATTTTTAATATTATAAAATATAAGTTAATTTAGTTCTTTATTTTATTTTTATTTTATATTTTATCAATTAAATGATAATCTGTAATGTTAAGTAATATATATCATATTATATGTCATCTGAAATAGAATAAATTTTAAAATAAAAAATTACATAAAATGTTATTTTATGATTTATAATGAATATTTAATTGATTCATTTTATATAATTTTAAACACCTTAATAAATCATTTTAAACTTTATTATCCTTTAGATGACATAGGTATGTTAAGGTATTATTTATGATTATTTATTATCTTTTAATTGATAGAATATGTAGTAAAAGTGGGTTGAGGGATTAATATAACTTATATTGTATAATATCAGACTAATTTGATTTATTTTAAAATCTAAGGATCAAAATAACTTATAAATAAAAAATAAAGAACTAAATTAAACATTAACTCCACGTAATATTCTCGAGATTTTCCACAAACTAATGGTCCAATATTTATTATTATAAATATCTTTTTCGTTGTTTTATACTTTTGTTCCTACTCCCTTTCTACATTCAAGATGTGCATTGATCACAGGATTCTATTATTAAAAATAAATTGTTTTGAATTAATCAAAATAAAAAAAGTTTTGACTGTATTTCCGTTTTTTACTTTTTAAAATAATAATATTAATAATTTACATGTATTGATAATGTAGAATTTTTTTATATTATTATTTAACTATATAATATTACTTCTATAAAAATAGTTGAGTATCATATCTATTGTTTAAAATTCCATACAATAATGAGGAGGTTCAATTGAACGGTAAGATAACAAATATATATAAAAATTTAAAGGTAATAAATTTTCAACCTATAGTTTTATGTAAATTACTTAAATTTCTTAGTACCAGTTAAACGTAAGTTATTAAGACTTAAGATTAGGTTAGCTAGTGACATAGAAGTTAAGTAATTTACATGAGATTGTATATTCAAGTATCATTTTGTAATGATATTTTTCTGGAATTTGGGATTGAAAAATCATGTTTACTTTAAGAAAATATAAAATGTTGCTCAAACTAAAAAATGCATGCAGCATTTGGTTAGTTTAATAAAGGTATTCTAACAACTTCTCTAAGGTTAAGTTTTTTGTTTTTTAGGATGTCTTATCGATTTGGAATTCTTAACTAATAATGTACTTGTTTAAAAACTCTTTAACTCTACCAAGAAAAATAGTATAAATTTACCAAAAAATAAATCTTTAAATAGTTTAATACCCATTCAAATCTCATGAATAATAATTAATAAAAACTATGAAAACTTTACTTTTATAATAATGTGAGTCAACTTGACTCGAGTATAATAAATTAAAAGACATAGTAATTTTTATATAACAATAATAGTTTATATTGAAATAGTCAAAAAATTATGTGCGTAAATAATTTGTATTTATGATATGATTCTTATATTTATTTAATTCTATCAAGTTTGACTAGTGATTTGCCAGTTGAATCGATATATGAAGAATTATATTTTGATTATTTTCTTTGAGAAAATATTAAGAGTTGTAATAATAATAATAATTTATTTAATATTCGATCAATAGATATAACATAGGTCAAAAACAAAATTCAATAATATAATGGAAAATTGAGCATTGCATATGTTAGTAACTCTACAAATAAAATACCTTGTTAAAATTTTCAAACTGCTGTACAAGTTGAATTTTAATATTCAATACCAACTACTAACGATTATTACTGGATTATATTATTATTATTATTATTATCATCATCATCATCATTAAATTCAGTCTAACAAACCCAGTAGCCCAGTTCTTTTTTGTGGCCTAGCAATAATACTTGCACGTTGTGGTTTATTTCTTGACAATCACCACAGAAATAGTTTAACTAACTACTAAGTAAATAAAATACCAAAAGTGCATTATCTTTTTTTCTTATTGAATAATATTTGGTGTACAATAAAATTACATAACAAATACACACTATATACTTTATCATCATTGTATGTGATGATTGAGTGAGATGAATGGGTTTACACATTATATCTAATGATAATAAGGTATATAATATATATTTGTTGTATAATTTTATTATACACTAAATATTATTCTTTCTTATTTAGTGGGTGTGACGTAACTGTAGGGTGATTTCACTTCCACATTAGTAACCGTAAACTGGAATTTTACAGAGAAGATATAAGCAATCGATGTTGCTAGTTGCAACCGATAATTCCACTGGCCCAAATTGCTACAGCTTCTAAGTTAGACCCAATAAGGATCCCAGCTTATGAGCTCATATGAGATATCTCCCGGCCCTTAAACCGGGTATCCTTGCACCCATTGACGTTTTACCAAAAACATGTATTGACAAAAAAGTCAAGAAACTACTTCATGCGCCATTGTATCCCTTGTTATCCTCATTAGAGACTGGCCACAAAGCATTGTTGGTTATTTTCGCTCAGTGGTTGCGTTATAGAGGACATTTACAAATAGGATTTACTTTCATTATAATACTAGCTATCAGTGTGATAATTATATATTATTATTGAGTAATTATTTAACTTTTTCTAGTACTACAAGTACTTCATTCTGGTTTCAATCGGGTCTTAATGTGTTATATCCTACAATGAGTAACGGTTAGGAACTTACATAATCAATTTATATTAAGAATTTTTCTATCCAAAGTATCCTAATTAACGACTTAAATCATAGATTGAAACACTCCTGCAGCCGTGTGATTGTTGTGAGAAAAAAATAAAGTAATTCACTGTCTTATATGCATGATTTTAGCAATTGGATGACAGCATATGCTATGAACAATAATTATGTAATCATGTTAACCCCGTTAACTCATTAGATGCGCTACGTATCGTAACATTGGGGCTCATTCCCGTTGTACAGTTGGTGATGATACTAGTTGCTTCCTCTTTTTCATGGTGGTTCAGGCACTAGGATTGATATCTAAAGGAACAACAGTCAATGAGGGTTATGAAAAATGTGTATAGACAATTAGAATGAATAACTTACTACTATTGTGTTTTTCATTTTCTATTTATATAATTTGAATACGTCCAAAATAGATAATTTAAGGTTAAGTTATATTGTCCAATAATATGAAAAAATCATTAGAGGATTTGAAGATATGCCAAGGTCGCACTCAACATGTGTCATTTCACGCTCATCCCTTATCGTCCCGGTGTGCCATGTCAGGGTACCTCGGACCTATGTCGGGATCATGTCTTTAAGATCCTCCTGTGTGTCCGTTCCTCGAAGCTTCTCGTTGCTTGCAATGGTAAGTACCAAGGTTTGACGATGCCGATCTTCATTCCATGGTTCCTGGGGTTTGACGTGGCTTTCGAGTTGTGTGTCAAACATACATGGCCCAATCCCGGGTCCGAGGTGGCAGATCGTAACAAGATGAAACCTGCATGAGCACTAAATCGAAATTTCACATCTTTTTATAACATTGTGTACCGGCCTGCCTATTCTCTTTGGTTTCTTCTTCCATTCCTTGCATATGAGAGGGGAAAAAAAACAATTGTCTCTCTTTCTTGCGAAGGTCAAATAATGATTATGACTCAAATAAATTTTATAGATGTTTTCTGTTTAAAAATGAAAGCCTTGTAAGATACAGATATAATTTTAGGTACCATAATCAGTATACTATATATTATATATGGTTCAAAGCTTATGAGTTTTTTTTTTTTATGAAAAAAATGAAGCAGATAATTTAAATGCCTGAGTACCGCTGGTCAATCTTGAGTGACTAATGCAGTAGATGAATCATGAATGAGATATGATTGCTGTACAATAAAAATATTACAACAATTATACGCCATAGTGTACATGGTACAAAATGACAAAATAAAAATGAGGGTCCAAAGAAAGAGAAATTAAAAAAAAAAGAAAGTATATATAGATCATAGTGTAGAATTGTTACAAGATTTTGTTGTAACCAATTATTTTTCATAATGAATACAGGATCGCGGCATAGTTATAATTCGTGTTAAAAATTTAATTTGCTGACCCTTGCGTGGCGGTATCATCAGGCACGACCGGGAGCAGGCCATTCAAAATGACAATTCTAATTGTGTTAACTTTTTAACTGTGTTTGCTATTAATTACTATTATTCACTTTCCGTTCAATTATTGAGCTACAGCATATCATTATCATATTAATTAATTAACTGGCAATGTTTTACTATCTATCTTTTTTCTAATAAGTGTCAATTTATAAAAATTTATTTTATTTTTCAACCAGAAAAAAAATATGGATTTACATTCTTTAAAGTAAGATGATTAATAAAGTGAGAAATCCAGGTATTGATCACCTTTAGATCATTTAGTGTGATTCACACACAATAAAAATTATTCATCTAACCCTTCATTATATCAACCTTCTCACTTTGAAAGAGCAAAATCCAAATAATCTAAACAAGTGTATGAAATGAAAAAGAATATTCATATAATTTTTATCAATCAATCTGAAACTGCTTCTAATAGAAAATTTTGCTTATATTAGGATAAGTTGTAATTCACTTAATATTTAGGAACTATTTAGTATATGCGAGTGAAATTTTATATTAAGAGAATGTTTGGCACACCAATTAGAAGAATTTATTTTATATATATATACATATTTTAAATTATACTTTTGGTTTTGGTAAATGAATAATATAGTTACATATTATTTTATGACAAGGAAATTATCTCATCTCGGAACTTTAAAATTAAATAACGGAATACATAAAAAAAAAGTAATAAGGAAATATGACACTGGCAGCATGAAAACGTTAAATACTTAAATACATCATATATTGTTACAAGAAATTTTTTTTTTTTAAACATCAAAAGCTGGTCATCAAAACTATTATCTCCCATTGCTTTGTTTGTAAATTCCAGTGTTGGTATTGCTCTTACCAAATATATATGTGCGACATTCATGTGCTATTTGTTTTATTGTTGAATGAGCGAGATTCATGTGCTATTTCTTGTATACCAAAATACGGTTTAATTAGATAACTTTTTGGTGATTATATTTTTCTGAATAAGCAATTACACATTAATCTAGAAGCAACTTGTTGGCTCTCTTCTATTTCAAATTGTTGATCTTTCTTTCCCTCCTAAAGTCCTGGCCAGTTCATGGTGGGTTACCCTGGCCCTACGAAGCACTATGTGGTAATAAGAAATTTGCATGTCAATGATGAAACAAATAAATAAATGCATGTACCATTTGACACCTGATGTGCCCTCTACTTTATGAAACTCTGATTTATGATGGGTGAGTGGAGTATCTAGTATGATTATTTTTAAAGATTTCGGCTGGAGGACACTCATGCTTTTTCAATTGGAAACTTACTTAATATAATTAAGACGTGAAAGTAGGCTTAAGAAGAAGAAGAAGAAATATTAGGTGCGTGGACTTCCGCGTCCGTAGCTTCTTCTTTTAACCTAAAAGCTTCGATTTATAAGCTACTGTCGTCAAAAGGTGTATGTATCGTTTTCAAAGTTACACCCACCGAGCTGAAATCAACAAAAATAAAGAGAGACAAAGCCACTTTAATTTGGTTTGGTTCCAAAGTCAGGAATAGCTAGCATTAAGCGAGGAAGAGATCAGAGTACAGATCAGAGACAACTTTGTCTTTCTTCTTTCCCAATACACAAAAAGAAAGAAGAAAAAGAAAGCAAATTACTACTACTCTACTAAAGCACATTCATTGCAATCAGCTGGGATATTTCGGAACAAAAGCAAATTAAGCAAAATGATGGATAATTAAATGGTCAAACTAACTCGATCAAACCCCTTCATCTGCCTTCCGGGTGCAATGGGAAAAGCTCCAGAGTTCTGTGTTCCTCCTCTTTACACGAAGAAGAAGAAGAAGAAGACCTGCTTTTGTCTTCCAAGTACTCAAACGCCCATCTCCTACACTTCTTCTTGTACGGACTATCTTCCTCATCTCTTTCTATTTCTACTACTCCCCCTGCAAGATTTCCATCAACTTAATTTTGTTAAAAAATGAAATAAAATAAAATTCAATTCTATGATGGGCCTAAGTTAATTAATTTGTTAGAGCTATCTAGCATTAATTAATTAAATTAAATACATACCCTTGTGGTGTCCAAAGCTGGTATACTATGATGAAAGGTGGTGGGTGTGCGAGGGGTATGAGGAAGGCCAAGAGTGTTGCGCTTCTGCTTCTGTCTCTCGCGTGCTTTGTGGTTTTGGAACCAATAGAAGACGTTCTTCCCTTCTATTTTGCCATACTTGCCGAGCTGTGCTGTGATCTGCTCTATCTGTTGAGCATTTGGAGTTCGCATCCCTCCTCTGTACAGCATCTCCAATATCCCTATCTGCTCTTGCGTCGGATTCCACCGCGTCCCCCCTGGAATATGCGTTTCCACCTGTACAGTGGATGCACTATATGTATATTAGAATATATAATTATAAGCATTTCACTTTAATTTTCTTAATTGATCCATTAATTAAAATGCATATATATATATATATATATATATATATATGTGTGTGTATGTATATATATGCACGTGAATTAATTATACGTGTCACTGCATGGGTGGTGATGGTCATGAAGCAAATTAATTAAATTAAATAAATAATATTCAATTAATAATGATGAAGAGATCAAGTGACAATAATTAATATGGACCTGGCCCTGGGGTGAAGGTGGATCTTTCTTATCATCGTCAGAGGAAACGAGTTTTCTGGGGCCACTCTCAGGTCTGATGAAGCTCTTGAGATCGAAATTAGTATGTGGAACAGAAGGAGTGGTCGTATCGGTGGTGGTGTTGGGAAGCTTGGGAGCAAGAGGGCGTAAGCGCTTGCACCCAAGCGTGAGGGAGGGTTCGTGCTCCCACAGTCCACGTGCGAACTGATGCACCTTCATGCTTCCCATGGTGAAGAAGTGGATGATTGGGAGATGAGTAATTATATAGATGGTGAGGAATGAGGATGATGAGAGAAGAACTACACTACATACACCACACTATACGCTGCTGGCTAGTAATAATAAAAGTGGACAAAGTGGGAAATGAGGTGTTGCCTGACAGAACCAAGACCAAATGATGAGGTGCGGTTGACTTGGGAATTTCCTCGAATAAATTAAACCCAAAGGCAATGCAACTCACCCAATCAAAAGCAAAACTAAAATGGAAAGACAGAAACGCACAATCAGAGACATGCACGATCCACAGTGAGTTAATTTTGTGAATAGAAATATTATTTATATTTATAATTTGTAAAAGATTATAAATATATATACTCTTATTTATTATTAAATAAATGAAGTGTAATTTTTATTTAATTTTTATTTAATGATAGATAAAAATATATAAAGGGAGACCTGTAAAGTATATGATGGATGGGGTGAGTGCGTGTGTGGACGCGACTGGGTCTGTGTGTGTATGTGGATGGATCATGGATGAATGTGTGTGTGTATGAGGTGTGCGTGTGTGTTGGCCCGTCAAATCGGGCCCTTTTTTTCTTACTTTCATGATAAGGTGTCCATGCTTTTCGGTGGCTCTCTCTCTCTTTCAAGGCTTTTGCTCATCAATAAAGTGAAGTGAGGAATGAGAAAAGATTCCTCCAATCCCTAAACTTGAAAATGGAAGCCCCTTAGATATGCTTTTCAAGATACGAATTTTTATATGAATATATTGGAATGGATGAGCGAGACGTCGAGAGGGATATTGATGATGAATGCCGTCTTTGTCCTTTTGTAGTGCTAGCTAGAGAATGTTGAAAAAATACACTCACTTAACCATATCTGATCGATCGACATCTCTCAAATGAACCCATTTCCCACTCCTTTGGGAACTGTATAGCTCCAATTTCCCACATACTACTTTATAACCCATATATATATATATATATATAGATCATGCACCCCTCATCTGAGCCTTCAAGTACTCCATCAAACTTCATATCTAATTAACTTGATTCTCTTGGAGCATTATATTTATACGTAGACTTGCATTGATTGAACCTGAGTCTATCAACTGTTTTGTGCCTACTTATACAGCTATTGCCACCAAAAATATACAGCTATAGCAGTATATAATGTTTGACATTGATGATTAATCACATATCATTATATATGATTTTTGAAACAATTAATAATAAAGTCAAATAGTTTTAATACCATAACAATGCATATATAATTAAATCATTTTTTAATTGAATTTTACACTAATATGTTGACATGCTTATAACATTAATACTATACATTTATATTTAGTCATATACATGATTGGGTATTGATCAATGCAGCTGGCAATTGGATAACTAATCAAATTTTCTTGACCATAACCAGCTAACTCACGTGAGTAAACATATTTACTCAATGGAGTAATATTACCTAGTTTAAAAAGAGTAAAAGTTAAATTCTTTATTAATGTAAAAGTTATACATAGTTTCCTGATTTCTTTTTCATCAAAACAAAAAAAGACAACATTTGACAAAAATTATGATAATAAAATTTTAATCTGATATTCTTTTATTCAATAATCCAAACTCTTAGTAATACACGTGCAGTTCAA
The DNA here is from genome assembly GCA_030441495.1 of Dalbergia oliveri. Taxonomy (NCBI): domain Eukaryota; kingdom Viridiplantae; phylum Streptophyta; class Magnoliopsida; order Fabales; family Fabaceae; genus Dalbergia; species Dalbergia oliveri. The sequence continues at coordinate 4,259,250 of JAMLFY010000003.1, forward strand.
TTTGGGCACACGAGAGAGGTACACGCTGCACACGTGTATCAGTCAAACTACATGATGGCCAATCATCACAATTATGCACCCGCGCAAGCTGGGCGTGAGTTCTTCCTGTTTCACTCCTATGGTTATGATTATGGAAACCCTTCTGCTACTTGCTGGCCACTAGCAAGCCAATGAAGAGATTGCCCAAAGTCGAACACAAAGTTTCCCATTCCAGGCAATAATAACGCGGTGTAGTCCTTGCAAGTAGTACTAGTAACTAGCAATTAATGCCATCTCGCCGGATAACTTCAAATTGAAAACCAAGATGCACATGCACAACAATTATTACCTATAAAACTATTTCCCCATGTTATCTGTCCTTTTTTTTTATTAATTTTTTATTTAATTTCATTTGTCCTTTTATCATACCAAGGAGGTATTTTTGGTTTTTACCAATTGTACCTTAAGTGTGATTTACAATTTTACGTTATTATATCATTGAGACATCAATTATTTTTACCAATTAAATGAGGGTAATCCAGTCAATTAACTCACTTTTATACTATTAACAACATACATTCATTGCTTTCTTAATTTTTCTTTTGGACAAATAACATACAACGAAGAGAGTATATTTACAATAAGTTTAGAAAAAAGCTATTCACCTGCAAATGGAATCACATTTGCAATTTCAAACAAATACTTCCTCTAGTTTTAATTTAGGCACATGGATTTTTTTTTCCTTAGGGTATTCACTACTGGATGATTAATCTCTTCACGTATTGTAAACTTAAGAGGCTAAATGTTAGCCATAGATTTTTAAATTGCTCTATTTTCAAGGAATGATTCGAACCATTGATACTTGGTTAAGAAATAAGTGGACTCTTACCAACTCACCAACCCCTATGGTTAATTAACTAGGCACATGAATCAAAAACAATAATTAAAAATATATTGATTTTAGATAAATTTAACTAATTGTATAAAATTACCCTTACTTATTATCACTTATTTTTATACTCTTTCTTTCCACTTATTCTATCTTATCCATTTAATAGGGGTATTAGCGTATAAAAAAAAATTAATATTACCTAAATTTTATAAATTTACACTTATTTTGAACCAAGTAAAATTTAAAAAGTTGACACTTGTTTAAAAACTGGGATAGTAGAAAACTTAAATAATAGGCATTTAATTGGGTTCCACAAGCTCAAATACTTGATGCAATTTGCAAAAATGAAATTATCATATATTTTTTCCAGAAAAATTATAACAGTATCTGTGGGCCCAAGACAATAGGCCACGAGTACTTCTTTAGGATTAAGGAGGTCTAGTGTATAAGAATTAAGAACTCATCATTATTTTGTTACCTAACGCATATGTCTTACTAGCTAGTTTTTTTATTATTACAGCCACACCCTTCTCAATTTCCCAATTTGAAATTGTATTTTGTTTTTACGGATATTATATATTTTGGTGTTTGATATTAGTCATTTATTAATTTTTTAATCAATTCTTTATTAGTTATTTATTATGTTTAATAAGTTTAAATGGTTATGGTGAAACTAGTAAAAATTAAAGGTTTAATATTTTTTTTATTGAAATCAGGGTATTTACTGCGAGAGGAACTAATCTCGCCGTGGAAACTCTTCCAAAGAGGCAAACAGATGGTTATAAAATGTGCTCAATTCCATTGAGTTGTTAACCCCTACCACTTAAGAAACAAGTGAGCTGCCACCGCCACACCTCATGGTTATTAAAGGTTTAATATTCATTTTGTCATGGTACCACACGGTTAGTAACAAACATCAAATATGCATAAAATTAAAACATAACAAACATAGAATAACTTTTTTCTAATACACAAATATTCATTTATAATCTGTGATGTATATTATTTGAAAACATAAAAAAATGTAAAAAGGAAGTGCAATGTGAATTTGGACAAGTTACATTACTAGATAATGGTTCTGAAAAGGGGAAAATTAAAGTATAAGATAAAAACACTTAACCACCGCTGACTTTAATCATTTTACTTTTATCTTTTTTGAACGGTATGTGATTAGGCCAGTAAATATCATTACAGAAGCTGGCTTTGATAAAAAGTTTTATCGATGGCTCCTTTCGATACAGGAGGAGACCACTTTTAAAGCTTAAAATGCAAGGTGACAAAAGGGAATTCCAAAAGCATGATATGAATATAATGTGACTTTATTGTGAATCTGACTGCCATAATAAATTTCTGGTATCGGTTTGAGAATACGTACCGTGACTCCTCAAAAAATTCTTGTATCGTTTGATGACACAAAAATGCTTGTAAAACATTACTCCATCACAAAACTCCTTTAGAAAATTGTGATACAAGTTTTTATATTTTGTACTTTGATAAATATATGCTTGGCACAAATTATCATGGATACAACTGAAGAGGTCAAAAACTTACCAAAAGAAAAAGTATTTAATAGGCTTAATTCAAGAATTTTTTTTTTATCAATAAGCTCGATTTTAAATTATGCTGATTAAATCTTATACTTTTGTGAAGAGCAATGTTGTACAGTCAAAAATTATTTTACTTTAATTTTATATAATTTATTTTCAAGTTTAGGCTATTAAACATTTTTTTCAAATAAAATAAACCAATCGAGAGACATTTTAGAGACTACATATAAAGTGTAAACACTCAATCTCTAGCCCTAAGCCAGGTGCAGCCCTCCGAATTTTTTTTCTCCTTAATTCTCTCCTATAGTCCTCCCCGCAATCCTTGCTGTGCTGTGTCTAGTGCCTTCTGCTTACCAGCTCATTGAGAATGCCCATAAAGTTCTCCGGTGGTGCACTCTTCAAACAGTTTATTTATTTATTTATTTATTTTAAAAACAACTAGATCTTATACTGTAAATTGTCATTGTTAACTAAGTTTTTCTGGCCAGTCTTCAAGTCGTTCAGCTGTCACCAGAAAAAAGTCTCAAGGAAGGGCAAAAAATAATAGATTATATACTAGATAAATAATTATAATATGTGTCAATAAAAGATATATTAAATATATTGTATTTTCATCAAAATTGAACATGACATTCATTTAAATTGTAAGATTTATCAATAATATAGTATGCGTCAAATTTTTCATCAAATCTTTTCTTAATATAAGTTAAAGAATAAATAAAGATAACCATTCTCATTATAAAGAAATTATCCATACAAGTTGTGACACAGAGTTTAGGGTTTTAGGTTAATTGTAATGTACAAGTCAAATTGAAAATTGCATACATTTTACTTAAATTTCAGTGTTACACACTTTTCTTCAAATATTTTTTCGGGGGTTGTTTACAGAAATAGTAATTGGACTTTACAAATTATAATGAGTACCACTAAATTCAATTTTCTAAACAATATCTTGTCAATATATAAAGATAGACGTTGATAATCATGGGAAAAAAATAATGATGTGTTTGAAAACAATTGTTTAATATTTTGTTTCATAAATTATGACGGATAACAAAAAAAAAAAATTTAACATCAGTTGCATTTAATTTGAAGTTTGCCCGGTTGTGCTTTGATTCGTACCTGGGCGATAATTCTAATTAAGGAGGAAACTTTGGTTTAAAAGGTGACCTGTTTTAATCTTTCGTTCCATTGGCCAGATGTCACTATATTTGAACGTCAAAATCGCGGGATAATGATATCAAGGTTGACAATTTATAGACAATGAGCTTGAGGCCATAGTTTTGGCCTCACATAATACAGATCCCGTATCTGATTGCACCACATTTATCTCAACTTCCTTCAATCACGACAACATAATATTTTCTACCCTATATATCAATCTGTCAATGGCCCAATGCCACGCTATTTACAAACACATAGGTTTTCATGATTCTGTTCCTAGTTTTGCTTTTCTGTTTTAATATATCTAATAGGGTTAAGGTATTCCAGCTAATCTGCTTCGAAGGCTTTAATTTCTATTTGCAAATTAGCCAAACATGCTTCAATCATAAACATAGCCCACGTTATCACGTCATATATTTCCATGACCTGTCGGACCGAGAATTAGGAATTTCTACTTTGTCCATATATAATATGAAAATCTAAAATAACATTACTTATATCATATGCGGATCCCTCTTATATTTTTCACTAAATTAAAAGGAAAAGGACACACGAAAACTATCAATCAGTGAAAATCTGCGAAAAAAAATATATTTGAAATGCTATCGAAGAAGTGAATTACAACTCTAAGCAAATTTTATTTATATTTAAAATTTAAATCTTATAATATTACTATTGAGGGGAGCTTTACTAACCTCGTCACAGATATGGGCCAAGTAAAGCGAGGTAACAAGTATTTTCATGTTCTTCCCTCCATTCCCGCCACTCCATCCTATTTACAATCCGTTCTTATTATTTATTTTGCAATTTCTTTTTTCCCGTTATTCACAATTCTGAATAAGTTTTTATGAAATTAGAATAAATCTCTGAATCAATCTCTAACAAAATTATTTATAGACAACTTAATTCTTTACAAAAAGGATTTAGTCTTAAAGACCCTAAAAATTGCAAAATATAAACACCTCAAGTTCATGATCACTTGCAAGTGATAGACTATCGAGTAGCCATGATCACACACTCATTTTCCTTCGTCTTCGGCCCGTGCTCCCATCTCCTAGGACTAATTTCTCTTCGATTTGATTATTAGACAAAATGGATATGCCTCGCTTTCATATATATATATATATATATATATATATATATAATGGTAGAACAAAAGCCAAATGAATCATCTGATAAATTTATTTTTTGTTGCTTTAAGTACATAATTTTCAGAAAAGAAAAAAATCTTGTTAATAAAGATTGTGAAGCTACAAAGTTAATTAAGTGTATTTTCAAAATAGTTTTAGTTTTTAAAAACAAAAACCTAATAAAACTTGTTTATTAAGTTGTTTTCTTCATATTAATTTTAAAAATGAAAAAACAATTATGAGTTTTAAAATCAAAAAATATAAAACAGTTTAGAGTTGTTTTGCAAAACAAAAAAAAACATGTGGTGGCATGTTATGTAAATATTTGTCTTCTTAATTTGTCCATGTTAGACGTCAGCTTAGCATCTCCAAGGGAAAGCTTGGTGCAGCGCCATGGGGCAAGGAGAAATAGCGGCGGATGACAGCCTCCAACGTGATAGAGCGATGTGATGGTGCTGCTTAGGGGTCAACTTATATGCGTATCAATGCAAAGAAGTGACATATTTGGTCAACATACTTTATAGATGAGACTGTGATAATGAATGTAGTGGATGACATTTGTGAGTGATGATGTGAAAGAAATAGCATGTATTCTCTTTGATTCTATAAGTGACCTTGATGGCTATACCGTAGGGTCAACTTGTGGACTTTTCCATATCTACCCTGCATGACCAACTGGGTGGTAATGCTATGTTGTGGCAAGAATTATGGCTTTGGCATGAAGGAGTTTTTTTTATCAGAATGGATTTGAATGTCTGATCACAATGCTTTCAATTTTGCCTTGTGGCACTAGCTGATTGCATAGGATTAATGATTTTAGTCTTTAGTGTCTTGCGAGTTAGATATAATGGAAGGTATTTTCGCACTATGAAGGCCACATACAGGTATAATAACAAGTGTTGTAACTTGTACCTTATGCAAATTTTCATATTATCTGTTGTGTAAATCTCCTTATGTGAATTTTATTAGGAGTTGTTTTGGTATTGATTAAAGGCAGGTGAGCTATATGTTTTGATTATGTTTTGTATCTTATTAGATAGTCTCAAAACTATGACTAATATTTGTAATTCGAGATTATTGTTTTGTTGTTCTACGTCTTTATCCCCATTTTGGTGGTGAATAATAATTATCGAAAAAAAAACATCATGGTGCTGCTAAAGCGCGCGGGTCAAGTATGGTGGGCCGTGGTCGTTGAACGTAGTGGGGTTCGCGGCGGGCTCGGAGGAAGGTTGCAATTGCTAGTGGCTCAAGCTCCTGCGAGGTGGGGCTGAGTGCGATGGCATCGACGTGTTGTCGCTTTTGCTTGGCTTGCCCTCCACGCTCTTCACCCTTCGGCGTGAGGTAGGGATCCTTGGGAATGGTTGTCAATGACACTAGAGGAATGAATGAATGGATTCAACTTGATTTGGGGATTTGGGATTTGTAAAGCACACAATTTGCAGCATGTGTGTGTGTGTTTCGTGATGTAAGATTGCACGAGTAAATGAGATCTAAGACTGGAAGAAAGAAAGGAAGGTCTTGGGTGACAAACAAGTTTTGGGCCTGTTTTTAAATTTTATGTTTTTAAAAATTATTTTGCAATTATTGTTACCAAACAGGTTTTTTATTTTTTTTATTTTTGAAAACTAAATTCAAAGTAATTTTTAAAACTGTTTTGAAAAACTAAAAACAAAAAACAATTCAAAACAGGCCCTTAATAGTGGGGGTGAAAATAATATATCAGGATATAAAGTAATAGAATGTATTAGTTTGTCCCATATAAAGTTAATATGAGATCAAACTCAATCAAGTAATGGGGGTAAAAATATCTATATTTATATAATTATTAATAAAATGTTATAATTTTTATGGGGGCATATGCCCCCACCATTGGTAATGTAGATCTGCTTTTGATTGGAGAGTAAAAATTAATCTAAATTTTTTATAGATGAGATTTATGTGTAATTTTATATATAAAATTTATTTATAAAAATTTTCACTCAATTTTTAGTCCATAACCAAAAATAGTCTTATGCTTAAAATTTTAACACTTCAGTGAGAATCCCTTGTGGACGGGAAAATTGAAATACAGTGTTTCGGTGAGACCAATAGAAATTAGCAACGTATGGGTTTGAATTGTCTAAAATAAAGGTGATAATAAAATGAAAGGAAAGTGCTTGTCGCCCCCAAAAAGTTGACCGAAACTCAAATCCCGACTGAGGTGGCATTCGCTGTATGGTTTAGCTTTACATATAGCCTTTCTCTCTCCCACGATTTTTACCTTTTGTGTATTGCCATGTGTATCAGGTTGTTGGACTCTGATTATTAAGTTGGGCTGTGTAGCAGCACCCAAAATGAAAATACAAGAGACTAATTATTACTCCCATCAAATAATTTAAAATAATTAATACCTCAGCTTTTCATTTTGTTTGTTTATATATGTACGCATCCTGAAGATGGATTAATTAGAGTATATGGAGTCTGTTGGACGGTAGAGCTTGATCATGAAGCTTATCTCCACTTAATTGGTGGCAAATCGCATCCTCCGTGTTGATGGCTTGGTGCTGAACCGCTGGAAGATGTTTGCATATGTCAGATGTTTATTGGACCGATTTCGCCTAAAGATTTCTGGACTTATACACAGCAACATCCAAGATGTAAGACATCGATTTTTTCCGTGTTGCTATGATTAATCAATCATGTTATTTTATTTTTATTCAATTTTGAACTTCACAATACCAAGAAACTCAGCATATAAAAATGTATGGGATTCACAATTTCATTTTTTTTCTTCGACTTCTCTCGAATTTTCCTCTTTTCTTTTGATATCCCCAACCAAAAAAAGGTTTAGACATCATCTTTTATACTCCCTACATTTCACTCAATTTGTTAATTTTAATTTTAAAAAAACATATATCCATTTATAATACCAAAAAAAATATTAATTATTTTTAATAATTTTTTTTACTAAAATTGTGAAAGACATTACCCTCACAATTTTGAGAAATAGAACATTTAAGATTATTCTCTCTCTCAACAAGTGCGCTTCCTGATTCAAGCCTTATGAGGACCAAACTGCTTACCACTCATCCAATAGCTTGTTGGTATTATTTTTAACAATATTATCTTTCGCATAATTAATTATGTTAATGAAAATATATTTATTTTTATAGGAATAATCTTGTCGACTTATATAACTTTATATTATTATTAAGATTTATTTATTATTTTTTTAATATATAATTTTTTTTGACAAATGACACAAAACAAATGGGGTATATAAAAGAATAAACCAGAGAAGTTTTTTATTTTTAATATGGTGTTTTAATTTAATAATTCCAAATATGATATTTTATTAATTCTGCCATTGACAAGATTTAATTTGAAAAATAACATTTTATGCGAAAAACTTGCCATTGGCGATATTTGGTTTTAAAAATAAAATTTTATTATCCAAATCTTGCCATTAGCAACATTTGATTTAAAAAATATATGTTGTCATTCAAATGTTGCTATTGGCGAGATTTATTAAAGCACCATATTTTTCTAAATAATCATAAAAACTCATATTATGACAAATTTTGCGTGCAAATCCCATATTAAAAAAATGAACTAGGAAACGCTAGTGCATCAACAAATGGGTTTGAAAGAAGTTTTGGCTTTTTGCTACATTTATGGTAATAAAGTTTGAATTTATTATGATCTCATATAAGTTATTCAAACCCTTCACCACCAGCTCACTTAAAATGACTTGGGTTTAAAAGAAGTTTATTATTGAATGTTTTGGTGAGCTTAGCATATATTTCAATAATTCAAAATTTAAATCCTTTTGACTGTGTTTATTAAGGAAGAAAAGTACTTATTTAATAAATAAATAATTTTAAATATTATCTTAAGAAAAAATTGCTCATGATAAATTTCTAAAGAAAAGATTATCAAAATTTTAATTTTGATATACTACCCATATATCACGACCCGATTTGAAAACATGACCGACACGTAAAAATCTCATCCCCACTTAGGCCTACTAGGTGACATGTCTCTCAATATGCATAAAATAGCATAATTTCATACTTAAAATACGATTTTCTTCTAAATCACTATCATTTTCTCTAATTAAAATATAATATTCAAATTCATAAAAACTAAAGTATTTGATGCATAAAACTTTGGAAATATCTCAATCATACTCTGAAAATCAGTTTAACCCTTGAAACCTGAATCATAAACACATATCTAGTTCATTACATAAATCTTTTAACCATAGTCTATATTCCAAATACATCCTTAAACTCTGAAAACATGAAGCGAAACATATAAACTTTGAAAATAACTACAATATCTCAAAATACATGTGTGGCTTGGATCCTCCCCACATCTATTGGAACCAAGGTTTTAAAAATTTGACCACATTGAACCTTGGGCAAGGGTTCAGAGTTCAACTTTATCGGATTAACCGGATATAACCTGGATATAATAAAATATGTATTTGTATAAATATATAAAAATATAAAATAAAATATATGTCATAAAATAACTAAAAATTAAATTAGGCATTAACAAAACCCATAGAACATAACATAATTCATTTCTTAATCAAAATAAACATTATCCATATAGATCAAATCTCTCAAATTACTACTTCTCATACTAGAAAAGAAAAAAAAATTAGGAAATATGAGATTTTAGGCCTTTTTTTAAAAAAAAAACCCCAAAAATAATACAATTTTACATTTGTTTACAAAAAAAAGTTCAAACCGATTTTCAAGAACTCAAGGTTCTTGGGTGGTTCTTTGCAAAGCAATTTTCAGATCCAACTTAACCAGACAGCAGGCTGGTTCCTGCTTCAACCGTCGGTTTTTTGAACATTGATTGGAACACTTTAATTCTAACATGAATCTAAACTAAGTCTTACTTCAAAATAAGACTCACTATCGGAATGGCTGCGTCTACTAAATTAGAGGCGAACGATATCTATACTTACAACTATGAGAGTAAAGGAGAGGGGTGAGTCAACTGACTTAGTGAGTGAATTCTCACTTATCACCCACATGAGATAACCAATAATATACATAACGCAATATACATGCAGCAACATAAAATCATTTGATATTTACATACATAGCCATAAAGAAAAACATCTCTAATTCAAGTTTCATAGAAAGACATATCTAAATTTATAATCAATTAAAAAATCAATTTAATTGATGGTGCGATAGAACCTTGAACATGATGATATATATATATATATATATATATATGGTAGCTATGAAAACACTAATCGGTACAAACACAAAATCATCTAAAGTGTTGCTCAATCCCTCGTGGACAAGAGCACTTGTCTAGTATCTTAACTCGCGAACCACGCCCTTCATGGAGTAATATGAATAAGGATAATTTATCTCTCGCGGGCCTTATTATACCAATGTTAACGAAATAATTACCGTTGACTCACAATCTGTCTCTTTATCTTTACCGTATAAACTAGTTTGAATAAAATTATTTAAATATGAGAACTCTTGAAACTCTAAAAGCTCTAGACTCATATAACTCTAACAATCTGATTTTGGTATAACTATAAGTCTCTAACTATGAAATCGTGCCCAGGGATCACTCGCTTGCAATCATTCCAATTTCAAGCCCACATAATATGTATCTGGTAGTTGCTATGAATCATATTTAATTTCACATTTCTGAGTATTATAAAAGCTAAACTTCTAAAATCCCATTTTTCAAGCTAACATCTTTTTATGAACTTGATAACTCCAATATTATACTCTAAAACCAAAAAAGTTCATAATCATAATAACATATTTATTGGTAAAGCTAAAACCATACTCTTGTTCGCTTTCTTTTTGGTATATATATTAATTGGATATTCTAAAACGTGGTCTGAAATCTCAAATCTTGCATACGTAATGAAGGCGTAAACTCATAAAACATGTTTGATAATAAAGTGGTAAACTTGATACAATACATATTTTCTTACTAAATCTTTTCTTGAGCACTTCAAACATTTTCATAGCATATGACACAGTACTCATGGTCCATAGTTTTTTGAAACATATTTCTTATATGCTATTATCACAAAATCATATTATCATATCTACTCTCATGTTTAACAGTCATAATGCATCAATCATAATCATAATGGTTAAAATAAGGTTATGAGTTTGAACTCACTCACTATTTGGGGCCAAGAGTATGTGGGTGCTACCAACTTGACCTTGGAAGCTTGGAATGACACCAACAATTGCCATAGAGCAACACACACTCATGATCAATCTCTATTAACATATAGATAACTCTAAAACAACTTTTACAATATTAGAGGAGTACCTCCATTTGATAACAACTAAGAATAAAAACAACTCATACCTAAGAACATAGAAGGACAGAGAAAGAAAGTATAAACCAACAAGGATCCCTTACCTTTGAGCTTTGGGATAAGGAGGATTTTAGTGGGGTTGAGTGGAAGAGAGTGGAAAGGTGCTTGGAGAATAAGGGATTTGGGGAAGGAAAAGCCCAAAATGGGGTGTTTAAATAGGGTAGGGGCTCACTAATCAAAATTGTGTCGTTTTACACTATTCTAGCATTTGGGGTCATCGCTGGACGAACATACCCCACTGCAGCGAGCCCTGCTGACACCTAAGGGACTCACACATTGCAGAGCCCTGTCTGCATAATTTTGCATATTTATGCGTCAAGAGGGCTCACTAGGTACCAGGGGTTTCTAGGCACCAAAAGGGAAATGTCATGCTTAGCCCAGGATGTTGAGCAAGGAGGCACTGAAAGTAGAACTCTCTTTATTATTTATTGAATAACTTTACACTTAGCACACTAGCTAGAGTACTTTCTTTCACTCACACTTTGCTTGTTGTACTAGTACACTCTTCTTGAAGCATATACACAAATGCTCCTCAAGTCTATTTATAGGCTTTGTATGTTGGTCATGATGGAGCATGAAGTAGTTTCTAGGTTCTTTTTCCTATGCTATTACAAGCTACATATTTCTAAAGCCTTTTTTCAAAGACTCAAGTTTTATCTACAAGTTCAAGAATATTCTAGTGCAGTATCTAGTCTTCTAAACTATATGCTTCTTGCTCTAGTAGCTTCACATTCTTGAAGCTTCTAGTATTTTCCTCTAATATCTCAAGGCTTCCAAAATCCAATTGTAAGCTCTTCATAAATGTAGAAACTTATAGATCTAGTGTTGATGTTTTTCACATGGCATGTGGACCTGGACATCACACCATATGTATAAAATGTCTTAACATTAGTATTCAATTAAAATTTTATATTGACAAGATTTTCAAATTAATAAGTTTGTGGGTTGATCATATTTATTGAAATAATAATATGTATTGAATAATAATACAAAGCTCTTTTATATTATTGGTATATCATAATTAAATCCAAATTTTAATAATATAAAAAATTAAAATTAAAATCAAGTACGAAATTCTTTTTTGTAAATTTTAAGTATATCAATATCGTTGTTTTAAATTGTTAAATGATTAATTGATAATTATTATTTGATCACGAATTACTAATGAAAGTAGATGTGAAATTGAAGAAAGTGATAGTGTTATCATTTTATTTATTTTATGTATATTTTTTTTAGAAAGATTACGCAATAAATTTTTATTGCCAAAATTTTTGTCGGACTGACATCATTTTCAGCTAGTTGTTATTTCTATAGTTTAATTTTCTGGTTACTGCTTTTAAATCTTAATCATTTCTGAAAAAATAATTATATTATTAATTATTAGAATTTGAATTGGAAAAAAATTGTTTTAATTGAGTTAATTACATAACCTATTTAAATAATTTAATGATTTTCACTATTTGAAATATTCGTGATTCTTTACCCCCCAAAAAAAAAAAACTCGTGATTGGATGATCATCAGACTATCGTCGCTGCGCGAGCATGATCTGTCGTTTAGGAAAATGAATGAGCTGAACGTAAACGAGAGACCTGAAACTGGGTTTATTGTCGGTCAAAGATAAAGGGCGTTGGCGAAGTTGGGTCGCATGATCGGACGTGGCTCCCACACAGTGGACTAAGCGGTGGAAATCATCATTAGGGAAGACAACGCCATCATTTGCACGTGTCCATGGACCATATATTTCAATCCAACACAAAACTAATTTAACCCTTCATCAACTCTCCCCAAAAAGATAAAAAAAAATTGCACCAACAAGATTGTAGCATACTATCATATGTTTAACCATCATTCTTGGAATCAAAGAAGAAACAAATATATTTTCTCTTGTACGGTTATTTTGCATTTTCCTCATATATATTGTTCAGTTTAAAAGAAATTGCGGCAGTTACCTGACCTTTTACGTAAAATATATGCAACTCTTGCAATGTCGTTATGAGACTATTATTAATTAGCACTGTCTTATTTTAATCACCATAGCCATAGCTAACGCTGTTAAACACTTGGATAATTATCTGAGGTTGGCAGGAAAGATAGTAGGAGTGTTTTGGTTGGAGAATAAAAGAGGAAATAAAAATTTCACACTTGAGTTACATATATAATTTTTATATGACACCCATTTATAAAAAATCATCCCAATTTTTATCTTTTAACCAAACAGGCAAACACACTCTAAGCTTGACACTAAGCACATGGCCTCGGGCTAATCATAAAATATATTAAGAAAAAGAAAAATATAGAAAGATGTCACATTCACACACTTTAATTTGTTGTGCTTGTAACTTTTCATTTCCATATTCCTAGTCCTCATTTTGCTTGGAAGCCTTTTTAGCTTGGAAAATGGTGGGGAAGGATTGTTGATGCTAATAATATATATATACATCGATCATCGGTTACTCCAATGTATAATGCCAAATAAAGTGAAAGACGGCATCATTGTTAGGATTGAAATATATTCCCAACTAGATCTAGATGAGGCATCTTTATATGGACTTAACCCATCACTTTATGTTATACAGTTTAACCCCTTTCTTTTTCTCCGTCTTCCCTTTCCTTTTTCTCGAGAAAGGGAAGGAAAGTTAAGGAAATGAATGAAGGGCATGATCGCATGGTGAAATACATGTCATTTCATGTAAGGGAAAGTGGGTGCAAATGAGCAAGGAAAAGGAAAAGATTTTGTTTCGAGGGGATGAGAGGGATGTGAATGGAAGACAGTCCAAACACTATTAATTGAACTGGTGGCACTGCAGTGAATGATCCTCCCTGTACAAACTTTTCTCTCTTATATTCCTTTTCCTTCTTTGGCTTTTCTTCTTTTTGCCGTTCTTTTACTTTTTATTATGCTTTTTTCATTTTACCTCTTTGTGCTGTTTTGCAGCTTGCACAGACTCAGTTAAAATTTTGACTATTTTCCTAGGTCCAAACGTCCCCCTTAATCATTATCTATATATATATATATATATATATATATATATATATATATATATATATATATACGCAACAAAAAAAATAAGAAAATTGTTAGATTTAGTCCTTGACCAAAAGCTATACTTAATAATAAGGGGGTAACTTTGTTCTTTGTATGATTTCTTAAGATAAAATTTTGTACAAGATATTACATCAATTTTATTTTTTATGGGTCACTTATAATGAAATAAGTCTGTGTCGTACATCAATTACATGAGTGATATATAAGTCTGAATATTAAGCTTATAAAATCCTAGAAATAACAATAATGAAATAAAAAAAACAACGCAAACAGAAATAATTAATTTTTCTTAACAATAACCCAGAATCGAAGCTAGCGTCAAAGATTGATAGACAATTTGAGGAGAACAATTTTTTAATGTCATTTTAATAATATAAATTTGGAGCTAAATTTCTTTGAACTGATAGTATAAAACTTTTTTATACTGCCATCCAATTATATATTGTTACATAAGAAAATGTGGTTAAATCTCAAACCCACTATTTAAAAAAATGCAAATAAGATAATATAATTTCATGACAAAGTAAAAATTACATTGTCAATATCTAGAAATTAAACCCATATATTTATCATAATAAAGGATTTATACATATTTATCAAAATATAAGATTTCACATAAAATAACTATCATATGTTGTATGGTGGCTTATCCCCTCCCTCCTTTTTTTGATAAATGAAGAAAAACTCAATCTCAACAAGAGGGAGTGATTAAGTGTGACACAGAGAAATAAAAAGCTACACATCACAGCCACCAACAACAAAAGTAAAATCATAACAGAAGCAAGACTTGAAAATACATAATAGCCAAGGACAAACAAATCTCAAAAAGCTACACCCCTCATAAGATAATCCAACCAAATCCATCACAGAAGGTGCAACCAACAAAGAGAATCCCATGCCATAAAAGAAAATTAGCAGGACCACTAAACAATAATCTATCCATTTCTAAGAACCACCCAAAACCTAAATCATTTATGTCTTCAAACAAAAATGCAGATGAAAGGCAGCTCAAAATCCACAATCTCATTCCGCATTGCCATTAAGGATGAAGATTTTGAATACAACACATTTGTAGAGTCCCTGCGACAAGACACCAAGGTAACTAGCAAAGTCACAACTAACACTTTCCCTTTGTTGTGCTTTTTGATGCACTACTCAATCGCTCAAATAATAGTCTCAAAGCTACAATGAATTATGAGTTCAAGCTGATAAAAGATTTCATGCTGGAACAACTCAATGGTAGCAACGTTTTGTTACTTCTCTAATATGTTTGGCACCTAATTGTGGCCTAGCTTCCTCAAGCTTTAGTTGTATACTTTCTTTATTAAGTTCATACATCGCTCTTTATCAGCTTCAACATCTAGTATCAAATGACGATCGAGACAAAGGTATTCCTAAGTGGAGTGGATTAAGACAAAGATATTCCTACATACGATGACCAACTCTCATCAGGTATCGCATGTTTATTCCACCTCATTCTCACAAAAAAATCCCCCTTACTCACATAACCTAACAGTGTATCGCTCAAATACTCCATCCCCCAAAACACCAATCCATGTATCAAACCGTTGAAGAAAAAGTTCCTGTTAACAAAGAAGACACAGATAATATATACATTAGCATAAACCACATAGATGTTCCTCTACTCGGCAAGGAATCCACTCTCAAAATATCACATAAGAGCTCCCCTCTAATTAATAGACCTTTCCGTGTATCACTCTTAATACCCCTACCTCCATTACCAACAAAACAACTAATGAAAATATTTTCGTCTCCTAAAATTGATCAACTACAACCAAAAGAAGATTCCATAAGCAAACAAATTATGAGTCAAGAGTCAACCAAAAAAGGCATCTATGTATGAGGTTCAAAAGAAAATTTTTCAAGTTAATTTCTTCCTTTTGGAAGACTATCCTATTCCTTTGTTCCCAAATGGAAAGAAGAATAGCATAGAAACAAATATTCCAACCTTTCCACCTCCTACCCAAGAATACACAATTAATCCACATTTCAAAATTTGCTTTAGGGTCCTTGGTCACAACTCAATCAACTCCTCACCAATTATAACAAAACGCACAAATCCTCCATAAAAAGTCACAAGTGAAAACAGATGTAACAAAGATTCTTTCTCCATTTTACAAAAAGTACATTTGAAATCAACACCATTAATAATGTTCAACCGAGCTAAACGTTGCTTGGTATTAATTCTCCAAATGAGGACAAACCATACAAACAGTTTTGCCTTTGGTAGAACACACCCATGCCACACTCTAGTCAAACTAGGATCAGGATGAGAATTATTACAACTCATCTGAAAAATTGGATAACAAAAGACTGACCAAAACTATTTGAAGAGTGAAAATGTCATGCTATACTATTATGTACATTTGGTTGTAACTGAATCTGACGGCTAATGAGCCTATTCAGCTCATCCAACAAAGGAAGTTCTTATTGAAAGAGATTTCTACACCGATTCAACTTATATTCCCACTTGTCTTGTATCCACTCACCATAGTCCACGATACTTGTTTCTTTTTGCAAGGAAATTGAGTATAATATCGAAAATGTAGCAGTTAGTTTGTTATTTTCAATCCAAACATCCTCCTAAAATCAGGTATTGCACCCATCTCCTATCTCCTCTTTTCTTTCTCATTGCTTCTCTTTTCTCATATTTTTTTAAATTTTTTCTTTCCTTCTTCCTCTCACACGTGAACCACCCCATTTTTTTTTTCTAGCAATTTGTTACGCTACGTGGTAAACTCACTTTTATTTTTTCCAAATGGAGAAAAATCCTAACTTTCTGCCAACATTTATGACGGATTCTCTTGATATTTTTGGACAATCTATCACCACCTATGGCGGATAATAAAATCTTATGTTTGTGCAAATTCTTTTACAATCCCATATCTAAGTATTATTTGCTGTCAAATGCCATTTGAAAAAATAGCCACATTTTAATGTTGTTATTTTCCCGCCATTACCATAGTCGAACCTGGCTACACATTTTTTTTCTGGTCAACAGGCTGGCTATACATATATTCCCAAATCTAATCCCTCTTATTTTTGGTCTTAAACTATTGGCCAGATGAAGTATTAATCGTATGTGGTGGCAGATAGGCCCGGTTATCAACATGTGAGTTCGATACGCCCCATTAATGTTGATACGGGAGGGGCCAGGATGGCCACTAGCGTCAAGTAGTGGACAGGCTGTAACATTGCCCAAATTGAGTTTGGACCACGAGCCCATGAATAACATATGCTAATGCTTTTGTTTTCTTGTCGTATTTGGAAGTCCTTGTCCGTATTCGGGATTTGAAACCATTATTTGAATTTTTCTTTTTTCGGAAAAAAAAAACTTGGGACTATTTGGCAATGGATTTTAAAAACTGTTTCTAGTTTTTAAAAATAAAAGACTAAAAAAAATTGTTTAGCAATGTGTCTTACAAAAGTTAGTTTTAAAAATGAAAAAACCATAAGCATGTTTTAAAAACTGAAAATCAATAACAGTTTTGAGTTATTTTTTGGTTTTCTTGTTTTAAAATTGATGAAAAACGCGTTGGCAAATTTGTAAATAAATTGAGTCTGTGTTTTTGCACTTTTTCAAATCCTGTTTGATGAAAAACAGCCCCTGCTCTCATTTTATTTTGTTGGACTTCACCTTCATCTAGCCTTCTTCTCGCCTGTTGCTCAATGACCCCCATTCGCCTGCGAACCAAGCTCTTCCGTGACCCAGCCGAGCGACCAAGTGACCAAGCGACCGACCACCAAACCCCGTTGTGTTTTCATTTCAGAAGAGCAAGAGAGGAGAGAAAGAGAGCAAGACAACAAGAGAGCAAAGAGCAAATATGCCGCCGCACACACACGATCTCTACCCCCGCCACGCATGTGACCTCTACCTCCACCATGCACGCAACCAAATCCGCGGCACACGCGACCTCTCTGACATCCCCAATTTTCCTTAATATAGTACTACTTTATTATAGCTTTTTATTTAAAAAGTATAAGAATATTTTGTAGAAAAAATATTTAAGGATAATCATTAAAAAAAATCTAATTAAAATATTATAAGATTTAATAGTTGTACAGGATGAAACTTAGCACCAAAATGTAAAATTTTAATTATTTCCTTGGATTTTTTTTAAAAAATACAAAAATACCACTAGATGATAGAAAAATAAATTTATAACATAATTAGCTTAGAAAAACTAATAGATATCTTTAAAAAGCTTAGAGAGTGTCATTAAATTATAAAAAAAAAGATAAAAAAATTATAAATACATTTTAAACATAATTTTGATGATAAATATCAATTATTTTAAAGAAAGGAAAATGAATAGATTATAGTGTTAAATTTTAAAATCTTACACTATAAATCTTTTATTTCCTTTCCATTCTTTCAAGATCCAAACTCACAAGCATACCTTATAGACATATCCTATAATAGTGATAAAGTAAGCTGAGCTTTTAATTAAGGGGAAGTATTTGAATCCTAAAACTATTCTTTGTGGAGAAAAGCTAATCATACTATTCCAAATTCAAAAAATAATTAAGAAAAATATTATTTGTATTTATGAAATATAATGCAATCCAACTCACACCTTAGTCATCATTGAATAGGATGTATGTGGACCATATTTGAATGGAATCACATCTCATCTAATGGTGAATGAGTTGTGAGTCGAAATTACACCTATAAGTATAACACAACTCAATAATTAATGATCTAACATTTTACCGATTACAATATAATATCCAATTCACATCTCTTCTGTTATTTGAGTAAGTTTGGATGGATGGTAATTAGTGGAGAGAATAAAATAAAATATCATAAAATAAATTTCACATATTCGACTAAAACTTCCAATTTTTTGTTTTCTCCTGATTTGGAGGGAATGATTTTATAAACATATAACAATCTTCTCAAAAAAAAATAAAAAAAGAAACATATATAACCATGAAGTTTAACATAATTAGTACCTAACTAAGTTTGTTAAGTATCTAGCAAAATATTTTATTTTTAACAATATGTATGAGAAGAGTCTAGTGATAGAATATTTACCTCTTATAGAGTTTTTATCTTAAAGAAATTAGTCATTGTTACTAATATTAGATACCTTAGGAAAAAAAAAAAAAACTTATACACGGTTAGAAGATCACTATGGACTAATGAAACTAATGCCTTCCTGTTAGCCTGTCTCTCTCCCTCTCTGTTTTTTTTTTTTTTTGGCTATGAAAACTGTTAGCCTCCCTAGTGCAGTAGTTTGTTGTGTTTGGCCAGTGTTGGGCCTGGCCGTCCCAGTATTGTATAGTGGGTTCCTTCTTTTCAGCAGTCCCTTTCAAACTAGGGACAAATCATTTGACTGATTGACTAGAAAATATTTAACAACAGCTGCCATAGTACGTGTTATATAATGGACTAAATACTAACTTATGGATAAAGAAACGCAAAAAAATAAAAAGAAAAGAAAAAAATCGTGAGATATTTTGTGCCATTTTTAAAATACCTTAGCCGTTTATTTTATTTTACTTGTTTCCAACTACTCAATAAGTAACATTTGGTAAATGTCCCAGACTACATATGAAGACATTGAGAATAAAAATGTGTTTTGAGAAGAGGGTAAAGATAAAAACTCTAAAATTGTCTTCGTCTTAGGATAATTTGAGTCAATTTTTATACCTTTAAAAAAGAAGGATAATGAGGGCATATCTTTACAACACAAATTTAAAATATTTTTTCATTAATATCCTTTAAACACTACATATTTCATTTTTGTCCTTATCATTTTTCAAATTTTTCAAATTATATAATTTAATATTTTCATCTTTTCATTAATTACCATGTCATGTATACTACAACCAAAATAGTTATGTCTTCGTCTTTAGTATTGTCTTCGTTTGTAATGTCTCATTGTTTCCTTCTTTTTTGTCTCAAGACAGGTACCAAACATAATGTAGGGTTGTATGTGAAGCTCATTCATGAAAATTTTATTTCAAATTTTACCCTCTAACCAAACACACCCCTAAGATTACTAATAAACAAGTGAGCAACACCTAACAATTTCTTCGCATGCCCTTACTTTTGGAACGGTTTAATTTTGATAACAATGATTATATTTATTGGAAGAATAATTAGTACGTAAAAAATTCCAAGAAATTTTCACGAGGTAATATTCATTTCAGTCTCACTTTATATTTACGAGTCATTTTAGTTTTCAACTTTTAAAATGAGTCGATTTAGCCTTACTTTGCAAAATGTGAGTTATGTTAGTCCTCAATTCACTTTTATTTAGCATTTTATCAATTAAATGATGATATGTAACCTTAAATAATATCTTAGTATACCATATATCATATAAAGTAGAATAAAGTTTAAAATGACTCATTTAGTATAATTTTAGACACTAAAATAAGTTATTTTAAACTTCATTCTACTTCAGATAATATGATGATATGTCAAAGTATTACTTAAAGTTCTACATTAACATTTAATTGATAAAATATTAAATAAAAGTAAATGAGGACTAACGTGACTCACATTTTATAGTGTTGATACTAAATTGATTTATTTTAAAAATCAAAAACTAAAATAATCACGAATAAAAATTATTAACTAAAATAATATTAACTCAATTTTCACTCTCCAGCCAAGATGACCAAAGGAAATGCGTTACCCGAGATCGCATTTCTCTTTCGTGCACATAAGTTCAACTGATTAATTGCCTAATTCAGTTATTGTTAGTTAGTCATAGCGTGTAGTTATTTTTTCTGTGAGTAGTTTGTTGCACAAGCATCTTACTTCACTTTGTATATAAGCTAGGATTTGCACTTGTTGTAATCAGAACTCGCATTAAAGTTTTCAATCCAACTGAAGTATTACACAAATCCTCTCGTTTGCTCTCTGGAATTCTTGGTTTGGTTTGCACCCGAACCTAGTGTCCTTGTGGTTCTCTCTCTTCTACAATTTTTAGAACCTATTTGTTTTAGTTTTCAACTTTCATTTATATTTTTTTAATTTTTTAGATTTTATGAAAAAATACTAAAAATTTTAAAAATTATAAATTTCAATTTTCAATATTTTTTTCATAAAATTCTAAAAACTGAAAAATTTAAAATAAAAATTTAAAATTAAAAACCGAAACCAAATAGCCCTTTTGCTTTCTACAATATGTTTGGTATATGGAGTGAAAACAAGGGAGAATGCGTTTCACCTTACAAAGCATTTTTTTTAGTGTATTTTTTATAAGACATCTTGCACATAAAAGCCTTAATTTTTGTGTACTGAATTTTTGTGATAAATTTTATTTCTTAGAAGCACTACTTGAGATAGAGGAGACATCGAGAAGGATATGAAGGTGGCCGTACGTGGAGAGAATCAGAAACGACTCTTATCATGCAAATTTTTAAAAACATGTTTTTTTTTTGTGGGCTAAAAAGCAATTTAAATAATCTATTCATTAATTTTTAAAAATTTATGAATGAATTATTTGCTTTTCCCAAAAGATTGATCGAGTGGAGCATGGTAATATATCGCATTTAATTTTGTTTTGTTTTCTTGAAAACAATTTTTATTTAGATTATGTTTATTTTTTATATAAATTTCTTAAATTTGATGCACTCAGAAAATTTGCTCATGCGTCTTAATTCAAAGAAAAGTGAAACACCATAAAATAACGTGATTTCGTAGTTTGTATATCTGAGAATTTTATTAATCTCTGGTTATGAAGATTTTATAAAATATTAAAAAAGATACGATAATATTATAAAAATATCAATGCATTAAATTATGTAATAAACTAATAACACAAATAATGTGGTATTTTTTTTAAAAAAAATTATTTATACTCATTAAATGTGACACGCGTCAACTCATACTTCATCTATTATTGAATGAGGTATAGACTTACATTATGGTGACTTTTATTTATCTATCATTGAATTAGTGGACTATAGTGAAATGCCCACACCTATACAATAGATTATAAAAATATATATATATACTATATATATATATATATATATATATATATATATATATATATATATATATATATCCGATCCATTTGAAAAGTTTATGAATTGAAAGGGCTTAGAACTGCTTGGCTACTTTTTGTTCATCTTGGACTTGAAGTTTGACCTAGGGTGATATCCTTCAACCAATGATTGGAAAGCAATGGGACACAGCCGCACAGGACGCCACCCAAACCAAGTGGAAGATAACATTTTACACTCTGATATACAACATAAGATTTTTTAGCAGAGGAGAGTACAGATCATTCACATGGCAACTAAGAAACATTTAATTTGACAAAATTAATACCCAACACGAGTTCACAATATTTCTGGTTCTGTTTCATCCAACAGGGAAGAAAAATTGAAAGACGGAAGTAATAAATATTCAAAACCCAAACAAAAGAAAAAAGAGAAAAGAAAGAACTAGCCGAGGTCTCACTCCTTGGATCGATGTAGATCAATCTTCAATAAACAAAGCTTTCGCAGGCTCCAACTTTCCTATGACTATGACAACTGACAACCTCGCCTCGAGATCGACTGAGTCTCCACTATTCTCCGCCTCTATTGCTTTTTTGAAAAAATAGAAAAAAAAATATATCTCTTTGTTTTTTTGTGTGGTGTATGGAAGCTTGCCATGAGCAGCTGCATCTCTTAGTGCTCAGTTCTTCCTTATCTCTTTATCCACTTGTTACAACTATTTGGCGACTGACACATTATTAGTGTTTGTTAGTTTTAAATTAATGCGGTCTCGTTGGGCCACTGCTGTTCCTATCTTCATCCCTTCAACCTTGGCCTCCTTCCACACTGACCACCTTGCTTTTCTCTTCTTTTGACCAATCATCAAGATAACAAAGGAAGAGACTAGCTATAGCCCACACACGAAAGCCTCAGCAGCAAAGAGAACCTAGCCAGAGAATATATCTTAATTACCAAAAAATACATATATTCGATTCTTCTTTCCTTTTTTTTTTTTCTCTCTCGATTGGGATACCAAATTCAGAACAAAGAAGCTCAAAAAACTTGTTTGCAACAACAAAACCAAGGTTAATTTAGATTGTATTATATATCGAGGTCCAGCCGACGGACCCACCGCCCCATGGAGGTTTGGCGGCCACCTTGTTACAAAATACAACAAACACACCTAACCCGAGAATTAAAATTAAAAACCATATATATGTTCAACTTCAATAGCTACTATTACTGGTGTATATTTCTTTCCCTATGATCTCCTGGTTCTTCTAACAAATTAACTGATGGAAGAAAAATATTTACTCTAATCATATGACAAAATATAAAAGATATTCAGCGGAAAATCGAAACAAGAAATTAAAGAAGATGGGTGAAAGGGGGGCACAGTTGCAAAGCCCCACCCACATCCCACCACATGATTGCGCTGATTCCCGGGCGTAGCTTATAAGATAGATATAGATATATGTATTAAACTAATCTTGAAGGTCAAGGGAATCTTCATCGGGTTTAGGGAACTCGTTCAGGTCTGGTTTGTCGGAGTTGATTTGGCTGGAAGTGGAGCGGGACGAGGCCTGAAGAGCGGCGGCGTCCACTCTGGCGCCAACTTGCGTGGCTCTCTTCCGTATGGAATCTGCGGACATGTCCCCTATTTGATGGTTGTCGTGTTGGTCTTGGAACAACAACTCCGGGAAGTTGAGCCGAGCCGACGGGCCCCTCAGGCAGAAAACGGCGGTGTCGTAGGCGCGTGCGGCGGCCACAGGGGTTGTGTAGGAACCCAGCCATATCCTCGACCTCTTGTTGGGTTCTCTAATCTCAGCCACCCACTTCCCCCACTTCCTCATCCTTATTCCTCTGTATGGCTTCTCTTGTTGCTGTTGCTGGTGCTGCTGCTGCTTGCGCTTCTCTGATGAAGGGCTGTTACTGTTGCTGCTGCTGCTGCTACTGTTGTTTCCGCTTCTTCTTCTGCCTGTCCTGTTGCTTTTGGTGGTGGCCGTGGAATTGGTGGAGCAACAGTCTCTTTCTTCTTCCATGATAATGGATTGAGATGGAGTTTTGTTTATCGCACCGACCTACCTGCTCTGGTCCCTTCAATTCGCTACCTACCGATAATAACTAAATTAGGACAAGGTAGCTGCTATTTCTCTATGTTTCATCTTTGTTCGAATAATAAAATATTTATATGTGATCGGTTGCGAACTGAAAGGAACAAGCTCTGAGAGATTCGGTTCATACACTCGGAAAAAATATAACCCCTTCCCCCCAAACCATGTTGCTGTTGTATTAGTTTCTATTTATACACAAAATTGAAATATAAAAAAGGAGAATTACTTAGCGGAAATATCTAAATTGATCTCTAATCATTTTTTTAATGGATAAATTAATTTCTGATTATTATAAACATCTAAATTTATTCCACATAATTATTAAAATAAATATTATAGATGTTTGACCCTGTAAAATCCTGAGGAGAGATATAACAAAAAGCTCATTTGAGAGAACTGTAGGACTAGAAAGAAAGTGCCACTAAGCGAAGTTCGTTTGAAAGGTGAATAAGACTAATAAACATGTAAAGCTAACCATTTGTCATCCGTCATACTCCTTAGTCAAACTCTCCTCCGGCCTCTATTTCCTCAAAACGGCTTCACCTTCTTCTAGTTATTTTTTCATCTCCTCCTCCTTTAAGTCCTTAAGACCTATAGGTTAATTTTAATTATAATTGTACCAATTATAATTATTATAGATCAATTTATCTATAAAAAATTGCCATGGATTAATTTAAATGTTTATTTAATTATTTATTTATTATGTATAAATAAATGATAATTGATATATAATAATATATTATTTTATTTTATATTGGGGATTAGAGAAGGAGGGGGGAGGGTGAAGTGAAGGAATGAGTTTCCCACTTAGCTGCTAGTCTGTCGTGTCGTACGGCCGCCACGTTGAGCTTTCTTTAAGATAAATCCAAAGATGGCCGACACAATCCATCACACCCATCTCTCTCTCCGAATTTGAAGAAGGAAGGAAGGGAGGGCCATTTTGTTCGTAGATTATACGGCCCACGTAGCATTTTGTGGGCGATATGACCGCCAAAGGCGGACGGGATACGCCTCCCTGTAGTCGTGTATATATATATATATATATATATATAATGCTATACACCCATCTACGTTTCCTTTTCTGCTTTGCCGAGTATTTTCCTTCCATGCTTCCTGCTTTTATGGTCAAAGAAAATATTTTGAGTAATGTTTTTTTTTTTTTGTTTTTTTATTTTGCTTGGAATGGGTTGCCTCATTGCTTGACGGCTGACACAAACAATTAAGAATAATTTATTGTTTTTATCATATGAAGAGAATATTTAATATAAATTTAATTTTGATACACTATTTTAATATGTAATCTATTGTCATATTATTATAAATATTTAACCTTTTCCATAATTATTTTGAAAGTCATATCATAATAACACTATAATATTATAATTACTTTTCTATATTAAATGTTAAGATGATTGCTTGTAAGTAGCCTACAATTAGTAGTAGACTCAATATTTAATCAAAAGTTAAGTTCAACTTCCATCCATCCTCCTATTCCTATTATCTCACTTTGGAAAAAAAATGATAATTGATTAATTTTTGTTGCCGCACTCTAACCTATATCAGGTTTTTCCCCAACAATTACCATAAAAACTATTATTATAAACAAAAATGTGGTAAATGTGTTCATGAATTCATTTGGTTGGTTAATTTTTGTTTAACAAATCCAAATCAAATAAATTAAAATTTAGTTGGTTTGTTTGTGCAATTTAAAAAATAACTTTCTACATATTTTTATCTTTTCGACAACTCTTTATGATATATAATTAGATGACAGTTAATATAATTTGACTAATCTATTGCAGGAAGATCAGACACATAAGTGAAGATCCCTATATATATATATATATATATATATATATATATTTCATACAATGAATCTTAGAAACGAATCTAGCATATCATGATATTTTGACTAAGTTGATATTTTTAAAAAAAATGATAAAAAAAAATGATTCAGTTATGAACACTTGAAGAGGTTGTTGTCTATCTTCTTAAATTAAAAATTATTTTATGCTAAGTTGCACCAAAAAAATGTAATAAAAGGGCACAATCTAGGTCGTCTCTAGGAGACTTTATCACTTAGTTGGGAAAAGTTGGGGTTTTAAGAATGAAATTAAAGCAATTAAAATTAATTGAGAAAATGCAGTAACTGAAAGACACTAGTGCATGTTATTCCTAGGATTGAAATTAATTATTATTGACCAGATATTGAACCCATTAGTGACTATTAGTAATTAATTATTTGCAATTCTACTAGTGATCGATCGACCTCTAGAATTTGAACAATGCAAATAACTAATAGATAAGATCTCAATTTATTTAGAAATCACATTTATTTAATGAACCAATTGTTATAGCTTAACCCCCAATTAGAAAGTTAATTCTAATGTTCTCTCAAATATAAACTAATAGATCTATCAATTTATGCCCAAAGGATTTCTCTAAACGATGATTACCAATTTAGCTATCTCAATAATAATTGTAACAATCACAACAATAATTATAAAATAAAAACTGCGGAACATTTAAAAAACTAGAGCATTTAATATCAAAAGAAGTCTCAAACATCATTCAAATCCATCTAGAAACCCTTATAGTAGTAATAAAATCTACTCCTCCATACTTTGAGAGTTACAACAATGAAAATAAAATAGTATTTGAAAATAATAGTAAGGATCATTGCCACAATTCCCAAGGACACATCAATTCCCCTATTACAATCCCTAGAGAGAAGAGTAAAGAAGAAGATGTAGAGAGAGTCCTAAATTGCATATTAGAAACTAAAACCAAAACTAAAGTAAAAGTCTATGTCAATCTCTTAAATCTTGCTCTCCAAAATAACCTAAAATAGGGCCCAAAAATAGATTAATTATCTGGAATCACGTAGTCGCACGAGCACTGCAATGCTAATTTTAGCGTTGCAACACTCTCTAGAGAGTATTGCCTCGAGCTGGATACTTGAAGCTTCTGCGCGCTTGCTCACCAGAGTGAGTTTCAAGTTTTGCTCTTTTTCAGCTTCAAGCTCCTTCTCAAGAATTCTCAACCTTGTTCTTGACAATTTGCACTTGATCCAAAACTCTTGTGTACAAAACCATACTAAAAGAAACAAGTTAAACGCAATAAGCTGTAATTATAAATTATTTCAAAAATCAGTGCAATTAATAATCAATGATTCTATCAAAATTACACAATGGAGAGTAAATTAAAATTTTAAGTATTGACATCAATAACTTTGTTAAATTTACGTAAAAAACTAAGATTTAGTAGCAAGATAAGTGGCATAAATATCCTTACCAACACCCACATGTAAAACATTCAAAGCTTAAACTAATTAAGCTAAGAATTATATAAAATAAGTAAGCTGAGAAAAATATTTGTTCAGATGAAAAGCGGATTAATAATAATTAGTTTAATTTAATTTTGATTTAAAATGATCAAATTATCATGATCAAATTATCCTAATTAATTTAAAACACTAGGATTAGGCTGTTAACGGGTGACTTGTATAATTTGTATAAAATCATATATTCAGGCTTCATTACTTTTAAAGTTCTTTGATGTATAAAAAAAAAACCCAAATTAACTGAAACCAATTTTAGTAGTTTAATTTATATTTTAGGGTTTATCAAGATATTGACAATTTTTCAAAAAAAATATAATATCTCATTTACCTGGATATATTTATTATTTACGAAGATGAATAATTTTATTTAATTTTTAAATATATAATAATTATTTTTTGTTACTTTTTCTTAGTATATGTACATTAATTAAATAAAATGAAAATACTAATAATGTGATAATATTTTAAAGTTTTTTCGTAAAATAACTATTTAATCAATACAAATATTTTCTGTTTTAATTTTATTTTAGTTTTCGCAAAAGCTGCATCGCGAAAGATCTAAATTTTAAAATATTTAAATAAGGAGTGTTTTATCCAACTATTGCTCTCAACCCAAAATTACATAGCAATTTATGAAACAAAATATTGTAGTTTTATTCTGGTAGCAGATATGATAAAGTTGACCGTTTCAATGATGATTGACATAGTTGGTAAGGAACGGGTTCTTGTCTTACTAGGGTGCAAGTTTGATTTTATCACTAATGTAATAATTTTATTAATAAGAGATCTTATAAATTTTTTATAAAGTGTTTTCTGAGGCCAAGAGTCATGATCTGACCTTGGATAGATTATTAGTGCTGAATGCTGAATCAACCTAAACTTCTGTGAATTATATTTAGTTTAACATATAGGGTATTTTATTAATGAATATAAATGAATCAGCGGGCCTTGAATTAATTTTGAAACATGTTCTGATATCTTTTTATCAAATTAATGATCTTAAGTAGAGATAAAAATAGATTAAGTTAAATGTGGTGATAACTTAATTTTTTCAAACTGTTAGCATACATATAAAATTTATTTGATTTAAGTCAGGTGAACTCATTAATGGACAGGGATTGACAAGTATTGATTATGAATAGTTAATTGTCATTTGGGACAAGCTCTTTTCTCAATTATATGTGGATATTTTTAAAAGAAATGCGGTCAGCATCATAAACCAA
Organism: Dalbergia oliveri; assembly: GCA_030441495.1. NCBI lineage: Eukaryota > Viridiplantae > Streptophyta > Magnoliopsida > Fabales > Fabaceae > Dalbergia > Dalbergia oliveri. The sequence continues at coordinate 4,288,024 of JAMLFY010000003.1, forward strand.
AACAATTAGTACTTCCATTGATTTTTAATAGACTTCTAGAAAATCAGTAAAAATTTAATATATTTAAATATAAATTGTATCCAAATATATTAAGTTTCTAATATATTAAACTTTTATTAATTTTCTAAAACACAGTAAAAAAAATGAACTGAAGGAATATGTCATTAGCGATACCAATTTTGTTTAGGGTTTGTCGGAATGCTAATTATGACTTTACAAATGTGGGTGGGCGCATAATGGACAAGTGGAAGAAATCAAAAGAGTGGGAGAAGTCGGTGGCAATGGACGGGTGGATGGAGGTGCGAATTGAGGATGGCTTTCCGTCCACGCAATAAAAAAACTCATTTGTATCATAGACAAAAATGGTAAAGCTTGATGTTTGTTTAATGGGTTGACAATTATAAACCTGGGTTTCTCTGAGTTTAACATTTAGTATTATTAACAAATCACATGATATTATTCTATCCTTAAAATTGTTTAACTTTCTAAAGATGTTATATTTGATACACTAAGATTATAAAAGAATTTTACACCATTTAATTATATGACTTTATTTACATTCTATAATAAGATTTATATATTACAAATAATTTGATCAAACACTTCTACTAATATAACCATAAGGACCGAGATGAGGTGGTAAGTAGGCCAAAGCCTAAATTGCATATGCATATACAAAGAACACCGCTTATAATAGTACAAAAGAAAGCATAAAATATGGTAGGTTTTTTTTTCCTTAACCAAATGTTGAGATTCGGTTTTGCCTTAAAAATAATGTAACTTTAAAACCCATGTGATTAGTATCTACCTCTTTAAATGACTATTGACGTGAAAAGATTAGCCAATGTTTCCAATAAATACAATGGAAAAAAAATACTTTTACTAATCTGATAATATATAATTCAATATTTGTGTCAATATTTTTACAATTACAAAGCGTATAAATTAATTATTTTAAAATATTTGACAGAAAAATCTCTTCAAAGTATAATTTTTTTTAGAGTTTAATTTCTATAAATTTTACTTTATTATCTAATTAAATCATTCTATTTGTATTACTTCTCAAATAATGAGTGTGAGACGTAAATCACTTTTATTAATGTGATAATACATGATTGAATGGCAATGTCAGGACATGGAAATTAATTTTTTAAATCAAGTTCTTCGTAATATAAGTTACTGCCATTTGCATATTTTCTTATTTATTTACAATCAAAAAGCATTTCCTACGTTCCGTCAAAAAAAAAAAAAAAAATTTGCTCCGTCTTCGGATAATTAGTATATTGATCTTGAAGTGGATATTTCAGGGGAAATTTTCCCCTCCTTTTGGGTAGGTTTTTAGGGAAAACTCTACCTGATCACTATTTACTCCTGTATAAACGATTCCTAATATAAAATAAACAAGTGTCACTTTTCAAATGCATATAGGAATTAAGAAAGATATCAAATAGTTCTTAATTTTAGAAAAATTATAACATATTCTACAAAATTACCCTGTCACTTAATTCTCTTTTTTTTTCCCGTAATATCTTTCACAGTCATCCTAAACTTTTTAGTAAAAAGAATCAATTAAATTTAACTGACAGTCCCTCATTCATCAAAAAAAAAAAAAAACTGACATGTATTTTCTTTTAATGCAGTTCTAAATTTATAACACCGCATCTGGACTTTTTTTTTTTTTATTAATTGAACAGAATCAAGTGAGCAACAATGAATTAAAGAGATATATATGTGAAATAATATAATAAAATAAAGGAAAAAGTCTAGAAACCTCTTTAACTTTATTTCATGTGCATTTTAGTCCTATGACTTTTAAAATATGTAAAATAGTCCTTAAATTTTTTTTATATGTGCACATTAATACAATATATTAATAGATGTTTATTTTTTTAATGAAAAGTGTAAAAAAAAACTTTAATTTTCAATCTATATAATCTTTTTCTATTATTTTTTAATATTTGAGATTTTTTTAATGAGATTCTAGAGATCACATATTGAATTTTTTTTATCAAAAAATGAACATTTATTATCAAATTATAGTAATATACACATATAAAAAAAATCTAAAGATCATTTTGTACATTTTTAAAGTAATAAGATAAAAGTGCACATGGGCTAAAATTGAAGGAAATTTCAAAATTTTTCCCAAAATAAAATAACTAATACCCTTGTTTTCCTTTCAAACCAAACAGAAGAAATTAATCTCTTTTCTTTTCCTATCATTTCTTCCATTTGCAGTTCAACCAAACAAAGCCGAATGTTTACTGACTTGTTAGCATCAGCGCCATTTAATTTGCAGACCACCACAAAGCAAACATTAGATGATTAACAGAACATGTTCATCGGTTATGATGGTTGGAGAATTCGTTCTTTAATGCTATGGCGTATTGTTCATATGGTAAGGGAGCGTATTTTTCTTTTTTGTAATTTATTTATTTTCTCTTTAGAGTATGACAGATATTTTCAAAGCAAAAAGAAACAAACAGCTTTTACACAAGATTTGTCAACCCTCGCACAAGAAATGATAAAATCGTATCTTGTGTATTTCATATATATATATATATATATATATATATTGAAGGATTACGAGAGATCCAATTCAATGTATCCTAGTAAGACCAAGAAAGAATGATGGGAAATTAGCTGATGAAGGACGCGGGGTCCACCTGACTGCCCAACGTCGAGGAGGCTTTCAGAGTCGGCAGTCCATTTCGTCCACTAATGGTATTATCATTATTTGGTATTATAATAACAATGCTCAAATTAATCTGCCTGACCAAATCATGAGGCATTTGACGTTACTATACTCCAAACGTCCTCATCAAAAGCCAAAATTAACAAATTTAATAAGGGGAAAACCCTCTATTGTGTTTCTCCTTGGTTGTTTTACACCAGTAAAGATGCATGAATCGGACATGTGGTGGTGGTCAAGAAGTGCAACTTGCGGTTCCTTCTTCTTATGGATAACTCAGTAGCACCCTGAATTGTCGTTTGTGGGTTAGCACAATGAACCTTTCTTCCCCCACAGTCATAAATATAGCGAAGCACTTGTTTTGCGGCGACGAGACAAACGGCAACTCCCATCTTGCTATCAGGAGAGAGAGGGCAACATCACTAGTCCCCACCAAGGTTCCTGTACGTTCGATGTATGTATCGCCCTAGGAGCAGGAATATGGACATCTATTTTGGCTTCATTTTCCAGTAATTTTTTTAAAATTAATTAAACTTCTTGAATAATTTTCAACATGGCTACTCTTTTCGGCCACACACCTTGCCTCAAGACGTTTCCACTTAATGTCTTGTACAATTTTACGCCGCATAGCGGATAGTGACAAAGAAGAACATTGCCATATTGGTAAAGACAAGACCATGCCGAGTTGCCAATTGCCAACCTCAAAGACGTGTTTGGTATGGGGTTAAAAATGAGCGAGAAATTTTCGTAGATGAGAGATTAACATTGGAAGTTGTTGTAATTGAAGGGAAAGAGGCAAAAACAAAAGGAGCACTTCTGTGAAACTGGGAGGGTTAAATCATTTTAGTAAGCTGGACTGCAATTGGAGGGGGTGCTGAACAGAAGCAATAACAGGCATCCTCGAGATCAGTATTTATTTATTACACATATGAAGAATCAATATTTTATATGAAAGCTTTAAGGTGTTTGGACTGAAATAATGGATAGATAATTAATTAGTTTTCTTAAAGAGCAGAAAAACATAGTATGGCGGTTCTGTGAAGAAGATTATTAAATTAGACTAAGCCAAAATTCAACGGTTTCGTCATGCTTAATCATGAATCAGATGTTCACGAGAGAGATTATGGAACCTCTAGAACAAAAAGGTATGTAGTGCAGGACTACAAGTTAAACAATCGGTTACAGGTTGGAAATGACAGAATTAACATTCAATTATCGGTACGGCCTACCTATCACAGATAGACAACTAAGGTACAATGCCGAAATCTTTTCTTATACCTTAAATCAACCTAACTCACATCTTGGTCCAATCCTTCACTTTACCTTTGACATTAAATGGAACTTAGTTTCAGATCTACTCCGTGTATTTACATTAAAGGGGCAAAGTAGCCAAGTCATTAGATAATAATAACCGACCAAAAGAGTTTAAAATTTAAGCAACTTAGTCGTAAGATCATAATTTATATGTTATTGTCGTCTAATGGAAACCAAAGTGTACTTCACTTATACAAAGTGCAACCAGGTGAATTATGAATCCTACCAGGAAAGCAAAAAGGGAACGATTACTATCTAGAAACATCCAACAAAAAGAAACACTTCAACCAATAACCAGCAAAAGCCTCCATTTTACATTGTAGTACTGTACTCAAGAAGGGCTACGCGGCCTGACTATGGTTGACAGGAAGTTGCCCGAGTCCTGTGTGCTGGATGTCACTTTTTTTTTATTTATTTTTGAAACATATTAGGACGAATAAGAATTGAAGGGGAGAAAAAACATTTCCCAAGATCAATCGGGAGAACTGACGACTTGGTACATAATAAGACGGCAGAAGATTGGTGTAAAGTGTTCAATGCTTCAATTATGGCCCCCCAAGACTTGTCTTGCGACCCCTTTCAATGATTCAGATGGCTTACAAAGACCGGACTCTGAATGCACTGCAGAAACATACAATAATTCCAGCAGGCAAATGACATTTGTCCAATGTTGATCTTTTGGTCGCAACCACAAATACTGAATCTTCCCTCAACCTGTCAATACAAAACAATAGACACAAGCAAAAGTAGTAACAAGCCCCTAAAATTGTCAAACACCATTCCCTTACACCCTCAGCAATATCTTCAAGCAGGTGCAGGTCATCTTGCATGGAACCTGTTGACTTCTCTAATCTCAAATAAACAATTGGTAACTCTGGATTACTTGCAATTGTTAAGGCATATACTTTTTGACAGTCCCACACAGCAGTCGTCGTGTTACCCAAAATATAACATGAACCGGTTTTTAATGGTTCAGAGGAAACAAAAACGAACAACTACCCACACTGTCAGAAGTTGTGCAAAGGCCAAAATGCAGATGCTATTCATTTGATTCCATTGAAGTAACTTGCATTGGGATCAGAGCTCACCTTTTCATAACACAGCAATATATATTTTTCAGCTTTGTTATCAGATTGGGATTTTCTTCGAGAATGTCATCAGCTGTAACTGCGGCGGTCGCAAGATATTGAGCCAGAGACGCAGAAAAGACATCGCCAGAGCTGCTCAGTAGCTGCCAAGGTTGAAAAAGACATATTAGTGCATGGAAAACTGACAGGGCACAACTGCTGGCAGAAGCTAATAGGAGAGCGATGGAAACTAAGGTGGCAATATAACGCCTGGTAGACAGCTTCAATGACAATATAACGCTTCAATTGCTTAACCCGCTTATTTTTTCGGCATTAACTCTCTCCAGAGTTTCTCTCAAAAGAGTTCATGTCATTTTGCTTAAAATAGACCACTGTGCTTCTAGATAGGTAAAAGATAAGAGAGTTTTCAGCCTCCATTGATCAGCAGGAATCCTTTTGCAAGGAATTTAATTTTCAAATATCAAGTGAAGGGACAAGAACCAATTCAACTAATATCAATTATCATAATTTAAGAAGGAAAAGCGATTCAAAACAAATCACCCAACTAATCGTCTAAGGGTTGTCTGATTATCAATGCCTATTACAAATATCATGAGACCAAAACCCGAAAAAATTTGAACACAACCACATGATTAATTGATAGTCAAGTTTATGCATACATACGCAACAATTATATCTCCTCTTTTAGAGAAAGCAGGAATTGCAGTGAACATGGTAGAAAATCCACAGGGGTTGAGAACTGAATCAGGGGTTCCCAAAATTTTTGCTATTCTTGCTTCACAGTCAAGATGGGCATCATCATAAGAACATAACATTCTCTTGAATAGTACAACTAGAATCTACTTTCATATTGAGTCGTACCAATTGTTCCATAAAAACCACGGGGATAACAGGAACCAACAGGATATTTCTCTAAAGTAGATGAAGATGACTCCTGAAAGAAAAAGTTGCTATAAATTCACAACACCAACACAGTGCTAGAAAACGGTATCTATCAGTATTATGAGGATCATTTCCTTACAAGTTTCTTTTGATGGCCTTTCAAGCCAAGATAGTTTGCTGAAGTGAAATTGACAACTTCTTTACCATTAATTGTGGTATGTGGCGCAGCAGCACTGCAGAGAACATAATTCATCAGCAGGAGGGCATGATTGAAACACTAGTTCATTTTGGTTGACACCTCTCACTTTAAGTTTTATAACAAAATGAGCCCATCACGACAGTTGTATGTTCAGTGGTCGAGACTTCAGACAATCCCATCGTTAAACTTGTGACAAAATTGAGCCCCTTAAGACAATTACATGTTCAGACACATTCGTTTTCTATCACCTGTCTATCAGACTCGTTTCTGAACACTTTTCAGTGCAATCTGAGGGAAACTGGCAGTAGTAAGAATGAATATTAAGAATGGGAATGCGACCCTAGTTGTGGGATCAGTACAAGTTACAACTAGAGTTGTCATTTTGACCATCAAATGATTACCTGTCGTGCCCGATCAGTTAGGGGCGCAAGTCACTGGCAGAATCAAGGTGAACATACCTAATTATCAGCCTTTCAACACTATTACCACAAGAAACACATGTTCTTATAGTTAAATCAGGAAAAATGCGAGAAAAGGAAACTAAGGAGCAATAAGAGGATTAATGAATACAAATCAATAGAGTGAAAAGACAACAGACAAAATTATCTTATGATAATATCTCATGATTTAAAACTCACAAGTCATAATGTTTCGAGACATTTTTGCGATACAGTTCAAGACAAAATTATATTCTATATACATAATGTATACATCATTTCTAATACACTATCTCTAAGGAGTTCCACAATTTCTAGAACTAATGGCTGAACAAATTTTAAAATCCAAATTATGATGCCTTACAAGCTGTTTAACCTACTGAACCCTCAAGCTTCAAGCTCATGAGTTGGTTCACCTCAGAACCAAACTCATCAGGAAGCTCATTGAAGACGTCACGGCAAAATCCAGAGATCATAGCAGCCATGGCTTTTTCATAGTCTATTCCCCTCTGCTGAAAGTAAAATAATTGATCTTCACCAATTTTGGACGTACTAGCCTCATGCTCAATTCTTGCTGTAGGGTTTTTAACCTGCAAAACAATTATTATTTCATGAGCAAAATAGAAGATCATGGCGAGTTCTCAACCTCTGATTTTCTGGACTAACAGGGGTGGAAGAGGAAGAAAACACAGAAAAAAAAGAGCAAAAAAATGGGAAGCAGTGCGGGTTTAGTCAGGCAGGGATACTGCACATGGTGTTTTATGATAAAGCCCTAAAGGAGAAACAACACCAAATTATGGACAAATTCTATGTTGTTTCAAACAACAGTATACAATAGTCCATGATGCATTAAGGCTACCTAAGAAGTAGAGACCAAATCCTAACTTAAATTCCACATGTTTAGTCAAGAAGAGTTTTGGCCTCCTTGAACAAGATAAAATACACATGCCCTCAGACTAATATAAAAACAGGTCAGTTTAGACAAAGGTTAGTGGAAAATGGGAAGATGAAACTTGGAAGGCCACTCCAACATAAAAAAGCTCCTGGATACTAATAAGTTCCAATGTTCTCCCAGAAAAATCACCCTGAGCTAGACCACCTATTTCAGCTGTAGAGCAAAGCACTGATACTCTATAATAGAACATCCATGAAACTATTAGCAGTTAAATCTTGCAATTTATTAGGCCTCAATTGCCGCCAAAATAATTACCAATTTATCAGCTCAAAAAAGTGCGCATATGTAAGGCATATACATGAATTCATTTGGATTTTAGTTTGATTTAATCCGCCCTGTATCTGACTCTGGGTCTAATTCAATTACAATTGTTTCCGTGTTTCTTTTAAAATCAAGGAGGCATGGACTATTGGGCACTATATGATGATTCAATGTCATTTTATCCAATATTTTAGAATTATTTCTACATTAGCCTTATCATATGGATTCCTTCCATAACTTGAAACCGGTCAACTAAAAGTTTAAAATCTTCTCGTTTCATATCTCTGTCTATCCCTTCATTTTACTATCCTGGGCACCAGCTAATTCCCTTAAACCCTATAAATTGAGTTTCGTTGAGGAATAAAATCAAGTATTACGTGTGAAGTAGAGCTTTTAAGTTTTACTAATACAGGGAGAGCTTTAGCCCTATTGTGAACCGATCCAACTCAAAACAAATCAAATTAGTTTCATGTATCACTTTCCTTTTCTTTTTAATTCCTAAGCAAGTGCCCTACATTATCTATATACCAAAAAGAAGTATCAACAATGACAGTTACTGAGACCAGCCAGCATCAAACAGAAATTCTCTGAACAGGATAAACACAACAAATCACAACACAAGCAAAGCGAAGCCAAAATGTTACCTGGATGTAGGGATAGGTATTGGCCGCTGCAGTATCACCAATAAGCATTGAGTCACACTGGGATGAGTTTCGAGCATTCTCGGCCTTTGACTGGACCTGAACAAGCCCTCTGTAACAGTTCCTCGAATGCCCTACCGATATGCCCTTGGAGATAATCCTACTCCTGGTGTTCTTCCCTTTGTGTATCATCTTCGTCCCTGTATCCGCCTGCTGATAATTATTCGTCAAAGCAACAGAATAAAACTCCCCAACAGCATCATCACCCTCCAAAACAACACTCGGATATTTCCACGTAATAGCAGAACCCGTCTCCACCTGCGTCCATGATATCTTAGACCGCGCACCTGCACAGAGTCCTCTCTTGGTCACAAAGTTGTATATCCCACCTCTCCCTTCCTCATCCCCAGCATACCAATTCTGCACCGTGGAGTACTTGATCTCCGCACCTTCACCGCAGTGGAGCTCCACAACAGCAGCATGAAGCTGGTTGGTATCATAAGAAGGCGCAGTGCATCCCTCCAAATACTCCACAAAGCTCCTATCATCTGCAACAATGAGGGTCCTCTCGAACTGCCCTGTCTCCATGGCGTTGATTCTGAAGTAAGTGGAGATCTGCATAGGGCACTTGGTATCCTTCGGGATGTAGCAGAAAGACCCGTCACTGAACACTGCGGAGTTCAGAGCAGCGTAGTAGTTGTCTTCACTGGGCACAACTCTCCCTAAATACTTCCTAACCAGATCAGGGTACTCCCTGATAGCCTCAGAAATGGAGCAAAAGATAACGCCAGCCTTCTCCAGAGTCTTCCTGTGAGTGGTGGCGATGGAGACGCTGTCGAGGACGGCGTCGACGGCGACATTGGCAAGGCGGTTCTGCTCGTTGAGGGGGACGCCGAGCTTGTCGAAGTACCTGAGGAGTTCGGGGTCGGCTTCGTCGAGGCTTTTGAGAGAGGGTTTCTTCTTGGGGGCAGAGTAGTAGCATATGTCTTGGAAGTTGATGGGAGGGTAGGTGTTATCGGACCAGTTGGGGGTTTCATGGCGAGGAATTTGTGGAAGGCGTTGAGCCTGAAATCGAGCATCCAATCGGGTTCCTGTTTCAGGGTGGATATCAATCGGATGGTGTCGGGGAGAGGCCTTTGGGGATGGAGAAGGAGTCGATGTCGAAGGTGAAGCCGAATTTCTTGTCGTAGTCGCGGTTGCGGAGGATTTCGCGGATTTTCTCATCGGAGGTGGTGCTGGTGGCAGTTGAAGTTGAACGGTTGGGTTGGTCGTAAGTGACGTCAGCGCGAACCTTGACGAGCCTTGAGGAGGAGGGTTTTAGTTTTTGGGTTGTGGGCTTGAAATTCGGGAAGTGGTGCTTTGGGTGAAGGAGGAGGAGTCTGTGGAGGGTGGGCTCGGAGGTGGGTTGAGGAGGGGACAAGAAGGTGGAGACGCCGTTGGCCAGAAGAGATGCCATGGATGAGGGAGGTGGTTGGTTACGCAACGCTGCCAAACAACAAGAAATTGGGTTTGGGTGATTTTACAGAGTTTGATTTTCTAAAATGCAAATGTTGAGGTTAACCAATTTTTGTGGCCACCCATCCACCTTTTGTGTGTCTTGTGTGCAACACATGCCCCTTCTTATTTATGGTCAATATAACACCATTTTATTTTACTGCTATTTTTTTTTGGACAGCCTTTTTAATTGTTAAAATAATAAAATTTAAGTTTATCGAAAGTAGTTATTACATTATTAAATCAAGCATTTCACAAATGCTGATAAAATAATTGATAAATTTTAAAATAATACTACATAATAAATTCATTAATCTTAATAACTTTAATAATGTACAACAAAAAAGATGGTATTAGTATGAGTCAAAGAGAACAACAAAAGTGAGGAATTCCTTATTGACTGATAAAAGAATTATTCCCTATTTGCATTACATTAAAAAAAATACAATTATAAAATTATTATTAAAAATAAGTTAGATTTAAAGAAAAATCTATAAATATATTATATGTAATAACTTGTTATAATTCATTTTTTTTTCAGTTATTATGTGGGAATTGAACATCTCAAAAACACAACTAATTCCAATCTATCTCTCTTTTTATTAAAAAAAATACCATTTCCTTCTCCCCTCGCTCCTAATAACAATGAAATGTATTAATTATTTATTTTTACCTCAGCTATTTTCTTTGGCATCTAATAATAAAATTTTAAAACCAATATATATATATATATATATATATATATAAATTCTTTGGCATATCCCCATCCTTGTACGTCATGTATAGAAAGAATTGTACACTTAGCCCAACCTCAAAAAGAATTTCATATATTTCAAGTAAAATTTCCTATGCTAATATATAAATATATTCATAAGTTACCTTTAATTATTATTATTATTTTTTTGCAGATATTCATTATATCCTCACTCCCTTATTACGGTGTTTATAACTCTGGTTTTACCTAAGCAGGCCTAAATTGAATCTTAGGATGGATTTAGGTTTTGAAATTTGAATTGATACATTTTTTGGTCATATTCATTCATATGTCATTAACCAACCAATCGAAATCAAATAATTCTTTAAGAGATATATATTTTTATAATAATTTGTGAAAAATATAATATTTTAAAGTTCAATTACATAATAATATTATTTTTATATTGATATGGTTTATTTTGAAACTTTTATTGTAAAATATCTTTTATATTTTATTTTTTACTTGAAAAATTTTATAACTTACTATGTATAATATTCAAATTCTCATATATTGTTTGAATATTTTAACCTATAACTGATATATAATCATGTCATTTTTAGCTCGGATTCGAATTTCAAAAGTTGGCCGAGGGAGAGAGAGAAAAAGAGAAGGGGTATTCGTGCTAAATATTTTATTATTAAAAATCTATACGGATTGACCTGATGAGTAAGTGTAGTCTTTTTTGGATGTATACCTATGTTAAATTTTCTAATACATTTTGCACCGTTAGATCATTTCAGCATTTTCGAATTTGTTCTTTGAACGGTTTACATCCACAAGTGCATTGATGTTCCTATCTTTCTCAGTATATTGTAAACGTCACCCGTGATTACGTAGTGTTTAATGAGTTTAAACTTATATGAGATGTAGAAATTACCCACGTTAAATTCAGGATGATATATTAGATAAAGGGGTGATTTGAGGAGTTTCCATTTTCACGAACTTGGGGGAGGCAACTGGCAAGAGGGTGGAGAAACTGATCAGAACGAACGAGGGTGCGAGGACATTGCAGTTAAGATGCGCTCGTTGACCAGCATTTTTTTTTCGGGGAAGGTTGTGAACCGGCTTCAAATGCTTCTTGAGGATTTAATTCATTTTTTGTGTGGGCCTTTCTCCTTAGTCCACGAGTTAGTCGGATCAGTAGGCCGGCCTACCTTTCTACACTGTATGCTCCAATTCAAATAACTCAATTCACGATAAAAAAAAGTTCAAATAACTCAATAAGACCTACGACCCAAAAAAAAAAAAACGTAAGACGACCAAAACCGGAAAATTCAAATTACTCAAAAACCAGAAACAACCAAAAACTTTGTAGATGTTGACCAAAAATATTATAACTTTGTTGACAACAATCAAAATAACTTATAGTTTAATAATTACATTTGTGGATTTGAATTTTAAAGGGAAATAAAGAACTTTAACATTTATATTATAAACTCACTTTCCTCCTTCAAAATTTAAACTCACAAACATATTCTTATTATTTATCTTATTTATTAGCTTTCTCAAGCCATCATGCTGTAATTGTATATGAATTTTCTTCAACTTTATAGTTTCTTCCTCGGTTTTTTGTTTTTTTTGTTTTCATCTTTCAGAATATTTATAGCTAGACTAAAGAAATATTTATTAATTGTATAATGTTATGAATCTTTACGCAAATTAAAGTACAACACAAATTTTAAAATTTAACACATCCTTCCTATTAGCAGGAAAGAAAATATCAACATATGGAAATAGATGCTTCCTTGCAGGTTTTAAGTCAAGCTTCTACATTAGTTACTTTCATAGAGGCTTCCTTGCAGCAGCTAACTGCTATAAGTTTTAAATTTTTTATTAAATATTTATATTTCAATTGGAAAAAATGAACGATGGGATAAAATTTGAGGATAAATAATTTTCATCATAATAGAGTCCCCATATGCATATCAAAACGACATTGCTTTTTCTCATATGATAACCATATGTTTCATGTATTTGAGAAAGAAAACAAAAAGTCAAGTTTTTAAAAATATAAGGCAATAATTAACTATGTGTATATTATCTTTCCAATAACGGAAGATTACTAGTGAAATAGAGAATGAAATAAAATACCAGCAAGATGAAAAGTCTCAAGTTTGATTTCGAAATTTATGTATAAAAAAAAAATCGTTCAAAATGATATCCGTTAAAACGCTCAACCGTCTGAAAAATAATTATAAGAAAAATTGGAACAAATAACTACTATATATGAAAAAAGGGCCCTAGTATTAGAACTCGGCAAACATTTACAAGCGAAGTTATAGTGGAGCAAGGATGCACGAGAGGTGGCATGGTAGGGAATGGACAACACTTCACACTTCTTTAGCCACCTATGATATTCTGAGTTATGTTGTTTTTCTTGGTAGACTTAGAATAATAGAATAGAAGGAAAGAGAAAGATGGAAAAGAACACTTGAGTTGAATAAACTTGCATTGAAAGTAATTGCTTGAGAATACAACGTGATATTACATGTGAGTATCAGTACTTATATATATATACTAGAAAAGGTAGTTACTAATAGTAAGTAGTTACAACAGGCTTCATAATGATGGCTTAACTTGATTGCTAATTATGTAACCTCCAATACCCCCCCACAAGCTCTGAGGAATGGATGTTAAGCATTCCCAAGCTTGGAATGGTGATGCTGAAGAGGTTGAGGGGAAGAGGTTTGGTTAAGATATCAGCTGTTTGGTTGAGCTTGGTGATGGAAAAAGGTGAATGATACCAGAATGGAGATTTTCTCTAACAATATGGAGTCAATCTCAATGTGTTTGGTTCTTTCATGGAAAACTGGGTTATTTGCTATGTGTATAGCTGAAGGTTGTCGCAGGATAGGGAGATAGGAGTGGGAAAGTTAATTTGTAGGTCCTTGAATAAGTAAATAAGCCATTGAACTTCACAGGTGAGGGATGCTAAGGCCCTATATTCGCTTCAAGTGATGACCGTGCTACTGTGTTTTGTTTCTTGCACTTCCAAGAAACTAATGCTAATCCGAGAAAGTGCAATATCTTGTGATAGACCTTCGAGAGTCTTCCAACCAGCCCAATGAAGTCAAAATCCTCAGAATAAGGAATTCTGAGCAGGAAGAATAACCCTTTTCCTGGAGGCTTTGAGGTATCTGAGCATTCTCATGGAGCTTGATAGTGAGAATCCATTGGTTTAGCTACAAATTAACTTGGTTCCTGAACTGAATAAGTGAGATCAGGTTTGGAAGTAGTTAAATAAAGAAGTCTTCCTACTAATCTTCTATATGCACCAGCATCATGATAAGGGGTTCCCTGATCTTCCTGTAATTTGCAACTACTATCCATGGGTGTAGAATGAGGTTTGCAAGCAAGCATACCTGCATTAGAAAGAATTTCAGAGCATATTTTCTTTGGCATAGATGGATTCCTTTAGAGGATCGAGCAATTTCTAGGCCAAGAAAAAATTTTAGTGGTCCATGGTCTTTAATCTTAAAACTATCATCCAAAGACATTTTAATTTTGTTGATCTCTAATGTCATTTCCTGCCAAAATTACATCATCCACATATACTAATAATGCTGTAAAAGAGTTTCCAGTTTTCTTAATGAATAAAGAGTGATCAAATTGTGATTGTGTATATCCATAAGAAAGAAGAGATGATGTTAATTTTGCATTCCATTGTCTACTAGCTTGTTTCAAGCCATAGAGAGATTTTTCTAATTTGCAAACCTAATTAGGATGAGTGGAAGTGAGTCCTTGATGTAAGGTCATGTATACTTCTTCATGTAAATCTCCATGTAGGAAGGCATTATTTACATCTAATTGATGTAAGTGCCAATTAGAGGAGGCTGTTATGGCTATGAGAATCCTACAGTAGTCATCTTTGCTATTGGAGAAAATGTATCAAGGTAGTCTATTCCTTCTTGTTGTGTATACCCTTTTGCTACAAGTCTTGCTTTGTATCTTTCTATGTAGCCATCAGCTTTATGTTTAATTTTGTAGACCCATTTACATCCAATATTGGAGTCTTTCCAATAGGAAGAGTTGTGATGGTCCATGTTTTTGTGTTTTCGAGAGCTTGCAATTCATTATTCATAGCTTCTCAGCATTGATGTTTGACGCCTCTTGATAATTCTTAGGTTCAACTTGTGATGAGATAGATATGCTATATGTTCTATGTGAAGGAGACATGTTAGAGTAGCAAATGACATCAGATAAAGGGTACTTGATAGTGGAGGAAAGAGGAGGATTAGTTGCAACGGAGAGGTTGCAATGATAGTCTTCTAAATATAGTGGTTTCTGCCTTTGTCTATTGGATTTTCGTGCCTAGGTTGTTCCTCAGGAGTGACAGTATTTTGTGTTAGATCTTCAAGCAGTAGGTGTGTCATTTTGTTGCAATTGTGTAGTTCCATTATTGTGTGTATAATCGAGATCATTGTTAGACACAAATGGGATGATGGTGTTGTTAGGAATAGAGAATAGTTGCTGTTGTTGAAAAGGAAAAATGGATTCATGGAATATAACATTCCTTGAACAGAATAATTCTCTATTGTTAAGATCATACAACTAATATCCCTTTGTGCCTAGACTAAATCCTAAAAAAATAGCTTTTCTGGCTCTAGGGTCGAATTTGTGTCTATTAGCAAGGATAGTGGAAGCAAAACAAAGACATCCAAAAACCTTTAGGTTGGTGAAACTAGGTGCTTTGTTGTATAGTTTCTCAAAATGTGAACAATTGCCTAAAACTGGTGTAGGTAATCTGTTAATGATATAAACAGCATGTCCAATGGCAAAAGACCAGAAAGTTTTAGTTAGTTTAGCTTGAAACACGAGACTTCTAGCAACATTTAAAACGTGTTGATGTTTTCTTTCCACAACACCATTTTGTTGTGGTGTTTCAACACATGTAGTTTGGTGTATAATGCCTCTTTCTCATAGAAGTTTGGCATTTTGAATTCTACACCATTGTTAGATCTCAAGGTTTTAATTTTGTAATTAAACCTGTAAGATCAATTGGTAAAAGTTAACTAAGTGTTGTTGTGTTTCACTTTTGTTTTTCATGAATAAAATCCAAGTGTTTCTAATGAAATCATCTACAATAGAAAGGAAATATTTATAACCATGCAAAGAGGGAGTACCAAAGGGTTCCCAAATGTCAACATGTATGAGTTGAAAAGGAAAATCAATTTAGAAGTACTACTGGAAAAGATAACTTTCTTTGTTTTGCAAAATGGCATGTGTCACAAACATTCAGTTTATTGAAAGAAACTTAGGATTACAATTATGAATCATGTTGTGTATATCATTGGACAAGTGCCCTAGTCTAAAGTGCCAAAGATCAAAATTTTTAGCTTGAGAAGAGTTGTAGTAAACCACTTTTCTTTCTTTAGAAATAAGGTTCTGTCAAAAGGTATAATCCTCCCCATAGTCTATCTAATCCAATCCTCATCTGTGTATGAGCATCCAGTATAAGACAATGATTATTAGGATCAAAAACTAGTTTGCAATTTAGAGTCTTGATCAATTTGCTTAGAGAGATTAAATTACAAGTGAATTCAGGTATATATAGTACATCTGTTAGATAGAAACATTCAGAAAAGTGAATTGTCCCAGAAAATTCAGCTTATTAATTTGCCATTGGGCAATCTAACATGTACTGGTTTAATTCTCTTGTAAGCAGAAAACATGTTTGATTGAAAGCAAATGTGATTAGTGGCCCCTTAGTCTAGGATCCAGTTATTCATATGTGCTACATTGTTCAGATGCCAAATGATGTATTTTTGATAGTGCTAATTATGATACCTGAAGCAAGGGGATCAAAAGTATTTGACATATTCAGACCTGGGGGATTTAATGTTGCTGCTGACTGGAAACATGGTTTAAGGAATGACTTTTTGTGTTCTGAAGTAAGGTGATGAGCTCTTGATATTGCTCCTGTGTGATCACATTGTCTTGCCTTATCATCTCTTCAGGTTGTGCTTGGTCAAATTGCTGTTGTAACTCTTCAAGATTGATGCAATGTGCTGATCTCCTTGGTTTCTTGAATTGGAAACCTGGTGGGAATCCACGCTTCCTGAACAGGTCTCAATCGTGTGGCCTATTTTTCCACAGTGAGTGAAAATCTTGGTAGAAAAGGTGGGTTGTCCTCTTCGATCATAATTTTTCTTGTCATGGAAACGCTTGAACCTTTATTACAAGTTATGTTCTTGTCAGCAACATTGGTAATAATCTTGGAATCAACCTTGGTGGAGAGTTGTCTCTCTTGCTATATGATTAGGGAGAACACTTTGTTGATGGTAGGAATGGGATCCATCAAGAAAATCTGTGACTTAATGTTGGAGAACTGATCCCTTAGTCCTTTTAAGAACTGAATACCTTATCTTCTTATCGTTGCTTCTTGATAGTTGAATGACAAGTGCAGTTGTTTCCATAATTGCAAGGGGTAGAGGTCTAAACCTTTCCAGTTCATCCCAAAGCATTTTTAATTCAGTAAAATAGGCTCTCACTATTTTGTCTCCTTGCTTGATGGTAGTCATCTCTTCTTGCACTTGTAGAACCCTTAAGACATTAGCCTCTGCATACCTTTCCTTTAAATCATTCCAGATGTCAATGGCATTCACAGACTCATCAACAAGAATGCATTCTGCAATGTAGGAAACTGATCTCAGAATCCAAGAAATTAGGATCGAATTGCATCTTCTCCAAGCAGCATAATTGGGATCATTTTCTGGTGGAATTGGTAAAGAACCATCAAAGAATTGTAGTTTATTCTTTGACATGAAAGCAACTCTCATGGCCTTGCTCCATGAGTGATAATTGGTCTAGAGATGGTGCCGAAACCAAAGCCAAGCCAGTGTTTCGCTGGATGAACATAGTAGACATTGGAAATATCATTGTTTGGATCTGCCATTGATGGAGATCAAGTGAAAAACGTGAAGCCAGAACTTGATGAAGGTTGGAAGGAAGCAATGGGTGATGCGGGAGAGCTCTCTAGAGAGCTCTGATACCATCTTGGTAGACTTAGAACAGAATAGAAGGAAAGAGAGAAAGATGGAAAAGAACACTTGAGTTGAATAAACTTGCATTGAAAGTAATTGCTTGAGAATACAACGTGATATTACATGTGAGTATCAAAACTTATATATATATACTAGAAAAGGTAGTTACTAACAGTAAGTAGTTACAACAGGCTTCATAATGATGGCTTAACTTAATTGCTAATTATGTAACCTCCAATAGTTTTTACACCAAAAAAAAAAAATAAAAGGTGTTTATTGGGTGTTCATTCAAATTTAAGGGTGAAAGAATAAGATGGAGATTGGAGAGTGTTAAAATAAGGATCCCACAAAATTTAAAGGTGATGGATTAAATATTTACATGAAGTATGAAATAGTGAGCGTTGAAAAAATATTTCTCTTCTCACTCTTCCACTCTCAATTTATGATCGTAACATACTATTCTGGCTCTTTACTTTTCGGCATAATTCTTTGTATTGTTGGGAATATTAGTCACAGTTCACAAAATTAGCCGATTTCAGAGGACAAACCAAACAAAGAAGAAACGAGGCAATTAAGCTTTTGGTCTGTCCACCATCAAAGCTTCATGGCCAAGTAGCTGAGTACGTAACACTGTAACTACTAGCGTGCACAGTATAACTGTGCAAGGTACAAAATTAGTAAACATCATACTATTCATCAAATAACATGCATTGGGTTTGGACATCAAATTCAAAGCTATTTAATTTCATTTCCATGCAGACAGAGAGTGCATCCGGTGCTCATGCTTGTATCTGTGATATCATCCGGTGCATCCGATGCTGACGCATAGGTGACATCGAGTGACACGTCATTCATCTGGTTCTGTTAATCAAGGTTAGCTAGGAAGCCATCAGAGGAACGTTTCTGCTAGCAACTTTCACAGCGGTTTTATTATCCATTGCGGGAACTTTTGGTCTGCAAGGAAGGGGGACAAATGAGATTATGAGCTCTTAAATGCTCAAGCATTTTCATTTTGCCAGGAATGGCTCTTTTCTCCATACGCTGATCATTACCATCAATGTTATGCCTTTCTTTCCTTTTTCCCTTTTTGCTTTATTAGAAAAGATCTTTTTGCTCCATGCATTATTGTCTATCTCTGCATGTGACTGCATGCGTCTCATCCTTCTTGACCCTTTTAAGATCAGATTCAGAATCCTGTTTTCATCGACTTGGAGACTTAACCTTGATGCTGCATGCAAACATGTCTTGCTTTTCATATATAACTAATTAATTAAGATGTTCTGTTCAAGAACGCCCACGTAACATGGGGTGACTGATCGAGTTTGGTTGTGTGTATGCTTCACTGCTTTTGTTAAACTATGTAATAATATGAAGCACATTCTCCGACAAGAATATGGAACATGATATGAAACAGAACACAATATTGACAGAGGAATATATCAAAATTAAAAAATTATAGGATATAGACTAAACATATATATAACTAATAAATTAAAGAAAATAATACATTATTCAAAATATGATTTATGTAAATTTTACTTATGCTTTATTTTTCTATGAACTCAAAAAGTTATATATTATTTTCCTTTTATAATCTTGTTTATTTTGTGTTTTTTTATGTTAGAATGATAAAAAAAGTTAAATTAAATATATACAAATATGTGTTTTTAGTGTGTCATGCAAGATTTGACTTGACACATGTCCGACTCATAACAAGCACCCAAATGATATGTCCCGCTTCATAGGTAATAATTATCAGAAACGGAACAAGGATATAATGCCCCACCAAGAAAAATGTCTGATTCCGGTAAAATATTCAGGTGAAAAAATTACAGATCAGAGTTATTGGTAAAAATAGAGTGAAATTTGATCCATTAATTTTTCATCTATATTTTTGCACCCTACACAACCAACTTGAAGGTTAAAAATGAAGGGGAAAATTGTCAGAGAACAGTGTGCCAGCATAATAGAACGATAGCTTAACCCTGCCAGCAGGGAATCCGAATTATAAAGATTCATGCAAGAAAACTCAGTAATAAGCTTTCTTTGGACTTTGATGGAGAGCCAAATCCTTCTCAAACATTCTTGACTTGTGGCGCCAATTTATATGCCTTTAACTGCACTTTACGATGGCCCTGGCACCTCAGATTTGTGTAGAGGCAGCGACCTGCCACGTCATTAAAGTCTTTAGGGCGCATTATGATAAATAATTTATTTAATCATTTATATAAAAATAATTTATGAATACATGGTTTTAATTTAAATGGAAAAAGGGTTTGTTTTAAATGTTTTAAAATGCATTTTTTAATAAGTCAAATATTTTAATTTATTAAAAAAAATTAAAAATGACTTTTAAGAAGCATGAAGTCATATAAGTCAAATGGAATAAAAAGAAACGTGTATATGCATGGCAAAAATTTCAGTTTGATTCTTACCTGTTTATGAAATTTTTAAAAATTTCATAACAAAATGTTAGTTTTCCATAAAACATGGCAATTTACAATTATCGATCACATACCCACATGTGATTCGACTTAGACGATAAAGTATCTTAGCCCTGCATTAACCCCCCCCCCCCCAACCAAAAAAAAAAAAAGACGTGCAAAACTACCCTTATTTGCCAAGCCATTAAGTAGATCGCCATCTTACGAAATATAATAACACTACAAAGCCATTAGTTATAATTTAAATAATGATGTCCACTTTTCTCAGCTGTGTCCATCAATCTGAAAAAAGCAATTTAATTATGTATCATGATCAGATTAATTGGTCAGAGAATGATTGTTAATTATTTGATTTGATTCATTGCTCCTTTATGCTTTATGTTTTGAATAAAACCAAGATGAAACTAGGCTACAAACATATTAATGTAACCTTAGAATAAGGAGAATTATTCAATCTGTGAAGATTGATAAATGTTGGCTAAATTAAAGTTTAATTTTGCTTTCAAATAGGAAGATCAAGAACATCTACTTTTTCCCTAAAATTTATTAATATGGAAGATTAAGAGTACATTTGACATTGAATATTTCCACCAAAGATGTATCCAATACCACTTCACACCAATGTTTTGTCATCATTAAGTGAGATCACATATTTGAATGTTTGATGACGAGAAAAAAAAAAAAACTAATGCAGGGATAGGAAAACTTTATTCTCTTTATAAATCGATTCAACTTGAGTCGGATTAATTTAAATCTAACAAATTTTAGATACTAGTACTGTTTAGACAAAGGAGCACCACTTCACAGACTTTGAGTGAAATTATTCCGATTCTCATTTGTTTATTTAATTGCTTTATACTTAAAACTTATATAAATAAGTTTCATTAATTCATATCTTTTATAGATTAAAATTATTATTACTTATACTTAAATATTTATTATTTTAATATTATACTTATTTATTTTTCAATTATTTTTATTATAAATTATATTTTTAACCATATAAGTATAATTCTTTTCTCTTTGTTTTATTTAAATTACAGTTAACTTTAATTTATTTAATTTAAAAAATGTTTTATTTATTTTTAATTTTTCACAAATAATATTAAAATGAAATATTTGTATGTGAATAAATTTTAATAAGAAATATTTAAATAAAAGAAAAAATCTTTTAAGATGTTCAGTTTTGTAATCTTATTAATTTAGTTTAAAACGTATTTTGAATATTTTTATGTGTGAAATTTATTTTTGTAATATATGAATCTAATATAAAGCATACTCTTCAATACCTTAATTACCAATTATGAGAGAATATAAATAGTCAATCTTTGTACCAAAACAAAAAAAGGCTTAGTCAGAGTGCTACTAGTCTACACAATTATATTAATCATTAATTGAATTTTTCTAATTAGTATCCTTAAGAATTCAAAAGATGCACTCATTACATAGGAAAAAGAGATTTTCAAGTTTCTAATGTATGAGACGATCGACCACAGAAAAACTTTAAAATTTACTTCTTTTAGAGTCATTAGCCAATGCTCTATGACAAATGCATTGATTTTTGAATCCTAATTACTTAGAGCAATGGTTAGAAAAATCTTAATTACTCCCTCCATTTAGATATGTTCAAATACATTAATTTTTGAATGTATTAAATTTTTGTTGTTCTTGAAAAGACAAATAAAAGTGAATGGAGAAAGTAATAAAGGTTTTGTTTTTTTTGGGCAAAGTCATTTATTTATTTAATTTATAACCAAAAAAAGTCATTCTTCTATATTTATTTGCCTGCACCTTGTTCAGCTCCACCATGGTCCATGGCCATATTTAGGTGTCTCCCTCGACAATGAGTCTGCATATTGAAGAACCATTATTAATCGAATAAGCCAAATTTTACATGTGGAAATGTTTTTTTTTACCTTCTCAATCCTCAATCAGTTATCAAGCATAAACTGTCAAAATGGTATCACACTGTAGCAGAAAGTAAGAACAAACAAAATCTAAGCTTGAGAGAATGAGAATTTCATTATGCTCTAAGCGTGTTTGTTACGCAATGAAAACTTGTATGAAGTATACATCAAAATTAGTTTATATACAGCTAAGAGTGCTTACTAGATTAGTTGGATAACTATCATGGCTAATAGTCTTAGTGGTGGTGGTGAATAAACTAACTCAACTAACTTGTAACTGAACCAAGTAACCACTTAATCTCCTTCCTTTCTTAAGTTTGAAGATCTAGACTCGGGTGACATAAACCAAAGGAATTATTATGTTAGCTTGGCAGCATTAGTATTTAGTGGCTGAGTGCATTCATTCATGCTGCTTTGAGTTTTTAGCTTTTATTTTCAGTTTTTTAGTTTTCTATTTTGTAAAGAAAATTCTGAAAATTACAAATTTCAGTTTTTCCTTTCACTTTTAATTTCTTTTATAAAATCCTAAAACTAAAATGAAACTGAAAATTCAAACTAAACATACCCTTAAAATTCCCACAAGATGCAATGGAATGTTGAAAGTCCATTCAGTTCCAACTTGCAAACATATTAGGCATTTTGTATTTTCATGTAAAAGTAGTCCTTGAATATGATATGAAAAATGAAAGTTGCAATTTTTTTTAGGAAAATTAAAATGTGGCATTTTTCATTTGACATGACTTACCTATTTAATACTCTCATTAAAATAATTATACAACTATTTAGTTTTACATAATTATAATCTTTAAACCTGAATTTGATCTCAATATTCATATGTATGGAAAAAAAATAAATTTTCACCTATCAATGAAGTGATATTTGGAGAAATTAATAAAAATAACTTTTTGTTACAATTACTTCAAAATTTATATAAAAATAAAATATAATTAATTAACATTATAAACATTTCATAGTGTCATTACATCCGAAATTAATCTCATAGGGAATGGGTAAGTTAACATAATATTAACTGTCAGTCGACAAAAACAAAACCTGTCCAAACACTTTCCAACAACAAAAATTTTTGTTTATCTGTTTCCTTTTCCCTTACTTTCCTTCGTCCTTAACTTTTTATCGGTCTTTGTCTTTCTGATATTCAAATGGGCCATCGCCTCTACTTTGAAAACCAACTTTATTTATTTATTTTAATTTTATGTGGTACAACTGTAGAAGAACGAGAGAACCAACCAAGATGTCCATCACACGAATCAGAACTCAGAAAAGCATCGAGTTCGCCTTTGGAACCCCTTTTGGCAATGCCAACAACGGGAAAGCATCCCTTTCCTTCGTTAATTTTTGTTCTGGATTAGTGGAAAAACTATATCGGTACTAATTACGGTTGGGCCACTGGCTTTCTAGAAGTGCTTGCTAATGTTGAAAAGCACAAACAATTCTCTCTCTTTGAAAAAATAGAAAACAAAACAAATCAACAAACGCGTTGGTTGCTTATTAAACGAGGAGTGTTGGTCGGTTCCCGCAAATTTAATTAATTGGTGTGCACTGATTAAAAATACATAAAATGATAAATTTTTAAATTTCATAGCGTGTGATGCAGTAAAAAATAAAAAATTAGGATTTAATTTTTATGTATTAATAATTTAAAATATTTTTACACATAATCTAATTATATATTGTCATATTAATTATAAAAATAGACTTACACATTCCCTATTTAAAAAGTTTCGATCAATGGCAATTTAAAAGTTACATCATTGATGTATCAAATTTTAATTCAAAAACATATACTCTCAATATAAATATTTTCTCTTTTATTATTTTAACCTATATTTTTAAGTCATTGGATACATAAATTCATAAAGGTTTGTGCTATGATACTCTAAGGGTATCCTAAAGATAGCAATATTCTTTTAAATTTAAAGATTATAATTTAATTATAAATATTTAAAATATTAATAAATTTAATTAATAGAATACATAATAAATTTTGGATATAGGTTATTTAAAAAATAGTGATACCTATAAATTTTATGGGATAAAAAAAAAAACTCATCCATTGGAGTAGGGAACTGACAACATAGTTCTTAATCAAAGTTAAAACGCGACCTTGTTTTTGATGTGTACCACTTCATGTTCACGGTCTAGCAACGCCACCGCCTTCTAGGCTCTAGCACCTCTTGCTGCATTCTTTCATTGAACCAGTCCTGGTCCTAGTCCTAGTCCTAGTCCACGGCACCCACCTCAATTTTCTCATTCATTCATTCATTTCACTCCTTTTTCTTCTTTGACCATCCATCATTCATTCCTCCAGAAACCAAAACCCCACCCTCTTCGATCACAACAATCAATCTGTCTATGCATAAAGGATCTGAATCTATTTCTCTGCAACAGGAAGAAGAGATCATGAGGCAGTGGCTGCGTGTTGCTTTGGTGGCATCTGCAGTGGGATGTGTTTCAACCCTTTTGCTGGTTCTTACGTGGCGTCTCTGCCAACGCAGAAAGCGCAGGAATTTTGTTGAACCTGCAAACCTGACCAGGATGCAGGAGAGTCTCCAAGCAGCGGCAGGAGGAGGAGTTTCAAGGCCTCCTCCTCATCATCATCACCATCAAATTGTTCTTCATCACCATCAATTGGACCAACATCAAGGTAGCAGTAAGAACAAGGTGGGTAATTACTATGTGCTTCGTGGTGGGGTCTCTGGAAGAAAGACTTCTTCTTTGTTCAGTTGGGTTGATCATCCCTCCATGGCTGCTGATGCTGTTGAAAACGGGTGGTCCAGATTTGCTTTCACGGCTTCCAAGAGCTACGTGCCTTCTCCTTCAAAGAGGGCAGCACTATTGGGAGTGTGTGCTGCACCCCCAACTGATCATGCAAGAGAATCTGAGGCTGAGATTAGCTGGGAAGTTTCTCAGGGATCAGCTGAGTTTGTGCAGAAGGTGAGACTCAATCCTGGGTTGAAAAAGTCTCATCACAACAACAACAACAACACTACTTCTATGAGTGTTGCTTCTGTCATTAGGACGGCTCTGCCTCTTCCTGGTCCTCCTTTGGGGAACTATGCTTTCCCACAAGAAGCGTATTTTGAGATTACCATATTGTATTCCCGTGGTGATGACTATGAATCGGTGGGGAAGATTGGAGAAGGTGAGAAGACAAAGCTCTTGATTCAAGCTGGGAGTACAAATGCTAAAGGGAATTCGGAGGCTTTGGTTCATGTTACCAGCAGCAATGGTCATAAAATCAACAGTGTTGATGAGATGAAACTTCAAGGGAAAGAGGGTGGAAAAAAGAGTGAATCTGTGATGTTCTCGTTGGGGTTGACAGCTGGAGGTTCCGTTCCTTTGAGAGTTCCAGGCAGCTACCAAGGGAGCATTGGCTTCAACTCCAATGGTTCTGTGTATCTTGATGGTAATTTCTAAACTAACAAAATCACCTGAAATTGGCTTATTGCTTTTCACGTTCATTTCTTTTCCATTTGATTAAAGGCAACCCTTTAATTAGGTAGATATTTTTAGGTTAGTGGATAGGGTCTTCTGATGAAGGTGTGCAGTATAAATTCACAGTTTAAACCCTTTTTTCCGTTTTGAGCTGATGTGTTAGAAAGGGTAAAAGGATAGCACAACTCAAGACACATTTCTAAGCTAAACTAAAACATCCAACCCTGTTAAAGGCCCACATGCAATGTTTCACAATCCATAGTACAACCAACCACATGGCCATACATTTGTTGTCGTTTTATTTATTTTGTTTGGTTTATTGAGATTACAATAATAGAACATAGTTGGACATATAAGACAAGACGCATACTTACATACAAAAATGGTTTATATTATATTATTTGTGTTTCTTTTGAGACATCTAAGTGTGAAACCTCCCTTGCAGGAATGAAACTTGTTTTCGAATCTGAGAAGGCGGAATGGGTAGGAGCTGATAAGGTGATTGGTTGTGGGTTTGATCCAAGGCAGAAGAAGGTGTACTTCACATTAGACTCAGAGTTGGTGCATGTCATTCACTGCCAATCAGAGGAATTTGGCACTCCACTATATCCAATCATGGCTGCAAACATTGACATTTTGGTACTAGTTAATTTTGGACAAAGTGCTTTCAAGTACGCACCTGCAAATGCACAGAGAACACCAAATCCATGCTTCATAGCCCCAATTGTAAATTCCCCTGCTGCTACCCTGGGCTATGATGACAGCAGGGAGCTATTCTCCATGGGAAGGATTGATTCTCAGTGGCTCAATCGATCTACTACCAAAGGAAGCCACAACAGTGGAAATAATATTTATAATAATAATCGAGCAATGGAATTTGATGAGGAGTCTGAGGCTGATCTATTTGAAATCGTCTTAGATGGTTCTGGAAAATCTCCAAACACAGCATCATAGCTTACAACAAAAGAGTGCACATTGGAATTTTTCTTGGCTTGGCACATATCTTTTCTTGTCCCAATGGGACACGGGGACATGACTTTGCTGCACATAAATTGCCTTCATTTGGAAGAATGGTTGCTGTATCTCATCGTCTGAGTGGGATCTTCGGCATCTGTTAGGTGCTTAATGATATAATGCTACACGAATATACAGAACATATACACACAGAGAGATTGATGTACATGGCAAACTACTTTTATCTATCACCATCAATTTTGAAGGCTTAAGCATTGACTAACTAGTCCTGTACAGTTTTGCTCTCAGCTCTCTTTTTCCTTGGTGGCTAAGCACTTAATATCCCCTTTTGGAAGAGAACATTATTCTCCCCCCCCCCCCACTGTACATATTGTATTCTCATTTAATAAAATTTTTACTTCCAGCCATTCTCTTTCAACTGTCACCAAACATTCTCTGTGCTGCTTCATGTTTATATGCTGCAACCTACGAGATAGTCTTTAACAAATGTAATTTAAAATTTAACTCAAATACTTCAAGCAACAAGATGTAATTCAAATGAATAATTCAGAAACAGTTTTTTATGAAGTTAATAATGAAATCTTTGACCTTTGTGCAAACTACTTACCATAAATAAGAACAAATGAGTTCTACCAAACGCACTTTTGTTTATCAGCACAAATATTGCTTAAGTCGTGAGATCAACATGTGTTTCATGGAGAGGGTTTTGATTATTCAATTGTTGAAAGTTATGTTTTGTAAGATAATTAGTCCACATTTGACTTTTCAATTGTGAAAGCATTTTCAAGCGAACAAATTCAAGTGTCGGCTGCCACAACATTAAAATGATATTAAAAATGAAATCCATAATGCAGTTGAGGGAGTGGTTTGTATGCGGGTGATTTTTTTTTTTTGGGTCCGATAAGGTGATGTAAACCTATTTTGTACAATCGGATCCATATGGTTTTACACACATTTAATCATATATTTTGTCAAATAAGGTATTTAACTTTCATGCCTCTACCTCGAGAATCTCACGTGATGTGACATATGGTTGATGACAAAAAGTTTGATCTCCCATTCCAAAACAGATTTGAATCGTTGAAGTGAACTATATATACTTAATGCACCAAATCCACCATAATCCTTAATGGACTAAATCCACTCAAGAAGAAATTCATCCGTTTTGAGATGGGTGGTTGGCATTTGACAACTTATAAAGAAGATGAGAATGTAATTGCGTGTCAATCTCTCATTAATTTGGTCAAGGTTAGAATAAAGAATATGCTTTTGAAACCACTTACCTGGTTCATGCCCTCATATCACCCAACTTTAAGCAGTCAATGGCGTGTGTAACAGACTCGCGATAATAATCTTCAATAACCTTGGGCGACTTCACTTACACAATCTGCAGTATACTTTGCTTTCGATTTTAGAGTTTACTTTCGCGGTTGATTATGTAAAGATTTTGTTATCTATCCTCTTGGCATTTCAGTTCTTTTTCAGTAAAAGATGAAGAGCACCATTGATCAGATCCAACAGTAAATATTGCTAAACTTTATACCTCAGTAGAACAAGATAAGCTTTCCGATAAAAATAAAAAGATGAAAAAAAAACTAAGAGGTACGAGATAAATCTTGAAAGATGAAAAATAAAGAACTAAACGAGGCTATCATGTAAAGGATTCCCTTAATACCGGAATTTGATTTGCATAGCGGTCATCCCTTTGAATAATTGACCACTTTCTTTGTGGAAGGTAGAATTTGGAACTGTACGCCTAATTTTTTTTTTGTTACATCTATGATGTAATATCTACCCATATCAATATCTAATTAATGATTTTATCCACTATTCAACATTAACAAAATATAAAAATATTAGAACAATAAATGTTAAGTAAATCAATTCAAACCATATGTACTTATTACGTTAAAAAAGCAGCCAGTGAAGTATACTTGCTACGTTAGAACACATTTTAGTATTTTTACCATTCCTTTTCTCCATGTAATCACAATTACATGTATCAAACTTGACATGAATTGTTTTCACACAACAGTAGGGCCTTCGCTAATCTTTTGTTACGCCTAACCCACCTTGTACTCTGTAAGCATCCAAGAAATTCCATCCGCAAGCATTTTCCCAATCCCAACTCATGACAAGAAACAATAAGTCCCTTATTCTACCGCTGCAATGAGCCAAGGAAAACTAATTGCAACAATAGGATATCAATCCTTTGCTGTTTCATTTCTAAGGAACAACAGGGGGGATGTAATTTTAGTGAGAAGCCTACTCAAGGACAAAATTCTCAAATATCACAGCTGCTGCTCCTTCGAAACAGCAGATGATCTGAGTTCCAGAAAATAAATTATCCACAACTACATGCCAATAAGGCCTACGTTTCAAAATTCCTCAATTAAACACAGTGGAGAACTAATGACTTGGTAGTTGGTACATAAAAAGACGGCAGAAGAGAGGTGTACACTGTTCAATTAACCCCCCCCCCCCCAAAAAAACAACACAAACATACACAAAAACAAAACGCGCACACAAAACAACAAAAAAAAAGACTTGGCTTGCAACCCTTTTCAAAGATTCAGATGCCTTACGAAGATCAGACTCTGAATGTGCTGCAGAAACATACAATATAATTCCAACAGGCAAACGGCATTTGTCCACTGTTGATCTTTTTGGAAGCAACCACAAATACTGAATCTTCTCTCAAAACCTGTCAATACAAAACATTAGGCACAAAGCAAAAGGAGTAGCAAGGCATTAAAGTTGTCAAACAGCATTCCCTTACACGCTCAGCGATATCTTCAAGCAGGTGCAGGTCATCTTGCATGGAACCTGTTGACTTCTTTAATCTCAAATAAACAATCCGTGACTCTGCATTACTTGCATTTGTCAAGCCTGATATTTTTGACAGTCCTGCAGCAGTCATTGCATAACCCAGAAAATAACATGAAACCCTTGTTTTAATGGTTCAGAAAAAACACAAATGAACAGCAATTCACACTGTCAGATGTTGTGCAGAAGCCAAAATGCTGATGCTACTCTACCATTTGATTCCATTGAAGAAACTTGCATTGAGATCAAAGCTCACCTTTCCATAACACAGCAATATTTTTCTTCAGCTTTTTTTTATCAGATTGGGATTTTACTCCAGAATGGCAACAGCTGTAATTGCAGCAGTCGCAAGATATGGGGGCAGAGAAGCAGAAAAGACATAGCCAGAGCTACTCAATCGCTGTCAAAGTTGAATATTAGTGCATGGAAACCATTCAAGACATAACTGCTCGCAGGAGTTAATATGATAGTGATGGAAACTCCAATGGCACATCTCTTTATCTTTCATAAGTTGTACAGTTTGGGACTCAACTTTGGGATGAAGTGATGAAAAAAATTGACAGAAAAAAAAAACTTAACAAATAATTCCTGAATATCTACATTTGCAAGTTTTCCTTTTCTTAGTCTGTTCTAAAGACCCAATATGTTACTTGTGGATGCTTATATCACTCTTATCAGATGTTACAGTTACATACTTGGCGATCAATCACTCTTGCATTTCCGACGCAGGATCCTCCTTCTGCGGCCAATGCATGTCCCATAGCGGCAGTTACAATATCTAACTTCTCAATCTGTGGTAAAAAGCCAAAAATCACGAATAGCAATACAATTGCGAATATATGCACACTTGAAACCAGTGTGTGGGCATGCACGTGCATGCACATAAACATGCATGCCCACGGAAATTTTTAGCACTTACAGGGACTCCATAGTGTTCAGTGAGACCTCTTCCAGAACTTCCAAGAACACCAATTGAGTTGCTCTCGTCCATCAAAACACGAAAACGGTATTTCTCTTTCAATTTAATAGTTTCATCTAAGGGTGCTATCTGGCCAGAATTCTGAAAAGGAAAACAGCTATTGGTCAAATAATTTGTTTTCGTGTGGGCATATGAACATGGACAGATGACAATTTAAAAGGTTACGAAAAACAGGGAAAGCAGTAATCATTCTTTATGTAATGGCAATGCAACAAATCTAACAGTAAGTCAGTAACAGACTCATTCTTTCAGTTACAAATCTATTGCTGCCCTTGAAAGAGCAAACTGGACAGCCACAATAATGTGGGAAAAAAGCAGGAACGGTGCAGAAAGGTTTAGAACACTTTTAGGCGATTATTAAGACTGTCAGACCAAATGACTCTTTTTATCGATTTTATTACAACTTCATATGATCTTTATGAAGACAGACAAGTGCATGCATAAAAAGGAACATATACCCATCTATCAGGAAAAACAAATGCCGAACTTCTGTGAACTTCAAGCATATACATTAGTATCTTTCTGAAGACAGACAAGTGCATGCATTAAAAAGAACATATATATACCCTCCAATGGAAAAACAAACGCTGAACTTCTGCGTACTTCAAGCATATACATTAGTCTTCTTTTGGAACACCACATAATCACAATTTAATCGGCAAATATATCTAACCCAAGAAAAGGGTTGCAACATTTTTAAGGTTCAGATTGCTTATTTCAATTTGTTGTAAACAAACATCTTCGATTTCAAGTGATGGATCACACTATTATAACTAGGGCTGGCCAGCCATTTAAGCAGGCACCTGCTTTAATACTAAAAATATGAAGTTACTTCATAATTTCGTTGATTTTGAGTAGGATCTATACGAATGTAAAATGCAACGTACATGCATAAAGCTAATCTCCTACACGCATGGAAGACAATATCTACCTAGTAGACAGCTTCACGACAATATAACGCCTCAATTTCTTAACCCGTTTATTTTCTTTAGTAATTTTTTCCAGAGTTTCTCTCACAGATTTCATGTCATTGTGCTTAAACTACACGACTGCGCTTCTAGATAGGTAAAGGCCATTCTGAATTCCCCAGTTGACTCCCTCATCCCTGTGAAAGATAAGATAGTTTTCAGCCTCCATTGATCAGCAGGAATCCTTTTGCGAAGAATTTTCAAGTATCAAGTGGAGGGACAAGAGCCAATTCAACTAATATAAATGTCAGGTAATCTTCAATGCCCATCATAAATGTCATGAGACCAAAACCCATAAAAGCTTGAACAAAACCACATGATTGATACTCAAGCTTATGCATACTTACGCAACAATTATATCTCCTCTTTTAGAGAAAGCAGGAATTGCACTGAACATGGTAGAAAAGCCATAAGAGTAGAGAATTGAATCAGGGGTTCCCAAAAATTTTGCTATTCTTGCTTCACTGTCAAGATGGACATGTGAGGCAAGGAAAGATACCACAAGTAAAAACATTTCCTTGAACAGTACAGCTAGGATCTGCTTAAAAATTGAGTCTTACCAATTGTTCCATAAAACCCACGGGGACCACAGGAACCAACACCATATTTCTCTAAAGCAGACGAACATGACTCCTGGTAGGAAAAGTTGCTATAAATTTAGAGCATCAACACAGTGCCAAAAGGGAAAAATCTAATTCTATTATGAGGAGCATTTCCTTACAAGAAACTTTTGCTGACATATCAAGCCAAGGTAGTTTGCTGAAGTGAAATTAACAACGTCTTTACCATTAATTATGGTGTGTGGCCCAGCAGCACTGCAGAGAACAAAATTCATCATTGGGAATGCATGAATGAAACACTTGCTCATTTTGGTTGACACATATCACTTAAGTTTTATGACAAAATGAGCGTCGTCATGACATTTATATGTCCAGTGCTCCAGACTTTAAACAATTCCATAATTCAACTAATGACAAATTGCGCCCATTTAGACAATTGCCTGTCCCGACTGTTATATTTCAACCAAAAATACTTTTTTCAATAGTAAACCACACAGACCTCTATAATCAAATCTAACATAATATGAAACCTCCCCTTTCTGTTTGAAAAATTGCACAAACCTCTCATTTTCAAAACTTAAAATATGATATACACCTCCCACTTATGTTGTAATACTGTAAAAATAAGGAAGATTAAGAGTTCACCTTTTAAAAATATAAAGTAAAAGGTTAGGAAATTTTTTTAACAAAAGCCATAAGGGCATTTGTTACAAAATAAAAAATAGTAATTATTTGATACTCACTCTGTTTTGATATCCTCTCTTGATTGACTTAGGTTAAATATGTAGAGATAGAATAGATGTAAATTAATTGATGATTCATTGAAATATGAAAATAAAAGTTAAATCGAAAAATTTCCTTGGCAACAATTATTCGATAATTTAGAGCATCTCTAATTTTAGTCTTTGTTTGATATTATTGTGACCTTTTTGAGAATGGTTAAACTCTTTAGATTCTCTTAAAATTACTCTTAAAAAGTAATAATAGTATTATTTGGTAAAAGAATATAAAAGTTATTTGAAATAAATAATACTGTTTAATAAATATATTATAAAGTTGTTTTTAGAATAAAAAATGACTATGATGGATGCAGATATTAAAGATAATAATTTATATTTTATTTTCATTAATTATAGTAAGAATATACTAAATCATTTAAGTTTTGAAGAGTGTAAATTAGCTCTAAAAAAGCATTTTATGGGATGCTTTTCAAAGCATCATTTATCATTAAAGCAAAAACACTTCAATATTTTTGTTTACCAAACAAACAAATTTGACTTACGACGCTAATAATCAAGAGATCCCTTTTGGAGAGTACTTTCAAACAAAATCTTAGTCCTATTTTTGGATCCCAATTTCAGTTGCACATTGTGCCATACTAACGCTACCTAATTAATACATAGTAAAAATTGGAACTTTTCCAAAATTATGATTTTTCTTCAATAGAAAGGAGCAATTTGGCCTCACATTGATTGACGACCTAATTAGCAGAAACTTAAAATTGTAACGAGTTAATTAAAATTTTTAACTATAAATGATTTTATTACAAAGACCTTAGCAAGTAATTTTAAGTTGGAAAAATGACAAAAAAATCTGGAACATTTTCCTAATTTATATTAATTTTTGTGAAAAAATGTAATGGCGGGAGGAGTGGCAACATGTTTTTTTTTTTTCGGTCACTCACACACACACACACACGGGGAAGGGGCTACGAGGACTCTGCCTCTATGCGAGTCGAACTCGCATGCCCTCGGTTATGTGGCTTCCCTGAGGCAATTGATTGCCACTCGACTACAACCCTCGGCCACAGAACTAGCGTTAACTTAGCAAGCAACTTCGTCAAACAATATCAGTGGGCTGGGGTTGTAAAACCCATGACTAAAGGCCCACAGCTTTCGACCAAAAACAACTGCAATAGGGCCACATGTCAACTGAACTTTGTGCTGCTCTTCCCTCAATTTGATTGCCCTCATCAAGTGAGGATCAAATTAAAAGACGCCATTGGGCTTGTATGTTTGAGTGCATTTGTGGACTTGAATTGGAAAAGAGTTGGTATAATTTGCACTCGTTTTTGTAAGATAAAAAAAAATAACTAAAAAAATTGAACTTTTTCCTTTTCATTCTACTAATAAAGAGTACTACATTTATTTTTATGGTGGGAAGTGAGTTGAGTTGGATAAAGTTCAAGCTTGACTTGTTAGTATTGAGCTCAGCTCATCAACAATCGAGTCTAAAACCTAAGTTTAAGTTTGACTAGTTAAAAAATTCACTAAGCTTCGAGCTAACTTGCTCATTTTAATATAGATTAAATCTTTTAACTTTATGGATTAGGATTTTTATTATAAATACATAGTATGTTTTCAAAATAATTTACATATCATATTCATGATAGCAAAATTTATCAAGTTATATTCATTATTCATAACTAGCACAACATAATACGTATAATAATAAATAATATATATTAAAAACATGTAATGTAGACTAATATATTAGAAACATTATATATATACATACACATATATTGAGCAATTAACGAGCTAGTGAGTTGAACATAATAAAATTCAAGCTTATCTA
This sequence comes from Dalbergia oliveri, assembly GCA_030441495.1. Lineage (NCBI taxonomy): Eukaryota > Viridiplantae > Streptophyta > Magnoliopsida > Fabales > Fabaceae > Dalbergia > Dalbergia oliveri. The sequence continues at coordinate 4,322,419 of JAMLFY010000003.1, forward strand.
ATTTAATAAATGAGTTCAAGTTTAGTTCATTAGCTCAATTTTATTAAACTATTAATTAACCGAGCTAAAAATAGTTTATGAACTAAATTGACTCATTCTAGATTTCTTTATACTCATAAATTAGGACTCATTGTCACAAAAAACCGTGAAATGCATTGAGTCATGCACTTATGTGCAATAACTCTTTATTTGAGTGATCGGTAGGATAGAAATATGAGTACAAACATCATCTCTCATTATTAAACATGAGAGCTTTCAGACGGAATAGGTGATTGGATGGATTTGTATTATTAGTGAGGTGCTAACGTTCAGCAAATAACCAATCATATGCCACTACTCATTGTCCTAAAAGTCATGCATCTATAGGTACTTCTTTAGCTAGGCCTCCGACAGCGCATGCTAATGATATCGATGAAAGCTTGCAATGCAGCACATGTTGTGTCTACAAACTCCAAACCCCATATGCTTTAACATGACAGCCAGAGGGAGAAGATACTTAATTTGGAGGTATATATGTATTGCAGATTTTATCGAAGACAGGATTCAACGAAGAATGATATATAAAGCAAACCACACAATTAGATTGCGCATTCGATTTGTGTGGACAAGAGGTTGGGCCACCTTAGATGATTATGCTATGGGAATCATAATCTTCTCTATGAAACCATATATAATGTAATTGAAATGAGTGCATGGGATTCAATAAACTGCGGAGCTGGGCCTTAAGATATGGTCCAAGCTAGTTTCTAATTATATTATTATTAATCAATGATTCTGATTAATAGAGTTGCCCGCGATATATAATGACAGGGCCAAAGGAGGCAGAAAGACGTGAGATTGTTCAGAAAAAGGAGGGTTAGGAATGATGCTACTGATGTAAAGGTGGTGAGAGCATGTGATTTAAAGGTCCACATGGTTAAAAAAGCACTGGGTAAGGAAGGCTGGGTTTAGAATAAAGAAAGCAAAGGCGCGGAGTTAGCATCAGTCTCACTCGAAGCATAAAGGAAAAGCTAGCTAGGCCCAATGCCATGTTCCAAAAGAAATGATCTCGTATAAGTTTTAATTTCTCGACCACGTGATTGTTATTTGCTCTAGGCCTCTAACAACAATAATGTTTCCTTGGGTTACCGTGAATTATGCAGATCGTATTTAATTTTAAGTTTTGTTAGGGCATTGGTTGAAAAACTTGGGAGAAAAAGAAAATGCATTCAATAGTAAGCTAAAACCTTGAAGCAAAGTCCTTTAATTCTCTTTTCATTTGGTTATTTTATTGATAGTAAGCAAAAGAGATGAGAGTCAGGTGAATTTGAATCTTTTAAAATGAAAATAGTTATAAAGTGAGAAATAAATAATTAATCTCCTTAGATCATTCGATAGAACTCATTCATAGTGATTAATGATTTACTTTTTCATTTTACAAGTACCCTTACTTTAAACCATTCTAATCCGGGACAAAACTATTCCTCATATGATTTTTTTTTTTTCACTTTCTTTTGTGATTAGAAGCTTAGCTAAAAGGATCAACACTCGCTCCATTTTAAAGTTATAGCATGTCATAATAGTTTTAGTAAAACTTACAAAAATAATATATTTAACTTATCATTGAATCGTAAAAAAGTATAACCTATCATTGAAGACCATAAATTAAATTCAAAACCTTTTATCGGCGTTATTATCCTACTCGCTCGAACTCTAATTGTAGTTTGAATGCCATTTTCAACCATGTAACTAGAAGAAAAGAAACGCTGTTACAAATTCGGCTGATGTTACTCATTGCTAGTGTGCACTTAAACGACAGGTGCTCAAAAAAAGATGTGTTGTCTTGTACCGTGAAGCTAATGTAAACAGTTAAATGGGGCCCACTTTGTGGTTGCTTAGGTTTGTTTGCATCCGAGCTATCGCGACAAAATCCAATGAATGAGGAGGAGTTAGGTTGAGAAGAAGCTTGAGGCTGGGGTTTTATGCACCTGCACCCACCCTCCCTACAGTTCTTGCTTCTTCATTCCTTCCAAACGAAGAAGCAAATACAGGTTCAGGAAAAATTGAAAAAAAAAACAATAAAAAATATTTCTTTTTTCCTTTTTCTTTTACCGCAAGTTTGCTTCCCCTGTAGTCCACCGCCACGTGAAGAGAAAAAAAGGTCGAAAAACAGAGGAGATGTCATTTTCTATTTTGGATTGCATAATAAACTAATCAAAAATGTTCAAAATCATTAACTAGTTAGCATGTTTTTGTCATACTGACATAGCCAAAGCTAAAATTTTACATTTCTGAGCTCGCAAGAAGCATTATTAAAAAAGAACAGTATGATCTACCATTATATTCAATGATTATTAAGTTGATCCCAATAAATATCTATTTTTTGAGATGTTTAAATAATATTTTTGTTAAAGAAATTACTAAAATCAGTATTGAAAATTTGTTGATTCCTTATTTCAACTTTAGCATTATTACTTCTTCAATGTTAAATTTTGAGTCCTTGTGTGCAAAACTACATGTACGTCCATGCCTAATCATGAATCCAGGAAATGGTGCTCCGACCAATCAATTTTTGCCATGCTCCGTGTTATATGATATGCGTTGTCCTGGATTTTTTAGCTGCAGAAAACGACACGTAATTTTTATGTTCACCAAACGGCATGTATTTATATATCTACCTCAAAAAATACACAACATGGCCCCTAGATCCCTACCGAAAAAAGCGAACGCCCAATATTTATATAATGGGTTTATTAGTTTCTTTCATAAATCTGCAAGCAAGCTCATGGCGTGTGGACCTTCAACTTAAAGCTGAGTGTAGTCAATATATACACCATCAAACTGCAATAAATAATTGCAAAGATCTTCCCCTGTCATCCACATGAGTGGCCCCCGTGCAACAACTCCGAACTATTTTTCAAACGCTCCTCTATTTTCCTATGATAAATTCCTTAACAGGACGTGGACTTATGTTTAATTGTATATAGAGACAGTACGTATGATACTAGAAGAAGATGCGCATAGCTTCATGTTAAATGTTGCCTTTTAATAATTTGATGCTGAAAAATCAATGGGGCATGTGGTCTCGGAGGGAGAATGGAGACGTGGAGTAGTCATTCACTCCCAACGTGTACTGTCTTATGAAAGGACACAGATGAAGTACAAGTTTGAAGCTCATAGAGACAATGTTCAATGGTTTTCTAACATTTGAAAATATCAATAATAAAACAAGGAAACATGGAGAAACTATTAATCGAGTCCTGATGGGTTCTAGGGAAATAATACTTGCATGTGCACAATTACTCAGTAGGAAAAATTCAATTAACAAAAGAACAATATTAAGGTGTGCAGAAACAATGCAATGGCGAATATGTTCGAGAAGAGCCCGCAAAATGGAAATGCATTTAGTCGCCAAACAAATGCATTTATACACGTACGGCTGTAAATCAGTAATATACTGTTTGATTGTTCGTGCACATATGTACGGGTACTTCTGTGCTGTACACATTCAAAACGGCCAAGCTTCTGCGCACAACGTGTTGTTATATATAAGTTGATATTTCCACATTAATTTTTGTACTAATTACTCTTAATACTGTATTGGGCGGGACTGAATGTTTACCGTGTTTAATATATTGAAAAAAGAAAATATGTGCAGACACAATGTGTGGTCATATCATTTTTCGTTTTTAGATTGATGTGAGTATCAATGTTATCAAATTTGAGAGTTCAAATAAACTTATTTTTATATAATAAGATCATAAATTTATAAGAGCTTGCTCAAAAATTTAATAACCATAGTGAGTGTTATGGGTGATGACCGACTATAACCCAAAAACTGCAATTATTTTGAAGTAAAAATGCTCTAAAGAAGGAACTGCTGATGAGTACCTCTAGTGAATAATATACCGAATTGAATTGAATTGAAAAGTAAATATTATATAGAGAAATTAAGACCTATTTGGTGCATTTATTTTTAAATCATGTAAGCATTTAATATAAAATATTAACGACTCTTCAATCACTGGACAAAAATTGAAAAAAAAAAACTCTTCAATCAATATTTGTAAATACTCAGTGCGTGCGTGCGTGCGTGTGTGTGTGTTTTTAAGTGGATTACAGATAATAAGTTGCAGTTTGTTCATGGACAAGAGATCTTCAAGATTTACTAAAAGAACATTTTCTTATACATGTTTTGTTCAGTAAGTTGAAAGTATTTTTTCCATATATAAAATGTTCAATAGTAATAATAAATTGGAACATAAATTTTTAACTTTATAAAAAAATATAATTTTAATATGACATGGGTGTAATTTTTTTATATCTCATTAATTAATTATAATAAATTGTATATTATTAAAAGTTAATTTTAAGTTTGATGCACAAATAACATAAATCCTTTTATATTGTCAATTAATTAAAATTTTATACTTACATGATCTTTCATGTAATAAGTATAAAATTCAATCATATTTTCTAATGTGACTAGATATAATTGCATGATAGTGTAAAAGTATTTCACATCATTAGTGTATTAAAATTAAATTATTAAAATATTTACCTCTTTTTTGGTAATTTTTTTTTACCTTTTTAACTATCTAAAAGTTGTACATATAATAATATATAAATAGTTAGTAACATAGAATGTTTTAGGCTGATAATACATTGACATAAATACACGAGGTATTTAAAAAAATATTTACTGGTGTAAAAAAATATTTATTGGTGCAATTATGGAATGGTATATATATATATATATATATATATATATATATATGGAAATAACATTATCCATATATATATAGTGTAGATATTTATGCTATATGAGATGAGTGATGAAGAGATAATGAGTTAAAAAATAAATAGTAAAATTTATATATTTTATAAGTAAAATATTTAAATATTTAAGAATTTAATATGTGAAAATAGTAAAGTTGTGTGTGGGGGCATGCGTGCCTAATAATGTCTGCATCTCACGGCAAATACAGTTGTTGAATGAAAGTGATGTATATAAATTTCCACTTGCTAAGAATCAAGATCACGTGAGTACAAGGAACGAAATGAAAAGTAGTTTCCAAATAATTAAGAGGATGTTAATGGGGTGATGGACTGATGTGTACAAATAAAAGCGACGTATTGCAACCAATAAAAAAAAAAAAGGTGAGAAAAACATATAAGTAATAAGACATCTCAAAATTTGTAATTCGACCTTGGCACGACCGTTGGGATTTTTATTCACTATGCCTTGCATTGTAAGTACGGATGGAAAGGTGACAAATACATAAATAAGGGAGTGGTTATTGTCACTCCAATATATTTATTGTCATTTTTATTTTACTATTTTTTGTTATATTTTTTTTCTAAAATATACTCTTTCTTTTATATTTTTTTTAATTTTTTATCAATATAGTAATATAACATTGAATAATTATTATCAATTATATTATTCAAATTTATAATTTTTATTGTAATCAGAAAATAATTTGTTCTTGTATATTTAATATTATCAAATTTTACATTCATATACAGTTAATTTATTTAAAAAAATAATTTGAATTTGAGTATCAAATTTTTATAGCTTTCCTTAATATCGTAACTGTCTAAATCATAAATCAGAAAGTATTTTTTTCAAAATAGTAAATCAATAACAATAAATAAAAAGTATTCATCGAACAAATTAGTATAATATAAATTATCAATCATATATCCAATATTTCATTTCAAATTCATATTTTGAATACTAAAAAGGCTTATATCAAGCATATTTTAATTTTATTGTCTTTATGATCTATTCTTTTATTTTTTTTAAATGATCCTTCCCTTAATCTATATATCATAACAAACATTAAGTTTATTTATTTTTATATAAAAAACAATAAGTTTTGATTTCAGTTGCAATTGCGAATTTTATCAATTTTTTTAATAAAAAATTTAGCGTGTTTTATGAAAAAAACGTAGGATAAATTGTTTTACGAAATTACAAAATAGATTAGGAAGGAAAAAATAATGAAACACTAAAAGAAGTTTTTCGGTATTAAAAATATTAAATTCAAATAAAACATTGGATATATGATGATAAATTACATGATATTAATTTGTCTAAATTGTTCATTCATTTAATATTTGATTAAATATGCATTGTTTTAATATTTATATAATTACTATATTAATAAAAAATTTAAAAATAATCTAATACTTAAATTCACATAAATTTTGTTAAATAAATTAATTGTATATGAAAATAAAATTTGATAATATCAAATATAAAAAAATATTTTTAATGGAAAAATTATAAATTTGGATAGAAATATAATTGATAATAACTATTTAATGTTATATTATTATGTTGATAAAAGAAAAATAAAAGGAAGTGTATTTTTAAAATATCACAATAAATGATAATAAAGTGGAACCATAAACAAGAGTGTAAATAAGCAAGAAATTCAATAGAAGACTAGGATGTTCGCGATATGATTTGTTTTGATTTTTAAGATAAAATAAAACAATCAATTTAAATAATACTATTTTTTTGTTTATTTTGATTTGATTATATTATATCATTATTGAAGTATCCAACCTAACCAAACCAACTTAGAGAAAAGAAATTGATACGTAAGAGAGTAAAGGATGAAAGAATGCGCTGGTTCTACAGGTAGATGCATACGGAGAGTCTAGGACGGTTCACACTTCACACTGACTGATACCATGCTTAAAGTAGCATTCTACAAAGATGAATTTATGAGCTGCCACTGTCTGACCAAGTGAGCCCATGGGCCCCACCATTAAAGCGCCATGTGAGGGAAGAGTCCAGTCCAGCTGGATCTATCCAGTTGGTGACTCTTTCTTTTCCCTTTTATTTTTTTTATTCTGCTACAATTGCCATTGCAATTGCTGCTTAGTGCTAACGTTATGTTATATTACCCTTGCACTCCCTTTTGCTCATATACTTCTTGTGTTAATTCGCCTCCCCTTATTTCTTTTTCTTTGCTTTATTGCTAAGAATCGTCTCATCTTGGCTAAAATGAGCTAACTGTGCATATGCCGGAACAAGAAGGTTAATGAATTAATTTGTTTAGGAAATCAACATTATTTTTTTGTTACTACTAGTAACTTTTTAGAGATCGTGACGGACAATGATTTTCACCTTCATTTATGAAAAATAAAATACAGGATGAAAAAAAAGAAAGGTAAAAAGCCTAAAATAAAAATGTGTGCACGACAAATAGTCAAATATTATGCAGTGCATGCAATCGCAAAGGCTGAGTGACAGAAACAGAGGAACGAGTATACTATGGCACCTGTGAAAATGTGGACGTGAGTGATTATGACGGTGCACCGCAAAAGCATGCTCCTTCCCATAGTGGTGTGTCTGGTTCCGCGTCACGTGGCTTTGTGCGTTGTGGAATTCCTTTTCCTTCCTTTGTTCTCAAAACTCTGCATCCCAGTTAGATTACGTTAGGTTTTTGTTCCATTCTCTTGCTCTCTTTCAACCCCTCTTTAATTCCCCCTTATTTTCATTCCTCTTGCTTCCTTAATTGTTTAATTTACTTCAGCACCTTTTTGCAAGCCACAAATTACGTGAAAAATAATTGCGCCTCCTCGCAAAGTTTGAACCAGAAATCCACTCCACTGGTATTATTTGTTGTCTTTTCTTTCCCAATCTTTGGAAATAAAGAAATAAACAAATTAATCAAAGGCATCCTCCAAAAAGTACAAAAATGAAAAAGAGCAAGAGTATATTTATTAATTGATTAAGTAGACAAGGTCGGGGGGTAAAATAGTCAAATGCGGTGACGAGAGGAAAGGAATCATGCAAAAACAACAGGGCCGTTGGAGGGGGAAAGAGGGGCAAAATGGGAAAGATGGTGAGAAAAGGGTCGAAAGCACGCGACCAGTGAAGAATGAGAATGCAGTGAAGGTGAAGGGAAAATGATAGTGGTTGTTGTCCTTACAGTTACCTGGCGCATCTTGCTTATCAGAACCTCTTGTTTCCACAACTACCCTTTCCCCCACCTCTCTCTCTCTCTCTCTCTCTCGCTTTCTCCCTTTCTCGCTTTCTCCCTCACTGACTATATTACTTCTCTCTCTACCATTGTCGGAGACTCTCCCTCCCTCCTCTCTCTCTCTCTCTCTCTCTCTTCATTGCCCAAGCAAATTGATCGTTGTTTGGTTCACACATCAGTTCACAGTACATTGTTCTGGAGCTGGAGCACTCTGTGGCTCTGATTAACTTTCTTCTCTCTCTCTGTTTTCTTAGCTGATGATGGAAGCATCAGGGGAAGACTGTTGTGTTAAGGTTGCGGTGCATGTGCGGCCACTCATCGCCGACGAGAAGCTTCAAGGATGCAAAGACTGTGTCACCGTCGTCGCCGGGAAGCCTCAGGTGCACTTACGCTCTCTCAGTCACCAATGTCCATGTCCATTCTTCACTAATCCAACGTGCAAAACTGATGAAAAAAGCGTTGTTGTCGTGTCCTTGACTCTCTCGGCTATGTTACGGTCCTGCATTTTTATCTGTCTTCTGTTTTGGCATTTAGTATTGGGGGTTGATGATGATTCTGTGAGAGATCTGGATCCGAAATTGCTTACGTAACTGAAACATGCGTTTTGGAAGACTATATATGGATTTTGGAATTCACTTTTATGATCTGATACTTACCTAATTGGGATATTTGACTTCATTCTATTTTCTGAAACGTTATTTTGGGGAAATTGGGGCTTGGTTGGTTTTGGTGGCTATATTTTTTACGATAGGAAGGGGAGGAGGGCTTTTATCCAGTTTCGCAATTTCGGTTTTGTCTGCTAGGAAACAATCTTGGCCCGTATGTAAAGCAATGTTTTGAATGGTTCAACTTTAGTATCGAAAGGAAAAAAAAAAAAGAAAAAACTGGTTATGAATTAAATGATTAACAAATCTTATGATAATAATTCGCCAATTATAGAATATTACACTCAATGGGATGTACCGAAAAAAGGAATATTATACTCAATGTGATGTGTAAATGTATTGAATCATTACACTAATGTCACTCCATACAAGAAGTCATTTATAGATGAAATTAATTAATTTTATTTGTAGATTCCTAAGGCAAAGTAATTGAACCCGATGAACATTGAGTATTCTTTCTTAGTAAATGAAATTAGCTCGTTATTTTCTTTGTATGTTGTATGGTTCACTTGCTTGCCCTTTTTTTTCCTTAGTTTAAGGGTGTGTTTGGTTTGAAGTTGAAAAATGAGTAAGAAAAATTCATGGATGAATCCCATTTGTATAACCAGCTGGGCTGGGTGTCAGCGCCGTTGAGTAATTTTTCAGTTTCTAATCATGTCAAGATTCCACTGCTGTATCTAGTCAGAGTATCAGCTGAGTTACTTTTCGTAATAATAGGTCATAGTTTCTTCTTGATAAACTCACCATGTTGAATATTTCTGTATATGTCTTCTAAGCCCATTTGAAAGCAGCTAGCGACTCTCAGTATATTTTTCGTAGTAACTTGCATACACGTTGGCATGGATGCCAGTGTTTATGGTTGATTTTAAGTTTTTGGACACCTGCATCTGAAATGTCATTCCTTAATAGTATCCTTTAAGTAGCTAATAATTTGGGTGGGGAATCAAATGCTGATATTCGTTGCTATAATACAGGTACAAATTGGTTCCCACTCCTTTACATTCGATCATGTTTATGGAAGCACGGGTTCTCCCTGGAGTTCCATGTTCGAAGAATGTGTTGCTCCACTTGTTGATGGTTTGTTCCAAGGGTATAACGCTACTGTTCTTGCGTATGGTCAGGTATAGTTACTGCTATGGGGCAGAAGTTACATGTCATTACACTTGTAACTCTTTTGCATTTGACACTCCCACTCCATTGCAGACAGGTTCTGGGAAAACGTACACCATGGGAACTGGCATCAAAGATGGTTGCCAAACAGGAATTATACCCCAAGTTATGAATGTTTTATTTAACAAAATTGCCACCTTAAAGAACCAGATTGAATTTCGGCTGCATGTTTCCTTTATTGAGGTCTGTTTATAGGTTTATTACTGCTTGCAGCATGGTTTTTGTAGTTTGATTGTGCTTTAATATCTGTAACTAATAGATTTCACAGGAGTTATTTAGATTGTGTATCTGACAAATGCATTTAATTGTGAGAAGATTCTTAAAGAAGAAGTAAGAGACTTGCTGGATCCATCCTCCATTAGCAAACCAGAAACTGCAAATGGACATGCAGGAAAAGTGACCTCGCCTGCAAAACCACCAATACAAATTCGTGAGACATCAAATGGTGTCATTACCCTTGCAGGATCTACTGAAGTCAGTGTCACAACATTCAAAGAAATGGCTGCTTGCCTGGAACAGGGATCATTGAGCAGAGCAACTGGAAGCACAAATATGAATAACCAATCAAGGTTGATTATGCAGTTTTCTTCTTCTTTGAACTGCACAAATTTGTTTCTTTTGATGAAATTTTTTTTATTGAATTTTTAGATTCATAAGCAACTTTTGGATAGCTTGCAAGGTACTATTAGAGCAAGAGCTGTGCCACATAAAATTCAGATAATAATTCGATTACTAACTGAAGAAATTGTGTATAGTTTACCTGTGGCATCTCTTTGTTCTAAACTCTACTGGAAATTTAAGCATCTAACAGTGAGACTGCGCTTTGTGTTGTTTCCTTTAACACCAGCTCTGTATGAAATGTTTTAGATTTCTGATTATGAAACTGAGTAATTAATAGGTGGATCTTTTGTCGCTGCAAGAAAGCATGCAATTTTAGGACAGTAATGATTTTTGCTATGAATATGCCTGCAATTTACTCCTAGGTATCAATCCAGGATTAAAAAGTTGTGCCTGCTGTTACCTGTTACTGTTTAATTTTGCTGGAGTTCTCTTTTATTGATTATTCTTTTTGAAATGTGTTCAACTAGTCGATCGCATGCCATCTTCACCATTACGTTAGAGCAAATGCAGAAGCTCAATATTCCTAGTGACAGCAATTTAATGAATGAAGAGTATCTTTGTGCCAAATTGCACTTAGTAGATCTCGCAGGATCAGAACGAGCTAAGAGAACAGGTTCTGATGGTCTGCGTTTCAAAGAAGGTTAGTTTGTGACATTTTTCACTTTTATCTTTTAAGCATGATTTTTCCATTAAGTATTCACTTGTATTTTAATTTTTCAAACAGGAGTTCACATTAACAAAGGCCTTCTGGCACTTGGTAATGTTATTAGTGCACTTGGTGATGAAAAGAAGCGAAAGGAGGGCGTACATGTTCCATATAGGGATAGTAAACTTACTAGGCTTTTGCAGGTTTGATATCTTTATATGCAGCTTCCTTTATGCAGCATACACTCCTCTTTGTGATGAAATTGGTGGAATTTTTATGTAGAGAAGAATCAGTATGCCATGTACTCTGTAGCTATTCAAAATTCATCAACTTATAAGTCCGTGAGAAGCTATTATGTATTAAGGTTCTGTTATGCTACAAACACACCCTTTGCATCACAAAAACTCGTGTTGCACCTGGATCATTCGGAACTGAAATACTACAACTGCTGAGAAGAAAATAAATAATTTTTGCTGATGAGAAAAAGATTATGAAACAGGAAACATGTATATCAAATATTTCATAACCAATTTTGCTTTATTTTATCTTTTTAGTTTGACAAAAATAATTTAAATATTTTCCATACATATAAATTAAAGTTAAATGATTTTGCAGGATTCTCTTGGAGGTAACAGCAGAACTGTTATGATAGGTTAGTTGTTTCTCTTGCTTGTATCTTAAGAACTTCTATTATTTTTTCTCCTATAATTGACATTCTAAAGATAAGCTTCAAACACGGAATTCTAACCTTTGGCATGGAGCTCAACTTACTAATCTGATTATTATTATTGTTATTATTCCAATCTCCTTGTGCTCTTCACTACTCATGTTCATGAACAAAAGTACCAGGGAGGTACAAAATGTTAGCAATTAACTAAGATATGCCTTAGCAATGCGGAAGCTCAGTGTTTTGTAGTTTGCATCATCAAACCTTTTTATCTCCTAAACTGAGAATCATTTTTCAGCAGATTTGAACTGCTTGCAACTTGTCTGTGGTACTAAATGATTGATGACAAGGATTAGAATGCTGTATTCCTATTCTTTCTTTTTTTTTTTCCCTTGTAACCTGTCAAATTGCATCTTAAGGCAAGCTGCTGTTCAAATTTTGTTTTTTCTTCATACATTAAAAAATATTTCCTTTCCAGCCTGCATAAGTCCCGCTGACATAAATGCTGAGGAAACCCTTAACACTTTGAAGTATGCAAATCGTGCTTAATATCCAAAATAAGCCTGTTGTAAGTATCTGCAAGAAGTTTTGTTCTCTTCCTTTTATTTTTTCAAAATCTAGAAAATATTTTTGTTGTGTTATTCATTGATGCTCATTTTTCTTTACCTATATAGATCAATAGAGACCCCATGTCGAATGAGATGCTAAAAATGCGACAGCAACTAGAGCATTTGCAGGCAGAACTTTGTGCTCGTTCTGGCAGCTCTTCTGAGGAAGTTCAGGTAGTTGGCTTGTTAGATTGAATCTGTTACTTCAATATATTTCCTAAAATGGGTCAATGTTTTAGATTTGTGGTGCATGGATGGAACGCAATCAACACTCAATCAATGTGTTGGTTATTTAAAAGAAAAGTATCCTACCCATCACAAATATATTTGATCTACAGTTAAACTAATTACATAAATTGAAATGGTTTGTAATCATATCATAAATGTATACTCATCTTATAACTGATTATGTAGGTCCTTAAGGAAAGGATTGCTTGGCTTGAAGCTGCTAATGAAGATCTTTGCCGTGAACTTCGTGAATACCAAAGTAGATGCTCTGGTGTCGAACAATGTGAAAAAGATGCTTATGTATGTTTCTTATTTCTGCTGATATTCTCCAAATCAACAAAGTTTTTCTTAGATACTGTTTCAATTCCTCTGTTTGTGCTTTCACCTCATCTTGTTATTTGCATTCCACTTATTAAATATTAAAGTGAGTTCATGATATTTGTTGGATGGGTTATCTATGCAAGCTTTACAACATTGCTTTTCAGGATGGAAGCATATGCACTGTGAAGAGTGATGGCCTTAAGAGGAGCTTACCTATCATAGCACATGATTATCCAATGAGTGAAACAGCAGGTAAGCCCCCCTCTTCAACATGGATTTACTACATTAGTGCTGGTTCCAAACATGCACTTGCTTCAAACTGTCTTGTGTTCGTTTCCTTTCTTTGCTAGTACTTCATTAAGTGTTGCTAGAACTAAAATATATAATGTACTAATTGCCAATTTTAGCAGGTGAATCAAGGGAAATCGAAGAAGTAACCAAAGAGTGGGAGCACACCCTTCTGCAAAATAGTATGGATAGAGAGTTACATGAGTTGAATAAACGCTTGGAGCAGAAGGAGGTTGTTACACATATATATAATTAGACACATTCCATGATGCATCATGTATTGATTAAATAATTGTGTTTAACTTGACTACCTTTCCTTCATAATGTATGCGCACCACATAGTAAGTTTGTCATGCTACTGGAAATTATCAGATTATTCATCATGTGGGAATTTAATGATTAACAAGACACCAAATACAAAGCAATGTGGTTTTCTCCCAGTAAAATTGAAGAATTAGCAAACATTGTCAGACTCTCTTAGGAGTGTTGTCCACATTTTCTTATCTCTCATGTTTTATTAATGCATATATATTGGGGTTGATGTCTGCACAGTCTGAGATGAAGCTATTTGGTGTATCTGATGCTGAATTACTCAAGCAGCACTTTGGAAGGAAGATTATGGAACTGGAGGATGAGAAGAGAGCTGTGCAGGTTCATAGACTTATGCAAATCTATTTTTATGCTACCAAAAAACTGATATTCATATATGCACCTGATTTATGAATGCAGCAAGAGAGAGATTGTCTTCTGGCTGAAGTTGAAAATCTTGCTGCCAATTCTGATGGACAAACACAGAAATTAGAGGATATCCATGCCCAAAAATTGAAAGCACTTGAAGCACAGGTGAAGAATGCAATTTCATTTTTTTTTAACAAATTTATTTCTCCATTTGACAGATTTAAATTGGATGAAATTTTAAGTTGCAAAAATATTTTCAAAACTCTGCATGCTAGATTCTGGATCTGAAGAAGAAGCAAGAGAACCAGGTCCAGCTTTTGAAGCAAAAGCAAAAAAGTGATGAAGCAGCAAAGAGACTGCAAGATGAGATTCAAGCTATAAAAGCCCAAAAGGTTGCTTGCCGTATTTCTTCCAATCCATAGTTGTAATCAGGTAATACACTCACTTTCTGTCATAACCTGAATAGTGAATACCATTGCAGGTTCAATTGCAACATAGGATAAAACAAGAGGCAGAGCAGTTTCGGCAGTGGAAGGCTTCTAGAGAGAAAGAGTTGTTGCAAGTATGTCAAGCTTCCTCTTTTCTTGATTTTATTTAATTAGTTCATGCTACTTCCCAACAATATCTTATGGTGATGGAAGTTCTCCATTTGGTGTCTTTCCCAAAGTGAAATTGCATCTTTATTAGTTGAATGTTTCTTTGCAAAACTCACAAAGAAACAAATCTAAAATAATAAACGTCAATTCATGCTTTGTTTATAGTTGGAGTCCTGACTACGCCAATGCTTGCAAAAAAACAAATATAAAGTATGTGGAATTAGAGGCCTTGGCACAGTTCTGTTTGCATTTACATTCATTGTCAATGTGCTAATTGATCACCTCGGATTGATTATATGTTTGTGAAAGCAGTTAAGGAAGGAAGGAAGAAGAAATGAGTATGAAAGGCATAAGCTGCAAGCTTTAAATCAGCGGCAGAAAATGGTAAATATTTCTATGTTATTAGATGGCTGCTTTATAAAACAAACCTCACGAATCTTATGCAATTTAGCTATGGTGATGTCATTGGCAAATTGGAGTGGTTTTAAGCCTTTATTATTAATCTCCACTTAACAAGTGACTACATCAAATTTCAGGAAACCATTTTTAGTGTCCAAAAATAAAAAAATACTGAAACAATTTTAGAAACTGAAGTTGAATCCATGCATTTGAAGGTGTGGCATGGTTGTAAGTTATATTGTCATTCTTTCTGGAAATAATTTATTATTCTCTCATGCATAAATTAGCCCGTGTCTTCCTCCAAAAGATGTCAAATGTATGCAAAGCAAGTCTTTCTTTTATTTTGATTTTAAGAAGCCAACTCAAACAGGCATGTTGTGGGTACTTAACGTTTTATGTTTTTTTTTTCCCCACTCAACATGCATAGTTCTTGATAGGATTTAAGTTTTATTGTTGACTTTTGTGGTTATCATGTCTGATACATGAATTACTGCTTATGTTAAATAAATGTCTGTTTTGATATTTTCAGGTCCTTCAGAGAAAAACTGAAGAGGCTGCAATGGCCACCAAGAGGTTAAAGGAGTTGTTAGAAGCTCGTAAAGTTTCCAGCCGAGACACTTTAGGTATTTGTTGTTTTAGTGGATAAATAATGAACGTAAGTTTTTTGAGGGTTGAGGACCTGAGATAGAATATGCTCATTTCAGTAATTTGTATTATCAGAGCATTTGAAATGGATGTTCTTTTAAAATTTGTTAAGGGATGGTGTTTTGTTGAATAGCATAGTGGTAGCACTGCATATACGCTGTTCTTTTGTTTAATATTTTTCTATTTAATCTTCCAGTTACAATGAATGGAAATGGAACAAATGGGCAGGTAATGAGCTCTCTTCCTCTTCTTAGGTTGACTTCACTATCCATGTAATCTTAAATAAGTTTCTGATTTTATTCTCTAGAGCAATGAGAAGTCCTTACAACGCTGGCTTGATCACGAACTAGAAGTAATGGTAAAAGAGCATGAAGTTCGTTTTGAATATGAGAAACAGAGCCAAGTGTACGTGACATGTGTTCAGTAATTGATTTTGTTACTGATTGATCTTAGGGTAGTCTTTAATTTTATGATGCTATTATCTTCAGGCGAGCGGCCCTTGCCGAGGAGTTAGCAATGTTGAAGCAAGTAAATGAATTTGCTGCTAAAGGTCTCAGTCCTCCAAGAGGAAAGAATGGATTTGCCAGGTTTTTTTCTTAATATATTTATTCATTTTATGTGTAAATCTAATTTACTTTGGTAATTCCTACCTCATTACTTTTGGAAAATATTGGATCTTTCAAATAATTAACGCATGAAATATACAAAGGATAACATTTACATTCCTGGTTGCTTTTAAACAATTGTCTTTCTCAGAGCATCCTCCATGTCACCAAATGCAAGAATGGCCAGAATAGCTTCACTAGAGAGCATGCTGAGTATATCATCTAATTCACTTGTGGCAATGGCTTCTCAACTTTCCGAGGCAGAAGAACGAGAACGGGCCTTCACTAATCGGGGACGGTGGAATCAGTTGCGCTCAATGGGAGAAGCCAAGAATTTGCTCCAATATATGTTTAATTCCGTCGGAGATGCTAGGTGCTTTCCTGGACCTAAACATCTTTTCTTTTTTATTGGCATTTTCTTTTTCCCATATTCTAGAAATAAGCTATCTAAACTACTTGCTAATTGAAAATGAACAAGGCACAGATGTACAATAAGGAGCTCAAAATACGTCATTAGAAATCATGTTGAATTACTGTATAAACTAGTGTGTACTTTTAGTAAGTAGTTAGAGTGGCGTATGGTACTGTATAGCATTGAAATTGAATTATGAGTTCCTATGTTTACAACAGGTGCCAACTATGGGAGAAGGACATGGAGATCAGGGAAATGAAAGATCAAATCAATGAACTTGTTGGTCTGTTACGGCAAAGTGAGATGAAGAGAAAAGAAACCGAGAAGGAGCTAAAAGTCAGAGAGCAAGCTGTCGCTACCACGTTGGCCACACCACCTTCTGTAAGATTATTATTGCTTGGAAGCGTTATATGCCAATAAGAATCCTTTAATTATGGAGACAGATGCCATGCTAGATCTTTCCATTTTGGCACTTAATTATTGATTTAGAGTGGTGTTCCAGGTGCTGTGAACAGTATGCAAAATTTGATTTAGGATTTAGTGGGTTCTACAGGATTCAAGCGAAAATCAACAAGTCTCAAATACATAATTGTACCGCAGTCTCTAAGAGTGTGATTGTGAGTTTGGATTTTAGAGGAAAAACAAGAACTTGTAGTGAGTGTAAAATTTTAAAATCTTCAAGCCCTTTCTTCCCCTCCAAAATTCAAACTTACAAACATACTCGAAAGGATTGGATGTAAGCAGCTAACAAAGTTGAAGGAAAAGAAAAAGAATTAGTTAGCGGTAGAAGAAATTAACCTAGGCGTGGCACTTGAGGGTTTACACTACAAACCCTTTCCTTTTCTTCCTTTTTTTCTAAAAGCCAAATTCACAAACATACCCAAAGGTTCTTGGGGTTTCACACATAAAAACTCATAATACCTATTCATGGTAAGGGAGACAAAAAGTTATTACCCGAGTCAAACGAAGTTGCATTCCACTCTCAGCTGCTCTGCATATTTGTCGTACCAATTTTAATTCTAATTTTCCATCCTATTTTTCCACTCATTTTCAACTCAACCTAGTATAGTCGAAATATTTGACCTACTAAGCTATAACAAAGTAATTGAACTACTCCAGTACTGTCATAATATTAACAGAAATAACTGCTTACTAACCTGAATGTAAATCCTAATATCAATTAATGATAAGGATCAAGTAAACTCTTGGACTTGCAGGATCAGCCACATAATCAAAATAAACCAAAATAGGATTCTTTGATCTTTAAGCTTATCTATCTTGATCCTACTGCTGCTTGAACTAGAGACCGTTCAACTGGGTTATAAATGAGTTTGAAGTTGAAGGTTTAACCTTCTGGACAGCATAATTTTAAGGTTTCTAGTACTTAGTAGTAGCAATGAACAATTAAGTTACTACTGCTTACGGTATGTTTGGTTCAGGGGTAAAAATAGGGGATAAATTTTGATGGATGAGCTTTATGTGTAAAATTACACATGAATCTTATTCATGGAAAATTTACCCCTATTTTTACTCCCCAACTAAACATACCTTTAAACTGAAAAAAATTATAATTGAGAATTGTCAAAAAGCTTTGCATTTTCTCATTTAGTCATGACCGTCTCTTTTTGGTTGGCCTACTTTTACTTCTGTAAATAATTGTCATCTGTATATTGCTTCTGTTGTTAGTATGTAGTAGTTAACTTCTCATTGCTCAACATCAACACAGGGAAACTCTCCAAATTCATTGAAACACTATGCTGAAGACATGAAGGGACCCTTATCTCCAATGTCTGTGCCAGTCCCAAAACAGCTAAAATTTACACCTGGGGTTGTTAATGGCTTGACGAGAGAATCAGCAGCATTTGTAGATCAGGGTAGAAGGGTAAGTTAATCTCCATTTGTGAAAAAAGTTGATGTATGTCTTTTACTGGCTATAGAGGTGAGATTTGCTGTTATTGCAGATGATACCCGTAGGGCATCTGTCAATGAAGAAACTAGCAATTGCGGGGCAAGCTTCTGGCAAACTATGGAGGTGGAAAAGAAGTCATCATCAGTGGCTGCTGCAATTCAAGTGGAAGTGGCAGAAGCCATGGAGACTGTCAGAATGGATTCGGCACAGTGATGAGACGATAATGAGAGCAAAGCCACGTTCACAGGCTTTGCCACGTACCATGTGATCATTTTATGATCAGCCCAGTTGCTGTGGCTCGGTATTTTTGACCCACAAGAATGATCCTAGGCACAAGGCATCGGAAATAACAGATCATTGGGTGCAGGTAGTAACCTTTATTTATTAATTTATTTCTTTAAATAAAATTGTCATGCAAACTATCATGCTGCGAGAATCTATGCTAATTGTCCAAAATGCAAACTATTCAAACTATCGTCCAAAGTGTCTTGCAAGATTTTATCCTCCAGTATCCTATTTTTGAATGAATAGATATCGATGTTTTATCTTTTTGCCTGAATGTATGCCAATTATGATTTTTTGATGGATGTATGGCTGGACATAAATGCCCAGACACGTTCTTTCGATAAACTAAGATGTGTTGATCTGATATTCCATGTTTCTTGCCGCAGCGTAATATTAGTCATTGCTGAAAAGATATGTAGCTATCAGTCTTTTAAAATGCCGTCCGGATTTCAGAAATTCTGCCATAATTACTTCATATGGAGCATCTTGTGTTGCGATGTAATGATGCCGGCAGCTTTGCAAACCATGAAACAGAGAAGACATGCTTGCTTGAAGACATTCGTACATCCTGGCCGGACAAATTATCTTTGGAAAAAAAGTCTGTTAATACCAACACTAGGAGAAACAAGGGAAAGATTCTTTTGTCTTGAAGATGTGCATTGAGGGTCTTTTTGTTCTTTATTGTAAGTAAAGTTCTTGTTGTGCTGTTGTGTTTAAGTCAATTGATTTTTGTTGATAGGTTTTATGCGGTAGCATGCTGTCACATAATAGAAGAAAATTCTTCTGTAGGTTTTTTCTCAAAATATCCTGTGGGGCTTCTTGTGTGTAAAGAACGTTAGGTTTTTTTTTTTTTGGATTATAGGGAGGGACGTTAGGTTTTATATAGAGATTCTACCATCCAGGTTTTCCAATAAACGAATGACAACGATGTAAAAGCCAAATTGCACTTGTAAGCATTTTTCTCTTTTTTCTTCCATTATGCAAATTACTTGCTTTTCTTGTCCAGTGAATTTCGGGCTACAGCCCTCCTAACCTAGCGTAAAGAAATTCCAATTCGGACTTAAAAACACCAACGCCGTGCCATATCTCTTCGGCATGGTACATGTTTTTGATTGCTGATTAGGCACTGTGCCCAAAACAACAATGCTAAGAATCAAAACCATTAACCAAAATTGAAGCCATAATAAGCTGCATATCATGACATGCAAATGCGGGAAATTTCGAAGCCGTAGGAATGTAGCATGCTTGTAAAGGACCTACCGGGGGCAAGCAACTTGCAAACCTAAAAAATCGAGGAATCCGGCATAAATTTTCCAATAGGCAAAAGGCGTAACATTTTGAGTAATGCCCGTTTCTGTTAAGAAATATAGACAGAAATAGATCCTTTTTTTGTCACTGAAGGCATATATGCCTACAATTCATTTTACATACATGCAAGGGTAATCACTATGACAGATTGACACCCTGTTTGACTTAAATCGAAACAGTAGAACCAAAATGGACATTATTACACTCAAAATCATTGCTCAGACTCTTCTCCATTGATAACTTAATCACGTTGGTTTACAGCACAAGTCCTGAAAAGGAGACAAGGTACGATCCCCAACATGATCTCTCCAAGTACCAAGGTGTACATATGTATATATGTAAGGCATTCAGAAATTGACCTGCTTTTGCAAGATACTCAATCAATCCATATGGCACACGCATCCACAGAAAGCAGAAATCCGCAAGATAGTAAGTTGAGAAAACAGATAGCGCCATTTGAGCTGAGGCTTAAAAACACCAGTATGCATAGTGCTCATCTTTGCGGTGGTTACTAACAAGACCTCCACACTTCAAACAGACGAAGCTGCTTCCATCTGAAACTGCATCCAATACTACTTGCATCCTGCCAGTTTCTGCCAGTATTGAAGTCCCGTGAGCATCTAGGGCAATTGATGGACAGGCAATATTATTTGAAGATGATTCAATTTGTACAGGCTGAGTTTCAGCAATGGCACATTCGGCAAACAAAGACGCCAGCTGATCAACAGTTGCGTCTTCTTCCAGTCTACTTCTATACATCTCACGAGCACGATGCAATGCCTGAAAGACAGCTTCCTCCCCACCTCTGGACTTCATTGCTACAACCACCTGTTCCAAATTTTAAGGCAAGTATGAGCCACCAAGAAGACTCTACAAGTTTCAGATTTTCCCCAGGTTTTCTGTTTTGGACTAAACTGTACTTTCTACAAAAATGTTTAATGTTTTAGATGACACCCAATAATCTCATCTATGGCATGCAATCATAACTAAGTAATTTCACATACTTCATCAATCTAGTTCTGGAGACAGAACC
Organism: Dalbergia oliveri; assembly: GCA_030441495.1. NCBI lineage: Eukaryota > Viridiplantae > Streptophyta > Magnoliopsida > Fabales > Fabaceae > Dalbergia > Dalbergia oliveri. The sequence goes on from JAMLFY010000003.1 coordinate 4,343,485, forward strand.
AAGATGAAACTGTCTCCTGTCCCTCTTAGGCCTCCTACCAAGGGGGGCCACTCTTTGAATAAACAAGTTCTTTTGGTTTGATGATGCTAAAGGATCTGTTTCAAACACAAAATGAAATTAACTTCCGTCGAGGCTTAATGTGCTTCAAAGATCTTGTAAATATGTATTCTGGCAGAGCGATCTTGGTACTTTAGTAATTTAGTATGTACAGAAACTCATTTGCCCCAGCACAGCTAAAGAATACTTGCTTTCATCATTCCTACAAGTAGTCGGAACTTTAAAATTGGAATAACCATGCAGAAGGGTGAACAGCATAGATAATGTGCAACTGACCAGTTAAGGGAAGTTGCTAGCATTTCTTCCACCTCAACGCAGTGTGTTTTGAGGGAGTTTGGAACGCAATTGAGATACCACAACCCCCAAAACCAGATACCCGGTATCAAACAGTTGATATTCAACTTCCCATGCCAGATGTTACAAGCTAACAAATAAAAATCGTTAGGAAGCAGATTTTCTAAATTTACATCCATTTATACACACCGAGGCTCCTATCCTAAGTCCTAAAATACAGTTACCACAATTAAGTATAACTGATATAGGCGCGATATAATTCCTAAATACACAGCTTGCATCCCCTAAAACTCAGGTAGGCATAGACAGAAGTGGAGAACCAAACTGAGTTGGAAACTAGGAGAGCAGAATCGGCCAAAATGACAGGCATTAGTAGTTAACAGATAGAGAAGTTTTAGGAATTAATTATATTATATTTTTATCACTTATACAGAGCTTCTCTTAACCTCGTTTATTTTTATTTTCAGCAAGCATAAACAAATGAGTCGTTCCATAGTATTGTTAATTTTGATGTTTTTGAATTGCCCTCGGTTTAGGTCCGGTCCGTTGAGGTAACATCAATACGTAAAAAGACAACCGGCGAGTTAGGTCACCAAGATTAACATTCTCTTCATGTTATGGTGCGAACTTCAGGCAAAACATGGAAAATCAGATACGAATCCGTAAGAATAACCCAGCTATAACTTGTCAAATAAATTCCATTACACGAATAAAGGAGAGAAGAAGAGAGAGAAGAGAGGAGTTACCGCTTGGAGAGCGTGGAGAGGCTTGCCTTCGTTGATGAGCTGACGAGCAAACGAGAGTAAGTCTCCGACAGCCTTCTCATTCCTCGGTGCCTCTGCCTCCATCATACCATCCATCGTCTCACTCTCCATTTCATACCATTCCATTCCCATCCAAATAAACAAATAAATATCATTCACTCACTTCTTACGTCGTGCTCTGGACTGGAGCACCAAGCTGCAAGCACTTGGCAGTTACTAGATGGTTCTAGGGCTAGCACATTCATTCTGCATTCCAAAGAGCCAACTGCTCCTTCTATGGGCTCCTTACTGCTGTTGATGGGATTCAGTTGGGCTTCTTTTCCCAACCTAACGTCGTCGTCGGCCAAAGCCCAATAAGCATAATGGACACGCTATACTCTCTATCTGACACGTCACCACCCTCGTACGGGATAGGCTGGCTTAAAACCTGAGTGGTTGTCCCTGTTGAGGAACCTCTCTTCGCATCCCATGATACTGGACTTAATGCACACCCCAAAAAGCCGAACTAAATATAATGCTTTATTATTGATAAAACTCTTTGTGTTAATTATATTTTATTGGGTTTACAGTCAATTTTGATTTTTAGACATGTTTTAAATTTTTTATGAAAAGATGAATTAATTTATGATTGCGATTAACAATTACGTACACATTCAAGTTTTGACCGTCAAGAAAATGTGGGATGAAAGTGAGGCAGGCAAAATCCAATTCTTACCCGCTTCATTGCAAAAACCTACAAGAGGGCCCTCCATGCTGCATCCATCCATTAAGCAAAAAGAAACCCACGGAGTTGGAACATTAGACAAGCCCAAAAGATGAAGTAATGTGGACCCTTCATTCTGCCACGAGTGAAGTTTAAGTGATACAACAAAGTGTAGTTTTTGGATTTCTTTCTTCATTTTATTTTCCAACTAATACTACTATTTTGTCTTTCTATCCGATCCACCATATATATTATAACGTAAAATTAAACCCAAAAAATAAATAAGAAAACTAATAAAGCATGGCAGTAGTATGGCACACTACTACTGCTGCTGCTGCTGCTGCCGCCGCGAGTCCAATTCACTATTCTCCAATAATATAATCTCTTTGATTTCCTGCAACATCTTCAAGACCTGCCACATAGTGGGTCTCTGCTCGGGCGAGGTCAAGCTACAAGTTGTAGCCACCTGAAGAAGCATGTCCATTCTGCTATCTTCACCCCCATTATCATCCCTGATGGACCTCACCCAACCCAACATATCACTGGGAACCAAGAATGGCACCTCAGAAGGAGATTTCCCAGACAGAAGCTCCAACAACAGAATCCCATATGAATAAACGTCCGATCTGGTTGTTGGCTGATGCTTTGGATTGCGGGTCTCTGGGGCCCTGTAGGCTGCAGAATCAGCATCTTCATGGAAGCTTGAGTGGTTGGCCAACACAGTGAGGCAGTAGTCTGTGATGCATGCCTCGAAATCAGGCCCAAGGAGGACATTCGAGGACTTGAGATTTCCGTGGACCAGTCTCCATGCCTGGTGGATGTAGGACAGCCCTTGTGCTACGTCCTCTGCTATTTTCAAGCACGATGTCCAGTGCAATGGCCTTGCCCTGCTTGATCTAGAACCTGCACCACATTTGGAATTAACAAGGAACACTAACTAATTATATATGTAATGCGCATTACAGTGCAACCATGACAGTGAATATGAGTTACTCCATTATTTAGGCAGGTGTTTGTATTAATTAGTCGTTTCAAAAGAGGACAAAGCTCATACAAGGAAGTAGAACAACAATCGTTCCCACGAAGTGGGGTCAACTTTAACAGGAAATAAAGAAAGGAAAAAATAAGAATAGGTAGTGATATTGGTCCTGCACTTGTGGTACTAACCGGAGCTGGTAGTTGATGAGTCAATGAAGTTTGGAATGCACCTAAAAGTCCAAGACTTTTTTACCCAAAATAAAAGTCCAATATCTGAGCCTCATTACACTTTACAGCATTCAGACACCCACTATTCACGACTTATGCAGCAGCCAGCAGGGATCGTAGGGACCCAGAAGGGCAAAGGATTAGATTTGAGGCCATTAGCATGTTACAATCAACCTGGGTTCCACCTCCTGTCCCCGCCCTGCCAAAATGCTGCAGTTGATATTTAAAACTCCTCAATCAGTACTGAGAATCCTGCTCCACTCCAACGACAACATAGATTTAATTGCCCTTATCAATGCCCATATTCATCTTTCAGCTGCACAATCCATCCAGTCCCAATTCAGCCGTGCCCGGCAATGTAATTAACAGCTATTCCGGCCCCATTTGACAATGGCCAAAGTCCAAATACCATGTAAAGAACCACCTCCCCCCGCCCCACCCCTCCCCCCAACCAAATATAATAATAATAAATAAAAAAAAAAACCATTGGCACTGGCTAAAGTCCAAATACGATGTAAAGAACACCCCTCCCCACCCAAAAAAAGAAAAAAAAGAAACCATTGCCAAATATTGTCCATCAAGAAAAGGTACTTGCCTGCGAGGATTGGACCAGAGAAAGATACAGGGAAAATAAATAATAAAACCAGCGCTAGAGAACAACTCGCTACAGGACAGGGACCAGACAATTCAATATGATTTAGACCGATGTTTTGTTTAACACGATATATCTTGTCTTAAAAAATAATTAACTATAAATCTACAGAGGCAATTCCCATGTAGTCACTAGTCAGCAGCAAGATTCTCGGTGCCCCTTTAAAGGCTCGAATGCTATCAAATCTAATGCCATCACATGCAAAAAGAGAAATTCAAAAGATTTTCCACGCACCAAATTTCGTGTCCGTACTAGCCATTCCATTAGGAGAAAGAATGAGAAAATATTTGTTCTATTGATAAATTAATATAAAAATTAAAAATATAAAAAAAATGAAAAAAATAATGATACATAAAAGTTATGTATTAATTAATAAATAAATCAAAATAAATATTATTTACTCTAATACATCTAAGTATTTCTTTTACACTACCCACATCTGATTTTCAGTCCTTAAAATAGATATAGCCCATATATCAACGTGATGCACTTTATTAGTCATTAACTTATTATTATTAAATTCCAATGAGTTCCAAGAGGTACAGTAGACCGAGTTGGGGTGAGTCGTTGTTAACTCAGTGACTAGAAAAGAAAAGTTCGAGTTACCGTGAATGAGGGAGAAGAGGCTGCCATTGGGCTGGTAGTCATAGATAATGAGCCTTTCATCCTTGGCCTGAAAATAAGCCCTAACTGGAACCAAATTTGGATGCCGAAGCCCACCCACTGATTCCATGTGGCGCTCGAAAACCTCCTTCGTTGCATGCGCAGCCATCTTCCCAGCATCAAGCCTCTTAACCGTCACGATCAGACGGTTATCGAGCACCGCCTTGTATGTCGTCCCCAAACACCCTCTCCCCAAGAGCTCCGCAGAGCCCTTCATCAGCTGGTCCAGCGTGTACACCTGCGCCTCACCAGCACAGAATACCAAGCTCCCACTCTTCGCCACCACCTGCGCCCTCTTCACCTTCTCCTCCAGCTCCCTCTCCTGCTCCACCTGCATCGCCGCCGCTGCCTCCGCCGTCGCCGCCGCATCCGACCCCATGTAACCCGAACCCGAACCTTCCTTCTTGCTACTGCTCCTCATCCGCTGTCTCTTCACGGCCACCGCGAAGCACACCAAGGAAACCACGAGAACAAACACTCCCGTCGAGAATCCGATTATCACCGCCGTCCGGTCGCGCCTTTTCTGGTACGGCTGCCGGATTAGTCCGTTTACGCCGTGAACCTCCGCACTCTGGCCTAGCACCACAGCCGGAGGCGGCGACACCGCCGTGGAAGTAACCGGCCCGAAGAACGGTGCACTCGGGTGGCATTCTTTGTGGATGATCTCGCCGCAGAGTCCGGGGTTGAACGCGAAGGAGGAAGAATCAAAACGGAACAATGCAGGCGTGACAGGAATGGCGCCGGTGAGGTTGTTGCCGGAGACATCGAAGGTTCGGAGAGAAGACTGGTTCAAAGGAGGAACGGTGCCGTTGAAGGTGTTCCAACTCAAACGGAGGGAGTAGAGACGCTGTAGCTTGGTGAAGCAGGTTGGAATGGAACCAGAGAGGTTGTTGCGAGAGAAATCCAAGGTTCGGAGCCTGTGGAGGGAGAAGAGTGAAGGAGGGAGGGAACCGGTGAAGTGGTTGTTGTGGAGGAAGAGGCTCTTGAGGTTGAAGAGGCCGGTGAGGTCAGGGATGGGTCCGGTGAGGGAGTTGTTGTGCAAGCTGAGGACTCGGAGCTGGTCGAGCTTTGAGAGCGTGTTTGGAGCGAAGACGCCTCCGAGATCTAAGTGCTGGAGGACGAGGCGCACTGCTCTGTTTCCGGCGCATTGGACACCTTCCCATGCGCAGAAGCGGAGGGCGGTGGTGGCAGAGAAGTTGAGGCGGTTGTTGGGATCGGCTTTGGATTTGAATGCGATGAGGGCGGCGGCGTCGGGTGGAAAGATGAGGGGCCTGCTGCTGGTGGAAGGGGGAGTTTGGAACAGAGTGATGGTGGTGCTGAGAGACATGCATTCCACACCACGAACAGTAGCAGCAACTGTAACCGTCTAACATTCGGCATTCTTGAAGAACTTGAACGAACCGAACCTCAGATCAACTCAACAATGATGCCTATGCCGAACAAGGAGCTGGATGAAACTAAAGAAAGGATGTCTGGGGTTATGCAACGGAACAACTGATGATGTTGATGTTTCTGTTGCTCTGTTTTTTGTTGTTAAAAAGTAAAAAGGAAAGAAAGGAAATGGTCTCTGTTGTTATTGTTTTTTAGCTGTGGGCTGGTTACTGTGTGTTGAGTCAGAAATTAAGTTTGGATTTGTGCATTTCAATTTTCATAGGGTGCCCTTACAAGGTGAAAGTAGGAATAGGCTTTTACAATTTAGTAGAGGTGGGGTGAGAGAGAGAGTGTGAAGGAAGGGAAGGGGCGGGGAAAGGGAATGGGAGATAAGCGAGCAGTACGTGACAAATGGTTGTAGGAGCAGCTGTCCTTATCTGAGGGCATAGATCAGAATCACGTGAAAATCAGGTACGTACGAGTAATTCTCAGGAGAGAGACCGGGGCGGGGAGGGAGAGAGGAAAAAATTTGAAAGAAAAAAAAATTAAGTAGAATTTTAGGGCTGGTTTGAAATGATTTTTTATTTTTTTGATTTTCAAAATAATTTTAAAAAATAAGTTTAGATCCAATTTTTATAAACAAAAAAATAAATAACTTTGTTTGGCAATTATACTCATAAAACAATTTTTAAGTGATATAAAACAACGAAATTGTTTGGTTCTGGGCAACCACCCAATTGGAGAAGAGAGAAAGAGATTCAGTGACATCCACTGACCACCAAAGCTCACCAGATGCGCTCCTCCTCCACGTCACCAGTGACCTTAATGCCAAGCATCTCCGTGAATGGCAACACCACCCATTTCTTGCGGTGACCGTGAAGCCACTCTCCGTGCGGCATGCGGATCACTGCCATCTCCTCGGATCTATGCTTCTCCTCTCACATGCAAGCTCTTCTCTGTTCTGAGTTTTTTTTTTGGGGGGGGCATAATCTATTGTGTTGTTGTTGATGTCATTGTTTCCTCATTTTTTTTTTGGGTACATACTATTTGCTTTGGGCATTTGCAGCTATTGATCTTATTGCTGCTATTTGCTTTTTTTGGGCATTGATATACTTTGTTTTGGTATTGTGTTGTTGCTATCATTGATATGTAGTAGTTGCTGTTGGTAGAGCAAAAACAATTTTCATCTTAAGTTCAGGGACCCCACGGGATGCAGGGGGAAGCAGGGAATGGGGTGGTGGGAAAAACCCCCACGGCAAGGATTGAGGACGGAGACGGGGAGGATCTGGGGTCTCGGGATCTGAGCGAGGAGGCACCCCTGACCCCGCCCCGCCCCGCACAATGGATAGCGGGCAGCACCGTGCACGATGGTGTTGGGACTTAGGCTTGCAGTTGCTGCAATTGGGCTTCACGCAGTGGAGTTGGTGGTGGTGGATCTACTAATGATGGTGGGTGATAATGGAATGTTCGGAGCAAAAAATCAAACAAGCATTTTATTTCTGGATGAGAATCAAATGTGTGCACAAACCAATAAGATAAAGTAATTACAAGTTTGCCACCACATTGTTTTTCAAAACACATCTAAACTGTTTTCTATTTTCTATTTTTAAGAATCAAATATTATTTTTTAATTTTTAAAACCAACATTATAAAAATAGTACGCCAAATGAGTTTTTCTAGTTTCTTGATTTTAAAAACTAAAAATTATTTTCAAAAACACTTGCCAAACAACCTCTTATTTTTCATAATTATGTCTGAGTGAAAGAAAAATGAGAGAAAAATTATATTATTTATTTATTTGTGTGAAAAAATGAAAGGAAAGAAATACAGAATGATATTAGATGAGAATTTTATCTTTATATTATTTTATTTTAAGAGGTTATTTCAAACAATATTATTAAATTAAATCAATACTAATTAAAATAAATAATTCAAGATTATTTAAAATAAAAATAGTATTTTATCGTCCTATTTATTTTTTAAGTAATTAACTCATATAGTCCTTCAAGAAAATTTTGCAAAACAATTTAGGGTCTGTTTATTTAAGTTCCAATTTTTAATTTTCATTTTTAGAGTTTCAGCTTTGATTTTTAAAGGAAATACTGAAAGTATAAATTCCAGTTTTAGTTTTTATTTCCAATTTTTAGTATTCCTTTCACAAAATTCTAAAACTGAAAACTAAAAATGAAAACTGAAATCTAAAATTGAAAACTTAAACTAAAAGGCACTTAGTCCCTCAAAAATTGAAATTAAACTTGTGATCCCTCAAGATTTCAATAATAGGTCACAGTTAGTCCTGTGTGTATTTAATCCTTTAAACATTAATGAAATTGCACAGGAACCTATTAACATGACATTAAGTTATGCATGTGTCATTTGAAGTAGAATGGAGTTTTATATGATTCATTTTGGTGGTTGAAATTCATGAAATGAGTCATTTAAATCTCTATTACAAGTTATAAAATAACATTTTTATAATTTTATACACCAAATGAGTGTAATGTTCAAAATGGTATCATTTTGCTTATGTCTAACATTTTAATGGCTGTTGTATTGCATTGCATGTATAAGTTCACTAATAGAAAACTAAGAGAACTAATATGTCCATTATTTTTAATTTTGAAGAATCACGTGATTATTTTTTTTCTTAGGGAATAAAATAGTTCGACAAAAAAATTTTGAAGAAAGAATTAGGATGTCCACTCTTATTATTATTTTTTTCTTTGCTTGTCCGTGCTAGTTTTGAAACAAGGCAGAACTATTAAAAAATGAAAAAAGAAATTACACTAAAAACGCAATCCCCAATACTTCATCATTTTAATAAGTCATAACCAAAACAAAATATTGGGGACCAAAGGCAATGATAGTGGCGATTCATGAAAAAGGAAAGAGTGTGGTGGACCTGGATGTCCACCCAACACAGCTTCTCGAGATGTTGAAGGTGTACGAGCACAATTGACGTGATAGCAACTCACGATCAGGCAACAGGGTGCTAGCGTGATGCGAGCTCATGTGGTGGTTTTTTGTGAGAATGACACGTATGTTGGGGGCAAGGTGGACATGTGTGACGTGCTAGTGTGATTGTTGTTCGCGACTGTGTAACGAGGTTTCGTGGTTGTTGGTAACGTGACAATGACAACGTAGGGTATGGTGGTTCAATAATGATGGTGCGCGGAAGTTGTTCACGACTGCTTGCAAGAGGTGGTCGACGCGAAGTGGCGAAAGACTTGGGGATAGGTGACGATGATCGTGAGGCACAGTGTGGTGGCACTATGACAAAGATTCAGGTTACAAAGGTTGTAAATAACTAAGATGTATAGGGTAATATTGAGAACATAAAAAAATTACATCTTCTCCTTTAAATTTCTGCCTAGATGTGGGAGGAAAAGAAATTAGGTTGGTCCCATGTCTATTTTTTACCTTTCAATCATTCCCTGCACTTTTTGTTTCACAACCAAACGATGGAAAATGATCTTGATCCTTCCAATTTCCTTTATCTCCCTCCCCTTCCTCTCTATTTCCATCCAACCAAACAGACTGTTAGTATCATATTTTTGGTACATGCTTCCTTAATATCATATGCTCTAACAAATTCGTAAACAATCAGACTAATAAACAATGCAACATTACAACAATATAGTAATTACCAGTTTCTTTCTTTTACGTTGAAATTTTGAGTTCATGGAAGCAAGGAAAAATAAATAAATCAAGTTCGTAGACATGGAATCCAATAGGTTATGAAGGACAATGGAACAACAAATATCACCATCACTTAAATTTCATAAATATGGAATCGCAACCTCGAATCATCAGTATGAGGCCATAATATACTCCCTCCAACTTCATAATAACTACTAAACAATACACAAATTAAGAAAAATAAAAATATATATATTAGTAAATATAAAAAATTATATGAGTTAATAAAATATTTTTTTATAGTCATTATTACTCAACTTGATAAATATATTGATTACTTAGCTAACACATTTATATTAGATGTATAAATGAAAGAAAAAAATTAGTAATACCTAAATATTGTAAATAGATAGATATTCTAAAATATGAAAAAATAAAAAACTGATAATTATTATGAAACAGCATGAGTAATGAACATCAAAGAAGAGGCCCTTGCCTACATCTACATCTATATTCATTGATATTTCTTAGATCTAAAGAAGGAAATTAAGCAATAAAATTTAGACACACTAGATTTATTCCTCGGCTACTTGAAGAATCTTTCCAATTAAGGAAACTATTATAGGACCTTAATTCTAAACCCATCCATTATATTGGGTCCATTTGATTTAGATTTTGATAAAATTATTTTGAGATAATTGATAGTGAAGGAATTGATTTTAAAAAAATTGAGAAAGATATTAGAAAAGTTAATTTAGAAAATTTGATATGAGATAGAAAAATAAAAGTTAAAAATTTTAGCTCTCACTAGAAGTTAAAATTTTTCAAAAGTAAACCATTCCTCTCAAAAGTAAAATATTTCAAAGTAAAATATATATTTCTCCCAAAAGTAAAACATTTTTCATCATAATAAAGAATTTTATCAATCTTCTTTCTTAGCAGGTGGTTAAATGAGCAGCGACTTGTTTAAATCACAAGATGTTTGTTTTGAAGTAAAGTAGTAAACATGTTGGACTATAAATAAAATAATTTGAACTGATAAAAAATTCTAAAATTGAAACCATCTGAGTGTTATTTCGACCAAAGAAAAATTAATAAAAAAATATGTAGCGCAATAGTGCTTTTGGTTGTAGCCTTGTAGGGCGGTGTGCCATGCGGCGAGGCATGCGACTTCCTAATGAGTGCGACCTTCTTCTACGTGAGCTAAGGCTAAACTGAGAATACATGAAGACCAACAGTTCAAATATTTCATCATTTAATGTTCAGCTTAAATTTTCATTATACACTTTATCAGATATTCATCAATAAAATCTTTGAAAAAAATCAAACTCGTACGCGTTGTGTTATATTGTCTTTATTTATTTATTTATTTATTTATTTATTTTTGACAAGCAAGGGAAGAAGGAAAAAAAAAAAACTGTGAAAAGTGAAAAAGTGAATAAAGTCTTCACAGATTTGAGCGATATACATTATACACTCTAAAAAAGCAACAGGAGAAAAGATGTTTGAAATAAATTTCTTTTTGGTCTAATGTTCAAAATAAATTGTTTATATATTTTCTACCAAATAAAAAATGTGTTAAATGAAATTAACTGAAGCGGCCGAAAAACATTATGGGCAAAACAGCCGCTAAGGAAACCTAGTCAAGATATATGTAAACATTATGTTTGACCAAAACAAATGTATACATTATGGGCCAACAGCCCCTCTGCTTTTCTGTTTTTTCCCTTAATGGACCAAACGTTAAGGGCAACTTATTGGAATGTCATCGCCAAACTTCAATCATATGGTGTACAAATTTAAACAATATTGATATTAAAAAGATTTTTTAAAAGGCAAATCATAAAATAAATTAATGAACATTTCTTAAAGCTATTTCCTTTAACTATTTCTTAAATCATTAAGTAAAAAATACACACGGTTATAAAATACACTTCAAGAATCGCATGAATCACGAGGACCAAATTTTGGCAAGAACCGCAATTGTTGTGAACAAAATGGTGACCGTATCACGTGCCTTTTTAATTGAGAAATATGCTTGGTTACGCAAACAACAACAACAACAACAATAACAACTACTTAATAATATAATTGATTAATATGCTACAATTTATTATATTCAATTAATTTTCATATAAAAAATGACTCATAAATTTTAAGTAAATATTATCAAAATAATTAAAAGATTCAATTATTAATGTAAAAAAAGTTTAGGCAAAACCAACATATGGGCGGTTTTAGTTATAGATACTTACGAAATTGAAAGCTTAAACAATTAAAATTACTTTTGGTACAAGGATAATGCAAGAAACCAAATTGCATAACAATATTATTCATAACTAGCATTTTTTACTTAATGATGGGTTTTAAAAATTAAGACTAATATGTATATAAAATTTTGGAAGTATAACATAAAAGAAATTTATGTTGTATTTTAGATGTATAAAATTTTTAATGTTTATTCCATATATAAGACTTATATTATAACAAAAGTGATTTATGTTATTACATCATACATCTATACAAAAACACTTAGTTTGATGTGAAATAATATTTTAAAAAGTATAAGTATAAGACTATTATTGAAATAAGAAATGACATTTAAGAAAATTTGTATAAATGAATTTTATTTATCACTTCATTACTAAAAATTTAATTCTCTTTATAATAAATGTTATTGAAAAAGTGGGTTCATTCTTTTTCTCCTTCTAATTTATTAAAAATGAAAATTCACGTAGATATCCTTCCTATCGCTTTTTCTTTGACCATGTTTTATTATTTAACCTCTTAACAATGATTAAATAAATTAAATGAAAAATTAAAATGCATAAATTATAAGATCTAATGTCCACTTATTTAAGTGGAATTAAATAATTAAAATAAAAAATTCTTATGTTTCTCATCCATTCTATGTTCTTTAATATCGTAGGATATTTTTGGTTGGAAAAATTGGGGTGAAATTTTCATAAATAATACACGTGGAGTTTATCCATAATATTTATTTAGGGGATTTCTTTGATACCTATAAAATTTATGGGTATGATACCTTTTAAATAACTTGTGACTAAAAATTTACTACATGTTTCACTAACTAAATTTATTAATATTTTAAATACTCATGATTAAATCACAATCCTTGGATTCAAAAAGGTGCCCCTTGGATACTATGACAAAAACCATTTATTTATAAACTCCTACATATAAGAATTCCTTATATATATATATATATATATATATATATATATATATAAAGCTCATGTATAATAACAAAAATTATTCTAAATAATACATAATAAAATATACTTTACAATATCATTAGAAAGAAATAAAATTTGTATAATTTGACTTTATAAACTTCTTTTTATTAAGTTGTGATTGATTTTATAAGAAATTTTTTGCACTTTGCAAAATATATTATTTTCTCATTAGAATAATTTTAGAAATAAAATAAATTAAAATCAATAAATATTTACATTTTTATTCCAATTTATAGTTTAATTATTTAATATTTATTAATTTATTTAATGTTAAACATAGACGTGAAAATATTTTAAATTTAATTCCAATTGACATTTAAATTAAATCAAGTAAAAAATTAAATAAATATTTTCATATAAACTACTTAAGCATTTAAGTATTCAACATTTCTTTTATATGTTTTATTGCATAAGTTTAAAATACATGGTGAAATATAAATTAGACATAACCAAACAAAGTGAACAACATTTTAAAACAAATAACATTATGTTATCTCTACGACTATGAGTGTTATGGTGAGATTTTATTTATCTTGAAACCTTTTTAGTTGCCCAACCTATTTAACACTTTCTTTTGAAGCAATTTATTCTTTCTATTGTCCAACAATGGATGAAGAATCAAATATAAAAAATGAAAAGACATAATAAATTTGAATTTTAAATTTTATATAGATGAAAATAAACAAAAACATTCAAATCATTTTAAATATGATTGATACTCATTTATTATGAATTAAGAAATTAATTTTATACATTTATATCATCATCTCCACTTATTATCATAAAATAACACATAGTATAGAATTAATTAATATTTGAGGTTCCCACATGTTGTATAAATATAAGAACCTTAAATATATACAATGTTGAGAACCCACAATCATGGATGACACTCCTTTATTCCTTTCTTTCAATTTTAAGCCACACACAAAGTTGTATATTACTCATAAAAATGATCCTCTTTGAACCAATGAATAAAAAGTTATAGTTGAAACTCTTATATTTCTATTTTTCTATTAAATCAGAATATATACTCTTAAATTTCACAACAACAGTACATAGATAAATGAGAACCCACAAATAATTTATTTAAAATAAAAGATCACATACAAAAGTTTAACAATATTTAAAAAATAACTAAGTTTCATTATTGGTGTACTATACTATTTTATCCCTATTGGCTTCTTTGAGGCATTCTCATCAGATTAAACATCAAATAAAAATATTTTTTTATTTTAAGTAAGCTTATTTTCAACAATGTCAACAAATAGGAGAAATAAAATTACTCATTGAAAATTTTGTTTTAAAAATATAGCTAATTCTCATTTACTAACTTTTCTCTTTTGTAGTTGTTACGACCCGATTCAAATCGTGACCTGATGAATAAAATCATCCATACGTGAGCCTCATGATTATTGCGCTGTAATATATGCATACTTTATTCATAAAATATAATTTAAATCATAAATCTAATGTCATACTAACCATGAATGAGCATGAATAAACCTTTTTCTCATAAATGTAATATGAAAGTTGTAGTTGTGATATCCATTTCAACTGAGTTGCCCATATACAAAAGAAATCATGGATGATATATTATTTAAATACAAAAGAATCATGATAATATCAAAATGCAAAATAAAACTATATGCGGTTGGATCTACCCGTCATGCCATGGAGCACTCTATCATGAACAAAATACTATGGCTTTATGCCAAAGTGAAGCTCACCCAAACTGAAGATACTAATGTTGAGGAAAGGAAGAGGAGGATCTTGTGCTACACCTATCTATGAAAAAAAGGAAGAGAAGAGGAGTGAGTTTTGCAACAAAATTCAATGAGTGGATCCTCACTCCTAACTATACATGGGACATGAAGGAAAAATGTATAAATAATAGTAATGCAACATTCATAGAACTTTCTATTTACTTGACATAAAAGTATATATTATCAAGAATTACAAAAGATAACAGACTATCCATAACTATGAAGTTGTGCTTAGTCCTTGACGAACATGAGCCCGTAGCTGAATCTTAATGGTCCCTGTGAACGTCTAGCGGATTGATCTAAAATAAGGATAACTTGCCCTTGCGAGTCTTGGTATACCAAGATTAATGGAATAACCCATTAACTCATAGTTTCGTTTCTCTAAGTAATTCTCTAATCTAAATTCAACTGAAGTTATAAAAAGGGGAGTTCTATATTTTCTAAGTTCAACATGTCTCAATTTCCAAAATAAACATAGAGTCTTAAGTCTCATTTCATCAATCATAACTAATCACAATATTTATAATCAATTCAAATCATGAACTAAATCAGACAACACTTTTATAAAGCAAATATGGTCCTATGCATTTTCTAAAATCATAATTTCATGTATAAGTTCAAATGGAGCATTTCTAGCTAAAGCACATTTTTGTATAAAGCCATATCATGTAAGAAATCCATTTTTCAAATATCTAAATACTCTTTAATGCAAGAAAATAATAATATAATGACCAAACTAAGGTCATGAGATCAAACACATTTACCTAGAGGGTGAAGTAAAGCACTAACACCATGGGGACTTCTGGAGGAGGAATGACACAAATGTCTGCCATTGAAACAACAAAACTCATTAACAACCTATGAGAAGCTCTAGATTACTCTAAATATACACCAACAACTTTGGGGAGCACCTCCACTTGACAACAATGAGAGAAATAACAAACCCTAACTCAAGATCATGAAAGAACAAAGAGAATGGAGACAAAATTTAACAACATATACTCACGTTGAAGTTTGGGGATGATGGATTGAAGTAGATTTAAGAGGAAAATGGATTGAAGTGGATTTAAGAGGAAAAGGGATTGAAGTGGATTTAGAGAATGGAGACAAAATCTAACAACATATACTCACATTGAAGTTTTGGGATGATGGATTGAAGTGGATTTAAGAGGAAAAGGGATGAAAATATTTGGAGGAGGTTTCTACTCATTTTTACTTCTGGATGGAGGGGGAGCCTCGAAATGGGGTTTTAAAAGGAGTCAAAAAATGAAACGGTGTCATTTTTTGGTACTATTCACGCTTCAGGAGACCCCTATTGCGGTTATAGCGGTAGGAGTCATCGCACCCGGAAACGGTCACTTACGCCTCGATCCTCAGACCACCAAACTCGTGAAATGCATTCCTGACCGCTATAGTGGTGAAGGCAAATTCCAACTTCTGCATTATTTATGTCATTTGGCATATGGGTTATCTCAATACTCACTTATTTATTTTAAGTTAATGTCCTCATTTATTTTACTCTCCATTAACTTTAAAAATTAAATATAAATAAAAAATACCCCTCATTTGGATTCGAATAAAATATCAAAAAAATCAAAATCTCAACCAATCAAAATCCAAATTTTGGATTTTAGTTCAAATTCGAGAATCTTCAAAATTTTCTAAACTTGTGGATTAAAAACAAAACATTTAAAGGTTTAATAAAATTTATTAAAAATCACTCTTTAACTTATTTTCCTATTGGGAACAAATACTTGGGCTTTTGATTCAATAATGTGTGGCTCTATCATATAGCCTCTAAGAAGGTGTAGGATCAAGACTTAGTGAAATTCAGGACCAATGGTGGGTCCCAGGGATCTTGAGGTTGCGAAACTTGACTACTAACACGTGTACATCAGGTTTTACAGGAGTAATCGTCATTGTACATCAATTTTCACTGTTAAGGATGCAATTGTCTCTTAAGTGGTAGATCCACCTCTTGTATCAAGTATCCACCCACTCACCTTGCTTTATTTCTCTTTTATCCATCTCGGTTATTGGTAAGAACTACAAACAAAATTAAAAAGAACAAGACTGGTAGCACCTTCCACAAGTTTTTCCTCCACAATGAGCCTTATATTCTCTGTAAACTATACCAATCAGTAAAAGAAAATCAAAATCAATAATGGAAGTTAAAAAAAATAAGGAGGGAAAAGGAAGGGGAAATAGAGAAACTAAAAAATAAGGAGGGTAAAATAAAGTGGAAGTTTCAGATAATAGATACAAAAGATAAAAGAATAAAAGATTATTTCTCACCTTTGTATTTTCATTGTAATTGACCACTACTTCCCTCCAATAGCTTATTTCTATTAAGTCTCTTTTGCTCACGTCCACAATATATCAAATATAAGAAAATGGATGAAAAACAGATTTAATTAAGACAAATTTGGAGTAAATTTCTAGCATAGTAAAGATTGAAGGAGAGCGAGGGAAATGATTTAGTGTAGGATTTACATATGATAATATTTGAATGGTTATATAAATAATAAGAGTAATAAAGATGATTATTTTTTTATTAGGATAAATATAATGATGATATTATTAATAATTACTAATTACTAATATTATGATCAAATTTTAAAAAAATTGATCATATCATATCAAGTTAGGCCTTATTGTATCAAATTATAAAATTTAATATTAATATTAGCATCAATTTATAATTATGCCTTATTATGTCAAATTATACCAGATTACAAAATTAGTATTAACATGTAAATTGTTGGTTATAAATTAGGATTTTGACAAATTTATAATCATCATTTTTTAATGTGTCTAAATTAATTATAAATCAAGTTCCCATTAAAAATCATCATTGCATTAAATTAGCATACAATAGTCTTCTAAATTAATTTAGATTTAGAATCATTATGTGATCAAAATTTAATCCCTAAATTAATAATTAAGGTTATGAATATTGTGGGTCCTAAATTACTATAGAAATGACACATGTAAAACTTTCCTCCAAATAGTCTTAAATATTAGTATTATAGATATAGATGTTGAAATATCTTGTATGTTAATACTTGTGGCACTGTCAATTAGTTTAAAGATGGAAACCTTCAAAATAGTTTAATCTTAACCCAATATCCTAATTAAAACAAACTTAATGTTAATCAACAAATGTAATTTTTTTGTTGGATTAATCAATGTAATTTGGATTTAACAGATCCTTTTTTTTTTTTTTGAAAAACAACTTATTTAAAATAATAAATCGACTCGTAATCATAATATCATATTCATCCTTATTGCAGTACCACTGCAGTGGGACACTCTGTTATGTCATGATTTATTTTTGTTTATTTTTTCGAGGACCTATGATGATAAATGATAAAATACATATAGTCTTTGTTTTATAATGAAGAAGATATCTAAACGGGGGCAAAACCAGGTCGATTTGTCTGGAAGGAGCAATACTTAACATCTAATTTTACATTTAAAAAAACCCATCTTATTTTTACTCTTTTATAATAATTTAAACAAAAATTATCATATATATAAAGGAAATCAATATTTGACAAGGTTAACAAGGACCATTCAAATAATACTTTTGGGGGGCCAAATTAAAAAATTTAAAACATTACAAAAAAAATAAAAGAAATAATAGGGGTTAGGGGAAATTGCCCCCTTACCTAACACACAAGGCTCCGCTACTGCCAACTACGTCCCATGCCTTCAATCAACAAAGAAGCATATAGTATGCGATCCACGTGCTCACGTTTAAAATTGATTAATCAGCATTCATTGGAAGTATCAATTCTATTGCAATTTAATATTGATATTATTTCAGCGAGTTTTTGTTTATATATTACTTAGTTATATATTAAAAGGGAGCCAATCAAGTGAGATTTATGATTTATTATTAAAATAAGAGGAGTAAATCTTAATTGTGGGATCCTTTTAAAAGAGTTTAATTTTATACTAATTACATTAAGAAGTCACATATGAGATAACATGTTATATAGTTCGTTACATTTTATAATCTATACCATATTATAAATGAGATGGGGTTTCATAACTATTTTTGGTATCTCTTCATTCTGTCAAGTCAGAATATATTATTTAGTAGTTTAAAAATTATAATCTAACAAAAAGCAAAAATATCATCTATTGCAACGAAAACCACCTCACAGAAACACATTTTCAATCATAATATTTATCCTTAATTATAATAATATAGAAAAAAAAATGAGGCTTGACATGCATGTTAGTGCCTGTTGTTGAGTCGCTAGTAAAATTTAATTATTATGCAATGATGATATAAAAATCTTTAACACAGTATTTAATCATATATTATCATATAAATTATGATAATTAACTTTTATATTTACTATCTAAAAAGTTATTCAGATAAAATATTTTAATTGAAGGATAATATAAAATAATTTTATATTACCAATATATTAAGATAAAACTCTTTGTAATAACATTTTATTTGTTGGAAAAACAAGGTTATACGAATGCGTATTATGACACCGAATGAATTAATTTTATATTGTTTTGCCTCCTTATCCATTATCCCCTTCGTTGACGGTATTTTTCCTGCTAATTAATTGCAGTCATATTTTTTTAAGGGTAATATTTGACGTATAATAAAATTATATAATAAATACATACCTCATACCTTATTATTATTGGATGTGATGAGTGAATAAAATGAGTTAGAACACATATCACATTTAATAATAATAAGATATATGATATATATTTATTGTACAATTTTATCGCACATCAAACCTTAATATTTTTTAATAGTCCAAGTGGCCTTCCCTTCATCAGAGTTTTGCCTTTATAAAGTCCACCTTCATAGCTCATGTTCCCTACCCCTTTCCTAGTGCATCCTCTTGTTTAATTTGAAAGTTTCCCACTTTGTTCCCAACATATATCTATCTACAGGGAAAGTAATATGGTTCCGAGTAGATCGGCCATGGCCATGATGGCCTTGGTGGTCATGGTCTTCGCAGTGTCGCATGCCATGGACATGTCGATCATCTCGTACGACAGAACCCACGGGGACAAGGGTAGTGCTTGGAGGAGTGACGAGGATGTAACGGCATTGCACGAGGAGTGGCTTGTGAAGCACGGCAAGGTCTACAACGCCCTGGGCGAGAAGGAGAAGAGGTTCCAGATCTTCAAGGACAACCTCAGGTTCATCGACGAGCACAACTCCGAGAACCGGACCTACAAGGTCGGCTTGAACCGGTTCGCGGATCTTACCAACGAGGAGTTCCGGGCCACGTACCTTGGAGCCAGGATTGATCGCAGCAGGAGTTTGGCTAAGGCCAAGACCGGGAGCAATCGCTACGCGCCACTTGTCGGTGACAAATTGCCGGCGTCCGTTGATTGGAGGAAGGAAGGTGCCGTCGTCGAAGTCAAAGACCAAGGAAGTTGCGGTAACTACAGCTACTATGTCTTTATTGTTGTCTTTTTATTTATTTTTATTCAACTATTGCCCTTTTTATATTCCTTATTATTTTTGTCGTTTTATATTTTATTAAGGGTTACAGAGAGACCGTTGGAAATTGGGCTCGCCCCCTGAATAATTTGAAAAAAAATAAAATATGTGGGTTAAACTGAAAAAATAGAAAAAAAAATAAATATTAGTTTGTCTTGGCCCAGTCTAGTTTGGCCCAACTCAAATGGGCCAAGATTGTCTTTGGTCGGGTTGGGTCGGTTGATTCGATCACCTGAATATTAATATTTTAGTAAATAATAAGTTACATATATGAGTTATAAATATTTAAATTTGGATTTTTTAACCAATTTTTTTACTTAAAAGTCTAAACTAATAATAAATATTGATAAAAAATATTTTTTAAAATTTACTTTACTATTATATCAAATTAAGTTATTGAAATTTAATTATCAAATGAAAATCAAGTTTTATTTATTATTCTCACAGATAAAGCAAGATTTTTTTTGGTGCTACAAATAAAGTAAGAATAATAATACTATTTATTAATACTTTATTTTTTAACCTATTATAATAAAATAAAAAAAATATTTTTCATTGACATTTTATATGAATTACACAATTTAAAAAAATAACAAGAAAAAAATTTGGTCCATGGACCAGCCAGTGACCTAAATAAATTAGGCTATGTCAATACCTTTTTTAACAAAATTAATATGGTCCAAAGTGACCCAATCCATTGAGCGGTCCAGCCTATTTTAATAGTCTAGTTGCAGGATTTATATTTATATGACTAACTAATATGTGGCCTTGTCTCTTACTAACTTCATTGTCATTTAGTGCCAATTAAAAATGCTGCATTATTGATGATTAAAATTTAAAAAAGATACTAGTTGATTATACTATAGGATGATCATTGACTAGTATATATTATTTCGTAGTTGACACGTATTATATTGTGATTTGTATAAAAAATGGTGAAAAATTATGCGAATTAAAAGTATATATACTCAAATAGTCCATGCCCCAACCAAAAAGAATTTTTGTGCTAGTAATGCAGCTTTCATGAATTTATCTGTAATGCAACTTTATCTAACCAACCACGTGTCCGTGATGTATCTAATGTAAGTGTACTAAACAAATAATGTATTAATGCATTTTTAATTCTTACAGTATAAAATAAATATCATGTTAGTTAGTGCATCAATAATACTTCTTCTATTATAAATTCATTTTTGGTGCTTTCTATTTCACAATATTTGTTATGTTAAGATTTATACAGAGGTTAAAGTTATTTCAATAATTTAAAATTAGATTTACAAAGTAATCCTTCTATTTGTATTTTCCTACTCACTCCATTAACAAATATAATTAGTGTAAGGATATAATTAAAAAATAATTAGCATATTTTTTGGTTATCTGAAATTGACTAAATAATTAAACCACAACAAACATAAAAACGACATATAATCTAAAATAAAGGACTATATTTGTATTTTGTAGTTTGTTTGGATCATAATATATTACTACTCTCTATTGACGATAATGATGATGATGATGTACATCAAATATATGCATTTGTTTGGGATTCTGGAACCTTAAAATCAATTTTTCACCCAAAAAAATTAATTTTTTTATTTTTTATAAAAATTAAAAAGAGTAGTTTATGAGAAAAAAAAGTTTTTAACATTTTAAATTAAATATAAAATTTAAACTTCATAATTATTTTTTTCAAAATGTAAAACAAATACGCCCTATGTTGCCTAAATTTGTACATCAAATATCTTATTGAGAGGTGCCCTTTACAAGTGCAGTAGAAGGAGCTGCAAGACAGTTGTTGTATCATTCTTTCTTCTTTCTTCTTTTTCTTTTTAATTTAACAATTGTTGTATTATGAGGATTGAGATAAATATACCAAAAATCGCAAAAGCTAAACTTTAAGTTTTAATAGAATTTAAAACATTATGTCCACGTGATTACATCTATATAGGATCTTCAGTCCCTTTTTCTGAAAATTTTATTTTTCTGCTGTTAAAAAAGTCCATCGTTAGTTGTTTGGCTCAGCTTGTAATTGATATGTGGCTAATAATTGTCTAAATTTTTCAATTAAGGGAGCTGCTGGGCATTCTCAACAATCGCTGCGGTGGAAGGGATTAATAAGATAGTAACAGGCGATCTAATTTCACTATCGGAGCAAGAACTAGTGGACTGTGATAGATCAGTTAATGCAGGATGCAATGGTGGACTTATGGACTACGCCTTTGAGTTCATCATCAACAATGGTGGCATTGACACTGAAGAGGATTACCCCTACACTGGTGCTGATGGTAGCTGTGACCAAAACAGGGTTAGTCACTCAAACTATATTGTTTGATGATCTTATCTGCTTGTAAAAGATAGTTACTTCTCCAATTCTTATAATCTTTTTTTGTCTTGTTTTCCATGTGAGTAGAAGAATGCCAAAGTTGTTTCCATTGATGGCTACGAAGATGTTCCCGCCAACAACGAGGTAGCCTTGCAAAAGGCTGTTGCAAATCAGCCAGTGAGCGTTGCTATGGAAGCAGGTGGCACGGCTTTCCAGTTATATGAATCAGTAAGTTTCCTTAATCAATTACACACACGAAGTAAAGGTTCCTACAATATAGTAGGAAGGAGTCAAAATTAGCCAATCGATAATGAAAGCATGCATTATGTCTAATGATATATGTTGTAAATTGAGTTTGATTTTCGAGGTTGGAAATAGTTGCTTTGAGTGGGTACATTATTGAAAGAAAAACAGTTTTTGATGTCTCAAGATCACAGTATATGCTAGAGTTTCTTTACCTAGTTATATTCTTCTTGCTCACTAGCTTAACCTAGTACATTCTTTTTGTCTCAACTTTGTCAGGGTATATTTACGGGAAAATGTGGGGCGGCAGTAGACCATGGTGTTACGGCTGTTGGGTATGGCACAGAAAAAGGTGTTGATTACTGGATCGTGAAGAATTCATGGGGTAGCAGCTGGGGGGAATCAGGGTATTTCAGATTGGAACGTAATGCGGCCAGCAAAGAGGGCAAGTGTGGAATTGCGACTTTGGCCTCCTATCCCATAAAGAGTGGCCAAAATCCTCCTAACCCTGGACCATCTCCACCTTCACCTGCGAAGCCATCATCTGTTTGTAATGACTACTATAGCTGTCCTGAGGGCAACACTTGCTGTTGTGTTTGGCCGGTTGGAAATAGTTGCTTTGAGTGGGGATGCTGTGCTCTTGAGGCTGCTATTTGTGAAGATCTCTTGAGTTGTTGCCCCCATGACTATCCTATCTGTGACATTTACAGAGGACGTGTAAAACGGTAAGTTAAGCACAGCTACTAATCTTGTATTTAATTTGAATAATGCTCAGCTAACTTGATTAAGCATCGTTTTGTTAAAATTATGAATTTACCGCTCATGACATATCTATTGTAGGCAATAATAACCCATTTGGAGTGAAGGCAATGAAGAGAACTCCAGCTATACGCCTAAACCCGCTGGACTTTTGCAGGTGGGAACAAGTTAGACTTTGCTTAAGCTATTGTCTCATGCCTGAAGCGATGATGCTAGAATTTATACTCTTTTCCTTGCTGGGAAAATAACATAAAGAGCCATAAGTGTTCGCGATTTGACACAAGCTGGTTGGTGGTTTGTCAAATTTCATTCGGAAATTTGATGTCTCATAACGTTGCTTTTCATGTTCGGTGATGTATTGTATTCAAGTTTCAAACGATGAACATTTATTGATCATTGTTAGACTCCAACTTTGGTACGTTCTCATCATTTAGCAATGCTAATAACATTATGTTTTTACTTTATCTGTTCTTATCGTATCAATTACCCACCCTCCTCTAATTCATGCTTTGTCGCTTCTCTTTAATCCAGTTTACCTTGCTAGTCATCAATGCAGGGTAGGATTTTAAGCGGTATCCTTATACATGTCAATTTGGGCCAACCAAGCACCTGTATAGGGCCAAGAACCATGCCAATATTGGTTTAGGCTAATTATTTGTTAGTCTTCTAGTCCAATCTAATGTGGGCTATAAGTTAGGCCCACCAGTTTATTGGCCCAAACATTTATTATATATCCTTCGCTTTAACTGGTGGTCTATTATGCTTAATGTTTGAAAGAAATGACTTCCATTCCATTAAGTTGGCATTCCAGGATCTTTTAGGCAAAAAGCTCACTTGTGAATTTCTTCTAGGGCCAATTCTTATGTGGCCATCGGTGAATTTAGGGCCATTGGGATGTAAATAGAGAAAAGTAGTGGATTCAAATTAAATTATCATGTTAGGGATAAATAATAAAACACACAAATAGATGAGGTCAGATTATAATTTTTAAAATTTTATTAAACATTCTTCTTGAAGTATGAGTTTATCCTTTTTCTTTCATATCATTTATTCATCACTCACCACCTCCTGCCAACCATCATCCACCGCCACTTTTGCTAACCACCACTGCTCACCAAAGCTTCGAATCGGCCACCACTGGGTTTCTTATCCTTAACCTAGTGGCACATCCTTTCATCGCCATTTGCATAACCACTAGCAACAACACACCCACCACAATGACAAAGATTTTGGGAGCACTTGGCGTCGAAGAGGATTGATTTGAGGGAAGAGAAGATCTTGTTCTTGAGGATGAGGTCTTATAACTCGCGCTTAAAGCCATTGGAGACTCGATCTTGAACTGAGTCAAGAGTGTGATTAACTCGTTGGTGTTGTTGAGGTGGCGCATGAGGGTGTGGAGGCTTTCGGTTGATTCAGGCTTGGATCTTGGATTCGATGGAGTTGGTGAGCTTGGAGATAGAGCACGTGGAGGTGCGGCATGTGAGGAAAGAGCGGAGAGAGTGGTGGTGGTGGGGGTTGGTGCCACCATCGGATCTAAACAAGAACACGGAGTGGTTCACATTCAAGGGGTGGATGATACTATTCTTCTCGTGGCTCCTCGTTGTCATCCTCACAGTCATGTTCCTGCCATGAACCACTTTGTCAAAGCTCTCTTCCACATCGACCGCGAATCACCTCGTCACCACCCAGAAGGCCACCACGAGCCTCGCCATGCCAGATCGTGCACTTTCATCACGACTTTCTTCTTATCCGCTGCACCTCTAGGTCATTGTGGACCACTGTGGGCGTGTCGTAAAGCCACCACGCCACCACGATCAGGTTTCGCTAACAAGCTCTATTCAATCTTTGACAGTAAATGGTGTTTTATCATTGCAGGTGAGTGGTCCAAAGGAGGCCAACACAAATCGATCTAGATCTTTGACAAAATGTGAGGAAGATGGATTTCAGGAAGAGAAGATCATGATTAAATTTAACTTAATCATTATTATTAAGTTTGTTAACAACTTGACAAATTCATTAAAAAAATTTAATCCCATGCTTGCTTAATGGTTCAAAAATTGTTGGGTCACCTAACCAAATAAATGGAAAATGTGGGTTAAGTTAAATTTTTAGATTCTAAATACCCAAAAATGGTGGGGAATATATCATTTTACAAGCCATAATTTACTTTCAATCTTAACCATTGGATGAATTTTTGTGTAGTTGAGATTTTGGAACCATGTGGTGACAAACTCATTCGTTACCATATAAGAACTGAACTTTCTTCTAGTTAAAAAGCTTAAAGCATAAAGAAGAGGAAAGCTTGCAAGTTAATCACATCGTTAACCTTGAAACAGAAAAGGTAAAGAAGGATAATCGAGAATTAGTGATTATAGACTTATAGTGAGCGATCCCTTTTTCTTTCTTTACATGAAAATAGTAAAGGATCTAGCTGCAATCATCAAATTTCAATTAACACCACATACTATCAACTCCAAAGACTGTCAAGATTCAAGAAAGACCAAAATGTGACCATCAGCGAAGCCAAAGGAACAATAGAAGATGGTTATATCTCCATCATTGTTGGAGTACGATTAGTCCTAGTCTTCTTGGTTCTTTTGAGGCTTCATATCCTCCTTCATTCCCCTACATCATAACTGAAACTCCTCGCCGTTTTGTTCTGGAAACCAAATTCGGGACAAAGTACATCCTCTTGATCATCTTGATCCTTCCATGTAGCCCGTAGTGTGTCAAATATTACAATAAATTGGAAGCTTTCATATTCAAATATCTAATCACACAACGTTCAAGAATCAAAGTCAACACTCGACGTAAGCCGAGTGCGTCTCAAATTTTCGTCCGAGGTTGCTGCTGTTTGCCAGTAGTTTGCACCAATATTGTAAAATCAAATTACCCTACAAAGTGACCCCAACAGCTTACCAAGCTGCTGTATATTTGTACCTAAGTAGTACAAACTAGTAACCAGATTTCTTTTTATTAGGACAAAGTGTCTGTGCACACTTAATTTTCTTACACCACGTTGATCCAAGAAACAGAAGACTAGTGTTGGGGACCAGGGCTAAAATACTAATTGTCGCTTACAACGGCTTGATGCTGAATTGCTGACTTCAATAATCGTTGTCAACACCGGCCCACAAGATGGAACATCACACCTCAGAGGATAGGCCACGGTGTCCAGCCCCACCATGCCAGTAAGTATGAATCTGAATAGGAAAATTATTTCTCTTATAAGTCTATCACTTTGAATTATTGCCCGCCACTATGAAGTATAGACACGTCATTTAAATGCTTGTGTATGTATTGGATATAAGTCCATATCTTAACTAATATGACACATTAATAATATATTAATGACATAAATTTATATATATTTAATTTAAAGTGTATTTTTATTTTAATCTAACATATAAAAATATAATATAAGCCTGGTTATGAAAAGAAAATAATGTATAACTTTTTATATTTATTAAAAAAAAATATAAATCAAACTTATATAAATAATATTTTAAATAATATATCATTTTCATTAAATTTTTATTCATATATATATTATATTCATGTCATATAATTTTTTAATTTTAATATGTCTCTTATGTTTATATCTGCATCCATGCTTCACAGCCCGCTACTACGTACCTTGGTGGCAAGGTGTTAGGTAACGTCAATGTCCTTTCACGCGATAAAAAAAAAAGTGAAAGGTTGTACATAAATAAAATTCCAACGAATAATGTCTCCATTGCATTCATCGTTAGCTTAAATCCGTAGGCAAAAAATAAATAAATTACATATGCATCGTAACTATTGATGGGTTGTCAGCCACCCTTGAACATACCATATATTACTAATTTGTAGGCCAGTTGAGGAAAATAACCAACCATTTCTTTACAAATAGATTAAGGGTATGTTTGGTTATGGAATAAAAATAAGGATAAATTTTCTATAAATAGATTAATGTTGGTCATTCATAGGAAATTATCCTCAACCAACTACCCTAATTGTGAGCCATTAAGGTCAAAGTTTCTGCCACTTAAATCTTTGAACTCCATGCTATTTCCTCAGGGAACCGACCTTTCCCATGTGATCACTGCCATCGGTATTGTGAAACCTGCAGTCCTCAATCTTCACTCGTTTGCCAGTGCTTTGCATCAATTCACTTCCAAGGCTGCAAGACATGTCGTTCAAAGGAGGAGGACCTGACCAAAAGGTGGACCTGACCTTTCGTTAAGTTGTCTGTTGAGTCCGGTTAATTGGTTCATATTGTATGCAGATATAGCTATTTCATTCCTTTCAATCAATTGGAAACAGGATTTCACAATGTATGGATGCTGGATGGGTAGGTATGGTCTTTGAATAGCAAACATGCCTGGTATGCTTTGTAGGTAGCTGAATTTCCTTTGTATGTTGATCACTAGGTTAAGATCCTCTGAAATCTGAAGAACACGTGTACTAATAATGATCCAGCTTTTGCATGAAGATAATTGAGAAACAATTCAGAATGAGAAAGTGAAATACCTTGTCGAAAGAACCTAGTTGCACTACGCCTTCTTTAACAGCAATTACAGCAATACTCTACCAAAAAATGAATGAGTAAAATGATAGATAGGGTGCGTTTTCTAGTAAAGATAATATTGTTATCTTCATCTTGAGACTTATGTGCCTAATAATAAATTAATATGTGTAAGTGATAAAGTTGTTGATCCAAGTGTGTTGAAGTTATTGCGTGAAACAAAAAGTTGCTACCTGATATTGCAGTCCTTTTTCTTTCTCTTGTTTCTCTCTTCTTATGGTTACAACTTTATATATAGGTTTACAACTTTTATGTACATGTTTATAATTTTTTACATACTTTACAACTTTTCCATATATGATTTTACATTTAATCCTAAACTTTATGTGTTGTTAATTTTACAACTTTAATCCTGATTTACAACTTTTTGAGTATTAGTTTACAACATTTTGTAACTTACATTTATAATTTTTTAACTTCAATTTCCAACAATAACAACAAATCTCAACTTCTAGCATAGTTATTTTTAGCTCATTTTGTTGCTGAAAAAATTAAAAAAAAATCATTCATATCTTAAGGCATAAACCATAAACACATGAAATATCAAATTTTATGATTTTTATCAACTTATATCTTAATAGCGTTGATTAAAGAATTCAAATTGCAGTAATTTTAAAAGTAATAATAAATAAATCTAATTCATAAAGCATTCTTACAATATATATAAAATTCAGAATATTCAATTTTATATTATTATCATGCATCTTGTTTAATTGTAAATTGGTTTATAACTTTTTGTATGCATATTTATAACTTTTTGCATATAAGTTTACAATTTTTTACATCCTGGTTTACAGCTTTTACATATATTTTCACATTTAATCCTTAACCTGTTTAGTATATGTCCTCAATTGGTTTACAACTTTTTACATACTGATTTATAACTTTTTGGGCATTAGTTTACAATATTTTGTAACATGCATTTACAATATATATTACACTATTAAAATTATATATAAAAAAGTTATAAACCAATATGTAAAAAGTTGTAATTTGTACAAAAAGTTATAAACGAATTTACAATTAAACAAATGATGATAATAATACAAAATTGAAATGAATTTTATATATATTGTAAGAATACTTTATGAATTAAATTTATTTATGTTACTTTTAAAATTATTTAATTTGAATTCTTTAATCAACACTATTAACACATAAGTTGACAAAAATCATGAAATTTGATTTTTCATGTGTTTATGGTTTATGTCTTAAGATATGAATGATTTTTTTTCAATTTTTAGCAACAAAACAAACTGAAAATAATTCTAATAAAAGTTGAGATTTGTCGTTATTATTGAAAGTTGAAGTTAAAAAATTATAAATGCAAGTTACGAAATATTGTAAATCAATACTCAAAAAATTATAAATCAATATGTAAAAAATTATAAATTAGTCGCAAAAGTTGTCAATTGAGGATACAAACCAAACAAATTTAGGATTAAATGTGAAACTATATGTAGAAAAATAAATGGATATGCAAAAAATTGCAAACCTCTACAAAAGTTATAAACCTATATGCAAAAGGTTGTAAACTTAGGTGAGAAAAAAAAGAGAAAGAGAACACATGTATTGTAAATGTTAAGGTAGTAACTTTTTGTTTCACGTATAGTAATTTCATATGCTATCAATAATTTTATCACTTATACATGTCGATTTTTTATTAACCATATAAAATCTATAAGATGAAGATAATAATATTATTTTTATGTACTCTGATTACTTCTTCCACAACATGTTATGTGAATGAGTTTACGGACCTGAATACCCGAGTTGAATTGAAACTCCCACGCCCTCGGTTGCTGTCAAATATCAAGATCAAGCATGAGATTTAAGAGAGCGATAGAGGGGGCAAGATGTGAAAGAACTATTCACAATCATTTCTTTTAATACAAACTTCTCTTACTGGCTCCGCTGAAGCATTCCATGAAGCAATATATCTTGGTTCACACTCATTGTAAGTGTCACTGTGAACCCATTTGTGATTATTATCTGCGGCCACTTTTCCCAGTAGCCTGAAAATATTATATCAAATGATGGATTATTTTGCCCCTCTTCAATTTTCTAAGGCTACTTTTGAAAAACAGAAGAAAAGGATACTAAATTCTCTTATGGCAAGAAAATGTAAAGGTGGAGAATGTCAACTCTCACCCTTCTCCATAATTGTAAACCTCATGAGACATTTTGAAGAATATGTCAGCTCCAAACTTGCCGTTCAAGCTTCCACTCCTCCTTAGTTCACACTCCTTAACATCACAGAACCCATCTTCCCAGACAAGGATCCTAACAACGAAAACCTCTTTTTTTTATTTGGTCAAAAGTTCTAACTAAAATGAGACATATGTAGTTCATAGTACTACACATAATTACCAGTTTCTTTTATTTCCATTGGAGCGATCAAGAGCAGTTCCTCCAAATTCCCACCTGTAACAAGGCAACCTATAATTAATAGTCCACAATACATACAACCAAAGTTCCTCTCACTTGTAACTAGGATGCAACATCAACCTGCCTAAGCAGCAAGCATAATATTTTGTTTTTGAGCTTTCACGTTCAAGGTTCAACTATATTCATTAATTACTTACCTTGGTGGGGGAAAGTTTGGGGTAATATCTTCCAGAAGACAGCGTATACCCACTTAGAAGAACTGGAGGAATTGGGGGACAAGCAAATGCTTCTGAGAGTCTGCTGCAATAGACAACTAAGCAATGGTAATCCACTTTCCATTGTCTACAACTACAAGCACGCACACAGTCACAGAGTGAAGAGAGTGAGAGGAGATCGAGGAGGGGGCATCAAGATTAAAATGTAAGAGGCAAAACGCAAACAAGGTGATGGTGTGTCCCACTAGCCTGTCGCACCAACCCAGTGAGGTGATCATATGCTCCAACAATGAAGGTTGTTACAAGACAACGCTTGCTGTTGTAATTTTAGAGTGGGACCAAGGACATTCACATTTCCCTTTCTACTTCGGCTGTCTGTTGAGGGCATTTATAACTCAAAATCCTAAGTAAATTGGTTAGAGTAGGATATTTTCATGACAGGATTTATAAGTTTTTCGTAGGAAAAGCATATTCATAAGATGCTTCCTCATCTACCACTTTATCGCACTAGATCCTTTCCCAACAGAGAGTTCCAAATTAAGATTAGATTTCAGTGACTGTGTGTATAATATATTTATACACACACACACATTGAGAGAGAGACTTCCAATGTAGCTGGTTGTATCCGAAAGAGAACTTGGGACTTACTAAGTTGTAGATTTGCACAGAGTCATTTTGATCACTGAAAAGTGAAAACTCCTTATTAGAGTCAGCTCCCCATCGACAATGCCGCAACAATATGAGCTGTCAATTTGTCTCTAGCTGAAGTGGTCCTGTTGGTGTTGAAGGATGATTTATTTCAGCACTTACATTCGTTGTTGCCTATACTTTTCCAGTATGGACCCTAGCAGCCTCAAAGCACTGTGCTACCTCCTATTATTAGCTTCAACAGTTAACACTGCAACTGCAGGTTAATTAAGTGCAGTACTTGCTCTTACGCACCCAAAAAAAATTGCAGTACTTGTACAACAACGCAAGCTAACCAAGTCTAGTTAAGGTTGCAAGTTGCAAGCCCACCTAATGACTTCATGAAATGAAATCTACGTTAAATTCAAACACTTGAATGTCAAAATGAAATTTTAATTCAATTACATCAAATGAATGTTATTTTCCATCAAATGTATGTTGCTTCAAGGTTACTACAACGTAGTTCATAGCCGATGGGCCTCGACGCCCTGTGTTGCTAAATTCCATTGATTGGGGAACCCTTTTATTTTTTATTTTTTCGGGTCTTGTTGGTTGAGAAACTACTCCTTTTCTTTTTTTTTCTTTTGGGTAATAGGAAGTACTCCTTACTTTACGCATTAATTTCTCTGAAAGAAAGTGGGCCTGGTAGCTTTTGGTGTGAAGCCTGCTAAATGCCGACAAATTAAAACTGAAGATTTGGGCTGACCCAAATTCAAATACTGACCCGATCCTACCCGATGCGGAGTGAGTTGTGGACCCGATGGCGCGCGGCACCGTCACTCATCTCATCGATACGACTGTAACGTCCGAAGCTCTTCCGAAGCAGAGGACCCAACACACAATCCACAATGGCCGCTCCTGTTCTTCTGAGGCAGGTGCTGCTGCTGCACCGCGTTCGCTTCCACAACCTCAAGCGTTTCGCCGCCGCCGGAGCCCTTCCTCCGCCCCAGCGCCTGTGGTGCAGCGCCGCCCCTAACCCACAGTCCGATCAAGCTGATGAGAAATTGAACTCTGTCGTCAGCAGCAGCAGCAGCACACCTGTGCGGACAGCCAAGGAGCACTCCAGTTACCGGCGGTGGGAGGAGGACCCCGACTATCGCAAATGGAAGAATAAAGAGGAAGAGATTCTTAGGGACATTCAGCCGATCGTTTTGCTCACCAAGGATATTCTCCACTCTGGAAGGTCTATTAGTCTTCCCTACATTAGTTTGTGTGCCCTCAAATTTGGGGTACCCTTACCGTGAAATGATTTTGTGCTTCCAATTTTTGTGCAGCAGATACATGGATGGCGAGAGACTTACTGTGGAGGATGAGAGAGCTGTTGTGGAGAAGCTCCTTTCTTACCATCCCCACTCTGAAGATAAGATTGGTTGTGGCCTTGAGTCCATTATGGTAATCTACTTCCATCTGAACTAGTTGTGTTTTATTTTAAACTTATTTTATGTTTTCTGCGAGTATCAATTTAGTATAAGCCTCGGATATTCAGTTTATTTGATGTTTTGAGGTATATTGCAATGATAATTTGTGATATATAGTACTGCCCCTGGGATTGTGTTGCCAAATTACCTGCATTAACTTGGGGGTTTTGCTCTGTCTATGTCCCCAGTGCTGACCAAAAACCTGGCAGAACGGAACTGTCATTTGACTGCCGATAATGAATTGAAAGATCCAAGAAACTGTATGCACATCACTGCTACGATTGTAGTTCTAGTATTGATTGAGCTACAAGCTGAAATGTCAATAGAATTCTTAAACATGCATGTAAAATCAGTAACTTAACCCTGTATTCATGCAGAGCAATTTGATAACCCAACTTACATGGCTAATCTCTTTCTTCATCTTGATCATTATTCACTACTACAATTATGTCAAATGCCAGTTAGCTCCTCTTTGCAGTCTATTAATAGGGCTAAGTTTGTTGTTTCTATGAGTTATGCTACCCAAGAAGATGTTTCACTTAATTATACTTTTGGTCCATTAGTTTCACTATATATCCAATCTAGTTCCCCAGTTTTAATTGCAAAATGTTGCCCTACTAGTTTTCAAATTGATCCGATTATGTCCCCCAGTTACATCTTGGTTAACACGGTTCTCTATTAATTGATTTGGCATGGTACAATGTCATTTCCATGTAAGGATTTTATCGAGTGCATTTATTTTGCCAATGTCAATGTGTTTCGAAGGAGCTATTATCTAGGCTACTATTCAATGAGGCCTTTACATATTCTGCTACTTGTAGATACATTACGACTAGAAAAGTATTTGTGCTGGAACCTTGTGGATTGATATTTATTCTTACTTTTTACTTTAAAAGATATACTTTTAATCTCTTGTACCTTGGTTGCTGATCACAATTTATTTGATCAAGTCATATTTCTGCTAATTTGTAGAAGACAACAGAGCCGATAGCCCTTGCTTATGAAACTTAGAAGTCTGTGCCTACTAAATCCGACTATTGTGGAATATAAGCATTTCAGATTTGGATTTCACGTGATGATTTACTATTTAATTTGAATAGTCTCGTTTCAATTTCTGATTCTGTAGAAGTAGAAACCCCCCCCAAAAAAAAATAAATAAATAAATAAATAACAATTCCCCACCGTTTCCTCTGTTGCAGACTATCCCAAGGAGATTGTAAACTTCAGTGATGATTTACAATTTAATTCGAATATTCTTGTTTCGATTTCTGATTAAAATAAATAAAAATCCCCCACCCTTTCCTCTATTGCAGACCATCCCATGGAGATTGTAAACTTCACTGATTTACATTCATATACATTTTCTATTTTACTGAAATTTACTTTGACTGACCTGTAGACTGTTGAACCTCATATATTATTATTTGCTTGTCAGTGACCTACTCTGGTCCATTTCCAGAGTAGGAGGCAAGTGCTGGATGTGGATCTCTGACTAATTTTCTTGTAGGTTGATCGTCATCCCCAATTTCGACATTCAAGGTGTCTTTTCGTTGTGAGGACTGATGGTGGCTGGATTGATTTCTCCTATCAGAAGTGCCTTCGGGAATACATTAGAGATAAGTACCCAAATCATGCAGAAAGGTTTATTCGAGAACATTTTAAGCGTGGGAGTGATTGATTAGCATATAGTAGAATTTGTTTACTTTGGTGGTACAGCATGTGATAATGTGATTACTTTTTACTTTTCTTTCTTTTGAAATTTTTCCCTTCATTGTTCAGTGGCCTACCTAGATTGTCAATGGTAGTAGATAATCATTGACTGGGATATCAACCTTATTGTGAAGGGGACATATAAAATGATTGCAGTGAACTTCACTTTGTTGACTTGAGGCGATGCACAAATTGATGGTTAGATAACTAGTAGACAGCAAGGAATGAAATGTTGTTCATTGACCGTGTCTATGTTGTGGGAAATTTACAAGTATAGTATTCAATGTCTCTTACAATCTAAGGGGCATTTTTATTGTTGCACTATCTCTCCTCTTCAGCAGGAATTTTTTTAACTACTAAATTTTTGGGGATGCTTTCACCTGGAATGTGCATTCAAAGAGAATCACCATAACGTTATATGATAGCACATGCCACGAGTCTATAAATTTCGTTAGTGAGTGGGAAGCCTGGGATTGTACGCACTACTCATTTTGGATTTTGAGGTGCCCACCTATATTATTCATGGGCCATTTTAGGTGTAGTTGAGGGTCAAGCTCAGCGATGACGGGTTATCCAGCTAGGTTCGATAGGACTTTATAAAGTCAAAGGCAGGAGAGACTATGTTTGGCCTACTCTTAAATTTTTAAGTTCAATATGTTTCTAAATCCCAAGACAGGATCATCTTTCTCTTTGTTCGTTGGTTTGATGACAAGTCAAACCACTTGCCGTTATAGAAGCATATCATCATATGCATCGGTTAAAGTGTGATAGTTTAACCGAGTTTCTTTATTTTTCCATTTCCCCAATTTCTGTACAACGTAGTTGTTATACAACTACTAGTGACACAGGCTTTGATTATGACAGATATTTGTAGCATAATGTGATCCAGGTTTTTACGGTAGACATCCGAGATAATCCTGATCTGAGAACATGAAAGATTGGGTCGGTGAGGGATAAGTATGGTGGGTTGTATCCTCAAAAAATGGCGAATGGTTTAGAACTCTCTTATGAAGAGGGTGGAATAGTGAATGAAAGAGGGCCAAACCTCTTCAGCGATGCTTTTCGGCCGAGTGTTTTGCTGAGAAACTTTGCCAGAAATAATTCGCATATATGTGACAAGTTTAAAGTGATTGAATTGAAATTATGTGTGGTTATTGGTTAAACAATATAAGATGTTTTGACACAGTTTATATAATAAATTTTTTGGTTAGAAAGCATTTTCTATTTTATTTTTTTATTCTGAAAATACTTTAAGAACTTAGCGTCTCTCTTAAGAGGAAGTAGGTTTTCTTTTCTCCTCATTCAACTACTCTCTTTGGGACTATGAGAGTCTTTGCCTCTCAGCTAAACCTGCAACTGGCGTGAAAGAAAATCAGAGTATCGACTCTTAAATTATGTGGCGTGAAAGAGGTGGCTACGTTTTGCATCAATATTTGACTGCAACTTGCAATTGCATGT
This sequence comes from Dalbergia oliveri, assembly GCA_030441495.1. NCBI lineage: Eukaryota > Viridiplantae > Streptophyta > Magnoliopsida > Fabales > Fabaceae > Dalbergia > Dalbergia oliveri. The sequence goes on from JAMLFY010000003.1 coordinate 4,379,119, forward strand.
ATTATGTTATTCTTCCTACTATGCGACTTAGATGGTCGAGACTGTTGAGATGATGTAAACTACAACCAATCCCAAGCGCAAGTATTTGAAATGATCTTCACGTTCATTATATGGCTTACGAGGAATCTACATGTTTTGGGAAATGATTAAGCACAAAAGTATGCCGGTTACCAAGTTGGAACTTCTTGTCCCGCCCTTTACTAGTGATACTGCTTGATTTCTCGCGTTCACAGGATTTGATTGTCATGCAAAACAGCAAAATCAAAGTGCTATCTAATTTGTATACGATATAATGCCCCAATATTAATGGTTAGCAGTGTACAAAGGCGGGAAAAATTTCTTGGATCCTCACGGAGGATGACAATTTCTTCCTCCATTTGAAGATCATTCAAGTGCTTTGGAACTTTGAAGTTACAAAAAGAGGTGGCATCCATGATAAATGAATGGTGATGTTATGGGGAGGAAGAAAACGTTTATTTCGGGAGTTTCACATATACTATCAGACTTCATATATCATATTAGACTTCACATGCATGTCCTGTCAGATGTCATGCATCCTACTAGATTTTATATTTCTTTAATTTAAATATTCCTAAATCTAAAGAATACATGTCTCATAATACACATCTCAATTATATATATAAAATCAATTGTTATCTCATCAAAATGGACATGAATGAGCCTAACTTTTCTAACACATAGTTGGTTGTAATAAAAGTAAAGCGATCTCAAACAAATTTTATTGAGAATACCAGAATATTGAATTTTTAGAGTCACAATTTTAAGAATGCATCAGTTATTTATCACCCTAGGTTCGAAATTGCATGTGTAATTTTTAACTAAACAAAAACTTAAAACATTCAACTATTATATTATACTTTAATTTTATGTGAACTATGAAATTGACCCGAGCTGTTAATTACACATTAAATCTACCAAAAAATTATGAGTAACGAAAATAATTATATATATAATATTCTTACTATTTTGAATACTCTACATAAATATTTTGTTCAAAAGTAAAACAACTCCATCGAAAAATTATAAGATAAGCACAATTTTAATAATTCGTTTTTACAAACTCCCACAATAAAATTAGTGTGACCCATCAATAATGAGTATTCTCTTTGTCCAGAAATAATCGACACTTTAGGCAAATTAATAAATTAAAATGTTAAGGTATCTTACTAAAGTTGATGAGATCTATTTTTAAAAAGGAGATATCGAATTTGTGAACGTCAAAGGAAAAAAGCAGGTGCTCATGGAAGTTGAGAAAGGTCAAACCCTGGATCATTATTAGGTTATATGGGCTCTTAGCAGTTACATTACCTGCAATTATGCACTGTTGTGCCACCTTCTGATTAGAGAACATTATCATTAAGCTCTGACTATGTATCGTGGACCTCATCTATGGGGTCTTCACCCAGCTGGATCAAGATCCTTGTGGGCCATCATTCCACAACCCACACACCATTATGACATTTATTTATTTCCTGGTACGGTTGCCGGTTGGGCTCACGAGGGGCAGGATTCTGGGAGGTAAAAAACAGAAAATTAATGTATATTCACTGACAAAAAAACAATAATGAATATTCACTAACCAAAAAAATACCCTACCTCATTCACAATAATTATTAATTATTAATTTTTTTATATTTTAAAATATTTATCTATTTAAATTATTTGGATAACATTTTTTTCTATTGCATAAATATGTTAATTAAATAATCAACATATTTATCAAGATAAATAATAATTATTATATAATGATAGTTTTGTCAACTCATATAATTTTTTATATTTATAAAAAAATTATTTTTCTTAATATATGTATTGTTTAGTTTTTTATGGTTGTTGTGAAATAGAAATAGTAATAATATTATTATCTATTTTTTTAGTAAAACCCTATTAGTTTTTACACAATAATTCTGTTATCCGTTTATAATTTACTGATTAATTTAATCAATTAATCATTTAAAGTTCAAATATTTTAGTTCCTCCAATAAAATTATTCCATGCATCATTCACGTTTATAATTATATATATTGAGGGGATTAAAATATTAAAAATTTATAATTTGAATAGCTAAGTTGATAAATGAAATTTATAAGGAACCAAATTAGTAACAAGCCTGTATTTTAAGAATTCAAACAAACTATTTTTTATTAGATGGATGTGCAAACACTTCGGTATACCAGGAATGGAAATGATAACTTAATGGAGGATCAAATTTTCAACATCGACATTGCACCCCTTTTTTTCTTTTTTTGACGTGATTGGCATTTTTTTGATAAATTTCATAGATGAAGTATTTAAGATTACTCCTCTTTTTAACAAATAGGTTTTCGGGATCCAAACTTATGTCTTCATCTTTATAAAAAATCAAACTGCTGACTTATTGTCCAATAATATATTTTTTTTTACGTGTTCGACATTGCACTTTAATTACTCATAAAAATAATCGGTATAGAAAAGTAATTATGTAAAATATAAATCCAAGAAAATATACAAAATTGACTTGAAAAGTAAAAAATGTAAGTGCTAATTAAGTGAAATTTAACAATTTACCTGTAGGATTATACAATGTGTTTACGTACATTCATAGATTTTTTTTTATTTTTTTATGATCACGTACATTTGTAGTTAGTTTGAACTAAGCTGTAGTTCTTTCTTTTCTAATTCCAATATAATAAAAATTTAAATATCGTGCTAGAAGTATCCATTTTATAATAACTTTTTTATATGATCATATACCAATTTTGCTGTACCACTTTATATAAAAGAAAATCTAATTTCTATACACTAACAATATAAAATAATTATATATTATTAATTAATAGAATTTTATTAAAATAAAAAATTATGAAAATTATGATTGGCAGTTATGATATATAGCAGATAGTTATTTACCATTTATAATTTGTCATTTAGATAAAACTATATTGATTGATAATGTAAAAATTACATTATTGTAATTACGAAAATTAAAAATAAAATAAAACACAATTGTTTATCCATTCATTTACAAATTTGCTTTTCATTTGCATCGCATGCGTCTTTTCTTTTTATTTAAAACACAATTGATTATTCATTCATTTACAAATTTTTTAAAGTATTTTTAACTATTAAATGCAGAAAATGTAGACATATCTTTTTTTTTGGAAATTAGATACTCTAAAATGAGAATTTTTTAAAGTGAGAAATTGAGAAATTTTCCTCTCATTAAATTAATTAATGATTCTCACACCCCATTCATCTTTTTTATTTAAAGTTGAGGGAAAAATAATTTGTATATGGTGTTTTGACAAATGATTTATACTTATATGAAATAATAAATAAATTTACTTATATATAGTGTTTATAAAATCTATTTGTGGTGAATTCTATGTTATTTTTATTTTACAAGTAAATTCTTTATTTGGCTTTAATGAATTTTAAATTAATTTTTATTTTATACTGAATTTGATTTGATAGATTATCTTTGAATCCACCTTTAATGAATTTTATACTAAAAAAAATCATATTGCATATTTTTTCTAAAACATCATATTAATATAAATACACTGTACAAATTCTATATGAAAAAAAAATCCAAAGTTGAGACCCTCACTTTTTTCTTTTAACAGAGATTCTTAATTTAGAAGATTTATTTATTTATTTATTTTGTTATTTAAATGCAAACACATCCAAACGTGTAGTTTTAGAGATCATTTATCATGAGTTCATCACCAAGATGTTCCATTTCCACTCCATGGTTCTGATCCTGATCGAGTTTGATTGATACGAAGCCATCAAGGTCGAATACTATACATCTACATGGTACGACCAGTAGAAAAAGGGTTTGAGTCCCAATAAAGGGATTTTGCTTTATTTTTTTCTGCACTGCTGCTATTGAAATGCAAGAATTCAGCCACTTTCTGACCCTTCAGAGAGTGGGCTTGTCTGACTTTGACCAGTATGAAGTGGGAGTTGCTGTTTTTGTCTTAGAAATCATACACTACTTTGTGGAGAAAGTAGAAAAGATAACTCATGATGTTGTGATAAGAAAAAAAAATACTTCATATAGGAGTGTTAATTGTGAAAGCTGAGACTACTTTGGCATATAATTAAGCCACTAATAAACTATACTAATACAGTGGAAACATGGCAAAATGTAGTACTACTGTTTGGTGTGTGAGTTAAAGAGACCAATGATAAAAGTAACTTGTTTCGTTGGGAGTGGGCTGGAAGCCACGACAATAGCTTCCACAATGCACAACCACCACGATATCTACCATCACCTTTCACCACCATCACTTGCCTTCACTGATTCTGTCTCACCTGCTTGCACTAACGATATCTAGCTATGCCCCCTTTTTCGTGCATTTCTCTTTCTCTTTATTCACCTCACCCCACTCCACCCAACTTGGTTCCTTGGAGATCGAGCCTATGAAAGAGCTCGAAGAATTTGTAAACGTAACAAAGATGCAAAGAAAAGAGAAAAAAAATAAAAAATGAAAAGAAAAGAAAGAAAGCAACATATCGGAGAAAAATTAGCCCTACAACCGTATGTCTCAGTTAGTTAGCAGACTATAAACACTGCTAATTTTCCTCTCAATACACACTTAATAGTACTTTTGAGTTTTGACCATTTGGCTGCATGCCTTGTTGGCCAAGAGGGAAAATTCTTCGACTAACACAAAACATGCTCTCTCTCTCTTTCTCTCTGCTTCAGTCCTTGATCTGCTTCTGCAGTCCGGTGCTCTGTGGCAACCATTAATTATAATGGGGCGATTTACAGAGACATCTCTTTATCGTACGACAAAAAGAAGAACTGATGAGTTGTCCTTGTGTTGCGTTACATATTAGTAGTAAATCATGTTGGAAAGTGTTTGCTTCCATAATTGTCATATTACGTTACAGTTTTCGGTCTTTGAACCGCAAGGAATGATGCCCACAAATGAATCCAAGTCTCTCCATAGAGTTTGTATTTACGTCTTTATCTATGATCTTTTTTGGACTTCAGCGCGAGATCGACTACGCAGATTCAACAGCGCATGCGGTCCTTTATGAAAATTAAAGCTAGCTTCTATTTTTTTTTTTTTTTTTTGGTGGTTTCTTTAAAGCTAGCTTATTAATTAGCAGCGTTTATACAAATTTTAAATAAATAAACAAATAGAATTATATAAAACAGATATAAAGATCACCATATTATGTTCCTTTTTTTTGTTGAATATATTATGTTCGTATAAGACAACGCTTTAGCCTTTAGACTTTTAGTCATTACCTCCTATTGGAAAGAGGTATACCTACAAATAAAAGAACTGAATATCTTTATTAAATCCAAGTATAAAATCTCATCCTACGTTAATGCATGGATGATCTGCATTTTGTAGTTAGAACGGATCGGGGGAGATGAAACATCAATCGCTAGCTACAGGATTATCCGTTCAGCTTATTAATAAGCTACTTATAGCCAAATTATTGGTTCATCTGCAGTGTTGAACGTTACGTGGCTAACAGGCCACAAAGCCCTAACCTGTATATTTTGTCTCCACACAAGAAAGTTTATTTTTGGGTACGAGTGCAAGGGTGTTTTTATCATTTTAAAAATATTCTTTAATATAAAGTAAAACTCTCATTTTTTGATCTATTATAAATCCCTTATTGTTAATCATTAGATAATTATTAATTTTATTGGATAATTTAATTTAATGATTAATAATAGAAAATCTATGGTAGACTCTAATATAAGATATTCACCATAAAATTAACCCTATTTTATATATAAAGTATGTTTGGCTTAAAAAACTCTTTAAGATGGAGCAAAGTTGGATCTAGACTAGAGGAGAGCAATAGGAAGCTTTGGCCCACCTCTCGTCCTAATAACTACTACAAAAAGTGGAATCTTGATTGGATATTTTATTAATCTTAGTTGAAATATTAAAATTTGTTACTTAGTATTTGATAATTAAATGCTATATATAATTTAGAATTTAGAATTTATAAATTTTGAGTTTAGAAATTAAAATTACATCTTAAACTCGTTTCTTATTTTTAGATATATAAACATACTGAACTTCCAGTACATGTAGTATATATATGTAATGCTATAGCTTGATAATATTGTGTGTGATCTACATCTAATTAAATATTATTTCACATGATTTTTATACAATTTAATATCAAATTTTAACTTACATCTAATGTCATTGGAATTTGAAACTTTTATATGTTTTTTTAATACGTACATGATTAATTACCAAAAAAAATGTACATAATTTGATAATCATGTACATATTAAAAAAGTTAAAATGAATTTAAATTTTTTATTTCACTATATATTTACATTTGGTCCTATATATATCATCTATTTTCTATATCCTCCCTGAGATAGAGTGACACACACTGGATTTATTAATCGCCACTAGTTGACGATTGGATTGATATTTCCGTAAGATGTAGAATCTCAAAATCTTCATTGTTATCTTGTGATCTAACATGCACAGGATCTCTACATGAAGTTCAATACATGGATTTGGGATTTTTAAATTGAGATAACATGATCGGTAGTTAAGAGAAGCAAGCATAATTTATAACAAGAAAAAATGTTAGGCAAGCAAAAATTGTGACAAAATTGTTAAATTTTGGATAAATTAATTAATTATATTATATTATTTTATTGATCAATTATCATTATTTCAATAAAACACTCTATATATATATATATATATATATATATATTTCTGAATATATAATATTACTCGGCGTCTTTGTGACTTGAGTACATTATCTATACTTATTCTCTCTTTTTTTCGGGTTTTTTTTTAACAGGATTTGAGCAAGCATGCTTCATTATATTATATGGTTTTAAAAGAGGATAACAAAGTTGGGTACGGTTCTTCAGTTCGATTAAAGAAAGAAACTGGTCTTGGACCATCGAATTTCGTTATTGACTAGATTTTGTGTTTAAGATGAAGTCTTTTTTTAATTATTATTAATTTTCCCCTATTTATTTATCTTGGAATCGCGAGCATCGATCTCTACCCCATTCCCGACCGTCGTTTCATGCATGAGTCATAGTACTTCAGTTCTGGTAAATTAAATTAGACAAATAGAAACAAAATAGATAAAATATTCTGCGTCCAGAAATGACAGCTCATTTTACAACAACGTTTTAATGCTCCCAAAACAAATTAAATGTAAGTTTTTTTTTTTTTTCAAATTGAAAGGATATGGGTATGGGTGCAGGACCAGAACGAGGGAGAGGTTTGTGAAAGCTCGATCGAGGCTTTGCCTTTCTGTCTATCATCAGATTCAGACACCAGAGAGAGAGAGAGAGAGAGAGAGAGAGATTCAGAGATGTGATTTTCATCTGTCGGCACTGTGTACTCTTTTAACTCCCGCGCGTGCCATTTTCTTAATTTCTCCCCATACTAATTGATACCATCCAAATATCCTATTCTTCGTTAGTTCCAACTAACAAGGGGGTCAATATCAGCAGTGCAAATGACATATTTGTGACTTACGGCTTATCTTCCCTTTAACCTGCCTAACTTAATGACTTTAATAAATAAATTCTTTAAACTCATAAAAGTTAGTCAATTAAACATGTTTAAAGGCCAAAGCTTCTAATGAAACTCTTTTGGTCCTCCAGGTAGTATTTGATAGGGTACAAAGAAATATAAAAACAATAGAGATAATGAAGAAATATAGACAGATCTTCTATCCCATATTTCCGTCTCTACATTGAACATATTTATGTCTTCTAATATCTCTATATTTCTCTTTCATCATTAATCGAAGGCTGCCTCAGGGAAGACATAAGTTTACTTATGAAATGCCAGCATAGGAGAATTATCATTACCTATCAGAAACTTTTTCTAGCATTTCGGTTGGATGTTTCCAATCCTCAAATTAATTCTATAGCCTTAAAGTTTATTTTCGTTTTTTTTTTTCATCTTGTTTGGTTTCAATTCGAATTAATTTTGATGGAAGTGATAATCACTTTTAGATTTTTATTTTTTAATCTTTTTTAAAATCGCATTTTAGATCAAATCGTGAAACATGAATGATTTTACCTGAACGTCGACTCTAATAAAATTAATTCTATTCAGAATAAACTTTAAAGCAGAATTAAACACACTCTCGATTTCAATTCTAATCAAATCAACACTTACAATGCTAATCTAAACACTTAATTTTAGTAATTACAGTGCTGGAATCCAATAAAATAATTTTTTTAATCTCCTGTCTTGGTTACACAACTAAATGCAGTAAAGAAACCCCTCTTGCGTCTGACCCAATTGTACACTTGTACCTCTGCAAGGGTCTAAACATTCTATAAAAAATGAGCAATAGTTAATGAGGTCTTCTTTAATCCTAACGATCTAAAAGGCCCCGGGGGGAAGAAGGGGTCCATTAAATAGGAGGGTACAAATGTCACGTGTCGAGTAATTGTGGTGCATGGTCCATGATTCCTTCATGTCTTGAGATCGAGTACCTCCCAAGAAAAATAAATATTTTGCCCCGGTTTGGAAAACCCACGAATAAATAACAATGGTTTGGGTTTAAGGTCACACTGGTCAGTGGTCACTCCCAAGTCCCGGGTACCACCTCCCTCTCCTCTCCCTCACACCCACCAAGCTGTCCCTTGTTGTTTGTTTGAGTTGTTTCCCAATAAGTACTCACGACGGAGATGCCTCCTCCATTGGGGCATTTCACACCCTCGTTTTTCTCCAACCTATTCGTGAACCCAAATTAAGAGAGACCTCTATTCAATTCAACATGGCTCCCTACCATCTCCAACTCCAGCCTGAGCCACAAGACTACCCCAGATTCCTCGTAGATGCGCTGTACTGCCCAGAAGAACACTGGGAAGAACAAGTAGGCCATGATGATCATGATGAAGAAGAAGAGCAACAAGTGGTGGTAGACGAGTGTGGTGGCACGGGCAATGTAATAAACGGACCTCCTTTGTTGCTAGAACAGGACATGTTGTGGGACGATGAGGAGCTCAAATCGCTGCTTTCCAAAGAACAAGAGAATCCGTTGTGCACGTGCCTGGGGAGCAACACGGAGTTGGAGTGTGCTCGGAGGGAAGCCGTGGAGTGGATAGTGAGAGTGAATGCACACTACTCCTTCTCTGCTCTCACAGCTGTTCTTGCTGTCAACTACCTTGACAGGTTCCTATTCAGCTTCTGGTTCCAGAATGGGAAGCCCTGGATGACTCAGCTTGCTGCTGTGGCTTGCATCTCCCTCGCTGCGAAGGTCGAAGAGATCCATGTTCCCCTTTTGCTGGACCTCCAAGTATGTCCCATGCATCCATGCTCGCTCGCTCTCTCATTCACTCTGCTCTGTATAAAAGCAGTAACCTTGGTTTTGGTCTTTAATTAATCATGCTTATCCTCTAATAAATTGTGTAGGTGGAGGACAGTAGATACGTTTCGAGGCCAAAACGATTCAAAGGATGGAGATTTTGGTGCTTTCAACTCTTGGGTGGAAGATGAACCCAGCGACCCTCTCTCCTTTATTGATTATATCACGAGGAGACTGGGATTGAAGGATCATCTCTGCTGGGAGTTTCTCAAGAGATGCGAAGGCCCTCTTCTCTCTGTCATTGCAGGTAATTCTCGAGAATCATTCGTATGCTATTTCTAATATTTCAAAGTTATATATGCTTCTAATCTTAATATCTCGGTGGATCTCGCAACATTGCAGATTCCAGGTTTATGAGTTACCTGCCTTCTGTGTTGGCAACTGCTACAATGATGCACGTTGTCAATAGCGTGGAGCCTCGTCTTGGTGTTGAATACCAAGACCAGCTCCTAGGCATTCTTGGAATCAACAAGGTTAGCTAAGCGTATATTTATTTATTTTTTTCGTCCTTTTTCACTAGAATTTTGGTTTCTTCGAATTTGGAGTTGGTATTAAATATAGTCAAATATGGAATTGATAAACAGGACAAGGTTGATGAATGCTGCAAGCTCATGTTGGAAGTGTGGTCAAGGTACGACCAGGGGAGGAAGCAAATGCAATGCAACAAACGCAGGTTTGGGTCTGTTCCCGGTAGCCCAAACGGCGTGATGGATGCGTCGTTTAGCTGTGAGAGCTCCAATGACTCATGGGTTGTAACTGCTTCTGTTTCATCCTCACCGGAGCCTTTGTCCAAGAAAACTAGGACTCAAGACCAGCTACTAATAAACCGTTCCAACTCAGAGTTTATCAGCATTCCTCGCTAGCAACTCGTCTCTCGCACTTAATTTCAATTACCCTTCTTTCTTTCTTCTTTACCTTTCATCATGTCTTATGGAAAAAAAAAACATAAAATAGTCGTTCTATGTTGAGGTAATAACCACCTATCTTTTTTCTTTTTTATTTTCTTCTCTTTCTGACGGGATAGTTAAATTGCCAACTATCTCTGCGTAGAACTAGTTGCCCACTTCAATTCACAAGTCATTAATTGTAATACACCTTCCACGAAACCTCTGATGGGTGGTGTATAGGATTGGGAGCAGAGATTGTTGGCATTTTATCAGCAACAAAGTTATATATAAAATATATAAAAAAAGAGCATGAGCCAGATCAATCGGCTAAAGCGTATCTATTGTCTTCATCCAAATAATTCCCAGTCATACACGCATGAGTCAACATCATATTTGGTCTCTTTTTAAAATTAAAAATAATGGATATATTAGTTTTATTACTTTTCTATAAGTAAACTTATAAATGTGGCATAATATAATGATAACATGTTATTGAAATATTAGATGCAAGTAAAATAAGTCATTTAACTTGTAATGGAGATATAAATGACTTATTTTTTTATAATTTTAACTATTAAAATGAATTATTTTAAATTTTATTTTATTTCATATGATACACATTATTTAAAATCTTACTAATGGATTATTATGTAATTTTATTAGTATTTAAACGATCAAATACATACATAGGAATTAATGTCATATTATTAAAATTTTTTAACCATATATTTAGTTTCAGCTTTTAAGGATTTAAATTGTCTAATAAAATTTATAAATTTTTCTTAAAAGACTATGTAATCTATTTACTATATATGTGTGTGTGTGTACTAGTTCTCAAAATGGGTTTTGATTGTTTACTAATCTTTACATTTTCTTTCAAATTATCATCACATGAGACTTTAACGTAAAAAATATTTAAAATTTTTTACATTAACAAATGAGCCAAAATTATACTATCTTTTAGAAGTAATGAGTCGCCCAAATCAAAATCAGAATTAGTTCAAAATAAATAGCACATATATAGAAGGAGTTACACATTTTTTGGGCAGCTGGTCTATTCGAAATTGAATAAGGGTCTATTTGCTTCATCTTTTGAAAGAATTAAATTAAAAAGAATTATTTTTACAGAAATTATTCTTAAAAGAATAATGTGTTTGATTTAAGTGTATTAAAAGTAAGATTAAGAGAATGACTTTTACTTAAATAATATAGTATAAAATTATTTGTAATTATTAATATAAGAGTAATAATAATATTTTATCTAAAAGTATGTTTTTTATAATGAAAAGTATAATTTAATCTATTTTCATGAAAAGTATTTTTGATCACCACAAAATGAATTTTTATATATAAGATGTTAAACCAAATATATTTATATCATAGAATCTCATTTTCATTCTATAAGAAGTACTTTTGGCTTGTTCAAAATGTAAATCAAGTACTAAGTGGGGAGGGAAATGGGGGAGTTAGGGGTGGAGATTCATGCGAATGAATTTTTGTTTTGCATGTGATAGGAGAAACATGTTGTCGGCCACCGGAAAATATTGAAATAGAGATATCTATGACGGTAATTTATTGGGTGTTGACCTCTTTGGGTCGAGTTCAGTTCGTGTTTGTATTGCAATTATAGCAAAAAGTAACCATATAATGAGCAATCCAGCTGTAATAGCATCCTGTTTGTATTTTTTTTTTCCTTCTTCTTTTTTTTTCTATTGCTTGCCTGATTGCCCTCAAATATCCAAATATATTTTTTTGCTTGTCTCTTTTGTTTTATGAAAAAGCCAGGCGGACCCTTGTCTTTCTCTTTGAATTTGAGTATCTTGGTGCCTCCTGGTTGGTCTGCAAGCAAATTCAAGCAATAGCATTATTAATTAAAAAGTGCAAAGAATTCTACGGGGATGGTTATTGAAAATTATTAACTTATGAACTATTTTTGCTTTAAAAATCAAATCAGCTTTGACATACAGAAAGGTTTTTCCGTGAGGTAAAATATCATAATCAGATCAATTCAAAGAGAGTAGTTTGTCTGATCTCCGCAAAAGACAAGTTGTCACATTTGAGGGGAGAATTACACTTGCATTTATTTATCTGAACTCTCGAAACTTAAAAAGCAAGATTAGGGAAGGCAAATAGTAGTTTATCTATATTGAATGGGTCAATTAGCGGCACAACTGACAAGCAAAAAGAAAAGGAAAATAGTATGAAAAAAAAAGGGTTGTGCCAACTGCCAAGTAATCTTTTGCTCTCACAACCTCTTAAAAAGAAAGGTTTTGTTGGGTGGTATGTCAATGGCTTTGAGCTCAAAGTGCAAAATTCGTTTCCAACTTTTCTCGGAAGCACCGCAAAGTTCGTACAGGTATCTCATATCAATCAAACAGGGCCGAGTCAATGAGGGCACGTCAAGCAGTTGCGTTCAGATCTCTAGCTTCTTTTTTTGAGTAATCTCATTTTAATATCTAAAAATATATGTATTATTAAAATATTTATTTTATTATTATTAAGTATAATAAATGAATAAATAATATGGAGTTTGTCATCACATTTAATAGTAATAAAATGAGTATTTTAATTAAATATCTAATTTTAAGTATTGAAATAATATTTTTATTTTTCTAATGTGTTACTTCCACATATGTGCTAGAACGAAATTACGATAATTTTACATCATCAAATCAACATAATTTAAACAAAGCTTTTATATAGTATTCATATGTACTTAGATGCTATTTAGAGCTTTCAAAAATTTGTTAATGATATCTGTGAGACAAAGCATAATGTTTAAAGAAATCTAAACTAATGTGTAGACATTTTCTTGTTTTCAAAATGGACAAGCATGGCAGAGATTCTTTTAAAACATCAGGAAAAATATATATATAATAACAGGTCATCTTCCAATTCTTCTTGGTCAAATTCGATCAGGTTAAGTTACAAGATATAGTATCAAATGTGTATTTGAATTATCTTATTCTGAGGTCAAATTAAACAGAGCTTATCATCAAAAAAATTCCGAAATAGCTTTTTGAAAGAAAACAATCATATCCCAAAATAATCTTTTCCCAAATATGTTAAGAAGAAGGTGTGATTGATCAAGAAAATGCCGCTTGAGTTTGACAATTCTACTGCCTTAGCCAAATAATTTTTTATTTTTTTTGTTTTAGCGAATCTTGCTTCTGTCTTGTTGATAGCACGCGAGAGAGACATCCACAAAAGCCCCTGCATGTGCCTTCCCCTCCTTATTAAAGGGGGCCATTGCTTGACTTTATTCCCTTTCTCTACATATGTGCAGCAGCGTTAAATTTTGTTGAATTCTTTTTTCTTTTCCTTTATTTTATGGTGTTGAACTATTGAGGTGTTGTAGTAGGTATACATCAACATACGCATTTTCTCAATTTTGCCGATAGATATAAACTATTATCACCGTGAATGCCGGAGTTTATAAACAAAAAGGATTTGCTAGTTGACGTTGAACATGTTGCGGGATATCTCGGGTGAGATTTAGTTCATAGCCTACAGCAATATATCACGTATGTGGCACATTTCATCTCATTTTGCTGAGCATTACACTGGTTTAGATTTATTTTTCTTTTTAATTAACGAAGCATGAAGATTTTATCCAAAAAAAAATTGTAAGCCTAATATAATATGATTTAACTATGATACAGTAAAAGTATAAAAAGATTTTATATGATTATCCAATCATGCAATGTCATACTAATATTACTTAAAAAACCATGCATATAAAGAGATTTAATTAAATAATAATGCATCAATAAACTCATATAGCATGTATTAGAAATTAAAGATAATGTTTTTAAACTTTGAAAATAAAAATCAAGTGACGTCAAATTATGAATAATTGATCAGCGACGTGAAATCTTCTCCAATGAATTCACATATTGCCATGTGATGAGGATCATGGTCCCAACAAAATGAAGTTAAGGGAAAAAGAGCCTTGGGCTACTTTTAATTTATCCTTGTCTAACGAAACAGGTAATGAGAACCAAATGAAAATGAAAAATAAAGGAGAGCTAAGAAAAGAAAACTCATAAGTCATAACACACAGTCCCATAAAAAGGGATATAAAAGCAGAAGTACGGTGAGGAATGTTGAAATTGTGGGGCACGGGCAAATATCTAGTGATTTTGTTTGGGATGCCTTAGTGGTTGAGAGAAATAGTTACGTACTTATGGGTATATTTAATATGTGCTCTAAAAATATTTATAATCACATATTTTTTATTTTTATATAAATTTTAAATATTTTAAATTCATATTAAATAGTTATTATTATTTTTAAAGCACGCATTAATATGTTCCAAGCATCATACAAATATTTCTCATGATTTAGATGTAAAAGTCTGTGGAATACAGTAGTGCGCATTTCAACCAAAAGGAAAAGAGAAAAGACAATGATAGTCACTATTGCTTAAAGAAGAGACACCCAATTGGCTTCCTTGTTTCTTAGTTTATGTCCTGCTGAATTGAATCTTTAAACTCCCTAAGGAGGCAGGCAGCAGCATAACTCTTTTGAGTTTTGAAATAAATCGCTTGTCTTTTCTCTTTTATCTCTAAGAAAATTAATAAGTATTTGGTAACTATTTTAAAATTATAAATATTATTATATATTAATTTTTCATATATCAGAAAATAATTGGTGGGACAAAAAATCAAATATGACTTTAATACAAGTAAATCCTATCAAGTTTGTCGTCTAAAATTGAGTATGAAATTAGAATTTTGAATTGGAATCGAGCACTCAAATTCTAATTTTTGTGGAATTAAAATAACAACTCAAATAAACTATTTAATTCCCAATTTATATTCTATAAATTGTTAATTTCAAAATTTATTAAATGTCACTCTCTTCATTAAAATCTACATAATTATTTATTTCTCATTTATTTTTTAACAATCATGTTACAATCCTTTAATAAATTTAAACATAAAATTTAAAGTTCCAAACTAATAATTATAATTCTAATATCCAATCATACCCATGGAATTTGGCTCAGACCTAAATATATGTGATTCATTTCAATTACTCATGCCCATGGCTGGAACACATAAAGTGTCATGTGCCACCCTCATTACTTCTCATGTTATCTACCGACGAGAATCCCATTCTAATAGTCAAGTTTCTCTTATTTTATTATTTTTCAAACTAATTCGATGGAAGTAGTGTATAAATAATATAAAATTAAATTTAAATTATTAAGTGAAACGAAATATTGAAAATGCAGAGGTCAATGCCAAAGAGGAGACGCTAATGCCAGGGAACGGGTCAAGGACAGCGCAAATTAGATGCCATGTGTACTTTGACCACGAATGCTGCAAGCAATCACTGCAACTAAATAGGGAAATTCCTGTGTAGTATATGTTTTGAGAATAAGAAATTTCTTTTATGTCTACTCATTATGATAAATGATTTTGTGCTGATTAAAAGGATAATATTGAGTGATTGAGGAAGTAAAGATAATCTATAAAGCTGATTTCTCATAAAATAAATATAACACGACAAATTTAATTTCTTACGTCATCACAAGCTCTTGGTCAATCAGCATCGACCTTATACCTCTCCAATTGGACGGCTATGTTCATGATTCGTAGAAGTCGTCGTAGTATGCCTACGCCCATTTCAACCATTTTCTATGGCCTTTCTTCATTAAAATGAGATCTTGAATCAGTAGCCTCTATGCTCAGCGTCTCTTTTGTTTTTATTGTTGTTAATATTCTTTCGATATATTGTTTCTGTTTTTCTCAATTCCTTTTGTAAGGCACTCAATGGAACAGGAGGCCCCATGGAAATTGGACCCCCAAGAGACATTAAATATGTTCCTACTTTCACAGTTGAATTTCACCGTGTGAATTGGTAGAATGTAATTTCCAGTTTTATATTATATGATTGGATTTTGGGAGAAATAATCGATCCTAGAAGCTCCTCTTGATTGAAAACGTGAATGGAATCTGATCATCGTAAATGAAATTACATAGGAAGTACGTCATCATTGAATACCAGAAAGAGAGCGATCTGGGACTACAAAATTAGATGGAATGGAAGTGGCCCCCCCAAGCAATCAGATTAGAATCTGATTTTGCAACAGAATTGAAGGCACGAGACAGTTTGAATTATCAAGTGACAGGGGATACACATTCTGTGCGTGATTGTTGTAATGGTGACGGACCCCTGTATCCTTTATCCTCTACTCTGTGTGGCATTGTCACAAATAGAGAATACAAAATATCAATGTAATAATGTGAATTGTTATTTCATCTTTTTTACTTGTTCTAGAAAATAAAAAATGTAATGACTAAAATCACTTTTAATACTTGGGTGCTCTGTAGGGGCATTCAAGGCATGAGATGGACAAACGTAGAATCAAACACATGACACGATACAACCCACAACCATCCCCTTAGTGTGACAAAGAGATGTACCAGTACATATCATTGTCAATGTGAAATTTATTTAATAGCCGTGTATGAAAATCTGGAAAGGCTTGGTCGTATGCAGCACTGGATAAGTATCCAATGGGCTCGTGGGCTTGGGTCTCATCTGGTGCTGTCTATTGTTAGGTGTCACTATCTCATCCGAGTAAGTCCAGACAACGATACTCAGCCTTTGACAGGTAAAGGCAGTTCTCTATTAACTGGATCTGCCTTTTGTTATCCCATAGTCATTGTGTGGACACTGGACAATGAAGGGAGGGAAGGAACCACAACATATACTGGATCTACACCAAAAAATATAAAAAAGAAAACATATGCTATGCTACATTGTTGCAATCTGGTCACGAGTAACGTGATGTTTGGTCAATCAGGATGGATCCTACATGTGGCACAATCCAGGGGTCCTTCCATCCCACGTGGTAGATCAATTCTCATTTCTTATCTTCAGACCTAATAAGGGACGGTTCAAAATTATTTTGTGAAAAGTAAAACTAAGCAGAAAATTATGAAGCAGATGAATTAATTGAGGGAACAATATGTCTTATGCAGCAGCAGCTCTAGCATAACTTTCACAAATTTGTTGTTTAGTTGAAAACGAAAGTGACGTGAGTAGACGTTATTGGCGTCGCGAGGAATGGGCCAAGGCCAAGGTAATGATGAAGAATTTGGCGGGAACCATCGAGCAGTTTAAGCACGAACAGTCTCTGCAGAGAACGACAAGTCGACAACTCGATAAGCCAATTATATTTTGGCTGTGTCTCAGTTCTTAGACCATAATCATAATGAGACATTACTGCTCAACCGCTCAAGCTTTGCACATTCCATTTCCCATATGACAATGCCAATTACACATTTACGCCTTACACTTTGGACCCGTCGGTGTTGATTTTTTTTAAATGTTTTTGACGTGGACTGCTTCTTGATGGTACTTTTCTTTTCTTTTTGTCAGACTTCTAGTTTTTTTTTTCTGGGTCAGGTAAGACTTCAGGTTGGCAACGAACATCAACAACGTTGTAATTGGGTCCTTTTATTTTTCTTTCATGTTTGCCCTCGGCCCAGAACTGTTAAGCTGCAACATGTCACGAACATTGTTTTTTTAATTTAAAATTTGCTTTTATGCCAATGACATGAGAAGAGATTGTTTTATTTTATTTATTCTTCCAATATGATTCGCTGTCACGTATTTATTGATAATTAATTATATTAAATATACTCTAAAATTTTGGTTAAAAAATATATATAAATGTTTTATAGCCCATCAATAATGTCAATATAAAAAAATCACAATAACACTTCTATAAAATGAAAAATCTTAGAATCTTATTAATAATAAGCTTAACAATGTTCCTAATTAAAAAAATAAAATAAATATCAAATGAGTGTATAATATATCTATTACTATTTATCTCTATTTTTCTATAATATATTTATTACTATTTATCTCTATTTTCAGTTAATAATCCTCTTTGTTTAGTTTTAAAAAAAAATTATATTGATTTTTCTTGAGATTTGGTCAAATTTATCTTAACTCCTCTTTATTTATAAAATTTTCTCAAAAATCCTTGAGTTTGAGTAATCATAACACCACCTTTCTTTGACTTTGTTAAATCAATAAATTGCTCTATTGTATTTTCCATTGCACATTGCACAATGTCTCAAAAACAGTTAGTATCAATTAAATAAATAAAAAGTAGTATGGGTAGATTTCATCAAACTCAAAAGATTTGCGTGATTTGCCAATTTTCCTTGTTTCAAATAGTTAGGACATAGGTGAATACTTTGGGAACTTTAAGGACCTTTTGGTTTGGGTTTTTAATTTTTAGTTTTATAGTTTTAAGGAATTTGTGAAGGAAATACTAAAAACTATAAATGAAACTGGAATTTCAGTGTTTAAAATTTTAGATATTTCTTTCACAAAATCTAAAAAACTTAAAATGAAACTGAAAACTAAAAGGCCCCTTAACTTTTTTTTCTTTTCACTCTAAAAATACTAAAGAATGCTGCCTCTAAAATGGCATCCAAAATTTTATGCCAGCGTACAAGTGGATCATTGTTTTAATTGCAATGGGTCAAGGTGATGGAGATACTAATGTGCTATTTGCCGACAGGAGGTTGTAGTAGAGCTGCATGAGAACCTTTAGGATATGTGTGTGAATTTGTAATTTGGAGAGGAAAGAAGGGGAGGGAAAGATGTATAGTGTAAAATTTTAAAATTTTACACTACAAGTCCTTCTCTCCTCTCAATTTCCTTCTAAATTTCAAACTAACAAATATACTCATAGGATCTAACTAGGAACCCAAAAAACTAAGGGAGTGGCATGGAATAAAAGGGAATGGCTAAATAGATCATGTTTGAAAGTAAAATTTTGAAAGGGAAAGGCAAGGACATTAAGGGTGAAGGATGCCCTTCCTAGGCATCCACAATACTACAATAGTGATTTAGTGGCCCTCCAAATCAGGGACGAGGATGGCTAAAGTTATTTTGAGTGTGATTTTCCTATTATGCCACTTTGAAACCTCTCATATATAAAATACACTTATAAAATAAGAAGGACAAAATAGACAAGAAATTTTATACACTCTTTGATGGCCGCCTACAAGAGCGGGTAAAATCAGCAAGTGCGGGTCGTTCAAAGTAGTATAATGTGAGTTAAGAGTATTGTCTCCAGGGATTGGGTATAAATATCCTCTGGAGTAATTAAACTACCGTGTTAAGGCCTTAGCAGGAATGAGTTAATGAAGTTACGAAGAAATTCTAAAGAGCAAGTAACTAAAAACACTAACACAAATTAAAGTTGAGAAACAACCAAGGTTAAAAGGCCTAGGGACCTTTTTCACCTCTACTTCACTTGGATATGCAAATTACTTAATTGAACATTGAGGAATTGGTTTTGTTAGCATGTCAATTATAGTTAAAAGCCTATGTCTAGGTCGATCTGTGTCTCTTCACCTAAAACACTAAGTGTCCTTGTGAGTTAGTGTGAAATCAACCATTGAGAACTAACATCAAACATCTACTATGCAAGGTCAATAGGTATGTTTCCATCCATTGACTAATCCTCACACCTAAGCCAATTAAGTGTAAAAGAATAAGCATTACCCACACCAAGGTCCAATATCTCTATTCCTATGTCTAGTTCAAAGAATCCCCCAAATCAACTTAGATGGTGGCCAAACATATAAGAGCATTAAGAATAGAAATGGGTAACCAAAACCAAAATCATCAACATTCAAATAAACAACATTACAAACATCCAAGATCCATAGAGGGATTCAAAGGATCCCACAGTTACAAATTTAGCTATCCATAACAATGAACAAAACACAAACTAGTTCAAGAGACATAATGAATATTAAAGATATAAGAGAGAGGAAGAGGTGAACAAATGGGGCTTCAATCCTTCTCCTAGCTCTTGGTCTTCAATCTTCAAGATGAATCCTTCTCTAGTGTTGGCTTCTTGCAAAACCTAGGGTTCCTCTTCAAAACATGAAAAAGGCCAAAACGAACTCTCCTCCTAATCCTGTCTATTGGGTAATTATTTACTAAAAATGGGCCTGGGCGTGGGTGCGAACGGACAAAATTGTAAGGTCACGCCTGACTCACAAAACTGATCTAATGTTTAGGCCGTAGGTCCAACAAAATTCGGGTCGTGACCCAACAGCAAAAACTTCAATTCAATGGCTTTTTCTTCATGCTTTGCTTCCTTCCTCTTGGCTTCAACTTGAATTCTCTTCAAGCTCCAAAACTTCTACAATTTCTCTGCCAAAAATCATTCAATGAAAATTTAATTTGAATTATGCAATTCATCCCAATAGTCTTGACTTATGACATCGAATTTTTCAACAAAAGTTCTAAAACAAATATGAGTCAATTCTTCCTATTTTTAAGTATTTCACTTGGAAAATAAAAGACAAGTCATGCAATTTCAATCCAGGTAGAAGCTAAATAACTCCATAACTGGAATTATACTCTTCTGTTTTAGCTCACTCATTTTGTAAACTTCCAACGAAATGGTCTCTCACCCTTCACTTTACTCCTCACCTTTCTTTATTCCATTAATGACTATTCCCTTTCCCTCTAAATAAATCTCTCAATCATAGCCTTAGATTAATTTAATATGTGTATTAGGCATAGTATAGTATAATGCAAACAACGTCCTATATAAGCTTATACATCATAATACTCTTATACGTCAAAATGTTGTATAACTTAATACAACATGAAGAGGTGATATTAGACCTGATTAACTTTTAACATACAAAATTAATTTTTATGTTTTAATATTTTATTAAAATAAAATAATTCTTAAATAAATACTAATAAGTAGAAATTTCTAAATAAATATAATTCTTAATAAAATTATTTCATAATAAATAAATATTGTTAAAAATAATATATTATATCAATTTAGCTATATACAATAAAAATAAAAATTAATTATAATTAATAAATGTCAAATAAAATAAATAATAACTAGTTAATAACAAATAAATATTTAAAATAAATAACAAATAAAATGTAATATGTAAAAGTAAGGATTAATAATAAAAATAATTTCAGTTAATATTTATTTTAAATTAAAATTTAAATAATTTTAATTAAAAATAGAAAAAATTAAAATATATAAAAGAGTTATTTTATATTTATATAATTTATTGAAATAATAAATAACTATAAAATATTGAAACAAATAATAATATTTAATATAAATTAAATTTTAATTAATAAATATTTACATAAATATAATATTTAAAAATTATATTTAAATCATTAATAAAATTTTTTATTTTATTTTATATTTACTTATAATATTAGAATTATTTATAAATAAATGATAAAATTATAAAATATAAAATATAATATCTTATATAATGGTACACTAAATGTATAGTATTAAAAATTTATCAGATGTTATCCTATTTGGCCTTATCAAATCTTATCCTATTCACTCTTATAGTATCAGTGTGCAAATGGACCTTAGAATATGTATATGAGTTTGAATTTTGGAAAGATAAAAAGTGGAGAGAAAGAAATGTTTACAGGGTAAGTTTTAAAATTTTACATTATAAATCTTTTTCCTCTTTTTTCTTATTTAAAATCTAAACACATTTTGGAAAAATGTCGAAGACGAAAGAGGTGAGGTCCTCAGTAGCCTTGTAGCATTGGTTGGGTATGGGTTTTTTTATTTGTTTCTGGTCTGGGGTTGGGAATGTTTGAAACCTTTCATGCATAGCTTGTGTTCATGCACTAAAGCTATTAATTAGTAGTATCCGTGCAATATGCCTGTATGGGGCCTGGCCCATAGGCACATTTTGACATCAGTGAAGACTTTTTTAACCAAAAATAGAAGTAGGCTATATATAAAGAGTCTATTTAATGTACAGGAAAAAATTAGGCTATGTAACTATGAATTGTTTGGTGATCAATTAAATTTAAGAATTTTTTTTGAAAAAAAAATTCTCAAAGAGTTTTAAACTATAAACTGTTTCAAACAAAAAAGGGTAGTGCGAAGTGCAAACACACACTTATAATATGAAGGGACAGGTGAGTAAAAAATCATAAAGAAAATATTAGTCTCCTGGAGATCAGGAGATGTTTCTAGACTGGATAGTTCTATTTAATATATTCTGCCACACTATTTATTTGTGTGTGTGTTGTAATGTAATCCAATTTCTTGTGCATAAACGCAAATATTAAATTACCCAAGCGACAAAATAATATTAAAAATGTTTATATTTTATTATATTAACCGTATGAATTACAAAAGTAATTAAAAAAAAGGCATGAAACTAATAAATGTCCTTAAAGTTAAATTCAGTTGGATATTTATGAAACTATCACGAAAATTATGCAGTTGTTTTAAAAAAAGATCAATTAAATTTTGAGTTAATGTTTTATCTAAGAAAATAAAATCATTAATCACTTTAAGCAATTTTCTATCCTAAATCTTCAGCCTTGTTTTTTTTTTTTTGGTAGATATCTTTAGCCTTGTTTAATTACCAGAGACAAAGACTTACGAATAAGCTTCGAAAAATAGGAGTAAAACTGCTAAGCTTTAAAAATGATTGAATCATAAATGAACTATGCTTGGCAGTGATAGATTGCGTCATAAAGCAAGAAAGTCGAGCGAAAGGACTAATGATAAGCGCCTGTGTCGTTGGATTCGGAATCCTATTGGCTTCCCTAATATTTGTGGATAACGCGTAACCCGCACAGCTTCAATTCAATCGTTTTCAGAAGCGTGCTCCATTTTCCCAAGGGAGCGGGACAACGTGTTGTTGTTTCCTCCACATGCATGAATTTCGAGAGCTGATCACACTTGTGAGAAGCCCGATACCATGTCTTTGGTGTATTCTTGACAGATTCAGCATTTTAGAGCAGGTTCATTGGGTCTAATAAAGACGAATCCAACGCAATTCATCCGAAAGCGAAATCTAAATCTAAATCTAACCATATCTCGCTTTGTTAAATCAAAGGTTTGTGAGCTACAGCGATATTTTGTAATTTTCTACCGGCGAATGAGAGAAATTTAAGTACTGATGTCTTTGGGTCCAATTTTGTCCGCTGGTGGGCTTCCCTGCTCAAGGAACCAACGACTTGTAAAAGAAAAAAAAAAAGAAAACCAAAAAAAAAAAATAAAAGGAAGCAAAAATGCTACAGTAGCATTAAGATTGAAAAATGAGAAAGTGGAAGTGCAAGAAGCACAGAGCCGCGGAAAGGAAGCGAAAGGACAAAGGACAGTGCAATAGATTCATCATCAGAAGGGTAAATATATTTGGTTTATTATGAAAATTTAGTATGTTATTTTTTATATTGAGCTTGATAGTTTGATATATAAGTTAATTTTATTGTTTGTCTCTGGTGGTTGTTTTGTGACATCCATATTGTGAAGTTATATGGTTGTATTTTGCTATTGGATGAGTATTTTGTTAATGTTGAGATTTCATATCCTATTAGGAGGGTTGATTGTATTTTCATTGATCATATAGAAGTTTTTATTTGACTAGGTTGATGGTTTTTTGTTCCTTTATTTGGGGTTTTAATGTTAAAATTGAATACTTATTTTATATTTCTATCAAATTATATGCTAACAGTATTTGGTACTACCTTATAACTTTGAAGTGAGAAAATATTTGTGTTTAATTTTGAATAAATTATTTAAGTTTTCCTCAATATCTATGCATGAAAGCAATGGTTTTGAAAGAGAAAGGAAAAGTGACCAAGTAACTATCTGTAACCTAAAAATTATATTACCATTGGGCAAAAAAATAAAAATTATAGACATCTCATTAGAGGGTGTTTAGATGGCATTTCGTGGGCTCAAAATTATGTTTTTATCCAAAAAATACTATTCATATATTTGGATTTTTTTAAATAATCAAATATTAGAAAATTAACTATCAATTTTTTTATAAAAGTTAAAAACAGTAGCTTTTGAAAATAATAATCTGTTTTCACCATTTCCAAGTCGAGGAGTATGGGATTCCAACAACTGATGGATGGGGAGCATAATCTCCAAAGTTGAATAGACAATCTTGTGGGATGACAAACATCTCCAAGATGTGAACGTCTAGAAATCAGGCTTGAAAAATAAATATCATATTTACTCACATTGCAAATAGGAAAACTCATATACTTGATCACACTTTGCCCAGTTGCTATGGTAACCTGTAACCATTTTGGTAATTGCTTGTTATTTTCTTGGCTAATTGCTGCAATATTTTCCTTTGCAACTGTAAAAAATTGATAGTTAGATGGACAACCACAAGATTGGGTGACCACTATAGAAGGTCACTCATTTTATTGTATTTGTAACTTCATCATCACGGTGCATAAGTATGCAACATCTCTCAACTATTTTCACTCAACAAATGCATTGTCACAAAACCTTCTAAAGTTGGAAGAGCCTATTACGCATTTATAGGTCTTCCAAAGCATAGTAACGGGCAGGCGATAACGAGAAGAAGGTTGTCGCTAGCAAAGCCTATGTTTTGTTGCGAGTCGTTAAAGCTGGTATGACTTATGTTGGAAGAATTTAACGATCATATTTCATTTTATTACATAAGTCGTGTCACATTTGAATGATTAATG
Source organism: Dalbergia oliveri (assembly GCA_030441495.1). Lineage (NCBI taxonomy): Eukaryota > Viridiplantae > Streptophyta > Magnoliopsida > Fabales > Fabaceae > Dalbergia > Dalbergia oliveri. The sequence continues at coordinate 4,403,901 of JAMLFY010000003.1, forward strand.
AGCAACTTTAAATTCATATATATATATATATATATATATATATAATAGAACATGATATATTTTGATTTTTTTTTGGGAGATCATGACATATTTTAAGTTTCTATATTTTTATTTTATTTTTGCAGAAAATTCAATTAAATGACTAATGTTTATGATTAGAGGAACTTATTTCCTTAAAAAATAATAAAAGACTAATAGATGATTAAAAGAGGTATTATAAAAAGGACGGAGGCAAAGTAGGTGGACACAAAAATAAGGACACGGTGAAAGACAAAAACCACGTGACGCGAATCCTTCGGAACGCACAAAACAAATGTCCGTTGGCAGTGGTGGTGGGCGTTAATGCGAGGCCAAGAATCTGCAAGATTCTTCGTCCTTCCAACTTTTGTGGTTTTGTTTGTGACTGAGTTGGGGCGCATAGGCGTGATGTGACGCCTACCATTATTCCACACGATGCAGCGTTGCTTTCATGCCAACTATTTAATACTACTACTTGGTGCCGCCCTCTTCACTTCACACTAGTTGACACTTTCCTCCTCGTAATTTCGCCGGTACATACTCCTCTCCTTGCATTGGTCTTACAGCTTCTAACACGATTCTGCTCTCCATTCACTCTAATGTATTTTTATTATTTATTTTTCCTGTCTTTCAACATGCCAACCCTTAATTTTATTAATGCTCCTTGGATATTTGTAGCATATATATGTACTACTCTCGCTGCACTTTAGCTTGGCAACTTTAAAATGGCGGCAAACTTTTGCCAACTTGGGGAAGTTCATATTTTGTTTCTTGTTCCGGGTTTAATAAATATTCAAAAAAGGACTTTTAATTGAAAAGATTCTATAACAGTATAGTTAGAGTAAAGTCCAAATTAATCCCCACAAAAATATTATTTTATATATATATATATATATATATATATGCTTTTAATTTGAAGCATGAAACCTCTAATGAAGTCCTTAATTAATAAGAATTAAAAATATGGATTACATTAATAATTTTTAGAACAGATTTTTCTTATGCCTTGAAAAAAACTAATTTAATTGACATTCTTTTAAAACATTTCATAGACTATGCATATTTTTGTTATAGATTTTCATTTCTCAGAGATGAATTTGTTTAGTATTATCTTTGTTCCTTAATAAATGTTTTTTTAAAATTATACCTAAATTTTTTTAATATTGAAACTTATTTAATTATTTCTTTAATATGTACACATAGGTGAAAATAGACACTTATTAGAGAATAAAGTTGATAATATTTTTGTTAGAGATCGTCAGCAGAAAGATTACTGGCATAGTTATCTTCCCGGAAGTTTTCTTCTTAGGAATTGCAATTTGCTTTCATTTATAATTGGAGACATAAGAGAATATGTATAATGAGCATAAATTGAGACTTGAAAAGTTATTTACACTGATAATGAAATGCAACTCAATTTTTACGAACTTAAAAAAAAAATTCAATTTTTACGATGTTAACGGCTCAAAACCTATAACGGTCAATTTTAGAAAACATTGAGTTGAACTTGAGACATTAGTCACAAGGCGCCTGCTAACCTACAGTTCTTGGTCAATGCATTTTACACAATTAATCATAACATCTAATAAAAAGTTGACATGTGGACAATAAATTTAATTATTTTTAAAATAAAAATTTAAATTACTAGTTTACCCTTTTTCACTTTTCTTTCCTGTCTCTCCCGTCTCTCTCCGTCGATGGTTCTCTCTTCTTTATGGTAACACACTTCCCTTCAATAGTGTAAGGACTTTGAAATCATAATAAAAGAAAATAAATTCATCAAACGTTACTGCACATGTGCGTTAACCTTATTTATAACTTATGAAGATATTTATGCACATATGTGTAGTACCTTAATATCCTGCATCCTTGATTAACTCAACAAGTTTGATGCATCAATAAATTGTGGGACCGAAAATAAAACCAAATATGGTGCAGATGAGATATATGCAAGTTTGACGACATCAACAAGGCTGTGGTGATCGAAGAAGGAGGCCTCAACGAGATAGGCACCGAAGCTTGTGGATTGTCGAGGACTTGAAGCTTCAACAATGGAGATAATGGTTGAAATTTTTTTTTATAAAAAATTTGAGCCCAAATTTTTATCTTTTTTGTGTTTCTGAATAGGATAGGAACAAAGAACCCAAATTATTTTTCTTTAGGAGATTAAGATAATTAGATAGTAATTTTATTAAAGAGAGAAAGAAGAGAGAAATTTTGATAATATATGAGAGAGAGGGGAGAGATAGAAACGGTCCAAGACGGGAAATATGAGTTTG